>CM050518.1:84935178-86135178 GCA_027563665.1 Antrozous pallidus | reverse complement strand
CTCAGAGGCCTTGATGTTGGCCACTACCATTGTGTTTGGTGATTCTCTCTTCCCCTTTGACCCCTGGCTCTCCTTTCCTCTCAGGAGGCCTGCTCTTTAAGAATCTACTTCTCAGCTATCTCTCTCCCTTGGCCCTCCCCACTGCTCTAGAATCTCTCATCCCTATGGCCTCTCTACTTAGCTTGGATTCAGAACCTGGATCCTGGACCCCTGTGCTCCTATATCATTCATGCCTGTCCTTTGGCTCTGCTGTCCAACCCTGAGGTTCTGAGTTCCATGGGGGGAGACCAGTAGCCCATGCTCATCTGGTGCCCACTTACCTGGGCTGCAGCCCTCTTGCCATCTATTCTCCGTTCCCTTTTTATTTCCAAGGCACATATTTTAAACACTCATTGCTCTTTCTATCGCCACCTATCCCAACTCTACCTCAACTCTCTCCCATTCCTGCTCCTTCCCAAGACATGGGCTGTCTGTCTCCATGGCCTCCCTTGCCTCTCTGCCATGTCTTTGTCCAAGGCCTCCCCTCCTTCCATCTGCCCTGCAGAAATGCCTGGCCTCCTGTCTCCTTTCCAGCCTGGCCTTGCCTTGCCCAAGTATCCCCTTATCTGCCTCTAATTCTTCTCTAGTAGTAAGTTTTTCTTGACTTCCATTGGTCCTGCTTCTGTCATCCTAAAATTTCCTATTATTCTCCTGAAATTAGTCTTTCTGTTTATCCTACCACTACTACTTTTGAAAGAAGCCTCTGCTCCTTGGTCTCGATTTCCTCAGTCCCAAGGCTTAACCCTCAGACCTTTGTCTCTGTGTGGTCCCAGATTGCTCTGTCTATACATGGACTGGCTACAGGCCTATGGTCAACTTCTGTCCCCACTGGGGTCATAGCCAAGAGTAGTGAGTGTTTAAAATGTGTACCTGGTCATGTCCCTCTTCATTATGGAGGTCACATAGCAGTGTAGAGAGCATGGCTTCTCTGGAAAGACTCAATCTGAATCCTGGCTTTGCCTCTTGCTAGTTTTGTTACCTTGATCTAGATAGACAACCTCCTGATCCTCAGTTGTCTCATCTATAAATGGGGTTCGTAATATAAGGCTGTTGGGAGAATTAAAGGAGTTGGTACATGCAAAACAAATAGAATGGGCCTGGCTCATGAGAATTAGCTGTAATGACCCCCCTTCTTTCTCCCTCAAACTGTTTGCTCTTGAGGTGCCTAGACATCATTTTCTTCCAGGGTTCCCTGTCCCCTGGAGCAGAGCCGACTAGGCTTCTCTGCAATCCTGGCCACCTTCCCAGATCCTCCTTAGAGGCTGGTCTCTCTCAGTCTTCCTCATTTTTGTCACTGCATTTGCTTCCTCAGAGAGCTCATCTACTCTTGTGACTAATTGAGATAGATCTGCTGATAATGCCTATATATTTTTTTCAAATTCTGGCACTTTTATTACACAAGCAATTTATGTTCATTATAAAAAATTGCATAGTATAGATAAGAAAAGAGAAAAATAAATGTGAATCATTCATAACCCAACCACCAAGAGACAATACCAACTATTTATACTTCTGGTAACTTCCTCTTAGTCTTCTCTCTGTATGTGTTTATATGATACTGGAGGCCCAATGCACGAAATTTATGCAAGGGTCTTGGCCCTTGCAGCCCTGGCTTTGTCTGGTCTAATTATCATATTACGCTTTTATTATTATAGATGTAATTTATATGTTTATATGTACTTACAACAATACATGCAAATCTCTGTCATCATCTTAAAAGTTGCATAGTATTCCATTATATGCTCTACCATGATCTATTCAACCAGTTCCTTGTGGGCCATCCAGGCTGTTGCCAGTATGTTGTTATGGTGACCTTTTTTGTACTCCTAACCCATGGACTTAGTTGTTACCTCCCTGGAGAAAGCCTTGAGAGATCTAGACTGCCTATTGGACAACTCCACTACAGCTGTTTTACATCAACAAACCCCAAATGGAACTTGTGTCCCCTCCTCTTATTCTCCCAGCCTCAGCAAATGGTGGCTTTCTAGACATTCTGTCTCTCTGAATAGAAATTGGACAGATTCTCTACTCATTTGAGCCACCAGGTTTATTCCATTCCCCCAGTAACTTTCTCCTGCACACAGCCCTTTCTTTGCATCTCCACTGGTCCTGCTATGGTGTAGGCTCACGTTGTCTCATTTCTTGCGTGATTGCAAGCTTCCCTGATGCAGCAGACATCTTCCAGGTCTGATCTCATGACTCTGCCCAAGACTTAAAATATTGTGGGCTCTTTACATAATCTGACCCAATCCATTCCTCCAACAGCAAGTTCTAACACCCCCTCCTACTTATCACCTACTACAGTTTCAAGGCACACCATACCTCCCCATTCACTTGCACCTGCTGTTTCCACAACTCCTTGCTTTTGCACCTGCTGTTTCTTGCATCTGGTATACCTTTCTCTTGGCTTTCTGCATGGTCCACACTCTCTCTCTTTCTCTAGTACTCAGTTTACTTTTGCTGTGAAGACTTTTCTGATTTCCCCAAGTAAAACCAGATAGATGCTACTCTTCATGTTTCCTACAGGTTTCGGTTAATATCTCCAGTACTTTGCACTGTGTTTCCCTCCCTGATCCATGAGCATCTTGAAGGCAGAGATGGGTCTTATTTGTCATTGCATCCGTAGTGACTGTTGCAGGCCTGGTGTAGAGCTAGTGTCTGACCCTAGTAAATGAAAGAGTAGACTACCTGATCCCATGCTGCTGACATGGAAGCTTAAGGAATGGCAATGCCACATACCTAATAGTGATAGGGCACCAAACCATGAAAACAGATCTCTTCCCTTTCTTTTAGAAGAAAACATAATCTAAAAATATTTGACAATAGCTATAACTTACAAAACCATTGAGGATGAGGGAGCAAGTTACCTGTTCTCTATATAACCTATTAATGTGGACACTTGAATGTGTCTTAGAGCATCACCAATCTTATTGATGAAAAAAAGAAAGCTCCTGTGATAATAGACATTCCTTGCATTACATTATATGTTTTTTCCAATGAGCTCTATGTATATGATTTAATTTGATCTTCATGACCTCCTTGGAGCAGGTTATTGCAAAAATGGTCCTGATTTTCCAGCTCTCTGTTCTTCCATGACCTTTACAAAGAGCCTTTGCATTGTTTCCACCAAGACATGGACTCTGTTTTCCTTGGATCTGGGCTGCCTCATGACCTGCTTTGACGAGTGGAACATGAGACTTGTGTTAATTATAGTCTGGGCTACCAAATACCTTGCAGCTTCTGCTCTCTTTGCTGGACCCTTGTGACTACTTGTAAGTCTAAGCATATAATAGCTACTTCATGTATATCTGTATACTGGAGGATGAGAGACCATATGGTACAAAGCTCAGTCAGCTGATTCATCTCAGCCAAGACCTCTGATATGGGAGCAAGTTAAGCAAAGCCAACCATAGCTGACTTTTAAGATGCCAGAAGACACAGGAACAAGGCCATTCTAAACAAGCCAGTCTCCAGCCAATGTTCAGTTCATGAGCCAGATAAATTGTTTCTTAAACTTCTAAATAAGGTGGTTTATTATGCAGCACTAGCTAACTGATACACTCTCTTTGAGAAAAATAGGACATAAATGGAAGTTATTCCCATTTTTTAACTGAGTAATCAGAGGCTTGACAAACCAAATCTTTGGTTTCTAATTTATGGGCTGTTTCCATAACAATAGTGGTTTTCAATAATTGGTTGGTCACAGAGTCTTTTTTTTTTTTTCAAGCAAATTGTATGGAATCTCAATATGGAAAACCAGTAAAAAGAAATTGATGTAGGTCATAGAGCCCCACAAGTTTCTGTCCTGCATGGTAGCTCCTGGTGGGGAGGGGGTGACCCCTAGAGGAAAACAACTTGACAAAAACTACACTTACACCATCACTAACTAACTCAGCCACTCCCAAAATATACACAGAGTAGCTACTGTATGCTTAGACTTGGCTTTAAGATGGTGGGCAGCATTCAGGACAAGCAGAATGAGTGGGATTGGTCTGTAATAACCTCAGTCTAGTGGGGGGAAACAGATCAATGAGTCCGAAATAACATAAAACAAGCAACATGAAAATGGTGACATGTGAATATGGAGCTTGTGGTAGAAGTTCTAATCCTAAAGGTGTGGTAGAAATGGAGTTGGTGATTGGGAGCAGTCAAAAAAGTCATGGAGAAACAGGAATGAAAAGCAGGGCAAGATGTTAATGGGTGAAGGAAGAAGAAAACAGCCTTTTAGGAAGAGTGATATGGTCCAGGGGAAGGGAGGAACATTTTTTCTGTGTATGTGTATGTGATGGATCAGGAAGTTTAGCCAACACAGCTAAAGAGAATTCAGGCTTTGGGAGAAAGTAAGTTAACTATGAAAACTGACACACAAGCTGCCTCCACATAGGACAATGTCAGAGGAGCCTTTTAAGGTCCAGGTCCTTCATGAAGCTATCCCTGCTCCCCACCCAAGACTAGTTTATCATTTCTCTGAACTTCATGCCTCTCATTAAGTGTCTCATGACTTTTCTCTCCCACTAGAGTGCACATTCCTGGAGGGCAGAGTTGGTTTCCTTCTTTCTTTATGGCCTCCTTGGAGCTGAACATCTTCTGGGACAGTTTGACATGTGCACACTGACCAAATGCTGAACCTCACCGAGGCAGGGGATAATTCTAACTCTGCCTGCATGTCTAGGATTTTGGCTGGGCAAACGTGGTGCTGATAGAAAAGCAATTGGATTTAGCATCTTTGGAGTCTAAGGCTTCTGGATTGTAAGGGATGGGAAAAGGGGCCATTAGTCATTAATGACTAGGTGTGGAGATTCTATTTTAGAAAGTGTGCTGCTTTAAAAATATGTTTATAAATTCTTTGCCACTCCTTCCAACAAAAGGCTGAGTCCAAGTTCATTCCTTTTGATTATGGGCTGGATTTAGGGACTTGCTTCTCACAGATAAAAAGTGACAAGTGATATTGCATGACTTCAGCTCATAAAAGGCAATAATAGCTTTTGCCTGCCTCTGTAGCTGTGGACACGTTTCTGAGCCACCTGTGTATCAACCATGTTTTTTTTATTTTCCGTATTTTGAGGTTTTGATATCTGAGGGCTTGCTGACCCTGGAGGGATTGCCCCTCCCAGGGATAGCTAATTCCTAGAGACAGCAAACAATTTGTCTGGGAGTTCATCTTTAAGTTAAACAATACAGAGCCCATATCCTCAACTGCCTCCTTTATTGGGCTCTTACATTCTGGACCACTTTCCACCTGTTTTAATCTCTCCAGGGCCAGGTACCAGATCCTTAGGGGCAGCCCCTATGTCCTAGAATCTGCTGAAATTGTTCAAACTAGCCAGTCCTAAGGAGGCATTCTCAGCTCCACAGGTTCCTTCCCAAAGCAATACAATGAAGGCTCTTGTGTACATCCTACCCTTCTCTTCCCCCTAACTAACCCTGGTACTTCCCTATGTGGCTCCCCATGGCATGGTGTATCTCCTCGTCTTGGAATCTGTGAGTATAATAAGCCATCCTTTCAATGACAATTGTCTCCTGATCCATTGACTTCACTATACTCACACAATAATAAACCCTACATTTAAAGCACCTTGTAAGAAGTTTGGATATCCTGAAGTCATCATGTCATCCTGCTGGAGGAACCCCATGGAGAGATGACATAGTGAGGGAGGCAGATACCCAAGGAGCTCTGGCTATTGCAGCCCCAGATGTTGCAACCTTTGCAGCCCAGGTTCCAGATATGAAAGTAAACCTTGCAGAAGACCTCAGCTCCAGCCACCCTGACTGGAAGAGCCCAGGTAAGAACTGCTAGTCAGCCCCAGGGACCATGAGAAATAATCATATAAAATGACTATTGTTTTATAACAATAAGTTTGAATGTTTTGTTACAGAGTCATAGGTATCAGAACCAGGAGGGATGATAAAAGTTACATTTCTGCTGATTTCATTTCTACTCTCTTTGAATGCCAAATCACTTTTTGTGCCTTTTGAGGATCATGTAATTTCCAAAATTTGAGATTTCCTCCAGTTCTAGCAAAATACTGAAGACTGCCCCTACCCCATACCCTAGCACACCAGTAATATCTCTCATATCACTTGCTGCAGTGCCTCAAAGAAAACAACTAAAACTACTTAGAAATATTCCTAAGGGCACAGGATAAAACTCAGAGCTCAGCATGGCCAATCAGAAAAAAATTGGAGAGGGAGAAAAGAAAACAAGACAAACTAGGCTTTCGAAGAAAATTGAAGATCTGGAGAGCCTTCAACTATTTTGATTTATATTTAAACATTTCTTGAGATTGAAGTTGTGATTAGCTCAGTCCTCTCAAGTTCTGCCTGGGCCCTGATTTATGGGAAGGCCAGGCCAGAGCAAAATGAAAGCAAAATGAGGTATTCTCTGAAATTACCTTGGAGCACTTGAAGGAGGGCACAAGTGCTAACGTGGAGATTAAAAAGGAAGTGATGAGATGTGCTTCTGAAGCCCTGAATTGCAGCTGCCTGGTGGTGCAGCGGGGGAGGCAGGCTGTGAAGGATGGGTCACACTCTGCGGGTGAGACCCCTGCAGGATGCTTTGCTTGGCTTGGCTCCCCATGGTCTGAGCTCTCCATCAAATGGTGGATCTGAGCCCAGGCTGGCATCTTGATTTAGTGACCCTTCCATCACCAGCTGGAAGGAAGAAACTTCTGACATAGGGAGATGACAGGAGTGTGGAGGGAGGGACTGGCTGGCAGTAGACTCCAGACTCGCTGTGGTTCAGGAGAGGGGAGCCCCAGATCCAGGCACCCTACTCTTATTCTGCTCCAGCCATGCCTCCCACACTGGCAAAAGACCCATGGGACCAAGAAGATGTGCTCACTTGGAATCCACTGTCCTCTTTTGGACTTCATCCTAGGTCCCTGGGAGCTATAACTCCCTGACCAAATGCCTCCAAGCCCACTTCCAAGGGCTGCATGAGCCTCTCTCTTGGTTCACCTTTTTGAGGACAGATCACCCGGGTGCTGTGCATATCTCAAGACTTGAGGGGTAGCTATGTTTTATAGGAAACTGTGGAGAAGCTAGGGAACATAGGGTGTGATGTTAACATACACATGTACAAGGCCCTTAAATGTGAGGTGGGGGCAAGGAGGAGTAGGGAAAAGAGATATAGGCCAGAGGTTGAAACCTACACATCTCAGACCTCAGCTTCGGTACAGAAAGCTGAGAATTCTGAGTGTTCTAAATTCAAATTTGGTTTTCCAGGTTGACATAAAGGTATTTCTGTCAATGCAAGAGGAAGGAACATATTGTATTTGAAATTTGTTATCTTGATTCGTAACTCTTGCATAAGTACACACATGGCACATGTGGGCCTCCATATGTACTAGAGTGCTCTTGCCCCAGGCCTGCAAGTGTTAGGAGTAGGTCAGTGCACAGGGCAGGGGCAGAGTGTGCCTTTGGTCTGCTGTGTCAGCTACAGGGAGCTCAGCCTTTCTTCAGCCTTCCTCCCTGAGAGTGGGGCGGTATTTGTGGGATGATATTGTTTTTAACTTTAACGTGTCTCACAGATCCTTTCAGCCCAAGAGTCAGAAATGGTTGCTTTCATTTACAGGAAGAGCCTGAAGACCAGTGGTACATTCTGGACCCAATCTACTGTCCAAACCCACCTCTCTCCTCTATCCTCTTCACCTCATGAACCTTTGTGAGTGAGCATAAACCTCATCACTGCTCATCCTACTTGCCTACACACACACACACAGACACACACACACAATTTACTCATGACACTTATCTATCTCGAACACCATTCCTCCTCTTCTCCATCCATCTAAATCCTACTAACTTTAAAATATCTAGTTCAAGTTGAACTCCTTAAACTTTTTGTTCATTGTTCATTCATTTAATGACTCATCAGTGCAACCCTGGCATGTACCAATTTCTGGGTTACAGCCATGAAGACATATATATTTTTCACTACTCCTACTCACACTGATCTTGATTTTCTGAACTTCTATTTCATATAACATCATTACTACTAAATTTTAACAAAATTACAACATTGCTGTCCAAATTTTCTTAGTTATGGATTTTGTTTCTGAAACTAGGCAGTTGGGCCACTTTTATATCTCACTCATTGGCCAGCAGAGTTGTATGGTATAAAGTTGATATGCAGCAAAGGCCCATTGATTAAATACTAGGCAGATGGATGGAGGGATCAATTGACTTGCTACCAACCCCTCTCCTGCATAAAGCAATATGAAAAGAGTTCAGCGGTCTAGCTTCCAGGATCTTGCCATTTTTTATCATTCCATTGAATTATTTCTAATCCATCATGCATCCATAATGCCTGACTTTATTTCAATTGCTTTGAACATATTGATATTTTGGCTTGAAGTCTTAACAAGAATGATTTCTTTATTACATATTTGAGTTTTTATTTGTAATTTATAACAAATTACTCTTATAGACAGGCCTATGCTGAAATAAATATGTTTAGTCACTTATTATTTCCATATGACTTTGGCTTGCTTTTCTAACTTCTCTTCTAGTAGGCCTTAAATCTCTGTTTCTGTCCTTTTTCTTTTAGGAAACAGCTTGTATTAGAACAGTGGTCCTCAAAAGTGTGGTTCCTGGGCCAGTACCATCAGCACCACCAGGAAACTTGCTAGAAATGCAATTATCAGAACCTGTCCCAGATCTACTATTTGAACAAGTCCTTTAGATCAGTGGTCACCAACTTTTCAGATCTCATGGACCACTTGTGGTCCACGGACCACCGGTTGGTGACTGCTCCTCTATGGGATCCTGATGCATGCTAAAGTTTGAGAATCGCTCTATGGGTTGACAGAACATGAGACTGGCAGTGCAGACCCTGAAATTTAGAGTCTTAGTTTCCTCATGCCAGTTTTTCTGCCTATCTTGGCATTTTGGGGGATAAAAATGGGCTCTTAAGACATGGTGAAAATAATGATACTTCACAAGGTGATTCTAAAGGTTAATAATGAATTGCATGCACAGCCTTGCATGATTCTCAAGGGAACCCAGGTTCTTATTATTTTTATGTCAGATCACACAATCAAGAAATCCTGGCTTCTACCATAAGTGTTATAGCCCATTGGGGAATTCCTACACGGTGTACTAGAAGTGTCCAAATTCATGGTACCTGTGATGGACAATAAACTCAAAAAGAGGAAGCAGATTTTGAGAGTTGGAGTGTCACACAGAAGCATATCAAAGATGGTTTTGAGTTGGGACTTAAAGGTAGGCTATGAGAGATGATGTTGGGGAAGGGCACTCCTGGCCAGCCCAGGTAAGTGAGTGATGGTATTAAAATGGGGTTCAGAGGGGAACAGTGAGAAACTATAGCAGTTAGGTATATGTTAATGAATAGAGTAGAAAATGTGTAAAAAGAATGCTTGGCCAGGTGTTGAGGTAGGCAAGGGAATTTGGGAAACCCAAGTGATAAAATTAGCGGACGAGGGCATATTTTAGATTTCCCTAGGGTCATTGGGATGTTCATTTTGTGATGTGTTTGGGGTCATCTGACCACATGTTTTCAGGAAAAAGACAGACGTTCCTATATTGAGAACTAACATTGCTGGCTTAGCGAAGCCAGTCAAAATGTATGTGTGAATGAACTCCTGATAGCTTTAAAGACTCACCTAATCATGAAGTTTAAGGAAACACGTTATTCATATCAGTGGTTCTTAATCCTGGCTGCATGTTAAAATCACTTGGGAGCTTTCAAAAATCCATATCTGGACCCTTCCTCAGACACTTAGATTTAATTGGTCCAGGGTGGGGTTTTGTCTGTTATTTTAAAAGCTTCCTGGGTAATTCTGATGGGCAGCCCAGTTGTGACCAGCTGCCCCTGGAGGGTCAAGAAAATATAATTATAGGTCTCAGTTAAGGTTCAACCAACCTCAACAACATGTAACATATTTTGATCAATGAGAAAATGTTTCAAATATGAGTTGTTTATGATTTTTGGTGGTTCTTAAAATAATGGAGCAAGTTGCCCTGGTCTTGGAGTCTGGAACATCTGGAAGATACATCATGTTGACTGGCATATTAAGAAATCTGGACCTAGGAAGGAAAACACAAGGTGTGGTGGAGCAGTGGAAAGGACTCCGAGGGCAGGCATCTGAAGACTTCTACACACTGCCCAGTAAGGAGTCAGGAACTACAGACCAGGAATACTATCCACTTTCTTAGACTTTATTACTTATTTCTTTTTTACTCTTCTCTGTAGCTCCCGTAGAAACTATCAGTAAGTCTTTGAAATTGAAAAAAAAAACAACAGTAACACCAAATCAGCAAACTTGTTGTCAGGGCCAGAAAGGAAAATGGAGAAAATGGAGGGCTCTGTGGCATCATATCTTGGAAGAAAGGAATGCCCAGGCCAGACCTGGGGAAGGCCAAAGAAAAGACAACCAGTTGAAAGCAGAGGTCCTGTATGTCTCCACTGTATTTAAAAGTGCAACTAACTCAACACTCAACTCACATCATTTATTAGATAAATGATTCTCAAATTGATATGTATTCTAGTCATGGCCTCCTGAATTCTTCTAGGCTGTGTATTCTTTTTTTAAAATTTTTAAAATTTACAATATAACTTATATTTAATAGTAGTACATATATTTTCCTTCCCCCCCATTATCCTCCCCCAGCCTCCCTTACCCCCCAGCACATGTCCCTACCTGCCCCCCTCCCTGCCCCAGTGTCTTTCATTCATTGATTATGCTCATATGTATGCATACAAGTCCTTTGGTTGATCTTCCCCTGCATCTGCCTCCCATCCACTCCAGCCTTCCCCCTGTAGCTTGACAGCCTGTTCGAGGCCACCCTGCCTCTATATCAATCACTTCACCCTGTTTCTTTTCTTCAAAAATATCTTGCCTCTGCATACTAGAAACAAACGTATAAGAGAAAAAAAAAGTTTGAGTGTCAGTTTCAATGTCCAACTGTTCTGAGTCCCAGTTTCAATGTCAAATAGTTCTTCATGTGTACATGTCAGCAATGGTATCCAGATGGTGGAAACATCGTGGCAATGCAAGATCCATCCTCTCTGGTTTGGTCCTGGGCCTAGGCTGTGTATTCTTGAATGTGTTCTTAGTTCATCTAGAGTTTTGCTTCCTCCTCCATGAAGTGGGGTACATCATATTCTATTTCCATCTTCAGGAAATGCCCCAAAGGCACAGGTAAATAAAACAATAAACTTAAAGGAGTCTAGGATTAGAGTTTAAAGTGATATGCCTTGGATGATGTCATTTTCCCAAAGTCTCAAGTTTTAGCTTAATAATTCATACACAATGTGCACTCATTCATTCATCAAAATTTACTGAGTGTCTACTGTGTGCATGGTACTACTCTAGGCACTCAGGACTCAATAAGGAACAACAGCAATAAAAAAGCCCCTAGTCTCATGTTGATTCTATTCTAGTGCAGGGAGACACAATAAATTCCATACCTTATGAGTTTAACTTAATATAGAAACAAGGATACATTATTTACAACTTCAAATTCCTTAACACCCTCTCTGCCTGTGCTTCATAGTCTTGGTATTACATGGTGCTCCAGGAGGAGGTGCTTGGTCCAGGTCCCTGGCCTGCCTTTCTTCACTGTCCAAGGCATGTGGTCCCAGTTGGGAGAACTGAGAATGAGAGTATTATGATAAAAAAAAAGTGACAGAAAGCACACTGCTTGAAGACTTTCAACATACTATCTATATATCTATATCTATATCTATATCTATATCTATATCTATATCTATATCTATACCTATATCTATATCTATATCTATATCTATAACTATAACTATATCTATATCTATATCTATCTATCTATCTATCTATCTATCTATCTATCTATCTATCTAAGCCTAAGTGACCATTCCATTGTTCCACTATTCCACCGTTCCACTGGTAGCTATGATGTGCATGGACCACCAGGAGCAGATGCTCTTGGCATGGAAACATGGAACAGACTGGTGAATCTCAGAGGAAAGTGGGGAGGGAGGAGAGTGGAAAGTGATTAACCAAAGATCTTATATTCATACTAGAGGCATGGTACACATATCCATGCACCGGTGGGTTCCCTTAGCCTGGCCTGTGGTGATTGGGCTGAATTCAGCAGTTTGACATCCCCTGAGGAGTCCTGGTTTGTGAGAAGCTGCAGGCCAAGCCAAGGGACCCCACCCATGCATGAATCTATGTGCTGGGCCTCTAGTGTAAACATAAAGGACAGCTAAAAGTTTTCAGAATTTTATAATCCCAAGTTATTAATGTACTGTGGGGAAGAATATGATGAACTCAGTGGCTACAAGCAATGAATTCTCTAAACTGCTGTCTAACTCTCAGGTTGCTCTCAGACCCCAGTATTTGGGTACATGTAGGCATGAATGGTCTTAGAGTAGGATGTTGTCCAGGAAGTCTGCTGTGGGAGATATTAGAAAGAATCTCTGCTTTAAAACCGTTTGGGTCCAGTATCAACCACATGATACAAGAAGAGCTTCATTTCAAGATGGGGTTAGGGTTAGGGGAGATCACACACTGGGTCTTCCAGACCATGTAAGATGTCATGGAATTTTAGAACCAAAAGGTAGCTCAGAGTAGTTAAGTGACAGGTTCAAAATCACACAGCAAGTACTGAGTGTTGCTGGGATAAGAACAGAGGACTGTGCTCCTTCTCTACTTCCTCTCCGTTAAGAGATGCTAACCACACACAAGCCCATAGCAATCCCTCATCACCTGGTTCCCCTCCATGGCATACACTTGCTTCAGGATGAAAGATACACTTTCCCTGCTTATCAGGAACAAATTGATACAGTTCCAATTCTCTCTTAATTCTTGACAACACTATAATTTAGAACAGAAAAGAATGATGAGAGAGAATTGAATAATATTGGAGTTTTAAAGGCGATTGCAGGGCCTTTAATCAAACTCTCTCGATTAAGGGTGAAGGTAGGTAGGCTGCAAACTGAAGCCTGGCTCAAGGTCACACAGCTAATTAGGTGACAGCTGGGACAGGGACCCAGGACTCCTGACTTCCATACGAGGCTCTGTTTCCCACTGTCAAGGAGAGTAGGTATTGGTATGGACCAGCACTCTTGACATGCAGATTACTTAATGAGCCAAATTATTTTACCATAACGGCATGAGCATTTCATAGTAAATCAGGTCCATTGTCACTATAGCACACCTAATTGCCCACATGTAGGCAGCCAGGGTGAACTTTCCTCTTGAAATTGCTATTTCATAGAATATTGATTTCCTAGATATTATATTGTGTGATGGCTAACATTGGCCATGGATGAGCTATGAAGTTGGGATTAAATATACCTTGAAGTCCCTTTTATAGCATCTGATCCCTAAATCTTGAATTTTATTTTGTAAGGAGGGAGCTCATAGTGAATGATAAAGGGATAAGGAAGTATAGAATTGATATATTAATGAATCATTTGGATTAGAGTAGAGGGGTTGGTTCAAGGTTAAGAGATGATTTTTATTTCAAACAAGAAGGCATTTGTGAGCATTTATAGGCTGCTGATGAGGAACCAGAGGAGAGGGAGGAGAGAGGGAGGAATGGTGAATCACTGAGAAAGTAAAGTCCCTGAGAATTGGTGGAGTGGATTGGATTTGGACAGGAAGAGGGCACTGTATATTCTAAGATTGGAGGTAAGGGTGAGTGAAGATAGAAATAAATAGAAGGTGTATGTTGAGAGGCATGATAGGAAGGAGTCATGAGAGGTGCAATTGAAGCCTGATGCCCTCCTAACTAATGTTGGAAATCCAATTTAGGCTGGAATAAGTACCTAATGTTTAGGGAGAGGTGGACATTTCTTTCCACTCTCACCAATCTAATTTAAATCCTACTCATATTCCTAGAAGTGCTCTCAGCTTATGCTGACTTAAAATACATTCCTCTTTGGTTGCAGCCAGAGTTTACCACCAGTTCTGTAACATTCAGAATATGACTGTCCACAGCCTCTATTACTCTTCTCTTGTCTAAGACCTATATGCTTTGTGTCTCTGTATCAGTCAGGGTAGGTTAGTCTATGCTGCAGTAACAACCCTCAATCTCTGTGGATTAAAAATTTGTGGAAATCCCTAGCATTGGGGAACCAATCCATTCACAATATCAGCTTCAGTGTCATACGTTTATTTCTTGCTTATACTAATTGTCTGTCATGGTCAGTGGGGGATGGGTTTGGGCTCTGATCAACATTGTCCTTCAGGGACTCAGGCTGACAAAGGAGTTGCTTTCTTAAAGAATTTGGTCCTCATGACAAAGATAAAATAATTCTTTGTGAGATCTTGACTCAGCCATTAGATATTCTGGCTTGGAAGTGACGTGACACTTTTGCTCACAACCCATGAGCCAGAACTATTCTTTTGAACTACCCACCACAATGAGCAGGCACATTCTACCATGTGCCTTGAATGGGAAACCACTATAAATATTTAGCCCACAGTTCAAATGACTACTGTACTCTTCCAGTCAGACAGCATGCCCTCTGGAGGCAAGGCTAGGCAGGGCCTCCTGATTCTTTGGCAGAGATGCCATATTGTGTAGTTATGGCACCAGATACAAGATGGCGATGAACTGGCTGCACACATAGAGATCACCGATTAGCCCAGTTTCACAGCCACTGAGGGAGTGAGTGAGGCAAAGCTCTGCTGGGGGTAGCAGGGAGGGATCACAGGTAAGTGTAGGAATAGGTAGTAAGACACAGAAAGGAAGCTGCTGGTAATGATCAGGACATTGATACTGACATTGTGAGTGGTTTGGTCTCCCAGTGCTGGGCATTTTCACGAGTGTGTGGATGAGGGGATGGGACAGCTCAAGAGTGAATGGAGCATAATCACATTGGAAAGGTCAGTCTATGTGACATTGAGGAGCAGTTTCCAAGCCACCGTGGCTGCCTTTCTCCACATCATCACGGTCATCTCCTGAAGATTCTGGGATGGGTCTGTTATGCATGAAATTATTTGCATTTGCCTGCCTTTCTTAATTATTTTCCTCAGATATATTTTTAGGTAACTGACAACTGTGACTTTGATCCCAACAGCTGACCAATGAAGTGGTCAGCAAAAGTGGAGGCTCAAGGAGTCAGGAGGCTTGCTCAAGGCAGACTAGCTGATGACCAGCAGTCCCACCTTCTCATATCCCTGTGTGCCCACACTCACTGGGCTATTCCCCAGAGAGAGGTTAACTTTTCCAGAAGCAGAGTTAAATAACCTCATGCTTCTGAATTTAAGGGACACTCTCATTCCTTTTCAAATTGTAAGGCATACTGAAACTTCCCTCTGTTTCAAGGACAACAGCTCAAATGGGCAGAGAGATTTGGGCTGTCCACCCAGCTTGCTTTCTCTTGGCCAGCAGGGTCCCTTTAAGATGCAAGAACTTGGAGGTAGGGAGGTCAACCACGGGCCAGTGGAAATTTCCACACTTGGTGTGTCTCTGCTGGAGAAGGGTGGGCCCTTTTCCCACAAGCCTGAGATTTATGACTTCAGTCTGGGAGGGGGTGTTGCCCTTTACTTTTTGGCTTGAACAGTGATAAACAGAGCTAGGAAGAAAACTTGGAACTGGTACCCTTCAGGCTGTGTCAGGCTAACTCTTTGGTCCTGTCTCTCCTTGTGAATTACACACACTCACATACACTCTCACACACACACACACACACACGCAATGTGCACACACTCAGTTAAATAATGAGACAGGATGATAGAATGGTTTGCTTTTAGATCTCCTCAAATACTCAATCCAAATAAAGTACCAGACTCCCTCCCATTGACCACATAAGGCTGTCACTTTAGTTGTCACTTGAAAATCTCTCTCTCTCTCTCTCTCTCTCTCTCTCTCTCTCTCTCTCTCTCTCTCTCCCTCTCTCTCACACACACACACACTTTCTGCCTTATCTGCCAGGTTCCACAGTTGGTCAGTGGCAGAATGCAAACCTGGAAGCATTGCACTGCCCTGCCAGGATCCTTTTATTTCTTCCCTACACACATTCACACATGCACATGTGCACATACATGCACACACATGCATACACAGTGCACTACAGTCCCATACACATGTGTGTACAAACACACACCCATGAACAGAGGCGTGCTCCTCTTCAGCCATTTGAATTATATCCAGTTGAAGCTCTACCTCTGGCCTCCCTGGGCTTTCCCATCTCAGCTCAATTGCCTGCTTGTCTGAACCTCAATGGCAGTCACACACAAGACTTCCTTCCATTTCCTTGTCATGTTTGGGTTGTGTGTAGTTCTGTGTTTTATGTCTCCACATTCAGTTAATTACCTGACACCCCAGGCTCAAGGTCCTCTTTAAGATCTTCTGGAGTATTCGGAAGTGAATACTCTTTGACACTTAAGCTTCATGACCCTTCATCAGTACAGTCATGTTCGCATATAGTTGGTGAACCCAAATACTTTAAATATATGCTGCTTATATCACTGGTTTTCACCTCCACTTTGCCCCTGCCATACTTTCTCATTTTGATGGCATCCGAATGGCCACTTTGGAAACTAGCTACGGGGAAGTTGAGTTAGGAGTATGTTTGGGTTAGGTTGAGTGGATATATTCGCATGGTGTTTAGTCACTTCTCGGTATAATTCACTTATCAGTAGCTGTCACTGTGTGGAAAGGCTTCCAGGAACAGCCTGCTGCCCTCTGTGCAGGTACATGCTCTGTTAGGCCATGAGGGTCCACCCCAAGTTGTATGGACACCCGAGCAAACATGTCCTATGGCACCCAGCCCAGAAGTTCAAGGAGAGTGGAAGAGAAACAAGGCATACAGCATAGAAGCTGGCTGGTGGGGAATTTCTCCATCATCAGGTACGTGTAATTCTAACCAGAGGATTCTGTTCTCATCACTGCCTCATCAAAAATGAAAGCCCTCTCTGATCAGGAATACACTCAATCATGCAAAGTAATGCAATTATAAATACACCACTCATTTTGTTTCCTTTTTGATGGGAATTACTGACAGAGAATTGATCAGAATCCCCATGTTTAACTGTCTTGCTGATTTGACAGGCAATACTGACATTGACAGAGATAACGTAAAACTCATTATGTGCCACTGCATTGAGGACGTCGATGACAATCAGGTTAGTAAGTTTCATAAATTCAAAGAGTATTTTAGATTTGTCACTGTAAAGGAGAAGTTGAAATGCCCTGAAATCTCATAGCTCATAATGAAAGATACTTGACAGAGGTTTTCCCAAGGTTGATAAGAATCCTGAAAATTCACATGGCATTACCCGTGATGAATTGAAGATAAAAAGAAACCTTTTCAAAGTGTGAATAATGAAATACAAAGTTGGGCCAACTTGTTAGAGGGGAGACTGAATTATCTTTGCATTCTCTTTATAAAAATGACATTGAAAAAATGATAGTCACTTCAAGAGATGATCAAAGAGTTGGTAGCCAGAGAGAAAGATATATATATATATATATATATATATATATATATATATATATATATAGAGAGAGAGAGAGAGAGAGAGAGAGAGAGAGAGAGAGGGAGAGAGAGAGAGAGAGGGAATATACTATGGATGAGTGTCAGATATTTATTCTTCATTTTTGCCTGTAGAATTAGCTTTTAAAAATTTATAATTTGCTTTGATTTATTTTCTCTGTCTAAATACAATTTATTTCATGTTCAAACATAATTTTGTATTTAGAATTCTTTTTCTTCAAGAGGCCCCCTAAATTGTGAAAGTCAGAGACTCTCACAAGCTGGGTCTATCCTTGAACCCCTTGTACCCCTCAGCCCTGCACAGAGTATGCTTGGCTATGGCTGCCTGAGAGGGTTTGGATGTGGACACAGGGTCTGGATGCTCTGTGCCAGTGGGGAAAATTGGGCCTGGCTGACATCACACATCCATGGGGACCACCTGACTCTAATTCTAAAAGGGGCAAAACTTTTGTCACTCTGCCTGTGAGGGCCCAAACCTTTCCACCAACAGTCTCGTCAGAACCTGGCTGGGCCCTGCCAGCCCCCCTGCATTTCCTTTTAATAAAATTTAATGTTTTCATTTTCAAAGTCCTAGAAAATCCAAACACTTTTTAAAAGCCCCGAGGAACTATAAAAATTAATAGCACAGGGATAATTTCTTTTTCAGTGGCGACTCAATTAAACCTGCCAAAGTCAGACAGTGTGATTTAAATGCACCACTTGCAGAGGGACCTGAGCAGAGCAGGCAAACATGGAACGAAACAATAATATTTACCAATTACTCTCTTGGATGTTTCCCACCCGGCTCCTTCCCCCTGGGGAGAATTTTTCCCTTCTCTCCCTCCTGTCAGGGGCCAGAGGTCAGCATCCCTAATTGTTTTCTCCTTGAATGGTCACATTGCTATTAACAAGTGACTGCACTTCTCCTCTGCTCAGGGCAATGGAAAAATACCACTGGGCTGTCTGCCCAGGGCGACAGGCCACGTGGACATCATCCTGAATGTGGGGCTGAGCTCGAATTTGAAAATGGAAGAATGGCTCGAAGCCCATGTCAGCCCAGGCGCTCCAGCCAGACTAGACCTCACATTCCATGCTTAGTCCTGTCCCAGGGCACTTGCTCCTGCTGCTCCCCCTGCCAGTAATGCCCTCTCTGCTGTTCATTGAACATGTACCACTAAGCACTTCAATCTTATATTTTCTTTGAGGTTCCTATCAAGATCAAGTTCTCTTAAGAAAGGTTTCTTGATAGGATCCATATCCGTCTAAATTTTCTGCTTAATCTCACTAACTTCAACTCCTCTGTATGGACTCAACTATATATGATCTCGTCAGTGTACACGGGCTGTCTGGGCCCTGTCCTAGAGCTTTTAACATGCAGGCTTCTCCCTTCTTCTGGACCGGAACTCTCCTCTAAGGCAGGACCTCCTCTGGATGCATTGTTGTGCGTTACTGATTGTATTTAGTTTGGTGCTCTGCATGTGCTAGAGACTTACTTGGTGCATTTGGACTGGAATTGAGAGTCTCAACATTATCACCACGTGGGCTGGAGGAAATAGGTACAAGGATTTCAATGCAGTGTGGTTCACATAGAAGAAATAAAAAATAAATTAATGAATAATTGAAAAAAGACCTGAGCTACATGTCCATCACTGGAGACTGGATAAAGAGAATATGGAACATGAATACAGGTGTGAGAGCAGTTAAAGTAGATGAAATGGAGGTGAATTACCAATATGTATAGAATCCCCAAATAGAACTGTTGTTTGTTAAGATACAATTTATGAAGGTTCAATGCCACATAAACCAATATTACATAGTGTTTTATGGATACACGTGAGTATATACATGTGTGAACACAGGATGAGGAAGAAATACATGCAGTTCTTGCCAAGGTTGCCTCTGGAGAGAAGGTATAGGGAATAGAGAGTGGGGCATAGAATCTTAATTCTTTTGGTATATATATTTTTCTCATAATAAAGATCTGAAGCAAATAAGGCGATGTTAATGTTTGCTAATTCTGTTTGGTGGTTACATGGGTGTCTGTGAGGAAGACGCCAGCAGGGTGCTCACTTAATGGGCTGCCCCTCATCTTGGCCCAGGCCTGGACCCCATTTCTCAGCCTCATCAGCAGTGAGGTGCAGCCACCTGGCCTCAATCTGGCCAGCGAAGTGGACAGATAAGTAGAAGTAACAGATGTGACCTGTAGGCCTGGACAGAAGCTCTAGGGCCAGAAGCTCTTTTTATATTTTTGATAAAAATATATACCAAAAGAATTAAGATTCTATGCCCCACTCCCTATTCCTTATACCTCCTCTCCAGAGGCAACCTTGGCAAGAATTGCAGACTAAGCTGGACTATAAGGAAGAAGCATGAGCACTAAGCAAAGCTCAGGATGCCTGCAGGATGAAGGTGAAGTCTTCGATAGCTGCCCTAATCCCCAGGCACTTTGCCCTTTGATTCATCTTGGCCAGCCTCCCCCATGTCCCAATAACACATTTTTCTGGGCTACTGAGATTTAAATGAATAAAGTATGTGAAAGGATTTATAAAATCTTGAGTGATACACAAATATATGCTATTTGATTTGCTCCCCAGGGAGCCATTGATTTGCTGCCCAGGGAGCGTCCATAGACTAAGCTGGACTATAAGAAAGAAGCATGAGCACTAAGCAAAGCCCAGAATGCCTGCAGGATGAAGGTGAAGTCTTCAATGGCTGCCCTAATCCCCAGGCACTTTGCCCTTTGATTCATCTTGACCAGCCTCCCCCATGTCCCAATAACACATTTTGCTGATTCCTTGCCTGCTCCCCATCTGGAGTGTACCCCTAAATCTCTTTTTTCACAGTATATATTCCACTGTAAAACCTTCTGCCTGTCCCAGGCACCATGCCATGACACTTCACTCTACCACCTCACTTCCTACTCCCCCTCCAGTCCTCAGAACTTTTATCTGGACTGCTTGTTTTGGCTTTCACCCCATAGTGTGGCTTACATCTTGGTGACGATGACAATGCCTTATTTTTGTATCTGCCCAGGAGGGACTTAAGTTGACTTTTTCTGTGATAAGCAGGAGGACAAGAATAACAGTCTATCTGGTGTCCTTTGAGAGTCCCATGGGCTTACAACACATTGTTCAGGACTTCCAGAGTTGAGGTAAAAGAGAACCTTCCTGGAGAGGGGTGGGGGCAAGCAGGAATGCACCCCCAGGACTGAAAGAGAGCATAGGATGGAGGTCCCCTACAAGGAACTGCTGCAGAGAAGGCCTCCTAACCCAAAGCTGAGATTCAATTTCACTTCAGAGAAGATCAAGGTTAATTCCAGCCAGGTTTTCTTAACATTGTTTGTTTTACTTCTGGGTCTCCTGTAGGTTCTCCAGATAAGATCCCATAGACTGCAGGGATGTTGTTTGTTTCAGAAGGTGGGAAGACATCAGGAATCAGGACCCTTTTCCTCAGCCAGTCCCAGGGGAGGAGAGGGCTCAGGAGAGAATTATAGGACATGACAGGGAAGGAGAGAGTTAACTGGGCTAAACCCTGAGGTTTATGGGTAGAATGGAGGTGGTAATAGGGTTTCCCAGGATGAAGAGTAAGTCCTGGGGCAATCATAAGGTCCTCATCTGTGGTATAGCAATAGCCAGGTAAGGAATATATGGCTTTGGACAGAGCCATTTATCGTTTCTAATACCCAGGTTTCTTATTTTTAGAAAAGGGGTGATATAACTTTGCTGGGCTACTGAGATTTAAATGAATAAAGTATGTGAAAGGATTTATAAAATCTTGAGTGATATACAAATATATACTATCATTGTAACTAACATAATAGATGCCAAATAAATGTAGACCAGTCTGAACAAATGGGTGATTGAACAAGTGAATGAATAAATTAAGGGATGATCTGGGGAGGGGGCATCTGCTCACAGGTGGTCCAGAGGCCCAGGGTGTGGGCAGACGTTGTATCTCTGAAAGGACATTGAGCAGGAACTTAGGGCCACACCCAAGAAACCTCTACTCCATGACCTTGATGTTGTTGATCCTCTATCCCCTGAAGGCCAGAGTGCTTAGTCAAGCATCTTTTTTTCCCAGGGGAGAACTCTTGGGCTGATACTTAGTACTTGGTACTTGGTACTTGCAGCTAATGGAGGGTCCTGTAGGTTCTAGCATCCCAATTAGAGTCTCAAATGGAATTTACTCAAAGGAGGGTATGGGAAACAGCAGTCCCTCAGATGTTACTAATCTGGTCAAATGTCACACAGAGCGCTATGAAAGCATGTTTAGAAGATAAAGAGACAATTGTACAGGTAATTAGGGAAGATCCTAACACAAATCCAGATGGAAATAAATACTCTGGAGGAGAATGTAAGGATCATCCATGTTTTATAAGAGAGGGCTTTATCTATCTCACACACCATACTTCCTATTGCCTAGAAAATAAAATCTGAACATCCTATTTGGACACTGAAGACTTCCACAAACTGGCCAAGTGGTCTTTCTGGTGTTTTCTCCCACTCTGGCAATCTCACACGAACCTTCTGTCTCTTGCGTGAAGCTGAGCATACCAACCCATTTTAATGTGCCACCTTGTTCCTCTCTTTCTAGCCCATTCTGTGCCATCCTCAGGGCCCCACTCAAATCCTGTCTTCTTCCCACTGGACCAAGGGGTTAAACTTCAACTAGACCTTTTCGCTACTCTTTCCTTCCTAATATCCTAATGTTCAGTGCCTCTATCCACTACTCACCCCCATCTGACTTAGTGTTTCCTGCTTGGCATTGTGATTATTTAAATGCCTCACTTTTTTTTTTTTGTGGTGAGCTCTCTGACAGCACTGATTACATTTAACTTCTCATTCCTTGTGTCTCCTAATCCACTGAGCACAGTGCCAGACACATAAGAAACCCCCTAAATTTGAGGGCTAGTTGGGAAGAAAAGAGTCCTTAGTGACCAAGTAATACTTTCCCTCTTAGTATCTGTGGCCGCATGGACTATTGTGGGGAATTAGACCTTCTCACGCTCTCCAAGATGACCACAACCTGGCTTCTGCTCCATATTCCCACCAGCCCACCCCAGGGAGGCTACATGCAGTACTGGTCCCTGCAGAACAGGCAGCACCCGTGCAATCCTGCGAGATGCTGCTCTGTGGTTTCTTTTTCGCTCTACACCTCAATTTCTAACCACTTCCCTTGTGTTCCTGAGACACAAATTTACAGCCCAGTGTGGTCTCCCAGAGGCCACCTTCCTCAGAGTTACTCCTTTGTCATATCCACCTTCTCTGCACTGTGCCTAGTACTCAAGCTCCCGTGGCTCCACTGGGGAGAGGTATTGCCTACCTTTTCTTGAGCACTTACCAGGAAGATCTGATGCTATATTGCACTGTAGTAGAAAGCTAGCTGTATTCAGGTTTGCAGTTATGGATGGCATTTGAGTGGAACATGTGGGAAATGCTCTCTTTTGTAGTCTAAAGCATTATCATATGCAGAAACTTTTTATTCTTAATGTCGGCAATAGCATGTAGGAATGTGCTCTCAGGAGAGGGAAAGTGACTCAAACAGCTCCTCTATGGGTGCTCAACTCTCAGCAGAAACATCATTTTTGGCATGCATGCTAAGCCCAGCCTGAATCTAGCTATACATAGATTACATATAAAGTCGTATATAAATGGTGTTGCATAAATAGAAATTTAGAATTCCAAGTAACAGGGAAATTACAACAACATATATTATTTAATCCTCACAATAATCCCATGAGGTGGGTACTATTATCTTTATTTTGTTGAAAAGGACACCAAGACATAGAACAATTACATAAACTGCCCAAGGTCACTTAATGGGTAGATGACTGAGAAAGGACTTAAACTGAGCTCTATTTGAAGGGCTCAGTGTCTGTGCTGTGTAGAAAGTATCTGAACAGAGGATGAAGGGTGCCTTGCCTCAGGGTAGGGGTGAATAAGGTTCATTCCACCTTTGCAGGTCTATGTTCTTTGGAATTTTCAGGTAAACACTAAAACATGGTGGGTCATGCCCTCCAAACTCCTAAGCAGTGCCAAAGATGCAATGTTGGGCAGGCAGAGAAACAGGCACAGAGCAAGGAGGGAATATTTGGTTACACCTCCCTGACTCCCTGTTTCCTTTGCAATTTGTCCTTGCTGCGCTGTCTTGATAAAGGAACATTAAAGTGCCAAATGGAGAACATGAGCTGGAGGCCTCCAATCTGTCTCCTCGAAAGCTTCTTAACCTTTTTTGACCCACAGTTAAACAAGCCCCCTCCTTCTCTGATAGATCTAGAGATGCTTTGAATTTTGGTGGGAAAGGAAGTGCACATTCTGAATTCTAAGCCCAGTTTATGAGTCTTCACCAGCCAGAAAGATGCCATTGAGCATTTCTTTCTGTAGTTCATGTTAGGCAAGGTTTTTTTTATTTAATTTTTTTTTGTATTAGGGGGCAGACTCTTTGATTTTCCAAATGTAAAACTATATTATACTGCTAGAGCCCAGTGCATGGATTCATGTACTTGTGGAGTTCCTCAGTCTGGCCTGCTGGGATTGGGCTTAAACCAGCTCTCTAAGATCTCTTAAGGGGTCTCAGATTGTGAGAGGGTGGTTCTCGGGTGACACACCCCAAAACTGGGCTCCCTCCTCTCTGATTATGGGCACATTACCAAGAACTGCCACTGCCAAGAGACCACTGCTCGGCTCCTGTATTAAGTGTCTGCCCCCTGGTGGCCAGTGTGCATCATAGCTACTGGCCAGTCCACTGGTTGCTTAGGCTTTTATATATGTAGATTGGATATTCTCTCTCAAACTATGAATGCTACCTCTCCACTCCCCATGAAATTTGATGTGCCCCCCTCTCCCTCTGGCCTCACAAGTTGAGCATCACTGGTCTAGCATCACCCTATATCTAAGAGAGCAGAGATAGGAATTAATGTGGCCATAGTCACACAATGACTTATCCAGCTCCTTCACTTCAGTTCTACCTAACAAATATTTATGGGACAACTACTAGATGCTGGTAACCTAAAGGCAGCAGGTGCCTCTGCATTTTTAAATCCATCTCAGGAGAAGAAACCCCAAGACCAAAAGGACTGAATGTGTAATGGCAGAATTTAGGTACTGGTGGAATATATTCTTTTAGTTGGGAATCTTCCAGATATCACTAAAATCCCACAGTACAGACAAATGTCTGTTCCATCATTACAAAGAGGGTCTGTCCTGTATGGGCGCCTTGCTTTGAAGATGGCAAAGGGGAGGAGGCTTAGAGACCTCTCCTAAAGGAACAGCATCGCTCTGTCGCCTCTCTCTTGTCAACACCCTCTTCTCCCTGGATTTGGTCTTATACCCTGCCGGCTGTTTTCTTTGTTGTCTTTTCATCCCCACCAAGTTGGGCAGAAGGGTGCCCCCCTCTTATTTCCTCCCATCACCCCCCTGCCCCCAACCCCGTCCTTGCCAGCACAAGGTTCTATTCTTCATTAATACCATTTTAAAGCCAGCACAGAGCTGTTTTCCAGATGTGGCCATGCGCAGACAGTAATTGTGCTCTGTGATCCCTTCCAGCTGCTCCCGCAGCTTGCCAACGAGCTCCCCCACCCCCACCTTGCAATCCCAGGAGTCCATGTTTGGGGGCTGCAAATTAGGGCAAACGTTGTAAAATGATCATGTGCTACACACAGCCTGCCCCACAAGAATTATGGACTTTATAACTGAGCTAATTGGCATTAGGTCTTGCCTGAAAGGTCAACAGAGTGGCAGAGAAACAGGATCTTTGTAAATTGATCGGCTGTCCCTCCCTCCTTCATTCCCCCAGCTCCCTTTCCCATTTTGAAATATGGCCTACCTGCCCTGTGGAATTGCTGACTCTTGTAAATTACTGCTTTGACTGTTCGGGACTGTGACACATTGTTTCACATCGCGTGGAAGGTGGTGGGATATTGAAGGGTGCATAATTACACCCTGCAAATTCTTCTATAGACCACAAGCCTCAGCCTTCATGCCCCTTGGTGAAGTGGGGCATTGTAACACTCTTGACCTTCCCATCAAGTGTGATTGACCCAAAGGTAGCAGAGAGGCTTTGGATTATTTGTTTATTTATTGCTCCCAATATGTGTGTTCCTTTGCAATGACCTTGCCCTTCTGCTGTTTCTCAAATGGGAACACCTATGTAGCTTTCTCTTTTTCGTTCTACAAATGTTTAATGAGCCCATCAGAGTCAGGGTTCAAGACCAATGTTAGGAGAGAAGGAAAGTTGTCTTTCTAGAATCAGAGAAGTTATGTTTTTACCTATAAATTGTGTGGGTCTCTCAACTTGGGGTGAAAGATTAAAAATGTCTGTGTTCTTCCCCCTCTTTCCCCATCTGGTGCTCACTGTTTGGGGTCAAGCATTAAAAGTCTTTGTTAAAACATATATAGTATCTGGGAGGAATAACTCATAAACTTTTGGGCTTTATCTCTCTCCTTTTTCTTAGTAAGGTACCTTTGAGAATCTAATGAAAATTTACCTCATACTGCAGATACCCACATGTATTTCGCCCACCATTTCTGGCTATTCTTGGACCTTCTGAATCCCAAGTAGGGACCAATTCCAAGTTATCAGTCCTTACTCAGTTACCATTACTGACATCCTAGTCCACATGAGATTATTAGACCCTTCTAGCAGAGAGGCCCGAGGAAATAGGACATAGGCTGGTCAATGCAATGGGAAAGGTGACAGAAGCAAAGTTTCAGTGGCCTATTTTTGGGTCACAACAGAGAAAAGGGGGCTGAAAAATCACTGCACTGAACATGCAGGTACAGACCTCATAAATAATGCAACGAGCATGCATCCATGTATAACTGTTTTTCAAAGGCATGTAAATGCTGTTGCAACATGAACACGACTTATTTAGCAATATGGACCTTAAGTGTTTGTCCAATCAAAAGATTAAAATGGTAACTGTTATACTGGGAGGTTATTTAATGCAAACCAGGTCTTTGAGCTGGGAAATTTGGGATTCCTTGGTCTGTTGATCATCACCTCTAACCTGGATTACTCCTTTAGTCTGAACATGCTTCTCCCTGCCTCATGTCCCTCTCCCAACACTGTAGTCATGATGTTCCTCTTAGAAAGTCAGGTCCTCTTAACCTTACCTCCTCTCAAGGATGCCATCTCGCTCTGAGTCAGAGCCAGCTCCTGCCATGGCCTCCTGCATTGGCCTCGTCTGCTACTATTCTCCCCTTTGCTCATTTTACCCCAGCCCCTAGCTACTTCTCAAAATGCTGGAAAATTACCCCTCACATCTTTTGTACTTGCTGCTCTCTTCTGTTGGTAATGCATCTGTCCCAGTTGTTCTGATAGCTGGTCTCCTTCCCCTTTCCAAATCACTGCCCACTCGTCCTCTCATCTGAGCTGCTATCCCTTCCTATCTCATCTAACACAGCCATCATTGCCCCCAACACTCCTCTTCTAAGCTTTATTTTCCTCACCCAATGCCACCTGACTTCATGTTGATTTGAGTTTGTGTCTCCCCACCAGAATATCAGCTCCTTGAGAATAGAACACTTGTACTGAGTTCAGAGTGTGTGATGGGCACTGGGAGACTAAGAAAGATTGAGGGAGGAGGGAAAACCACACACATGCAGGGAGAAGAGGAGAACATGGAGACTGGAGAGCCCAATCCTGCTCCCTTTTCCCCTTTGTGGTTAGGGTGCTAGGAACCAGTTACCTCTTCTGTAAAATGGAGAGGGTACCCATTGCCTTTATGATCTAATAGAATTGCATGGAACATTTGCTTGGGTCCATTTCACTCTCATTTGTCCTCAATAATCCCCTTAGCTGCCATCTGGGGTCAGAAGACTCTGCCTCCTCTTGGTGACTGATTCTGCCTGAAGGGGGAAATCAAGGAGAGAAGGCATCATTGGGAAAGTGTCTGTAGTTACCATGGGAACAGAATGAAGAAGTGTCATTGACAAGAGACAGAATGGGTCATAAGATCTCTGGAAGGAGTCAGGTCCATCTGGACATGACAGGCAAGCATGATTAGGGCAGGGTAAGAAGAGTGGAACGGAGGTGGTTGATAGGGTGAGGTGGACACAGACCCTGGCTAGATGGGAGCTGGCTTGGTGTGTAGTATCCCTCATTTCAGGTCCCCACTATCCTTTCTCTTACCACATGTAAATACAAGAAGGCATCTGAATCTCTTTCTGAACCAATAAATCAAAAGTATCCATTACCAATGTTTCTCTGCCTTGTTCTGAATGGTCTAACATGTGGATCAAGTCCAACTTTAATTTTTCTTAAAGTGCTAGAATTGGGCTCTGAGCCCCAGTCCAGTCCACTGGCCAGATTCTGAACTAGATGTTGTCTCTTGCTTCTCCTTGGGGTTGGTCCTGACATTGAGGGCTCTTGAATTCATTTGGAGATACTTCTTATTGTGTTTGTCCCTGAGAATCACTATGGTATATAAACCCTCTTCATCCTGCCACCTTAAAATAGGGGGACCAGTTGAATGGGACACAGTAAATGATTCCCTTTAGGAACTCAGTTTCCACTGATGTCACAGTGTTCTTCATCCTTTCTGCTGTGTTGCTGTGACTTATGTTCTCCTCTAGCTAAGGTATACTCATCATGCTGCCCAGCCAAATCCATCCTTCCCAGGAAACCACAGAGACATCATGAATGAATGTGGTCCCTAGATGCCAGGATCTATTGGATAAGACAGAAAGCATCGCCTCCATTTTGACTCAGAGTTTACTCAGTGTCTCCAAGCCTGAACTTTTGACCTCTGGACCTTGAACCAGAGATTAACTAGCCACCAGCTCTTGTTAACCACTCCTGTTCCAGATCATTCCTCTGGAATTTAATTTCCTAGCAGATGTTGACACATGTCCCTCCTAGTCCTTGCCTACTCACCTCTGTCTGCTCTCTGGCACCAGACCTTTAGAATACCTGATCCATCATGCTGCCAGGGGTGTGGCTGACTCCCTGACTCCTGTGGTCGCTTCATGCTGGTAGCCCCTGTGATGGAGTGTGACAAAATATCCATATTCCATAAGGTGGGAGTCAATGGAAAAGTGAGCTTCCATCTCTGGGGTGTAGTGTAAATGACAGTAAATGTGGGAAAACCCAGCCTAATACAGTAAAGCCAGTCTGGCAACATCTGCAGCCATCAGACACTCCAAAAGTGTCAACTTTCACAGTCATCACCCTGTCCCCTTGGGGTCAACTTTCCTCTCATGAGCACACACACACACCACTATCTCCTTCTGGTTATTTTCTGCTCCTCCAATGTCTTCAACTTACAGCCCCCACACATAGTCCTCAAATGGACTCATTTCCCTTTCCCTGCCTCTCCATGTAGGAGAAGAAATGCCAGAGAACTTTCCCCAGCTGGGCTAAAATTGAGACTCAGTCCTGATAGCATCTGCTGAGAAGGGGCTTCCCCCAAGTGGCCTGGGCACTGTTGTTCCAACAGTGGTAGATATGTTCTCGGTGGTGAGTTCCCAGCCCTTGGGTCCCATTTTCAGCAGCTCTGTGCTTTTAGCATCACACTGCAGCTTTTCCTTCAGAGGTTTTCACAAGTTCAGAGCAGTCTTGGGTATTGGGGAGTTGAAATTATTTTTACCCATGTGCAGCTGAAATAGCCATCTGCCATCACACTGCCTAATTCCTCACTATGTTGAAAAATCCATCTGGAGTTCTTCTTTCTTAATTCTCCAGATTTAAAAAAAAATTAGTGTCTTGATGCAATGGAAGGTTTCATTTCTCCATGTGTTTTCTGCCTATGGTGGAGCCTGTCCTAGGGTAGAGGGTACATTTATGGATACTTGTTGCTTGGTTTAAGCCACAGTGTTTAGATATTGGTTCTAGATCCATGATTATCCCTTACTCTAGGCATGTGTGTCTTTCTAAATCTAAATATAATCCAAATCCCAGCTCATGTCTCCTCTTCCACAAAGCCTTCCTAATTACTCCAGCCCCACTTTTCTGACACCTCCTTAGCACATAGTCCTTCATTTTCTTTCATTTGCCTCGGCTGTGTTGGCTTTGTACCCCTCAGTTCATGACAACTGGGACTGTGCTTCATGTTTATCTTGCAGCTGCCATAGAACCCAGCCTGTAGTGCCCTCAATAAAGTCTTGGAATTTCATTTAACTCCTTTTCTTCTTTCATGGATCTTCATATCCTTCCTGAAACAGCTTAGATTTTCACCACACTCCAACTCCTATAAGGTCGATTAAATTGTCCAAATTCAATACAGTGCAACATTCTTTTTCCAAAAGCCTCCATGAGCACTAGAGTGGGGAAGTAGTAGCTCACATCCCATTGCCTTCATGATGACCAGCTCAAGGAGATGAATGGTTTTGATTTAAATTAAGGTGCTTCTGATGGTGGAACCATTCAATTAATTAGCATCTACTAGTATCCTAATAAATGCCAGGCCCTTTGGAAGGCACTGGGGATTGAGTGATGAGTAAATCATGGATCCTACCTTCAAAAAGTTCACAGTAGAGTGGAGCTGATAGATGGGGGACACATCTGCATTTGAATATGATTTCAGAGGAGGGAGAGATAAACTCAAGATTTGAATTTAAAGTTTCAGGAAGAGGATGCACAGGGGCATGGAAGTGGGAACAGTCTGGTGGATCCAGGGACCACCATTGTTCTGTATGGCTGAGGCATAAGAGACATGGGCAGTGCTGAGAGGTTGGCCTGGAAAGCAAGAAGCCAGGGTGTGAGCCCTACCCTGCTCAGCTGGATACTCCCATCCATGTTTCCTGGGTCATTTGTTACAATTCCAATGCATGCATTTATCTAAGCTTCTTTTTGATAATGATATCTGTGGGTTGTCTTCCTCTAGGTTGATTCACTTTACATTGTCCATTTCCATCTTTCAATAGAGGATTTGGTATCATTGATGTCCCTAAATTGTCCTCAGTCCACTTTAAAAAACAAGACAAATGTGGAAAAATATTTGGAAACTAGGAATCTGGAGATATATCCATCTCTTACATCCAGGACTTTGGACAATTTCTTTAATTCCTCTGAGCCTCAGTTCTTTCATCTGAAGAATAGGGAAAATAGCATCAGACCCACCCACTACATTGGTTGGTCGTAAAGCTCGACTATAACAATAGATGTAACAGAGGGTGTAAACACAGGAAGCTCAGTCCCAATGCCAGGGCAGATTACCCTGGTGGAAGGAGGCAGCCGCTCCTTCCTCCCGCGAAGATTCTCTTGCCAGGCTGTACAAACTTCAGTAGGGCCCCTCGGTCTCCCATAGCAACTCGCTTTCTCATCCCACTGGCATTTTTGCCTTCACATAAGGCAGCTCTTGCTCATTAGGCATAACAAATTACCCACGCTCCACCGGGGTATAGATGGAAATCTGTGAGATAGAATAGATTTCTTCCCCTCTGCCTCCCTCCCTCTCCCTTTTCATGTTCACAAGTGTCTCCGGAACAAGCTGTCTCCTGTCTGGGGAGGGCAGAGGCGAGGCCCCACAGAGGCGTGTGCAGGATTGGAGTAGGCAGCTGCTCCAGCCTTTTCCCCAAATGCTTCCTGCAGCTTAGCTGGCTCTGGCCCTGCCATACTAGTAGAACATCTGAATCTCTGTTGTTTGCATAAATTGTGAGCCCAGCACACAATTAGCCCTTCATTGGAGCCACCCTAGTTTATTTGTTCCATGCATCCATTGAGGGCAGAGCATGGATGGACCAGAAGATAAGCTTCCATTTCTTGAAATACCCCAATCTAGAGAAGGTGAAGAAGCCCCTTGCAGTCACATTTCCAGCCCTTGGAACTTCACTTTCACTCACACCCCATTATCGACATAATGCATAGCTCAAATCCTGGCATGAAGTAGAGGTAATTGGTAGCCTGGGGAAAAAAAAAACAGGGCAGAAGCCAACCTTTGGCACAATTATGAAATGATCAAGAGTGCTTCTCTCTCCATTCTCTGGGGTCCTTTTTCACTTTTGGGTAGGTACATGGGGCCTTTACAATAGCCACTGCAGATGCCCAGCATGCTCTCCAGGTCTGTGCCCACAGTCTAGGGTCCTATGCTTTGGCTCCATTTAAGTCACCATCAAGGAGTGGGACAATCACCAAATGATGAACTGGAGACCTGCTTTCCATTTGTAGGCTAAGTGCCATCACCTGTCCGTGCCTCAGCTTGGGTACAATGAGAGCTCTGAATTGGGGTGAACTGACACCATCTAGCTCTAAAGTTTATGATTCTTTGACCTGCTTCATTTTCTCCTAATTGAAAATTATTTTTCCTCTGGTCATTTCCCTTGGGATCTTGGCCCTCACTGAAGGAAATCTTTATCAGATGCTGTTGGGAAAGCTAATGTGGTGGTGGTGAGGGCACAAAGGCTTCTTCAGGCAGCCTCAGGCTCACCCTTTCACCCCCATCCTCAGCCCTGAGCCCAAGATGACACCACATGTCAGGCCTGCTTCCTCTTTTTCTCAGGCTCCCACTGGATACCTGCCCCTGAATTCACTGCTCTCTTGGCTCATTCTCTCATTTTGACTTTGGTGATCCTGCCTCCCAAGAACAGATTAGAGAGTTCCCTGACACCTGAGATCAAGTTGGCACCAGGCTGAGACCTTAGAAGATTCTTCCTAATAATCTTTTGAATAATTGATTAGTTAAAAAAAGACTCCAATTTCTGGGCAACAAAATCTTATTTGAATCCTACCTACCGTGTCCATATTTCAGTCTTTACCTCTCTTGTCTGCTCCGGGACAGCCCTTTTGCTCTTACACCTAATTCAGACCTTCTTGGCCCTTCTATATTTTCTCATTACCCACCTGTATGAATCCATCTGTTCTCCAAAGTTCCTCTTCTACAAGAAGTCTTCCTGGGACCCATCAACACAGAGTGTAAGACAAGATTTTTTCCTTGATTAAAATCCCTCACAATTATATATACACTAGAGGCCTGTTGCACAAAATTCATGCACGGGGTTTGGGGTTTGTCCCTCAGCCCAGTCTGTACCCTCTCTAATCGGGGACCTCTTGAGGGATTGGGCCTAAACAGGCAGTTGGACATCCTTCTCACAATCCAGGACTGCTGGCTCCCAACTGCTCGCATGCCTGCCTTTCTGATTGCCCGTTACTGCTTCTGCCTGCCAGCCTGATCACCCCCTACCACTACTCTGCCAGCCTAATTATGTCTAACTGCTTCCCTGCCAGCCTGTTTGCCCCAAACTTCCCTCCTCTGCCGGCCTGGTCACCCCTAACTGCCCTCTGCTGCAGGCTTGATCGCCCCCGACTGCCTTCCCTTGCAGGCCTGGTCCCTCCCAAATGCCCTCCCCTGCTGGCCATCTTGTGGTGGCCATCTTGTGTCCACATGGGGGCAGGATCTTTGACCACATGGGGGCAGCCATCTTGTGTGTTGGAGTGATGGTCAATTTGCATATTACTCTTTTATTAGGATTTTACAAAGCATTTTCATGAGGTCATCTCATTTTATCATTCCATAGACATTATCATTCCCAGTTTAAAGGTGAATGAACTGAGGGTCAAGGCTGTCACCAGAAGGCTGACAGAGGGCAGGACAGGGAGTCAAATGCAGCTCCTGGGTTCCAAGCTAAGAGCTCTGTAAGTTATAACATGGACTATGAAACTCATGCATCTCTGTGTTTATGCAGGGGTGACTGTGGGCATTCCCATTGTCTGGCTTAGTTTATTCCAGAGCATCTTAGTTTATCTATATTCTGAAGATACCTGAGGAAAGAGAAGAGTTTCTGTAGGATGAGACAGACTGGGACAAGAGCAGAGGAAAAGGGGCATGGGGAACGAGGCATCTGGAATTTCAAGGACACAAAGTCAGGCTTCAAATGTCTCTGAGAAAATTGTCCCAGAGCAGACATGTTAAGGGTGGGGATCTGGGCCTCTAATGTTCAAAGCAATGGGTCTCTGACCGTGATGAAGACCAGGAAAAAAATCATTTGTGCTTCTTAAACCAAAATTAACAAAGATCTTAATTTTATTTCTGCTTTTGTTTTGCTCAGATGGCAATGTTATTGGCTTTGTAACTATTATGAACAGGTTGCTCTGGTAGCTGCCTCTATTCTAGACAAGAAGGAGCCCTGGACTTCTTGACCTGTGTCCTAATCAGGAACAGATTAGACAATGCCTCCTTCTCAGGTTGGCTTGAAAGTGTCCAGGGGCCAAGATAGGAAATGCATTAATTCCTGGGTTGAGAAGGCTGGGCATGGTCTGGTATGTCCCTTTGACCAGTAATAAGAGCAGCCAGCCTGCAGGAAGGAATGGGAATTCAGGTATATCTTGCTTTGAGGACATCTAAAATATCCAAGAGAATAAATAAAATTGCCTATCATTGAGAGCTTAATATATGGGGGACACTATGCAAATTAACTTAAATTATCTCATTTGTATCTCCATCACAAACTCATGAAGTAGTTTCTATTAATGTTCCCATTACACATATGAGAAAACTAAGGCACAGAAGTTTAAGTAATGTGTCCAAAGTCAATAACTAGTCAGTGGAAGATCTGAAATTAGTCTGGTATCAAAGCCAGGCATAACTATTCAGCTCTTTGGCCATTCAAGGTTCAGAAAAGATTGCTTGGTAAAGGAAGCTGCCCACCAGGTTCCTTTACAAAGCAAGAGCTCTCCTGTTCTAGTAATGCTGACTGCACTTCCAGAGCCTGTCAGAGGGGGCAGCAAGTCAGGCAAAGGCAAGAAAAGGCTATACGCCCAGTGCTTCTAGAGATGCAGTTTGGTTTGATTCCCTTCAATGAGATTCAACCCAGTTGAACTCAGTCCCCATGTATTCTGTACTCATTGCATGTTGAGAAGATTTCTGTCATGGGGATTCCCAAGTGAAGCCAAATAAATCTAGAAATAATTTTAATAACCTTAAAAGTTTGCTTTGGTTTTTCTTTGATTCAGCAATTCTTCTAGGAACTTATTCTAAGAACGTGATCTTGAATGCCTGAGAACATTTGCTATTAAGAGCTTCTCTTTGTTTTTTAATCAGTAAAAGGCAATCTAAGTGTCTCAGGGCTAGAGACAGGCATTGGATGTGTCTTATACAGGTGGTGACAGCTGTAAGGACACAGTGGGCATGTGGGTTGAGACTAGTCCGGCAAGAGTGAAACCAGTCAGTACAGTATCTTTAGTTCCACAAGGAACATGCCAAAGATTGCCAAACTTTGTCTCAGTTGTATTTTTACAGCACCCTTGGGCCAGACTAAATGTCTCATGAAAGTATATAAGTCCAAATAAACTAAAAAGTATTTGTGTCATAACAATTTAGTAGCTGTCTTAAAATTTTACACATAAATTGAAAGAAAAATAATATTTATATTTCATTCTCCAATAATCATAATTAATTCCTAATGAGATGTGAGTATCTGGTGGGGATTGTACTCTTACTCAAACCTTGGAATTAGATTGGATACCTCCACCCTCATTTCATGTCTCACATTGACTTTTGCATGGTACTTTCTTTTTAACACAGCAACTAATAAAAACCCAGTTTTGCCAATATCATATATGTCTTGGTCTAATGTTGAAACTTTGAACTCAATCAAGCTAGTAGTTTGGGCAATATTTGACAGTATTGAGTATCAGAACGTGTTCCTGGATCATTAAAAACATCCTGTAATGCTCTTGTGGGTTCCCTGTGGTGCACTGGGGTTCCTTGGAACACAGTTTGAGGACTCTAGAAATATGACCTCTTTCATTTTGCTGAAACAAACTGCCTTCTTTGTCTCCTTTGGTCTGGCTTTTGATGGACATGTGAGTATAAGAAATGTTTCACTTCTCTCATGATTGTAACAAAAGAAAATCAGCCCAAGAGCATGATAAGTAGCAACTGATCCTCAGCCTCCATTTCAGGGAGGCCATAGGGCATGGTGGGGATTGAGGCATATAGAGAGTTCAAGTTCCATCTAAAAAGGGCAGCTTCCACTCTGCTCTATCCATGTCACATGATAGAAATGTGGCATTAACATTTTTTAAGAAAAGCAGAAAATATAGACTTTTATGTGAAGTTTCACAATGTAAGATGTTGGCAACTGATTCCAACATACTATTTATAAGTATTGTATATGTCAATATTATACTGCACACACAAAAAGCATGTCTATAGGTGGTGTTTTGCCTGAGAGTTACCAGTTTAGCACACATAATGAATTATTATTATTAACTGTTAAAATCACAGTATTGATAAATATGTAATTACATGAGAAAATGTTCATTACATATTAAGTAAGCAACGGTAACAAAAATCATGATATTATTTTTATGAAAGCTACTTCTGGATAGTGAGAGGAATAACAGTATATATAACCAAGTGGCTAAAATCATTATTTTTATTCAGAGAATTATGGGTGATTTATTTATTTTTTGCTTCTCTAAGTTTTTTTTTTACAATAACCATATATTGGATCCATCTTTTTGTTTAGTTTTATATTCTTTTCTCAAGAATTAAACTTAGAACAACCACTACTATGAATAAGACATTATTAGACACAAACACCAATGCAAATCAAAGTCGTATAAGAAACGATCTCTTGCTTTTGTAGAAGTTTATTAATAAACAGGAGAGAAACATCACATATTACCAATAATGTGTTAGTTGAAAAAACAAAAGAGAGTTTCATGACTGTATTTATATCAAATTTGCTTCAGGGGTTCAGAATAGCAAGGGAATTGGAGGGTGGAATGGCCATGGAAGGAAGGTGTAAGTGGGGTTCCCAAAAATTACTCCCAGGTTCAGTGGTTCCAGATTCAGTACAGAGTTGCACCCAGGGCTAAAATGTATTACAGTGAAAGGACACAAAGCAAAAGCAGCAAAAGGAACAGGCACGCATAAGTATGGAGGAAACAGACACAAGCTTCAAGAGTCCTCTCCCAGTGGCATAATGCAGGACATACTTCATTCCTCTAGCACTGAAAGTGATAACACACTTGCAGTGTCCTCTACCAGGGAAGCTCATTAGAAACACAATGCCTGGACAAATCGGAGGAGGAACCAAGATGGCGGCATAGGTAAACACCTATCTTGCTGCCCCACACAACAATTCCAAAACTACAACCTAACAACAGAACAAACATCATCCAGGATGACGGGAAAGCTGTCTGAGTGAAAATTCCACAAATAAAAGTAAAGATAGGACATTGTGACTCAGAGGAGAGGCGGAGCGCAGCCTTGAAGATACGCATAGAGCCAGAGGTTTGGAGCCATGCACGCGTGAGTGGAAAAGGGAAGGTGGCTGCAAACCTGGCTGGTTTTCTCCAATAGGAAGGGCAAAGGTGTTCCACTGCACTGATTCCCCAGTTCCAGGCAAGGTCCGAGGTCTGGGGAAGGCACACTAAAACCCGGGGGTGGCAGAGGTCTGCGAGCCTGTGGAAAGGGCGAGCTTGAGGAGAGTGCGCGTAAACTTGGAACAGCAGTTTGTGTGTAAACTTGGGGACAGAAGTGCGTGACACCACAGAGAGGACTCATGACTTGCTCCCTCGTTTGGGATACCACTGGAATGCTTTGTTTTACAACCCTGGGTGAGACTTTGGGTGTGCAGACTCATTTGGGGAGAGGCAGAGTTGTCTGGCAATGGGTGAAGACCAGCGGCGGCTTTCTCTTGGAGGTGCCTGCAGCCATTACCACCCAACACAGAGACCCGTGTGCCACATTGGGTGTAGCTGATGCTGACGCTGCCTGCTCAGCTCGGAGACTCTGCACATCCAAACTGAACACAGTTTCCCTTCACAGCCAATTGGCCTGGAGGTCAAACCCTTCTGGGGCTAACAACAACAAGCCGGGCTTAACTTCAAAAATACTGTACAACCCATAAAGGATTGCAGTAAGAGTATCCACCTCAGGTAACTGGGGAGGCTGAGCCACTGTCCCTTAGAGGACATCTACCACACAAAGCTAATCGACCAACTCAGGAAAGCAGCCACCATGCAGAGACATGGAAAGAAATCAGGTGTGAAAGAAATGGAGGAAAAAAGACGACTAGACATAGAGTTCAAAACCACAGTAATAAGGTCTTTCAAGAGGCTTCTAGAAAAGGCTGATGAACTTAATGAGAACTACAAGGAAATGAACAAGACCTATGAGGAAATGAACAACACCTATGAGGAAATGAAAAAGGACCAACTAGAAATTAAGCATACACTGACTAAAACAAAAAATATTATACAAAAACCTAAAAGCAGTCCAGAGGACTGCAAGAACCAAATCAAAGATTTGAAATACAAAGAAGCAAAATCCACTCAGCCGGAAAAGCAAGAAGCCAAAAGAATCCAAATAATTGAAGATAGTGTAAGGGGCCTCTGGGACAACCTCAAGCATACCAATATCCGAATTATAGGGGTGCCAGAAAGAGAGAGAGAGCAAGATAATGAAAACCTACTTGAAGAAATAGTGACTGAAAACTTCCCCTACCTGGTAAAAGAAATTGACTTAAAAGCCCAAGAAGTGCACAGAACCCTAAAATATAGGAATCTAAAGAGGACCACACCAAGACAGATCATAATTAAAATGCCAAGAGCAAAAGATAAAGAGAGAATATTAAAAGCAGCAAGAGAAAAATAGTTACCTATAAGGAAACACCCATACGATTGTCAGCAGATTTCTCAACAGAAACGATGCAGTCCAGAAAGGAGTGGCAAGAAATATTCAAAGTGATGAATAGCAAGAATCTACAACCAAGATTACTCTATCCAGCAAAGCTATCATTCAGAATTGAAGGTCAGATAAAGTGCTTCACAGATAAGAAAAAGCTAAAGGAGTTCATCACCACCAAACCAATATTATATGAATTGCTGAAAGATATTCTTTAAGAAGAGGAAGAAGAAAAAGGTAAAAATATAAATTATGAACAACAAATACACATCTATCAACAAATGAATATAAAAATCAATTGAATTAATAATCTGATGAACAGGATAAACTGGTGAATATAACAGAATCATGGACATAGAGAGGGGATGGACTGACAATTCTTGGGGAGAAAAGGGGTGTGGGAAGTGCATCAAGAGACTGCACTAATATCATGCAACTATGGGAGAGGACAGTGCGGGGAGGTGAGGGTGAAGGGTGGGATGGGTACCTGGTGGAGGGGAGCTATAGGTGGAAAAAAGGGGAAACAATGTAATTAATAAACTGAACAATAAAGATTAAAAAAAAGAAAAAAGAAACACAATGCCCGGTGTTTTCACTGGGGGCTTACAAACACCCTCTATCTAGCCTAGCAGGGACCCGAATTCCAGATGCCTAGAGAAGCAAGCAGTTGCTCAGCATAATCCATATTGTTTGTACACACAGTTTAGGCACAGGGAGCCCTGATGACCAGTTAGGGCACAGGGGAACTTTCCTGAAATCCGAGTTCCCAGACACCTGCCTTGCAAGCAGGCCTTCCTACAGGTGGCAGCCTCAGGCCTGCTATTACCTAGTTTCTGCACAGAAGCCTTCATGGGGGAGGAGAAATGCAGAGAGAAAAAGGGGAATTGTTTTCCTGTGTGGCCTATACTCCCAAAACCAAACCTCTTTTCAGGAATCAGAGAATTGTAAGATTCCATGAAAATCATCTAGACTAGTACCTTCCAAGGGGCAAGCATACACCACTAGTGGTTGGTATGCAAGAATATTTCAGGCCATCTATGGATGACTATTTCATATTTTAATGCTCACATATTTATTTTGATTTTTAATATATAATAGAAACTTAATAATAATATAATATTTTATATTATAGATATTATGTATATATGTATATATCTCTATCTAGCTATATATCTAGCCACCTATCATCTTTGTAAAACTCTGACACTATGGGTATTATTAGGGTAAGGCTAATTTTTAAAAGATGTGCGTCAATTTAAAGATAAATAGCAAAGAATAAATACATATAAAATAATTAAAATTAAACAAAAATATGAAATAATATTAAGTATTAAATAAATAATAGCCCCGGGGTCCAAGGGCACGTCCAGCTGTAGAGGGTAAAGTGGTGAGCAAATGGCTGATGCTGTTAGTCCACCCCTTCTCACTGTAGAAAACTCACTATCACATTTTTGCTTTCATTATTAACTCTCCAAGTTTCATATACCTCACCTATAAAGTAAGGGATTTAATCTAAACCTGTAGGGTACCTTATAGATCTACTAGACAGTACCCACTGATGCTATGAGATCTAGCAATGTAGGTCAGTGGGAAAGAGCACAAAGCACCCCTGCCTCCAGCATGGCCTTGGATCCCTATGCTCTTTGATTCCCATGTGTATGATCCTATGAGAAGGCCCCGCTGTGCTGTAGGTATCCCGAGCTCATGTCCCTCCCAATCCAGAAGGCTGGGATGAGACATTTCTCCTTCTCTCCCAGCCCCAGCCCTTCTTCTCGTCACCCTCTTTCACATTCAATTTCTTGCCTTCCTGGACAGCAACCCAACTGAATTCCTGATTCTTAGCTTCTTAAACACAAGGGCCTCATGGAGTTTCTGCTGTGTGCTCATCGCTGCGCCAGGTGCCAAGACGGAAAAGAAAGGAAGACGCCCAGCCCTGGCTGTCAGGGAGCTTCCATTCTGGCAGAATAGATAAGGCCTCTGAGTACCACTGGGCTTACTAACTCCCCAAGTCAGCCTCTGACCCACCCTGAATGTGGTTTGTTTGGGGCAGACACTGTATGAGGTCAAAGGAGGCCTCTGGGCTATGGGGGGGGGGGGGGGGAGGGGGGGGTCAGAGGATGTGGTTGGAAAGAAAGGAGTAGGGAAGTTGTCCCAGTTATGAGACCAGAGTGAGCAAAAGTCTGAGGAAAGATACAAAGCTGGCCAAGGGGAACAGGAGGAGAGCCCAGGTGGGGAGTGGGGTGGAGGGCAGGGGGCGAACAGGGGTTGCTTCACCCTGCAGTCTTTGCCCTGCTATTAAATTTGAGGAAGCAACATGGGTGTAACAGCCAACCTGCCTCCTCAGTCACCTCATCAGACACGAAATACCCAGGATTAAAAAAGAAAAAGAAAAGGGAAAGTCCTTATTATATGGTTGGAAATCCTCATACCGGAGATAAAATTTTATGAGTTGCCTATTGCTCAACACCCCGTATTTTTGACATCCCCTGTTTCACATACAGTATTTTAAACACATGAGACACAGACATTACTGTTTTCTTTTTATTTTTTTTACCCTTTCCTTTTTTTTTTCCTTCTGTCATGGCTTAGTGGGTAGCTCTGAAGTTTTTAATACTGAAGGACCCATTTCATGTTATTTATTACCCTGCTTGCGTGAAAGCTGAGGCCTATAAATCGTCAACACAGGCCGTCTAATTCCAGCAACGGCAAAGCTTCGTCACATGTAATTAAAAGATCCCAAAGCCATTGGAATGTAATGGATTTGGAAATGACACCGTGGGGGCACAGGGAGCAGGCCCAGGAAGAGGCAGCCGTATTTCAAAGGCTCTCCTGCATGGTCTGGGATCAATGGGGCTGCTGGGCTGGGCTCCAGCAGGGCGGGCTGCCTGGGGATAGAGGCAAGGTCTGGATTTGATCTGATACTCAGCTCTGAGGCCACACCATTACATTTCCCACCTGCGGAGGCACACCCAGCCCTCGGCCTAACAAGCTTCTTCATCCTGGCCTGCTGAGGTGCCACCTCTGATGGCAGTGAGCACCCATGCCTTGGAGGGAGGGTTTCTAGAAGCCCACTGCACAAACAGAGCCCAAAGCCAGGAGGAAGACAAGAGGAGTCTTCATGGTACAATGATTCTCTTATTCTTGGTTCCTAACTTTCTCCCTAAAGCTGTTTCTGAATGTTCTAGACCCCAATGGCAGCTTTTAAATTGCTCCATATTTTGCTATGAGGTTTCCTGGGATCCCCATATCCACCCAGAGTTCATTGCTTCTGTCTTTGGATTCCCAGGGCACCTGGTCTGTCCAGTTTGGGAACATGAGATGGTGCTGGGTATGGTTATTTGCTTACTTGGCTGCCTCACCATCCCTGAGAACTCCCCAAGGACAAGCATTATGTTTAAGTTGTCTCTGATCCCAGCAACCTTACCCAGGCCTGTCGCATAGTAGGTAGTCAGCAGCTATGTAAAAGGAAGGAGGAGATAGAAGATAAAAATGAGAAAAGAAACAAACAAACAAGCAAAAAAAAGACAAAGGGAAAGAAGAAAGGAAGGTAAGAAAAAAGGAAGGGAGGGAGGGAGAGAGGGATCTTTGGTGATCTCTCTCTATTTCATGGTTTAAATAATGTAAAAATCAAATTCCAAGATGAACCCCAATGATCTCCATCTTCTGGTATTCATATTCTGTACCTGCCACATGGTGCCAGGGTTGGTATTTTTGACTAATAGCATATGGCAGAAATATGGCATGTCACTTTTGAGATTAGGTTATAAAAAAGACTGCAGCTTCTGTCATTTTTTCATTTCTCCTTCTCTCTTGAATTATTTGCTCTGGGGAAGTAAGTTGCCATGCTGTGTGAGCAGCCCTGCAGGGAGGCCCATAGGTCAGGGAACTGAAGCCTCTGGCCAATAGCCAGCAGAAACTGAGGCCTGACAACCAGGTGATGAGCTTGGAAGTGGATTCTCTAGCTCCAGGTGAGCCTAGCAATGACTGCAGACTCACTGAGCTGCTCCCAGATTCCTGTCCTTTGAAACTGTGTAAATAAATGGGTGTTATTTTAGGTTGCTAAGTTTTGGAATAATGTACTCCACAGTTACAGATAACAAATGCCATCTATATGTTGATGGACATCAAATTTTTATTTCTAACTCAGAACTCTCTGTTGAACTCCAGAATGTTATATCCAACTGCCTCCTTTCAATCTCTGTCCTATATCCCAAACTGAACTCCTGATCATTCTCTCATTTCAGTTGGTGGCAACACTTACCTGATGCTAGCTATATCCTCCTATCTACTTTCTGTCCCCTCCTGGGGCTACTGCAGTCTATTTTCTATGCAGCATCCAGTGACAGGCCCTGCTAAGGCCAGGACTCAGGGAATGCATTTGCTGCTATCACTTTACCTGCCTAGGAATCCCTTAAATTCACTGTTCTCACAATCCAGCAAACCTGGATCTTCTTACCTATGTGGGGTTGTTGTTGTTGTTGTTGTTGTTGTTGTGTGTGTGTGTTTTGCTGCTATTCACATCCATTAACTCTGCTTTTTACATTTTGCCATTGGCTGAATTGTGTCTCCCCAAATCTTAACTGCTCAGTACCTTAGAATATGACCTTATTTGGAAATAGAATTGTAGCAAGCCTAATTAAGTTAAGATGAGGTCATACTGGAGAAGGGTGGGCCCTTAATACAATTAGACTGTCCTCTCAAGAAGGCAGAGACACACAGAGAAAAATAATATTTAAGGACAGAGGTAGAGATTGAAGATATACATCTACAAGTCAAAGAATGACAACGTTTGCTAGCCATCGCCAAAAGCTAGGAGAAAGGCATGGGTTGAATTCTCTCAGTGCTCTGAGGAGGAACGAACCCTGCCGACACCTTAATTTCAAACCCTTAGCTTTAGCTTCCAAACTGTGAAAGAATACATTCCTGTTGTTTGCAGCCACTTAGTTGGTGGTACTTTGTTATAGCAGCCCAAGGAAACGAATACACTTTGCACATTCAGCGACAAGACCATCCCACTTGTGCCTCAGAGTCTTCTCTCAGCATTAACAGACTATTAGGACACACCATCTTTGGCTTTTTCAAAGGTGTTTTCCCTCTTACAAACAATAAAATGAATCCCATGTCCTCCAAGAAGCCCTCTGGGACAGTTTAAAAAGTAGGAAGTCAATGGTCTTAGCAGCCCTGTATTTGAAGGTCAAAGTCTGGAACACCTGGCTTCTTTACTCACATTTAGTGTGTAATCTATTGGCTTAAGAAAATGTAGAAAGTCTATTTTATGAATTTGTTCTTGAATTGCTCATTCATGGCCATATTGTCTCTCTGATTAAATCTCCTCAGATGACAAAAAGCAGGTCTGTCTTTTTCAATGCCTATAGCTCCAAGTTCAACTATGCTAAAGAAAACAGACTCATGCTGCTGGATAAGGATGGTTTAGTAAGTAGGGGGCTGGTTCACTACTTTTCTTATTTTATAGATGAAGAAACTGAAGCCTAGACAAGAAGAGTGACCCCCCCAAAAGATAAAGAACTACCAAACATTTCTATTTAGCCTCCATATAGAATTGTTAACACCGAGGCTTTCATTCAAAGTCAAATATCTCCAGTCCTTGCATAGTCATTGCTGACTATGGACTCAGACCTAGGTTAAAATCCCAGCCCCATCACTATTTATACAATCATGGGCAAGTTATTTACGTCCCCTAGCTTTAGATTCCTTATCTGAGAAGCAAGGATGGAAGTACAGATCTCAAAGAATGTCACTGAGGAACTGAGCCTGTGTACTGTGGCATCTCAAGAAACCTAACGTCTTAACTTTTATTCCTATCACATACTCCAGACTAGAAAAAGGTAGAAACAAATTATATTTTCAACAAAATTTTTGTCTATTTGTCACATTCAGCTCAAGTTGGAAAAGTTGTCAGAAATAATAGAAGTGTGAAAAGTAATCTATCTCAACCTTGTCATTAATAGCAAGCATTACACAGTGCTAGCGAGATCCTTCATCAGCAAACAAAGGCCCCGTGATGTTCACTAGACTAGACTGAGAATAAAAAGAAAATGAAAACATGACATTTTGGAACTGTTTCCAAAAAAATAAAAAAATGGATCACAAACAGGCGCTTTCTTGTTTCCTCTTTGTGAGAATCAGATATCATAGCAGATTGGAGAGTGGACTAGAATTACAGACACGAAACAAACCTTGGGTCTCACTAACTGGCTAATTCATTTAACCAGAATACTTTATTTCCTGAGAGTCCCAGTGAACTCAGATTTTACAAAATGCTAATATTTGAAGGGTAGTTTTTGTTTCTATCAATGGCTGCCAGGATGTCCTGTGATGCAGTGAATAGCATATTAGACTGACAAATAGTATTAGGATTTAGGACCCAACTCTACCGATAACTGACCAGGAACTGGCCAGTTCCCCTGTGTAATCTCAGGGTTAGCCTTCATATAATGCAAGGTAGAGTAATGACCTCTGAGTTTCCTACAGCTATTATTTTATATATTCCTGCTCCATTTTTAACCCTTTGCAAAAGTCCCACAGCCACCATGAAGGCCCAACTTATCCCTTGTTTGACCCAGAACAAGTAGCTATAAAATGTGAGAGTCAGATCAGATAAACTCTATTGTTCCTTTGAGACTTGACATACTATTGTTTTAGGAGTGTACTTCTTTACTATTATTATTTTAGTACCTCATTTATTCAGAGGCCAGACTAGTAGCAACTTGGACCTTGTACCCCATGTGCAAAAATCTTCCAAACAACTAAAACAGCTCCCCACAGAATTTATTGTAAGAAAAGCCCCTGTTCTTTCCTTTCTCCTTAGGCTCTCATGCAGTACTTTATTAACTCTCATTCAACAAATAATTCCAACATGTTTAATCATAGATAGTTGTCAAGGCTTATAGAAGGTTAGATATGGAGAGACTTACAGTGGGTAGGTCAGCCATTAGTATTAGGAAAAAATGAAGCTGATAAGGTGAGATGAAAAAGAAAAACTCTTTAGGGCCAATAAAATAACATTATATTAGGTAGAAAACACACACACACACACACACACACACACACACACACACACACACACACATATTTCTCTCTTTTTTCTTGCAAAAAATTGAATAAATTAAGTGGGTAATTTATGTAATTTTGTTGCTGCTGCTAGTTTTAGGTGGGAACTTGTCCTCTTGTTTTTCTCTTAAGCTGTTTCAACAACATCATCTATAACAAGGAATACATCAAAGGAGATATGCTGTTAAGATTTTAAGAGATGAAAAATAAGACCATCAAGGTGACTTTTTCCCTCATCATCTCGTTTTGTCTCTTCAACACTGAGAGATGCCATGTAAGGACTCAGGATCCTATTGTTCATCAGAACATGGATAAAGCTGCCATCCCAGAACAGAGGCAAACTGTCTTTTCTTGGAGGATTCTTGGGAACAGATACTAGCTGCTCTCAGCTCTGCCATTTACCAGCTGCATGAGCTTGGGCAAGACATGCCCCTCTCTGAGCCTTATTTTTCTGATCTATAAAATGAAGGTTTGGTAGATTATCCCTTTGAATCTTGCGCTCTGACATTTTACGTTTATAACTTTCCATTGTTATCTACCCCACATTTATTCTGATTTCAAGAATCTTCTTCCTGTCCAATACCTCCTCCTTTAATTATATGTCCTCCATTTGTGCTCTGTGTGGGTCATGGAGAACTTTATAGAAATTCCCTCCTTGTTTGTAAAGTTCCTGTTCCAGATAATCATAAAAGATAGGAAAAGTTAAAACCCACCCCTTTAGCCTGGCCTATAAAGCCTGTGCAATCTCGCTCCATTCTGACTGTCCACAATGTATTTATTTCCCCTCCTTCTGCACGAATTTTCTGTTACAACTAAATCAGATATTCTACCTACCTCCTCCTCTTCATGGATCAATTCTCTAATATTACCCACCTGTGACTCTTTGCTGACCTCTCAACTTTACTTCAATATTGGTTCTTATCTGAAGCACTAGTTTGGCCCTAGTTTCATTCATTTACTGGATTTTCTGGTTAGTTTCTTTATCTTCCCAAGCAAATTACAAGCTACTTGACTCAGTATCAGGAGATACTTTCCTTCATGCCCCCACAGTGCTGAGCACAGTTAGCCTTGGTAGGAATGTCTGATAGTGTCAACATATTGGTTAGAAGAGCCCACCTACCAATTAGGCACCGGAATTAGAAACTGACATTTTGTCTCAATGTCAAAGCATCCTGACAATGACTGCTAGTCTTGTCACATATGGTACCCTCAGATTACACCAGCAAAGAGGATTTAGAAAAAATATTTTTATTGATTTTAGAGATGAAGGGAGAGGGAGAGAGAGACAGAAACATCAATGATGAGAGGGAATCATCCATTAGCTGCTTCCTGCACACCCACTACTGGGGATTGAGCCTGCAACCTGGGCATGTGCCCTGACTGGGAGTCAAACTGTGATCTCCTGTTTCATGTGAGTTGACCCTCAACCACTGAGCTATGCTGGCTGGGCAAGAGATTTTTTTTTAAATTCACTTCAGCTGGATAGGAAATCCCAGTGATTATAAACCATGAGGGGTCACTGTTGGGAAAAGAATGATTGTACAGGCTAAAATTTGCTACACTGAAGACCCTCCCTGCATAAAACAAATACTTACATGTGCAATACCAGGTTTATTTTATCTGAAACTGTCTCTCAGATAAGAAAGAACATCTCAATACCGTATGTGTTCTTTCTTCATTTAGCTAAGTAAAATGATGCCTTTGTTGACCATTTATCATTTTTTATTCCCCCTTTACAACTATACTTTGAACTAGTGGTTTGATTCTGATGAGACTTGTGTGATATTAAAAAGACCCAAGATGCATCAGCAAACACTTAGAAACAAATGGCTGCCACCCACTGTGTCAAAAATAGCGTGTCTGTCATCAACTCGAATTTGTATAATTGGAAACTTAGAGTTGCCAGTTCATTGGGTGTGGTCATGGGCCAGAGTTCATCTAGGGCACTATCAGAATATATACTCCTGGTCTTACAAGTCTTATAAAAATATGAAAATAATTCTTGAGTAAATTTATAAAAGGCTAATTGAAATGCATAGCCAGTTAAGTTTGTAAGCATTTGAAATTATCATGAGTGATATAAGCATCTTTTCATCACTAGTGTTTAATAAAAGTGATTCCTGTATCTGTGCCAATAGCTTTGGCACATGTTCAGTGCAAGTCAAAGGAGTGAATGGCTAGTAATAAAGGGAAATGGAGCCAAGGAATATTCCTAGGGGGCCTGGAAGTGGTTGGAGAAGGGACATTTCTCAAGACATGCAAGGTAGACTGTACCAGTGGCACTATAATCAATCATTTATGGCAAGCACAATCCACCTGACCCTTCCTGGGAGAGAGAGATGGGGAAATGGGACACCAGGGCTAATCCAATGAAGTCAATCCTTATCTCATTTGTTTATACCTATGATTAACTGCAACTTATTTTGCTTGCTTCATCTTCAATAGAAACCATAGTTAAAGAACCCCCAGGTATGTGTAAAGGAGAGTTAAAAGGATGGGCAGGGGAAGAAGGAAGGACACTTTATGCCATTTTATCTAATAATAAGGAAGTATTTTCTCTTTCTCTTTTTCTAGTTTTCAAAGTAGAGACCCCTATTACTTAGTGATAGGTGATACTCCAGCTTGCTGTAGTCTGTAGATGGGTTCTGATAAAACACCTGGACTGCTCTTGACTTGAACTCTAAATAGACCAGTTTTCCTGACTGTACATACACAAAGCTGTAATATGCTGTGCATAGCAATTTAGAAATAATGGAAACCCCAAGCAATCCAGATTGTCTAAACTAGGTGTCCTTAAAAATGTTCTCTGACTTCCATTGCCTAACGTAATGGGGTGTTGCTGTTGGGTAATATGATTTCCCAATGGCCCACATGTTGGCGAGAACTGAGGAATCAGAGGAGAGCTCGAGGGAAGCAAGCAAATGACATCTTCACACAGCAAATGACAACAGCAGCAGCAGCAACAAGTGCAATGAAAAAAAATCAATAAATATTTGTTGTCTAGAATGAATGAATGAATGAATGAATGAATGAATGGCATTTACTGAAGAAAGCCCTATTACTAAAACCATCAGTTTCTTTCAGAGGATGATGGAGAACTAGGCTTGTTTCCCAGGAAATGTCAGCATAGAATTAAGTGTGCTTGGTGGCCTTTCCATTCTGGCAATGAGTTATGTAGGACTGTTTCTGCCCTGAGCTGGGGCCATCTGAAGCAGAAGGAGATATGGGGGCTGAGAGATGTGGCTGGGAAGCTGCTGAGCCTTAGAGGGCAGTGTTGAAACTCCCCATGGCCTGAAATGTTAAGGGCAAGCCTGCCAGGGCAGACTGCTCGAGTTTATTACTGCAAGCTAGATGCTTCCTCATGGGCTCTTAGTGGTCATGCTTTTACGGTTTAGCTGCTTTGAGCAAACACTAAGAAATGCTTCCTTTTCAGAGTGCAGCTTGCCTATAACACTTTATATTTCTGAAGGTACGTTAGCATTCATGCTCTCATTTGAAATCCACAATAACCCAATGATGTAGATTGTTACTCTGGTCATAAGCTGTGCAAACAGAGGGCCAGAAAAGGTGCATGACTACTTTAACATTTCTCAGAGGCAAACAGTCAAGGTAGGATTAGAACCCGTGTCTCCTGACTCCCAGGCCAGCACTTTTTCTTCCATGACAAGTTGCTCCCAAATCAGACTTTTGCTCAGTGAGTGAACTTGAGGCCCATTTCCCTATGGCTCTGGTAAATGTTCTTGCTTTCTAGTGATGTTCTCCAACCAACCCTTATCATCAGCATACTCACACCCCTTCCTGTCTCCCTCAACTTGAGTCTTCAGAATCAGGCTGTTTAGTATAAATGCAGATTTGGGGTCTAACCCCAGAGATTCTGATTCTGTAGGAATCTACAGTCTTGACAGACACCCATGGGTTCTAGTGCACGTTTGACTTTGCAACTTAATGGTTCAGGGAATACAATGAATTCGGAAGATCTCTGGAACCAGACATAAACTCACATGTAAATAAATCTGTTCTCCTTGAAAAATAAGTTAAAAAGGACAAAAAAAAAAAACAGGCTTCCTCCTTGGTGATCTTTTCTAAGGCTGCTCTTCCTGTCTTAAATGTCCCCTCTTCTTTCCTGTGCCTTCCAAACTTCCAAGATTTTCTGTCCCTTTCCCTGCTTCTGGTCCCTGGGCCATATCACACTTATCTCACTAGGCAGTCACTATGGGTCTGCTTTTGTGGTTCTCTGTCCCTACCTTGGACACTCTCTAAGGGTGAGTCTTCTGTGTCCCCAAGAGTCTGATACAATGCATGAGACAAAGCTGGGTAAGATGTTTTAACCATCATCTTGGAATGAGCCATTCAACTCTATTGGACTCTGCTTAGCACTACTCCTTCCACTGTGGATAATCCAGAAAATGCAGAAGCAAAGACCATCATCAAATAGGCGGTGAGTCCCTTCTAGACTAAAACCTCAAAACTCTCTTAAAAATATGGGGACTTAGAAATAACAAGTGTTGATGAGGATGCAGAGAAAAGGGAACCCTCATATAGTATTGGTAGAAATGAGAACTGGTGGAACCACTTCAGAAAACAGCTTGGAGTTTCTTTCAAAGATTGAAACTAGAACTATTATATGAGCCAACAATTTCATGTCTGGATATTTACCTGAAGAAAACAAAACACTAATTAAAAAAGATGTATACATCTCTATGTTTATTGCAACATTATTTACGAGTAAATATATAAAAACAACCCAAGTGTCCAGTGATAGATGAATAAAGATGTTTTTATACATGTACAAATGCATATATGTATATGTATGTTTATATATATATATATATATATATATTTACACAATGGAGTATATACAATGGAATACTACTTAGCCATAAAAAGAACAAAATCTTGCCATTTGTGACAACATGGATGAACTTTGAGTGCACTATGCTTAGTGAAGTCAGACAGAGAAAGACAAATACATATGAGTTTTCTTATATATGGAATCTAAACAAACAAACAAAAACCAGCTCATTGATACAGAGAACAGATTGGTGGTTGCCAGAGGTGGTTGCCAGGGTAATAGGCATGAAGGAGTCAAAGGTATAAACCTCCATTTATAGAATAAATGTCCTAAGAAGGTAATGTAGGGCATGGTAGCTGTAGTAAATAGCGTATTATATATTTGATAGTTGCTAAGAGAGTTCAACTTAAAAGTCTTCATCACACAAAAAAAGAATTTTTGTAATTCTGCATGCAGATGGATGTTAACTGGACTTATTGTGGTGATCATTTTGCAAACAAGTATTGAATAATTCTGGAACTAATATAATGTTATCATATCTAATAAAAGAGTAATATACAAATTGACCATCACTCCAAGATAAAAGATGGCCACCCTCATGTGGTCAAAGATGGCTGCCCTCATATGGATACAAGATGGCCTGCAGGGGAGGGCAGTTGTGGGCAGTTAGGGGTGGCCAGGCCAGCAGAAGAGGGCACTTGGGAGTGACCAGGCCAGCAGAGGAGGGCAGCTGGAGAGACCAGGCCAGCAAGAGAGGGCAGTTGGGGGGGGGGGAATCCAGGCCTGCTGGGGAGGGCAGTTGGGGGGACCATGGCTGCAGGGGAGAGTAGTTGGGGAGGGGGGACCAGGACTGCAGGGCAGGGCAATTGGGGGCAACCAGGCCTGCAGGGGAGGACAGTAAGGGGCAACCAGACTGGCATGGGAGGATAGTTAGGGGTGACTAGGCTGGCAGTTAGGGACAAGCAGGCCAGCTGGGAAGGCAGTTAGGGGCAAGCAGGCCAGCTGGGAAGCAGTTAGGCATTGATCACGCTGGCAGAGGAGTGATTAGGGTTTGATCAGGCTGGCAGGCAGAAGCACCTAGGTGCAATCAGGTAGAGGCAGGCAAGCAGTTGGGGGAGCCAGCAGTCCTGGATTGTGAGAGGGATGTCCCACTGCCTGTTTAGGCCCGATCCCACTGGCGGTGGGACATCCCTCAAGGGGTCCTAGATTAGAGAAGGTGCAGGCTGGGTTGAGGTACACCACCCCTGTGCATGAATTTTGTGCACTGGACCTGGGTGAACTAAACCTGATAGTAAATGGATCACCTGATCAAGAACTGGGGTGATGGGAGGGTCAGGTTGTGGGTCCTTCCACATATGAGCCTGATAGTTGGTCCTAGACATCACTGTCTTCTGAACCAGCAGTCCAGATCCCAGAGGAGCTCAGAACGGGGAGGGGGGTGGGAGGGAAGGTTTGCACACCATCCCAGCTGCTGGAAGAAGCACTCAAAGTCCCTATTCCTGCCAGCATGGGGAAAATCATCCTTGTCATTCAAAAGAATGGAATGTCGGCTCCTACAATAGTAATAATCATGATAATAACAGTATATTTCCTTAGGGCTTTGCCAATTGCTAAGCCTTTTTTCTTGATCTTTGCACAATCACCTACAAATTAGGCAAATTGTTACCTCTGGGCTCAGGGAGGAGGAAATGGCAGTCCCAGAGGTTAAGTAAACTGCCCCAGATCACACAGCTAGAGGTAGCAGCACCAGGTTTCCTGATGCTGAAATTTCATGCTCTCTTCAGGGTGCTACATTGCTTCTAGCCCCATGGTTGTCAACTCCCAGAGAAACACTTTTCCATAAAGATCTAACTAACTCCCTTTATATGCTGAGTTTATTTCATAAATTTTAATTAAAATCGAGAAAGAAATGCAATTTTAAATACATTTAATCAGTCATTTAAAAGGTGTTAATGTCGTCCTAGGTGCTATGTGAAAGCACTGTGCCAGGATCTGTAGGGGACACAGGGTAAGTTCAAGACATTCACACTGACCCATGACCTGCACCACCTGTCACCTTAGCTCTCCATGATGTACTCTGTCAACAATCATGTGTAGTACATTCATATTTAAAAAAATGTTTTTATTGATTTCAGAGAGAGGAAGGAAGAGAGAGAGAGAGAGAGAGAGAGAGAGAGAGAGAGAGAGAGAGAGAGAGAGAGAGAAGCATCAATGATGAGAGGGAATCATTGATCCGATGCCTCCTGCATACCTCCTACTGGGGATTAAGTCAGTAATCAGGGTATGTGTCCTGACCAGAAATCTAACCACGACCTTCTGGTTTCTGGGTCGATGCTCAATCACTGAGCCACAATGGCCAGGCAATATGTTCATATTTTTGAAGGGAGTTTAGTTTAAGCTTTACACCCGGTAGAGACTCAATGCTTCTCTGGTGATGGGCTTTGCTTCTGCAACAACCATGTCTTAATTCACACCCACCTACAGAGGAAGTGGTGCTAGGCAGAGTCCAGCAGGTAGAATGGCTCATTCCAAGATTATGGCTAAAGCATAATTTAGTCTCCATGGACATATCAAATATGGCTCCCATCCTTTGGGAATTTAAATCAAGTAGTATGCACAAAGCATGCTCATTGGCTCTCAGACCAGTGACCCGTGAGCATACTACAGGTGTGGTTTCCAGTGTGTGCAGGTAGGAGTGGCCACATCCATGTATGCAAAGTCTGCTAACGCCCAGAGGAGCTGGGCAAGTAGCTTGATATCACTGCTAAGTGCCGGCTGGTAGCAGCAGCCTGTTAGTTCCTACCTCAGGACTGCACCTGACTCTGGCTTTACTCAGAGACCAAAGTTTAGAGTAGAATCAAAGTGTTCTCAGAGTCGCAGGGCCCAGAGCCAGGGCACAGTGGGTTTCTCTGAACCTTTAGATTAATTTCTTAGTCATTTGCCAGAAGATATTTGGCTTGGCACCTTCCTGAATGCCAAGAACTCAGGTTGTGGCTTATAAACTTTCTTCACCTTCTTTGTCCCCTTATTCCAGTTAGTCCTCCCCCTCCCACCCCCAGGGACTGTCCCCCAGCTAGCAACTGACAGTGAATGATGTATCTGGGATTCCCTCAGGTGGGTGAGCCAGTGAAATATGTGTGCTCGCACGTGCTCATGTGTGGGCAGGGGTGTGTGCAAGTGGCAGAGGAGGATCCAGATTTAGAACTAACACTGGGGACTCCCTGAATGAGCAGATAATTTCCTCTGAGGGTCGTGCCCAGCCTCCGAGCATCCCAGCTCCTATAAGAAGCGATCACATGGAACATGGAACTATGTCTGGTTTAGGGGCAGCTCATCTGCAAGGGAGATTATTCTAGTCCGTGCCCCACCGCGCCTCTCCTTGCCTTAGAGAACTTCAGCTCATTTATACATGGATTCAGTGGCTTGTTAGTGTGTTCTGTGGTGCCTCCCTGAGGATGTAACTCTGCAGATGGACAACATTTTTTATTTTCTTAATATTATGCTTGTCTTTTTAGAAAAGAGTTTTTAACAATTATTCCTCCTGGTATTATTTTAGTTTCCAATTACAATGTGGGTATCCTGTAGCACACTGCTATTTTGTAAATGGATGTAAGTGCTTATTGTTAATTGATTCTCCAATCAGGCCCTAAACGCTTGCATTTAGATTGTGTATTATACTGCTTACATGGCAGTGGGCTGGCCCCTTGTCAGTGGGGGCTCTTGGCTCTCAGCTTGCCCGAAGCACGGTGGACACATTTCATTTTCCTGACACCTGTGCAAACCAGCTTGCCTGCCTTTAGCTTTTCTATCCAGGGAGAAGGAATTAAAGTGACACTCTATTGAAGAGGTGTCCAAAACTTTGAGATCTGCCTGTTCTTTTTTTTTCTTTTTTTGGTAAGAAAAGGAATAGAAAATTTTTTTTAACTCTAGTTCTCTAGACAGCAGACACCAACTGGTGATCTGTGGACCACAGGTGGTCCGTGAGGTCTGAAAGGAAGTTAGAATCCTTTCCTCTGGGTTCTGCCTGTCACTACACGATCCAAGCAGTTACAGTGGTGTTTTTCTGAATAATGTCTATTTCACCTCCAAACTGTAATCTGAAGGCTAGAATTGTACTTAACAGTTGCTAAACAGATCGAATGAATGACCAAATGATCAGATACAATGCTATCATAGAGGAGTTATGCTGGAGTTTAATACTGGGAGCAGGCAAACAATGGATGTGTAATTTTTAAAAAGAATTTTTTAAAATTACAGTGTTTGATAAAGTGTGAAAGCTAAAGTGTGTAGCCCACAATGAACAGGATCTAATTTGTATCAGCTATGAAATGAGACAGCATCTCTCAAAGATGTCTCAGAAATGCTATAATAAGCCAGAGCTGTGATCTATGCTTTGGCAGGTAACAGCTCTTTCAAGCATGGGATTGAGATTGAGAAAATATATTATGCATCTTATTCCTTATTCTATATGATAGAGTATAAAGCAGATTGAATCTAGATGTTGTGTTTATTATTATTATTATTATTATTATTATTAGCTTAGAATTAACACATCTCATTGAAGATGTCAAAGACAGTGCTAATTTGGACATTTCAGTTCAACCATAAAGCACAACACTCTTATAGCAGCTGTCCTGTTGAGTAAGCTGCTTACTCTCTAATTGTTCTCTGTATCCAGGAACTTCTAATTTTGCACTCTATAAACCTACCTAAGATTCCCTTCCAGGGAGAAGAGTACTAAACTCTTCAGTAGGACACCCCCAATCCTGAAGGTAGAATGTCTGGCATCATTCAAAAGGCAAGAACGCTCTGGGAGAAAAGGTAAGGGCATGAAGTTCCTCGAGTTCTAGGACTGACAACTCCTGACCAAGAACCAGTGGCTGCCTTCTCCAGGTCAGACTGGTCCTGGCCATAATGAAGCTTATTACTGGACAAGTTGGACAGGAGCATGGATGTTCATGTAATGCTAGCCTGAGGTTTTATGCCACAATTAAAAGAATAATAAACTCTCCAGTTGAGAAGCCTTTTGGCTACTTCAGCTCCTTTAATCCCCATCAGAAAACAGCATGTCACTTCCAAGGGTTACCCACGTGTGGGTTGCTTTGGAGACCCGAGGTGTAATTATCTACTGGGAGAGGCAGGCTGAGGCCAGTCTGGCTGGAGTGAGGGCCTGCCCTTTGGGCAGATATTGGAATGTCTCAGAATCATAGCCAAGCTGAATCAGCCAGGGCCATGCCTCATGGGAAGTTACTTTGAGAGGTCATTTTGTCTGCCCTCCTGCTGACTCAGGTGGCTTGCTCCAAGCTCACTGGAGTCAGAAGAATTTGTGGTAAAAACTCTGCTGTTACCATCAAGCCCACCAAATGGAACCTGTCCCTGAGACCTCTGGTGAGGTGTCCCCCTTGCCTGTCTCTCTTACCTCTGTGTCCCTGTATCAGCTCATAGATAGCATGCCTGAGGACAGTAGAGAGAGGACAGGTCTTCTTTTCTTGATATGTTCTCCCTTCTCTTCTAGACATCCCTGTCTTTCAAAGCTTGACTCCAGTCCATCTCTTTGTGATGCTTTCTCTGCTCACCACAGTTCTTCTCAATCTCCTCCTTCTCAGAGCACCATGTTCCCTGTGCTCCCAACACTAATTTAATCTCCATGGTTCATCTAGAGCCCTTGTCCTTTTTTTACTTTGAGCATCGAGCACAAGATATATCATAAGACAGAAGCTTGATAAACAGTAGAAATCTACAACCCTAGAGTGGGAAAGGACCTTTGAGACCAACTAGCCCAGTGGGTTTATATTATTTTATTATATTATAAGAGCAAAGAGCAGCCAGGCCAGCATGACTCAGTGGTTGAGTGTTGAACCAGGAGCACATAGTTTGATTCCCAGTCAGGACATGCAAAGGTTGCGGGCTCGATTCCCATTGTGGGAATGCAGAAGGCAGCTAACCAATGATTCTTATCATTGATGTTTCTAGCCCTTTCTCCCTCTCCATTCCTCTCTGAAATAAATAAAAACATATTTTTTAAAAAAAGCTAAGGGCACATTTTGTCCTTTTCAGATGAACTATGATGGAGTGCCCTCCTCTGTGTAAAGGAGATAAAAAGTAGGTCTCCTCACTGAGGTACATACAGAGAGCTGGAACCTAACTCTGATCTTTCTCCCCTTACTCTGCTGGCTGAGGCAGCATTTGATCTATGCAGACCTTCATTTACAAGTGAGGATACTGAGGGGTAGAGAAATGAAGTGATATTTCCAGGTCGACACTTATTTAGTGGCAATTTTGGGAGTAGAACAAACATTTCCAAAGTATTATCCCAGTAACCTTCTATTTTATAATATTGCTGGATTTTTGGCTGGAAGAAAGAGGAAGGAAGAAAGAAAGGCAGAAAAGTAGTAGAGGAGGGAAAGAAAATAAAGAAGAAAAAAGGAAAATTCAATTTCATGTTCTCACTGACCCCATACTTGGTACAGGAGATTCCATGTATCCCCCAAAGTCCAAATATTATGTTTTGTAGAGAAAATCTTTAGAAAGAGAACTTAGGGGAGAGTATTAATGATTAGTTCAATGACTTATCAACATTAAGATTGCACACTGCCCATCACCTTTGAAATTGAGATGAGGAGCTCCTTCAGTCACCAGGGTGGTCTGCGAGGCTGTCTGCCAAGTTGCGTATCCTCAGATCATCTTAAAGAAGAGGAATGCAGAATGTGCCTTGCTTCATTTCTGAGAACAGTTTGTCTTAATGTCCGTACTGCTTTCTCTAGATCCTGTTTCCTGTGAAGTGCAGTTTTTCAATCCCCATGACCTTCCAGACCCCATGTATCTATCAGCAGTCATCCATGGAGTGAGCTGTGGAGGGTCAAAGTGTTGGGTGGGATGCTTCTGCTGTGTCTCTTCCTCTGTACCCCATCTGGGTTCTGCTTGTACCCCCTCTCCCAGTCTATTTAATCAGGAAACAGGTTCAGAAAGATTGAAGTGTCTTCCCAAGGGCAACCAGGCTGGTTAGTACCAATCAAGTTTAGTACCATGTCTTTTTTTGTTTTGTTCCCATGCCTTTAAATACCAAATACACATTCTGTCCACACTCTCGTAATCACCCCTTAAAACTGATTTGACTCAGTGATGCGAGTTAGTATAACAAGGCAGTTACTTTTAAATCATAACATCTAGAATTGGTAGTTGTATTAAGAGTACTTGAAAACTTCCATTTTCCATCAATCATTGATTCATTGAACAAATATTAATTGACAGTTACTGAGTGGCAGCCACTTGTGGTGCCAGGCACACATCACAAGGTACTTTAATACATCTGAACAGAGTTTGGCCAATGAGTTCTCCTCAGCCTATTCTAGGAGAAAGCTGCCATGATGCTCAATGGGGTTCTTATAATTTTTTATTGGATTTCAAGAGAATCACTGAATCTGGTGCTAGAATTTCTATTTTTGATATATTAATAAATGGGGAAAAGAAGGTACCCAGAATGGGCATAAATAAATCAATTTATTAATATACCAATTAACAATTTAATGGGTATTAGTTGATATATATTAACTAGAGGCCCAGTGCACAAAATTTGTGCATTGTGTGTTGGGGGGATACCTTCAGCCCAGCCTACACCCTCTCCAATCTGGGACCACTGGCTCCTAACTGCTCACCTCCCCACCTGCCTGATTGCCCCTAACTGCCCACCCTGCTGGCCTGGTCACCCCCAACTGCCCCCCCTACTGATATTGTTGCCCCCACCTGCCCCCCCAAGCCTAGTTGCCCTTTAGTGCCCCTCCACTGGCCTGTTAGGCCCCCAACTCCTCCCCCCCTTTGCTGGTCTGGTTGCCCACAACTGTCTCCTCCCCCCCCCCCCCCCGCAGGCCTGGTAGCCCCACACAGCCTGTTGCTCGGTCATTTGGTCGCCTCTCACTGCCCACCCTCACCAGCCTGATCACCCCCTCCTGCTCCCCCTGCATGTCTGGTCCCCCCATGCAGCATGCTGCTCAGTCATTTGGTCACCCTTCACTAACTCTCCTGCTGGCCTGGTCACCCTACACAGCCTGTTCTGTCATCCATTAGGTTGTTTTGGATGCAATGGTCACTTAGCCTTTTATATATATAAATAGCCACCTCAGTGCCCTGTAAAGCAATAGGGATTTCACAGTAATTACTTCATGGGTGAGTTCCCACTAAATCTTAAGAGCCTGGGTTGGGGCTTTATTCATTTTTGTATCCCTCATAGAATCTAGTCTTGTACATCATAGATGTGCAATGACATTTACTGATTGATTTTTATGCTTTCCAATATCACTATTTGCTTAGCAAGTAATATAGATGAGGCCCACTATAGGACTCTTCCATAAGGCATCTACATTTTTCTAACAAGGCAACTTCATCTATGAGGCCAGGTTTACATTTTATCAGAGTAGATGTTTACCTCCATGGTGTCATTCTTAAGGAAAATCTCCCTCCCACCATCTGTTGCTCGTGCTATTAGTCTATTTAGGGACACTTTTTAAATTATAAACATGACACTAGGAGCTGCAGTGTAGAAGGGTAGAATACTACCAAAGGAGGGGCATGAAGGGTGCCAGTTTTCACTATTTTAGGAACACCAGTGTGTGTGTGTAGAAAAGGGGTGGAGATGCTCTCTCTTAGTCTGTGAGGGCCCTATGGAACTTGGGTCTAGCTGGTCAAGGGGGAAACTTCTTCCCTCATAGGTTTGAGTAAGTAGAGTGAGAATGGCACAGACCAGATGAGTATTTCGTTCTTTTAGATCTTCCCAGAGATATGCCTTTGGGCCCCCTCGTGGAGACACAGTCTTGACTGAGCTGCCCTGACTCATATTGTCCAGATACTCAGACATCTGGGCCCAGTAATATAGGCTCAGGTCATCCATCAATTCTTTACATGCATGTAGACAAGAGCTAAACACTTTTACCCTTCAACCTTTGCATTTGGGGTTAAATTCAAAATGCTGTTATTATAGTTAATGTATCATATTCGACTTTGTATTTGAGTCCTATAGGTCATAACTAATTTAGAGGATGGTTTGTGACTCAATGAAAGGCAGTAGCATTACACAAAAACATTACAAATGTGTTTTGTCTGTGGTGTGCATACACCCCCACCCCCGCCCCCATACTCCTCCATTTTATCAATGCAATGGTGCTAAAAATTTCCTAACCAGAGTGTTAGTGGTAAGCCTTAATGTGAAGATTCTTCTGGGAAAGAGAACACAATGATTTATATGAACATTGAGGGGGTGTGTGGGAGGCGGTAAATGGCAGGTCTGAAAGTTTTTCCTAGAGCAGGTTTTGACCCAGAGACACATACATGTAAAGTTGGGGGCTATATGATAGGATGTGCCTCAGATGTTTGTGATAGAGACCATGTGTTTGCTAAGAGCTGGGCCATTAACTTCTACTATGGTTTCATGATTTATAGCAAGACTTTGAAAAACATTGGTTTGTTCAATGTCATTTTGTTCTAACATTGATGAGATGCTGTAGGAATTTAATTCTTGTTTATATCAGTTAGTAATATTGGTATCATTAAATGTCATTTCCTTTAAAGTCACAGAACCTATCGATAATATTAAGTGAGGACTTACTGTACACTCCCAGGATATTACTTCTCTGAGGCTGTAGGGCAGCCATAGGCTTGTGCAGCCATGACTGGGCACCTCACCAGCCAGTAGTAAGTTTCCAGGGCTCATCTATACTGAGATTCGGTCGGCAGAGACCCCCTAAAGAAGCACATGTTCTGATCACAGCCCAGAGCATACAAATCCTTGGCAAAGGATTTACCTAAAAGTTACCAACAGAAAAGCACTTGAAAGCATTTTGAACTAGACAAGGCCTCCTTGTTGAGAAATGATGTCTGGGAATTCCACTCTGCCTCCCCACCCTTCCAGCCCACTACCCACTCCAGTAATGGCCTTGTGATCTCATCCTCTGAGACACATTTTGAAGGCAGAGTGAGCCTGATGTATGTAAATCTCATGCCCTGGCCAGTCTCTCCCAGGGAGGCTGCCCTGAAGAAAATCTATTGCCCTAATCAATTATCAAACTTCCAAATAAAATAGATCATCCTCTCTTGCTGGAAGACTATCAAGCCATCATTTTTCTTGGTAATGAGCAATATTGTAGAGGGGGAATTGCATTTTCTCCATGGAACTGGATGCAGGGTTCCAGTAAGCAGGCCTGGCAAGGAGCGCTGGAAGTTACCTGCCAAAATGATGGAAAGGTGCCTGGAAACCTCTCTCACTTCTAAAATGTACTGCAGAAAATTTCTCTTGACTGTGTGCTATGGATCAGACAGTTTGCTGGATGTGGGGAATGTAAAATAAGAAAGGACCCTTCCTCCTGGCTGGGGAACCACCCCATCTGCCTTTGCTTCTTTTTTATCTCCTCCACTCTCTCGATGCCAGCCTAGTTCACCCTAACTCCTGAGCCACACTTGACCAGGACAAGAACTCATATGGAAGCCTCACCTCCATTATCTGGTGGGGGTACCCAGGGATACTCCATGGGCCTGTTACATAGTCTCGAACCATCTCTTTCCATTTAAATGTGCTCCCTAAATGCATCTGGGCTACTGCCTTGGTTTACCTGCTCAGTCCTCTTATTCCTTTCTGGCCTAGAAAGAGGGTTTCAAACTTCAGTCTGTTTGGCTGGGTTCTTGCTAAGTTCCTCCCAAGAGCTAGAGCCTGTTTCTCTATATCCATCTTCCTATGAAGACCCTGCCATGAGTAGGCTGATGATTTAATACCTTGATGCCACAGCATAGCTGTCTTCAAACACTGTCTTTCCCTCATATCTGCCTATAAACCCGACCTTTTGACATACAGCCAGATACCTGACTCCAGTGTGACACATAATGTGCCTTGGGTTCTCTATCTTCCAAAGCCATGCTTTTCCTAAGAGATCCTTCCAGAGCAGCACTGGACACGGATGAGAGAATTTTCGACACTTAGATTAGTCTCCACTTTCTTTCCTGCTTAGTTCCAACTTCCTTCTCTTCCAGCACGTATTTCTGAGATTCCCCCTTGTCCTGGTTTTGGCACTTCCCACCTGGTTCTTACCTTCTGGACTGAGAGACATCCAGGTATGTGACAGGTAAATTGGAACCACTGTGATCAGACAATAGTAGAGGTGTATAAAGAGCCACGGGAGTGGACACAGGAAGGGGGTTACTGATGCCACGTGGAATAGAGCATGGGGCCAGGGTCCTCAGAAGGAAAATACCTGAAGTGGATCTTAAAAGAGGGGTGGGTGTCAATTTGGTGGACAAAGGTTTTCCAGGAAGTGTTACCCTGGAAGGGCCCATGGCTATGAGTGGTATATGAGAGTTTGAAAGAGCTTTTCAGTTGCTACATAAATGGTAGTGTTTCAGAGATCCACTGCTCCCAATACAGTTCCTGCCCCACCTGAGCTACATTGCAGTTGAGAAAAGTTCTTCACATAATAATCAGTTAAATAAGAACGCAAGGCTATGCATTATAAGGTGCTATTTTGGATATGAACAAAAACCAAGGATATGTCAAGTGGCAAACTGGGCCATGTAATGCCCCCTGAGAAGGCCAGAAAAAGAGCGAGGCTGTTGGCTTGAGTGTTCCAGTAAACAACGAAAGGGAAGTTACTACATGAGCTATGAATAAGGACCTTTCTGCTGTCTATAAAATCATATGGTATGGGTGGCTGCCTTCTTGGCCTCTGCTCTGCAGATGGATCTACAGAATTTCCAGGAGAGAAGGGAAAATAAGTCTTTATATATATATATTTCTCCCCTGCCCTTGATTTTGAGAGAGAGAGAGAGAGTAGAAGGGAGGGGATGAGAGAGGGGAGAGAGAAAAACATCAATGTGAGAGAGAGATACTCAATTGGTTGCCTCCCTCCTACTCCCCAACTGGGGTCAGGAATCAAACCTGCAATCCAGGTACATGCCCTTGACCAGGAAATGAACCCATATTGAACCCATGACCCTTTGGTGTGTGGGCTGGCTCTCTAATCACTGAGAACACCTGATAGGGTGGGGAAAGCAGTCTTATTAAAAATAACAGGACTTGGTGTGCATGCATGTGAGTGAGCATCCAAAGAAACGTCTGATAGTGCAGCTGCTTTGAGCACAGGTTAGGTGGGGAAGTGTGCTGAATCCAAAGTGGGGGAATGGCGTTTGCAAATGGCAGTGGGACAGGCTGCATGCTGTGCAGGTGGATGAGAACCAGCTAGTAACCTGTCTTCTCTGGCTGTTCTGAGAGGCAACTCTGGACATCTCGACGCCTCTCTCTAGGTGGGACAGACACCTGAGTGTGGGAAATGTGGCTGAATGCTACTTCATTCTGTAGCTGGTTGAAGGACTGGCCTGGGTCACTTTCTAGAGGCAGCACCCTGACCAGCAGGCAAAAGGAAATGTGACATTGTGATACTCCATGAAAGAGTGGGCCAGGTTGTTCTCTTATGACCATGGTAACTGCTTCTGCCCTCCATTGGTGGCAAGGTCTGGGGGCAAGGGCCAGCTCCCTACCTCCACTGGAAGAAACAGCATGAAGAGGCCTGGGCATATGGGGAGCTTGGTCACTAGTTCCATGTTTTCTCTCTTTCCTCTGAGGAGAGCTGGGGGCACTGGAGAAACCATTGGGAATCAGGATTCAAATTCCAACTCCACGAGCTTTATGATCTTAAAGAGCTTACTTAAGCTCACAGAGACTTTTTTCTTCCCTATAACACAGGGTTTTTAATGACTACTGTAAAACACAGAACTGTGTCAGGATTAAATGTGAGAATAATTGTAACTAACACTTGATATTCTATAAAAAGCCCTCAAAAATGTTCTCTTCTGTCCTCCTTAGTCTCACACAAAATAAGCCTCAGGCTCAGAGAGGGTATCACCAAAGTCACCCATCAAAGATGTGAGTGTGGTGGGTGCCAAAGTATAGAAGGAGATGAGGGAGAAATGCTCTGTGCTCAGCTCTGCCTTGCACTAGTGGGGAGGTTTGGAAACCCTCGCTTCTCAAGCTTCAGGCTGTTTCTCTGGAAAGTGGAGGACAGATCAGGTCCTCTCTAAGGCCTCCTCTAGTCCTGACCCTGAAGGAGCATCATCCATTTCCTTGTGCAGCAGCCACCCAGGCCATGACCCCACAACACTCTATGTTTCAGGAGAAGCAACTACTTGACTCCCATGCCAAGCAGCTCTACAAAGAGAATTTATCTTAAAGGCTTTTAGGCTCAACACCTCTTTTGAGAACAAAGAGGCAGGGTGAGGAACTACTGAATGCAGAGCCACGGCCATTAGAGCAGTGATTGCCAACCCAACATGACCTGTCCTTCCTGGTCTTCACTTTTCCATTCTGTTTTCTTCCCCCTTCTCTGTTGCCTCAAATGACCTGAAATGCAGTCACAATCTTTTCTCAGCTTTCCTGTAAATGTCTTTTCCCCTTCTTTTAAACCTTGATCTTTGTGCTATTATTCAACCCACTATAGCTTAAAACAGTGGTCGGCAAACTGTGCCTCGTGAGCCACATGCAGCTCATGAGCCGTGGTTTGCAGCTCTGTTGATTAATGAGTTCGCCAACCATTGGGATAGGGGCTTAATCGCAAGGAACAACAACAGCCTGTAATTATTGGAATCGAGAGTCTAGGTCAGTGGTCAGCAAACTCATTAGTCAACAGAGCAGCAAACCGTGGCTCGTGAGTCGCATAATGCATTTGCCGACCACTGCCTTAGAATACAGTGAAGACATAGTACACATTGATTATTGATCGATAGGAGCACTGATGGGTGTATGATTAGGCCAGTTAGATGACTATTGGGCTTTGATGGAGAGAAGGGTAGGTATTCTGAGAGAGAAGAAAGTGAAGGGCAGGTCTCGGAGGCTTGTGGGAACAAGGTTTGTGTGAGACTTGAGGACGGTGGCCCTGTGTGTGGAGTGTGTGTGTGTGTATGTGTGTGTGTGTGTGTGTGTGTAGTGTGTGTGTGTACGTGTGTATGTGTATGTGTGTCTCAGAGTGGCTCTGCCACTGTGTGGGCCCTCCAGGGAGGCCTACTTCCTTTGCCAAAAGTAGGAAGAGGTGAGTGTCTCTCTCCCAAATGTCTATTTTCCCAGGAAGGTGATTTTCTTTTCTATTTTTTTAAAAAAAATAATAGTGGCCTGGTAAACAAAATTTGTGCACATTAAAAGGGAATTAATTAGAGGAAATATTTTAATATTGCCATTTTCCCATTCTTTATAATAGAAGTGACAGAGATGAAAGAAAATTAGTAAAATGTACATGAAAATCTGCCTCCTGTCAGAGTCTGGGGCACGCCGCAGGACCTAGAGTCAACTCTCCGCCCACCGCCTGCAATGGGTGAGACCCATACCTGGCAGGCCCCAGCCCCGTCAAGCCCCTCCAGATGGGGGGCACAGCCTCAGGTCCCCTGGCCTGGTGCCAGGTGGGAGGCACAGTCTCAAGTCTCCTGTCAAGCCCTGCAGGTGGGGGACATAGCCTGAGGTCTTCCACCTTGGTGTTGGGGCGGGAGGCACAGTCTGAGGTCCCTGTAAAGTCCCACTGGACTTGGGGCGTGACCTGACATCCTTTGCCCCAGTCAGACGCCATGCAGCCTCAGGTTCCTGCTGTTTGGTCGTGATGTTATGGTGTCCTAACTAATTTGCATATTCCTCTATTATATAGATAGCTATGTATTTTTTTTTATTGATTTCAGAGAGGAAGGGAGAGGGAAAAACATCAATGTTGAGAGAGAATCATTGGTTGGCTGCCTCCTACATGCCCCCTACTGGGGATTGAGTCCCCAACCAGGAATGTGCCCTTGACCAGAATCCAGCCTGGGACCCTTCAGTCAGAAGGCCCACACTCTATCCCCTGAGCAAAACCAGCTAGGGCCCAGGAAGGTGATTTTCTATTCTCAGCATGGCCCATCTCACCCCCAGTTCTAGGGAGAAACCCAGTAGTGAACAGGCTAGGGAGAAAGTGAGTGGCCCCATCACATGTCCCAGTCAGCTTCTTGAGAAGAAGATGAGAGGGAGGCAAAGCCAGGCTTTGCGCCACCTCCCATGAAACACGCAGGCGGGTCTGTAAACAAACATCAGCTCATACAAATAAACCAAACATGGCCAAAAATAACAGAGAAGGCAACAGATGCTTCCAATGAAAATGTCAGCATCTTCCTGAGACTCTGTGTTCTCATGTGATTTGGGTGCTCAGGGCTAAGGACTACTGGAAAGTACCACATATGGAAATCTGTGTGCCTTACATCACATCACAGATGCCACCTAAGACACTATCCTGCTCTCATAATGAACACATTGGCTGTTTCTGTGTTTCGGATTATGGATGCAGGAAAAATCAAGAAGTGGGGAAACAGAGCGATTGCTCCCACGGTGTCTTGTAGGAAGCAAGGGACCCAGGAGAAGGCTCAGGTAGTAGTATCATCCCATGGGCACATCACCTTAGTTTTCTGTCCTCTTTGCCTCCATTTCTTTGTATTCAACATTGTATAAAAGGATATCAGTTTAGATTAATAACAGGAAATTTTAGAGAAAAAAGGCTGTCAGAAAGGTGTGTTTAGAGAACAAAGGGCCAATCCCCTTTTTGTGCCTTAGTGGTGATATTCAAGAGGAGTTAAATACATTGGCTACACCCTGGATGGTGTAAGCAGAATACAGGATCCTAGCTTCCCCTTTTCTGCTGTTCTCCCAAATCCTTAATTAAGTTATTCCTTTCAAATTGGCTTCACTATTTACTGGTAATGGATCATCATTCCCCTGTCCCCACAGAGTAGCTCAGTTTTGTTGTGCTTTACTGAAAACTCTTTTTCCAGCTTCAATTGTATAATAGCTAGACTGGTGTAACTCAGTGGTTGGGCATCGACCTATGAACCATGAGGTCATGGTTTGATTCCCAGTCAGGGCATGTGCCTGAGTTGTGGGCTCAATTCTCAGTGTGGGGCATGCAGGAGGCAGTTAATCAATGATTCTCTCTCATCGTTGATGTTTGTATCTCTCTCTCCCTCTCCCTTCCTCTCTGAAATCAATAAAAATATATAAAAAAAATAGAAAACCAATGAAAGAGGCAAAGAAACAGCAGAGGAGCAGAAAGAAAGCCAACATTGTTTTCCCCAAAATTTCCCCATCCCCTTGAGCCAACAGGAATAATTCTGATAAATAAAATCTCCTTCCAATTATTTTTATTATCATCACTATTCTAATAAAATCCACATTTTATAGCTCAAGATCCAACTAGAGTAATGTCCACAGACAGAACAATGGAGAAATTAATGAACTGAGTCCTTATTTGCATTTCTGTGTGGAAAGATGATAATTTGTTGGGTTTAATAAACTCCTGGATGGAGTTGCTACCATAGGCCAGTGTTGCTAGGCCTGGGTACCCACTGGGTAATGCAAAATGTGTAACTCAAATATTTTTATGTAAATTCCCATTTTCATTTCTTAATGGTCACTATTACTAACCAGATAAGGGAAAGACCTAGCCACAAAAGCAAACAAACAAATGATTCATTTTGACAACAGCAGCTTAAACAGGACATTAATTAGCAGCTATAGAGATGGAAAGGTCCTGGATGGGAACAATTACACAGACAAGCCCACCGGTGAGGCTACTGTGTGCCAGAGTCCCTTCCCTCACCATATGGCTGCAGTCTGGCAAATGGCTCGTTGGCAATTCATTACCATATTGGTTGGAACTCGGGAGTGAATGGTGTATGATTAGCCAGTTCATTATGCTATCCTTGGTACCTCAAGGGGACCCTGAGGGCTTGCCTCTCCCATCATGTTATTTTAAGGACATATGACAGGGAAGAAACAGCCCTTCCTTCCCCAGCTGCCTCAAAGTACTATTTGCTGGAAAGTTTGCTGGAATCGAGATAGGATCTTTCAAAAGAAAATAAACAAGCAAAAAGTCCCCGCTGTCATGAACTGTAGCCACAGCTGGAACCATTGGAACATTCCAGGACATAAAAACAGAGATTTCCTCCTCTGTCCATTCCATCCTACTGAGGACACACCAGCCAATCTGTGAGCACATTTTAGCTACAGCAAGAATGTGGTTGGGAAGAAATAAACATCCTTATAGGCCAGGACGTAGGAAGCATTGGTTTTCAAAGGGGCTCGCTTACTAACTTGGGTAATTCAGCTTGACTCTCGATCCTTAGCTTCGGAACCCTGCAAAATGACACAATCCTCTCTCTTACCCACTTCCCAGTGGCGTGGGAGGGGGAGCATCACAAGAGAAGGTTCTTTGACTGGAAAATCATGAGGATGATTATGCTGTATTAGATCAGCAGATGATATGTATCAGAGAAATTTATTTTCAAATCATTAGCACAGGTAGATAAAGAAGAAAGGGCCCAGCCTCACTCATTGGACCTACTACCGATGGGGGTCTGCCCTCCTATGTAATTTAGTGTATAGGTAAGGGGGAAAAGGGAAGATCAGGCCTGGGAATCAACAGGAATGCACCTCACAGGGGACCTGAATAGTAGCAGGAATACCTGAGGAGTCATAAGAACATTAAGACAGGAGGGTGATATTGACAAACAACCAAAAATAGAAAGAATAGGAAAGAGAAGAAGGACACCTAAGAACCAGACATTGAGTTAGTTCCATGAGTTAGTTTATTGATTCACTAGGCATTTGGCTGGGAAGGGATGTGGCTCTCAATGAGTGCAGAGCTTTGACAATTCCGTACTGGTTAACATGTGGAGCATGAAGATGCCCTTGTAGAGCTTATTCTGTGAAACCTCCTGCAGCCCACACCCCAATCCTATAAAATCTTCATCCAGGTTATAATTCCAGGGCTGAGAAAAGGGGCCAGCATCCTAAAAGCACACACAACACCATTATGTGTCATAAACACTATCAAGACTCTGCATTGTAATCTGACCTGTAAGAAGTATGCTTGCCACAATCAATAGGAATCACACATCCAATTAACTCTAATTTTGTTTCTTAGAATTCAGAGGAGCTCAGAAGAAGACTTTCCATGGCTCAGGGCCCTGGTAAGAGCTATACAGGAAACTTTAAATAAAGCCTTCTTCTTGTGATAAATGTCCCTATAGCAAGAAGTGGAGGCATTAAAAAAAAGAAAAAAGAAATTGCTGATCATTTTTAAAGAAAATACAAAACCCAAATATGGGTCCTTCTTCGAATCTGTGGTTTTAAGGAAGCACCATCCAGAAAATCCAGACCTGGTTCTAAGGTCTGAGTCTGACACTGATTTGTGGTGCAACGTTGAATGTGTCTCTAGGCCTCAGTTCCCTCAGCTACAATGACTATAAGTTACACTGGATTCCATTGATCAGAGAATCTCTAGTAAAGCATTGCCTGAAGCATAATCTAACAGATCAGAGTGACCACAGAGATCCAGAGTGGTGACCTTGCTTTATGGATGTTGCAGAATGAATTTGGGTACTTCTCAGTCCTATCACGCTAGCATCCTCGGGTCAATATTGTTGCCCATATTGATTATATTTGTAGTGACCCTTGTCAACAACACAAACCCTTTATATGAAGCTGTTCCTATGGGAATGAGATGTGTGACTCCAACCAAACACGTGTCAGGTACTCTGTTAGACTCTTGGGTATAAGGATGAGAAGGCACAGTCTCTGCCCTGGAGAAGCTTATAATCCAGTGTGGGGGGTTAGACCTAAGAGTCTATAGTACAAGATGGTATATGAAACAATAGACTATCAGAGGGTTGGTTTCTCAGTTTTTCTCCCAAGCTCACCTGCATAAAACTGGGAAGTTTGCTCAAGGCACATTCCTGCTCCATTCCTGCCACATGAATCTGAATATCTAGGAACTTGGGACGTGCCTGTTTAATATGCCCAGTGAACTTTTTTTTTTTTTATCATAGGCACTTTGACAGTAACACTACTATCAGGTGAAAGAGAAAAGCCAGTTTTGAGTACTGATGCTGAAGGAACAGTCTACAGGGTCTATGGTGTTGGGTTTGAAGTTGATAGTTGCTCTATAAGAGATGATTCTGAATTATCCTCTTCCTTGTGAAGCACCTGATACTGACTAGTCCCTGGATGGTGATGATCCATCCTGCCCTGTTCAGAATCCGGCTATGGATCTGGTAAATCCCCTGGGTGCTCAGCCCTCTTGGCAACCTTCCACTCTCCTGTCTATGACATTTGTGCAGGTCACCAGGAATGGTCACTTCACTTCCTGTCACTACTGTAGGTCAGAGAAGCTCTCAAATTTTAGCCTGAATTTAAGGTTCATTGTTGGTAAGATGGAAAATACATCTGTGCCAGGAGTATTGTTGAGCAGATTGAAGATGTAATGTAAGTAATATCCTTGGCTTAATAAATGTTAGCCTCCCTTCCATTTCCTCAGCCTCCTGCACATAGAGCCCCGGATACTTGGTCCTTCTCACTTTTGCAAAGAAGGGTCTGTTTCATCCCTCCTAAGTCCTAGGGACTGTTGAGAAATTCTTCTTGCTGTTATTTGATTTTGACAGCGACTTGGCTTGTCCTCACCAGATAGTAGTTAATCCCTCTCTTTGTACAGCAGCATGGAAATCCTACCTCTTTATGAAACTAGGTAGACCCTAGTGCAAAGAAAGAGATGGACCAACTTTAAGCTTGCCAGTTTGTCTGAATCAGTCCCTGATCCCTACCACCCTGGATGTCAGCTCAGCACAGTAGAGCACAGAAGAAAGGGCTGAGAACACAAAGGCATAATGAGTCCAGATGCCAAGGTCTTTCTTGGGGAGCGGAAACCTGTGCACACTACTAGGGTAAAGCCAGGATTTTAGATCAGGGAGTATTTTATGAAACCCAGAATACCAAAGAAACAGCAGTGTTCTTGGGGTGGGTTCAAATATGGGCCAAGTGGCCAGGAGGAGCGATTATGTCTACAAAAGATAATCTTTCTCACACACTATATTCTTTTTCTCAATATTCCTCTTTAAAAAAGAATAAGTATCCAATTATTATCAATTTATTACCCATGATTAACTCATTGGAGTCTAATTTGACTCAAATTATTTTGTAGGAATTCTCTATTATTGGGCATGATGGGATATTTGAGATAGCATCATCATTCTATTGAGCTCACAAAGCTCAATTAATGCACACAGAGAGGGACAAAGAAAGAATGGGAATTGGCAGGCGCCTGAGTCTTATTGGGTTGCAGGGTCCTTCCATATTCATTATTTCATTTGATGTTCCCGCCAGCTCCCACCAGTAGCTATCATCATCTCCAGTTTACAAACTGGGAAATGAACCCATGTCAAGTTATAACATGCTGTCAAAGAGAGGAATCAAACCCATGTTGACACCTGCTAGTGGGCGCATCTCTAAAGATGTTAATCAATGGTTTTAATGGTAATCAATTTTGCAGTACTCTGAAATTTTCAAAATGTTTTCAAATTCCCAATCTCCTGTGTTATAGGGAAGAAATTACAATACCCATTTTTACAGAGGAATCAATTTTGGTTCAAGTCTTTAAGGTGTGAAACCTGGGCTGACAACCGTGGACTCCTGACTTCTAATAAATGGCTTTACTTCATTAGAGCACCCCATGGAAGCCAAGAACTTCTTAGGAATATGTGATTTAAAAGCAACAGGGAACAGCCACATGGCATCAGAATTCCACTTTATATAAAAGGCTATTTTTTAGGACAGACTCTTAATTTAGGGAGTTCGTCATGTTTCTCTGAAATAATATTTGTTTATATATGCATATGCATGTATATGTATATATAAACAATATTTGGGGGAGATTCTTTAAAACTTCTATCAGATTTTCTAAAAAAGTATGTGACTCCATCTAGTGATTTAGATCATTCCTGCTTCTTATCCTCATTTGAGGACTAAAGTGGTGATGGTGGTGGTAGGTGGGTCTTGGGACTGGAAAAGAGGTGAGAGGTTTCAGGAGAGACCAATAGAATAGGGTCATGAAGGCTGAAGAAGGTGAATGTTTTAAGATGTTGGCTCTATGCAATGGTTATACAGTGACAAATGCCACCGAGACCAAAGGCTTGGACAGGTTGCTGTATCTGGCAGTTAGAGAAGTTTCTGTGGAATTGTGGGAGCAGAAAGCAGATGATGAAGTGTTAAAGGAGGCAAACACGAGGAAGGGAAGACAGTGAGTACAAAAGGACATCTTTAGTCTGGCAATTACGTGGAGGGATGGAATGCAAGCTTTGGGGAAAGCAGGGCCAAAGTAAGTTCTTTCCTTTTCTTTTTTTATTCCCCTTAAAAATGAAAGATGACATGTTTGTCAAGAAAGTATCTAATCGAAAGGGAGAGACTAGGAGAGAATGAAGGAGCCTAATTGGGGGACAACTGGGGGATGAATCCTCAGCTGAGATGGTTAACTTTAGAATAGATTTGAGACTTTCCTGAAGCAGGAGTGGTGATGGGGGAGAGAGAGGTGTGGATATAGAGAAAATGTTAACTTTTCACACATTTCCTGCCAACTTCATCTACAACATTACTTATGGCACTTGGAGCAGGCAGCAAGCTATGCCATCCAGGCAGGTTGTTCCTGTCACCTCCAGGCATACAGCCCCTTAGGTCTGGGTACTGCCCTTCCTAGCCTTCTCTGAGCCTCTCCATTTCCCAGGCTGGCACGGACCCCATTCTGAGGCTTCTCCAGCTGTTCCTTATGGCCTTCCCTTGAACCCACAGCTTCACAGAATTCTCCTGGGGGCAATTTCAATTTTAAAATACAGACATGTATTTGGGCCATGGTTTTCTCTGTTGTTAATTGATTTGATTGCTAAGCCTTTTGGAAAACTTGCTTTACACAATCAATGTACAGCTATATCACTTTCTGGGTATAAAATAGATGGCATGTAGCAATTTTTGCATAAAAACTTTTCTCTGGGTCTTAGACAGGAATGAATTTCCATATTGTTTCTAAGGTGCAATCAGAGTCTTCTTACTATTTTACTTTAGGAACTGCCCTAGAGATATAATCTCTTAAGTCTATGAAGGCAACCTTTTCAATAAGATCCTAAAGCATATCTTCCCTACCACTGAAATTCTTCAGGTATTCATCTTCAATTTCCTCTTTTCATAAATTGTCTGTGTAAAGAATTCAGAGGCTTTCGAAGGCTGTCTATTACCAGATTGTGAGGGTATTTTCCTTAAGATCTTAATTTATTGGGGGCCATATTCTTTGGGATTATGCTAAATGGTGGCCATCCACCCTACTGTGAGGACTGTGCCCTGGCCAGACTATGGCAGTGCTGGGATCCCTTTTGAATCCCCCTTCTTCCTTGGAGATTTTATACCTACTGATTTGTGTCTAACCTGCTCATTGTCGGCCTAACATCACACTGTGTGTACAAGGAAGTGGTAGGTAAAGTTGGAAAGAATTTTGCTGGGGAAGCTCATAGTCAGATTTCATTTTTGGCCATCCTTTAAAAAAGAATATTCTTTTTTTGTCCCTCTCACCCTGCCTTACTACTCTCATCTGATTAACTGTTTTGTGTATATTTATCTTTTCAGTTTAATGTAAGCTCCATGAGAACAGAGATGCTTTTTGTTTTCAACCTGCTGTATCCCCAGTGCCTGGCTCTTGGTAAGAGGTCAATACATATTTATTAAATCAATTTTTTGAATGAATGTGGTGGTCAGGTCATTACTTGCTAGAGTCTGGGACACAGTGAGTCATAGTAAGGAAAAGGTTGAACTGGGAGCCAAGAAATTGAGGTTCACCTTTATCTCTATCATCAGCCTCATGTGCCTCACTCCCACCACCTATAGGGTGAGCTAGCCCGTGAAGCCTGTCATACACTGAAATTCTTTAGATTTTTGAAAGGAAGAAAAGCGTAGGAGAGGATAGGGTTTTGTTGATATTTGGTGTGGTTTTATGTTCTGGCTTTGACACCAATTTGGTGACCTTGGGAATATTACTTAACTTTTTTGAGTTTCCAACCTTTTTGAAAAATAAGGGTAACACTTTTTTCAGAGAGGGTTGTATGCAATGAATAAATTGTCTGTGTGAAGAATTGGGTGCTACTATAAGGTTGGTCTCGGGGATGAGAATGACCTCTGCTCATTCATTTTCCCACTTCAACTTTCTGGTTTAGAAATAGAGCACCACATTAAAGGGCATGAAGTACAGCCGTTCAGGATACTTGTGTTCCCACAGGAATCTCACCCAGCCTTTGCTTATATCCACTGCTAAAGTCCCTGTGGTGGCCTTTGAGGTCACAGAAAGCTGGTGAGACTTGTGGGCTGGAGCGTCTCAGGTTCTGGGAGAGTAGACTTGGTCTCACATCAGAGACATTAATGCCCTTTCCTCTCTTTTTCTATGGACTCTCGGCTGCCACAATGATGATATTTGATTGGCATCTCTTGTGAATCATCATATTTAAGTGATCAAATTCCCTCAAGAGCCAGAGACAAGTTATTCATAAGTGTGTCTTTCCCTGGATGTCGTGGTGAGGACCAGGTAAGAAGTGGAAATAGCTCTTTAGTATGACGGCAAGGTGACCCCTATCCCAGCAGAAATGCCCAAGGTTGAAGTTGAAACTCAGCCTTGACTTTGGTCACTGCTCCTTTGACCTGTCCTCAAGGCTTTAGCTCACTCTGTTCTGTATGTCACCTAGTGACTGCATGGCATTTTGATTTGGTCATTTTGCCATACCCCTTCCCCTCCTTCCTGCTTCATGCATGACCATCTCAGATAATGACGTGACCTTGGAGATGGAACTCAAATGCCTAAGGATGACACAGCAGAAAGATGAAAAGATCCTGAGTCCTGGACATTGTGCCTCCATCGTATTAGCCCCTGAAATCTGAATTGCCTACCTCTGAATTCCTCTCCTATTGTGTTTAAGCCATTGTTATTCCTGGGCCCTAGTCCTAGCCAGAAGATGCTGTTTTCAATGCCCTGGCAGAGCCAGGGCTGGCTGGACCCCCTGTGTGCCTTGACTATCATGCTTGGCAGTGCTTCTTTCTTGACCCTACTGCTCCTGTGTATGTGGAACTGTCTCAGTGTTTGTATATGAGCTGAAATCCAAAGCCACAATAATTTCAAAGCTGTCAGCTTGTGTCCTTCAGACTTATGCTCCCCACTGCCTTCTCATTTCCACCAGAGAACAAAGAGGTGGCTGGTGAATAACTTTCTTTCCTCAATTGTTTACTCTATCAAACACAATAGGCACAGCACAGTGTGTTATAATGTTAACATCTTGCTATTTTATTTTAGTTTATTTGTAATTAAAGAAATAACACATTATAGGTTCAGCTCAACTCTCGAGGAATGGTCCTTGAGCCTCTTTTTCTTCTTCCTCCAAGAAGCCACATACAGGTTTGAATCTAAAGTGAGAGACAATATTGCTTTGTATGTCTAAACAAGAAAGTGAATGGTATATTAATATGATTTGATTCTTTTCACTCAGGTTAGATTTTTCAGGATTATCCTCTTGACATATCCTCTAGCTCATCAGGGCTCACTGCTCTGGAATGTACACTGCCTCTCCATTGTCCTACCTATTGGGCATTGAGATTGTTTCCTAATTTTCAATCTTGCAAAGAATGAAATAACAAACATTCTCTTACATGTCCTAGTCCACATAGGAGTGAATTTTTCTAGGGCATATATCTAGATATAAAACTAGTTGTCGTAGAGATACATTTTTTTCATGCTTACAAGGTATTTCCAGAAAGAGTAGTATTCTTGGATTAATCTTTCATGCTCCCCATTGCCTTCTTATTTCCACCAGAGGACGAAGAGGTGGCTAGTAAATAACTTTCTTTCCTCAATTGTTTACTCTATCAAACACAATAGCCACAGCACAGAATGTTATGATGTTAAATATGCTCTCTAAAGGGGTTTTCACCCCGTCTGTTAATGAAATGTTTCTTTCCTACCTCTTTCATTGGGTTCTTTGCTCCTAACCTATTCATAGCCCAAAGATTTGGGTTCCAGGTCTACCTCTGCCACCCAGTGACCATCTATTCTTGGGTGAGAATCTAACTTCTCTTTGGTTTCCTCATCTGTCAGATCTGCTCTGTCTATTTCACAGTATTGCTGAGCTGACCAAATGAGATAAGGACATGAGAATGTTTTGGAGAGTTAAAAACACTGAGGTAAAGTAAGAAAGAGTTAAAAACCAGTAACCTCAGGACTGACCTGAGACAAAATGTGAAATTCAGATTATTTTTCCCTCATCTTTCTACTTTCTTTACCCTTCTTGGCTCTCTTTTGTCCCCATACTTCCAGGGTTATAGGACACAAAGGTCTTTTTTTCAGGCACACTTTTCAGGATAATGTAATAGAGACAACTTGTTTTCAAAAGGCTTGGGTCCAATTTCAAACTAGTTTTGTGACTTAAGGTAAGTCACTCAAACTCTTTGAATCTCTGTTTATTCATCTTTACATAATTTCCTCCCCAAGAAATATTGTGAAATTCATAAGAAGTAACAGAGATGGAAGTGCCTGGTAAAATGTGAAGCCTTACAAGAATCAGAAGGCATTATTATTATGTTCTTGCTGAAAGGACTTAATGGGAAGGCAATGATGTTTACTGTGTTGAATTGCTTTGCTCTCACTACTTGAATCAAGGCACAGAGGAGAATCAAACCCATTTTTTTCTACAATTATGGCTGGCCCAATACAGTGTCTACACAGTCTTCTATGATATATAGGAAGTCTTATACCATTTGTTAAATACCATTTGTTAAATACCATTTCTTTTAGACATTGCAGCTGGACATGTGGAGAGATGAAGGTGGTTTGGAGTCCCTGATGTCCGTTTGGACAATCAGAGCTATTCTAGTACTGAGACTGGGCTCAGCAGTAACTCAAGAGAGAGAGTCTTTGGAAGGGTGGGAAGAAGAAGAGTTCAAAGGTAGAAACAAATGAGTCATTGTACCATTCTTGCAGATACCTTTCCATTAAAATGAACATTAAGGTCAGCCCTGAAGTTCTGTGACAGGACTTCCCTAGGTGTGAACATATGGCAATGCCTTGCATCTTTTTCATCCTTGCTATTCAGATGCCTGGAACATCTTTTGCTCCTGTGCCAAAATCAGACTTAGGTTTAGGCCAGTGGTCAGCAAACTGCGGCTCGCGAGCCATGGTTTGCTGCTTTGTTGACTAATGAGTTTGCCGACCACTGGCTTAAGCCAAATGACATTTATTTCATTTATTGTTTTTTAAATATACATATACATATTTAATTAATTTCAGAGAGGAAGGGAGAGGGAGAGAGAGATAAAAACATCAATGATGAGAGAATCATTGATTGGCTGCCTTCTGAATGCCCCCTATTGCTCATCAATTCCCTGTTGGAGCTGTGGATAAAAATGTGACTTCAGCAAAAAAGATCAGAGAGAGGCAACATTGTTAGCTTTGAAGATGGAGGAAGGGGCCACAAGCAAAGGAATGCAGGCATTTCTAAAAGCTGGAAAGGGCTAGAAAATGAATTCTTCCATAGTCTCCAGAAGAGATTTCAACCCCACCAATTCTTCGGTTTTAGGCCAATGAGACCTATATAATCACAGAACTGTAAGATTGTAAATTTATGTTGCTTTAAGCCACTAATATTGTGGTAATTTGTTACAACAACAATATAAAACTAATATATATCCCTTAGGTGTCATTTTAATATGTGCTCATTTGTATGACCTTGGATATTCCTGTGTGAGCCTTAATTTTCTTACCTGTAAAATAGTTACTTTGAATTTAAGTTTGTAAAACCCCTTCCAACTTCCCTACTTTGAAACATTTATCTTGTCCTTTGAATGAGGTAGGTGTCCACCTATTGAGGCAAGCGTATGTGAGATGCTGCAGGAAGCAACAGAATGGCCATGTACCAGGGTTAGAGGTGACATATTCTTTCTCTTTGTAGAGCTCTCCCAGTTTGCCAATATTGATTTTTAATTTTTCTATTTCCCTAACTCCTTATGGCCATAGGACAATGTATTTCAGCTAATGGACAATTTATGAACCAAAGCCTGATGAATAATGGATTTTGTCATTTTCTCTCTATTGGTGGACTTGCAGGTACAATTACAATTGTTTAAAGTTGTTAAATAATTCATTAAAATTATAGGTACCCAGTTTAGAGGTGAGGTCAAAGGTAGTAGTATTCTGGTTGCTAGTGAAAATTAACTCAGCCTTTAGGGAAATCTACTATTTTTAGGATTTAAAATTTTTACTTAGCCTATTTTTTGATAGAGGTAAGTATAATGAAATGCCACTATAATTAAAGTACTTATAAATTGATTAGATATAGCTGTTGTGAAAAGAAAACACAACTGGACACTAAAATGGGATAAAAACAGAGCCTTATTTGGCCCCTTATCCCTCCTAGTGGGAAACCAATACCATTGCCACTTCTTTAACTGCTCTGTGTTAAGAAAAGCTGATCTGACCACAAAATAATAATGGTAATAGCACAGTAACTCTCTGCTGCATTTATCTAGCATGCTATGTTTCTCCAAGCACTTGCTATTTTTTTGTTTGAACCCAGTATTTACATAAGAAAGTGGGGGAAGTGACTAGAGTGCACATCATCCACCTGATTTGACAGATTTTGTGGCCTGTAGAATCAAAAAGACCCTCATGATAACACAACAGTCAGCAGAAGGTCTGGGCCTGAGGGCTGCTCTCTACATTAAGACCCATGTCAATTATTGCTCATTGCTACTGACAATTGGAATCACCCAAAACAGGATCAAATATGGTCTCCAAAGACCTTATATTGCAAACACAAGGCTACCAGAAATTGTTTTTTCTCTCAATAGAAAGAATAAAATCACTAAAGAATTAGTCATTAAAGTTATCAGGGAAAGGCCAACAAGTTGAATGTAAGACAAAAAACAAACAAACAAACAAAACCAAACAAAACATACAAAAAACCCAAATAAAATAAAATAAAATAAAACTAAGAAACCTAGATGTGGATACCAGTCTGTCATATGCCTCCCTAAGATTGGTGATGCTGAGTAGAGAAAAAGTGCCCACTTTTCCTCCTTCTGGGGCCCAAGAAACTCATATTTCTTGGTGTAATGTTCACGAGCCCTGCACATTTTATGGCTTATGTAAAACGACATTACCAACACCATCACTACTTGCCCTTCCTCTCCACCCCTGACTGAGGTGCAATTAGACTGACTAATCTTAAAGGAGATAAGACAACCTGAGACCAATGGTACAAAAAAGAAAAATCCTCAAAGGCAACCCCAGTTCATTTGCACAATGAGGGGACTATGCCTCCTCAATGATTCTAGTGTCATCTTAAAATTCGTGGGTTTAAGAATCAAATGGTAACACTGACTGAGCTATAATGGGATCTTGGTCATTAACACTAATCTTCCATGATGCTCAGTTCTCTGAATTATGAAATGGATATGATAATAGTCAGTTTTTCCCCCACTTTATGATGGTGTCATGAGGTGAGAGTCAAATACTTAAATATAAATCAATGTAGAGAAGTGATTTTTATTATTTGTGGTAGTGCTAATCATCATAATTGTAGCTTAATAGTAAAAATGATATTACAAGAACCAGCAATTGTTATAATGTTGGTAGGGCAGGCATTTCTGAGATTATTTGTCATATGAGGATACCTGCTGGAGAAGTCTCTCATGTGTTAAGTTAATGAATACTGTGATTATTTATTTGGGACTTCACATCAACCCAGTGAGGTAGATCCTATTTTTGTCATTCTGCATAATAACAAGAAACTAAGACTTAGAGAGAGAGGGAGACATGTGTGAAGGTTGATATCTTGAGATTCCAGTGGCAGTGGTGGATTTTCGGCATTAGCAGGTGCACCTGGCACTTTCAGTGTAGAACAACCTTGAGTCTTTAAAGCCCTACTATCAGTGGCTTGTTGCCTTAGGCATGAGAGATTGGTATTAGAAATTCCTTCATGTGGGGCAGAAAGATTCATTATTTGGAGTAATTGATAAATCAACTAATCCCTGCTCTGTGATTGATGTATGAATGCCCACTAAGAATTTTCTCAGCAAGAACTTTTTAACACTATGACTTTTCCTGATAGAGCCCATGATATATTTTTCCCTGCCACAGAGGGGAGTTTTTGGAAAATTATTGCCAGCCAATGACTAACCCAAGGCCTCTTTCATCAAAGTGAGGCCCATATGACTAGTTTTCTCCAAGGAAATGTGATGTATGTTGGCTGTAGACCAGGGTAATAGGAGGTGTGGCATCTTTACTCTCTCCTTTCTTATAAACCAAGCAGATGCAGAAGATCTGGCATAAAACTCTGAGGCTTAGAAGACAGGGAAGCCGTAAGATAGAAGGCACCTGGATTGCTGATCACCACTTAGACAAACACCCATTTGGGACTTAGATGAGGGAAATGTGCTCTATTGTTAGTGAAATCAGCAGCTAACAGTAAGCATGTTTAGGTATTAGATCAAGAGTCCAGAGATACAGGTGTAGGCTTTACCTAAATGTTTCAATTGCTTTGGTTGTCATGTAGCTTATAGTTAAAGATTAAGAAAGTATGTTAGTCATAGGCCTGCCTGTGAACAAGTCCCAGAAAAACTGTTTTAACATACACTTTGCTTGCAATATAATAATAAAAAAAACATAGCTAGTTAAGCACAAAACAATGATAACTTAAAACAATAACAAAGGTCACTAGACGTCTAGTTGCTGCCTTTGCTTTAGACAGAACATCACTGACACACAATTATGAGATATTCTGCAGGCTCTTGGTTCCTCAACTTGGTTAGATCACCTGACCACAGCAACTAAGGCATCACACACAAGATGGCATCAGGAACTGAATTAATCAGACCAAAGAAAACCACTGACGCTTACACAAGAGTTAACCAATCAGCTTTGCCCTTGACCTCAAACTCTGTTTTTAAAACCATTGATTACAAACCATTGAGGAGTTCAGATCTTGACCACTAGCTCACCATCCTTCAAGCTTGGTGCTGCAAATGAATTTCTTTAATTTCACCTCTTCAATACTCAGTGTTCTGTGTTTGGCTCTGACTTGTGTCCAGTAGGCAGACACTTTCGGGTTTGGTAATATTAAAACATCAAGTATTATCTCTCAGACCAGCTTTTGTACCATAGATCACAATGGAAAAAAGACCCACCAGTATTTCAGACCTGGATTTTATCCCCTGCCACCTTGGAAACCATTGCCATCCTAATTAATACCAGCTCACGTATCCTCAGCAGCTTTCATTGTGTTCTATATTGGCATACATCAGCTGTCTGCTTGTCAAACAACCAAAAATCTATGTTTGGAAAAACAGTAGTTTCATAAGTAAGCAACCTTAAAATACCATTTACATTGCTAGAGAAGTTATTCCCACCCAGAACCAGTGGTATCCCAATTCAGGCCCTCCTGGTGGCATTGCACAGAAAACTGATTAAGTGTGGGGATTATAAATGAATTTATCTTCTCACTCACCCATCCCCTCTTCTTTTTCAAATTTACAAATGTGTTCAGCAATGCCAGATCTGTTCATCTATTTTTGTCACACAAATAGAAACTATTCTTTTGGAATTCTACAGGGAAGGTGGCCATGTGGTCATGCTAACTTGTAGTCTGGAAGCAACCAGAATTGAGTTGGGATGACACTGGCTCGAGGGGAGGACTCAGTTCTCTCATGTCAATCATAGTGACCTCAGAGGGGAAAATAATTTGTTTTCCATGGTATTATTTTTGGTGATAATAACTGTTTTAGAAGACACAAACAAAGCAATAAGTTCTAGAATGTACTCACAATGTTCTTGATCACGGTGCGATCAATGGATTCTATGAAGGATCCTGTGAACTTCTATTTGGTTGACTTCAGGTAGTAAGCAAGGAGTAGTGCTGTAAAGATAGACATGGATGGAGGTCAGAAACATGAAGTCTAAAGTAATTGCTTTGTTTTTTAATTTAATAACATTTAATCTTTTTAAAATTGTAAACAATACACGCTTGTTTTAGAAAACACCAGAAAATATAGTTGAGGAAATAGGACATAAAACTTATCTGTCATACCACCACTCAGGAATAACCACTATTAACCCATGTAACCCTTACAGACTACTTCATGAACATTTATGAATATATGGATTTATGTTTTCCTACTGTTTTTAATTTACAAGACTGGGACCATACTGCACATACTACTTTGTGACCTGCTTTTCTTTCATTGAATAAGACATTATGAAAATCTTTTGTCATAAATAAACTTCAGCTCTAGATGATTTCTAAGATGTCCCCAATGATCCCAGACCTCTCATATCCTCACGTATAGTCTACTCCCCTCCCCTTTCCCCAACCAATAGAACATAGCAAAAGTGATGAGATGTCAGCTCCAGTCTGATTTCTGTGATGAAGCCAACTACATCATGAGCTGCTCTCTAGAAAACGGGGCAGTAAAACTGAGACAAGGAACTGAGGGAGACCTTCAACCAACAGGTCAGAGGAACTGAATCCTACCAACAACCACTTGAGTGAGCTTGAAAGTGGATCCTCTCCAAGTTAAGCCTAGAGATGATTCAAACACCCTGACAGTAGCTTCTGAGAGGCTGTGAGTCATGGGACCCAGCTCAGCCATGCTTATCAATTCCTGACACACAGAAACTGTGAGAAGATATAAGTTTGTTGTTTTAAGCTGCTAAGTTTTGGAGTAATGTAGGCATTGATAACTAATACAAACCACTTAGTTTTTAATAGCTGTTTATTATTCCAATGTAAGGTTTTACTATAATTTACTCAATCCTTTTTTTTTTAAACATCTCTTTGGAAATGTAGGCTTCAATAGTTTATATTTTCCTTCTATAACTTATTTTTTTCTTTTTTTAACCTTTATTGTTCAGTTAATTAATTACATTGTTTCCCCTTTTTTATCTCCCTATATCTTCCCTCCACCCTGTACCTATCCCACCCTCTACCCTCACCTCCCCCTCCCCACTGTCTTCTCCCATTGTTGCAAGATTTTGTCCAGTCTTTTGCTGTACTTCCCACAATCCTTTTCTCCCCAAGAATTGTCAGTCCATTCCCTCTCTATGTCCATGTTTCTGTTATATTCACCAGTTTATCCTGTTTATCAGCCTATCAATCCACTTGATTTTTATGTTCATTTGTTGATAGATGTGTATTTGTTGTTCATAATTTATATTTTTACCTTTTTCTTCTTCCTCTTCTTAAAGAATATCTTTCAGCATTTCATATAATATTGGTTTGGTGGTGATGAACTCCTTTAGCTTTTTCTTATCTGCGAAGCACTTTATCAGATCTTCAATTCTGAATGATAGCTTTGCTGGATAGAGTAATCTTGGTTGTAGATTCTTGCTATTCATTATTTTGAATATTTCTTGCCACTCTCATCTGGCCTGCATTGTTTCTGTTGAGAAATCTGCTGACAATCGTATGGGTGCTCCCCTGTAGGTAACCAACTGTTTTTCTCTTGCTGCTTTTAATATTCTCTCTTTATCTTTTGCTCTTGGCATTTTAATTATGATATGTCTTGGTGTGGTCCTCTTTAGATTCCTATATTTTGGGTTTCTGTGTACTTCTTGGACTTTTAAGTCAGTTTCTTCACCAGGTGGGGGAAGTTTTCAGTCACTATTTCTTCAAGTAGGTTTTCATTAACTTGCTCTCTCTCTTTTTCTGGCACCCCAATAATTCGGATGTTAGCATGCTTGAGGTTGTCCCAGAGGCCCCTTACACTGTCTTCAATTATCTGAATTCTTTTTGTTTCTTGCTTTTCCAGCCGAGTGGATTTTGCTTCTTTGTATTTCAAATCTTTGACTTGGTTCTTGTGGCCCTCTGGACTGCTTTTAGGACTTTGCGTAATATTTTTTATTTCAGACTGTGTATGCTTGATTTCTAGTTGGTCCTTTTTCATATCCGTGAGGGTCTCGTTCATATCCTCAGAGGTCTTGTTCATTTCCTTGAGGGTCTCATTCATTTCCTTGTAAGTCTCATTCATTTCCTGGTTGGTCTTGTATATTTCCTCGTAGTTCTCATTAAGTTCATCGGCCTTTTCTAGGAGCCTCTTGAAAAGCTTTATAACCGTGGTTTTGAACTCTATGTCTAGTCATCTTTTTTCCTCCATTTCTTTCACACCTGATTTCTTTCTATATCTCTGCATGGTGGCTGCTTTATGTGGTAGATGTCCTCTAAGGGTCAGTAGCACAGCCTCCCCAGTTACCTGAGGTGGGTACTCTTACTGCAATCCTTTATGGGTTGTACAGTATTTTTGAATTTAAACCCAGCTTGTTGTTGTTACCCCTAGGAGGGTTTGACCTCCAAGCCAATTGGCTGTGAAGGGAGACTGTGTTCAGGTTGGATGGGCGGAGTCTCTGAGCTGTGCAGGCAGCTTCAGTGTCAGCTATGTCCTATGCGGTGTTCGCGTGCGCGGGTCTCTGTTGGATGGGGATGGCTGCAAGCACCTCCAAGAGAAAGCCGCTAGTCTCTTCCCCTTGCCAAACAACTCTGCCTCTCCCCAAATGAGTCTGCACACTCAAAGTCTAGCCCAGGGTTGTAAAATAGGTGGTTTCCGGGACCAGGAGACAAGTTTCCAGGGAGCAAGTCACACGTTTGTGCGACACTTGCGTGCAAACTTCTTTTCTCAGCTACCCGGTTTCTCCGCAGACTAGGAGACCTCTGCCCAGCTCTGCTTCCAGGGTGCGTCCCCTGGACCTTGGACCTCACCTGGCACTGGGGAATCTGTGCAGTGGGATGTCTCCACGTACCCCGGATCTCAGACCTCACCTGGTGCTGGGGAATCCGTGTAGTGGGATGTCTCTGCTCTCCTCGTTGGAGAAATCCAGCCGGGGTTGCTGCTCCAGCCCTACAGCCCACGCATGCGACCAGGACGGCTCCTAACCTGTTTCTGTCTTCAAGGCTGCGCTCCCGCCGCTCTTCTGAGTCTCAGTGTCCCACCTTTACTTTTATTTGTGGAGTTTTCACTAAGCCAGCTTTCTGGTGATTCTGGGTGATGTTTGTTTTGTTGTTATGCTGTAGTTTTTGAATCGTTGCGCGGGGCAGAACAATAGGTGTTTACCTATGCTGCCATCTTGGTTCTCCTCTACTCAATCCTTTTTATTAATGCATATTTTGGCATTTTATTTTACCTATTTTATTTGTTATAAACAGGGCTGCCATGAATGTTATTGTTAGCTAAATCTTGGTACAGTCTTCATTCTTTTCTAAATTCTTGAAGTGGAATAGCTGAACTTCAAAGGTTTGCATCTTTTAAGGTTTTTGAGATGCTATTTCACAGTTGCTTTCTGGTTAAACCATATCAAGTTACACTCCTGCTGGGTATAGTTTCCCATGGCTGCTGACCCACACCAAAGGGTTTGTGTTTCTGAAGCATATTTTTGGTTAATTTCCACCACTGTGTCTTGAGCTCTGTCTCCATGCAAACCAGTTAGTAACAAAACAAAATACAAATACAAAAACCCAAGAATGAAGACCAAGGTTGAATCTTCAAAAGTACTAGATAATTTGAAGCTAAGTAATTTATTCAAAATACTATTGTTTTAAAACAGTTAGATGGCTTCAACCACCCACATATTATAATTGCTATCTTTCAGTGAATGTTGAACTTCTGAAAACATGGTGATGTTCATATCCCCAAGGACTTACAAGGAAAACAACAATACTGGTTAAGGTCAACATAACACAGGGCTTTTTAAAAATCTTAGCTTATTTTAGTCACATGAAGAATGGCAATAAATTCAACTTTTAAAATTATCAAGCTTTATTCAATTATCTGAATTCAATAAATATATATTTTGGGGGAAGGATTTCACATATAAAGATATCACCACCATTTCCAAATTGCAAGTTCTCTGTTGGAGAAGAATAAATATTTTAATGAATGCTATATATTTTAATAGGCTCTGAACCCTGCGGTTGGTTTAAGCTAAGGGTACAATTTCAGGCATTTAAATAAGTAAATAAATGAGGAAGAAAATCCATGTTAATTGCAGTAATTTGCGGCACTCTCAATTTCTTAATTAAGAAATAAAATAGGATTCATTATCCATGCCCACTGTAGATGGCATACATAGATCACCATTATGACCACACACACGACCTGAAGTTATTGCCATAAATGAAATAGAGAGAAACCACTGGCCAAATGTTCAGGAGCAAAGAGGGAGGAAAGAGGGCTATGCAAAATGTTCTTTCTTAAAAAATGCTCTTCTTTCTGACCTTGGGATTATATTATCCCAAAATATCTCCCTTGATCCTAGAGATCTGCCCCTCCCCACTAATCTTTGGGATAGATTTTTCTCTCAAGACTCTTGTAAAACTTTTCTGAGCCTATCTGGCCATCCTGGTGGAATCAACTTTTCTCTGATCACCTGCCTGAGGTCATTTGTGTGCCTGGACTTCAGTTCCCTGCCTGTCTCGTTGTCTTGGTGAGTCCTAATTTTATTCTACAAAGGTAGGAAGCAAAACATTTCTTATAACCATAGGCAATCTGACTCATGCTGCCTTTTGAAAATTAAGCATTAAATTAAATTAAGAATAGCGTATAGTTTATCATACAAAAAGCACTTATAACAGGGACAAATGCTTAACTAGACTGGACACCAGATAAACTGGGACTGTTCTGGATGCTTGGTGCTCCCAATGAAAAACCCACATATGGCTAGAGTGGGAATGAATATAGATTTTCAGGCACATAAAGGGAGTTCTGTTTCGGTGATATGGGCTGTAGGGTAATATCAATGAATGTTCAGATGAAAGAGCATTGGTACTACCGGATATGGGCAGAGAAGTCTAGTGATTATGATTTTGTTAGGAATACTAATATGGACTGTAGTTAGCCTCTTTCTACTGTCCTACCTTCTAAGTCTTGCCAGTCAGCATGGGCATTGTCTGTGGACTTCATGTCTGTTGACATATGCAACATAGCAATGAGAAGGGTACATAGCATGAACAAGTTGGAGGAGTTTGAGAGATTCAAGACAAAGGGAAAAAAGAAAGGAAACCATCCTTGAAGATCTCTAAAAGGAATGAGGAGCCTTGTCTGGGGTTAGACACTGGTGTTTTGAGTGAGTGGGAGAGTTTTTTGTTTTAACCTAAGGAAAATAAGAAATTAACACAATATTTCTCAAGTGCCTATTATGTTCCATATGGAAGGCAAAGGAATATTCTGTGATATATTGCTGGTTCTCACTGAAGAGACTGAGGAGTACATTTCTGAGTCAAAGGCTCTGAAAGAAACCTGAACTCAACAGCTGTTCTGACTAAGCCAAGCTGATCTTTTCTTGGGTCACACCCATGCTGACTCTCTTGTAATTCACAAGGACTGAAATGAGTGTTTATATCTTTGTTGTTCCCCTTCTCAAAGGTCCCTTCCTCCTGGCTGCATCTGGACAGAGCCCTGATCCTTGTGGGGCTCTGGGGCCTGTTGCTTAAGGAAATGTAAACAATTATCTACATTTCTTATCAAAACGGGTGCAGAATGGAATCATTCTGCCTTTATCTTTCTGATGATTCATGGTAAAGAAGATACAGAAGTTTTCCAATGTTAGAAGAAGCCAAGGGGAAACTAATTCAAAATGCATCCATAAAAACTAAAGCCAAAAACCAGACCAGAAAGTAAAACAAAACTCTATATAAAGTTTTCACATAAAATTCACTGTTTCACATGTACCAGGTGCTCTGACTTGGCTCAGATAGTGAGTGACAGCAGGATTTTAAGAAAATATAATGAAAGATGGGAGAAAAGTGAGCAGGAGATCTTTGAACCATGAGAAACACCATGGGAAATCTACCTTGTACTGTTGCAAGGCAAAACCAGGAGAATTAGTCGTTGAAGCTCTTTCGAAAAAAGGCCTTAAATGTAGTTTTGTCTCAGCTATTACATTTGAGAATTGTTCATTCTTTCACTCATCATTCCATTGAATAAGTGTTTATTGAGTATCTTCTTTTCCCCAGGTATAGTATTAGGTACAGGAGATTCAGAGGGAGGGAAACAGGGCTTTGCAGCCTTTTAAGGGACTGCTGCCTTTGAGATGACATTGTTAAGATAGGCCTGCCCACTTCTTTCTGAATTCATTCCAAAATGACAAGGAAAATGAGTAGCAGAAATGCAAACTTTATGTTTATTGAGGAAGGGCTTCTAAATGCAATGACATTTCAACCAGGGACAGATAGATGTTGAAAGATGTCTGCTGCTTTAGACCTCAAACAAGGCTGGCAGAGAAGACCTTATCAAAGAGGCCAGATCCAACACCATCTTTGGGGGAACAACTGGTCTATGGAGAATGGACTGACTGTGAGAGCATCCCTGGATCCCCAGGGACTCCATCTAGAAGCAGGGGAGAGCCATCTCTGCAGGAAGAAGCCTGATGGGAATACAGATTGGAGCAGATAGGTTCAATACTAACCAGTCTTGCAACTGTCAATCTCTTCTTTCTTCTTGGAAGAAGTCAGGGTTAAATCAAAATATACACACATGCATGTGTCATAAGGTTGCACCTTATAAGTGAAAGAGACTCTCTGCTAGATGGCATCAAGGCCTGGTCTCCACAAAATAACTCGTAGAGAACAAGCTTGTCACAAATATGAGTCAGAATAAAAAAGGAACTGTCAGAAGAGTTTTACAAAGATACTGCAAGAAAAGGGGGTAATGATTAGAGAAAACAAATAGACAAAGAACACATAACCAGATTGTGTTGCCATAGAGTTCAAGGAAACTGCCAAGCAAATGAGAAAAGACAAATAACAACAACAACACTTAATGAAAAAGATCACTTATATAAAAGAAGAGCTCAAGGAAGAAATGTCAAGACCACTGAAAGAGCTCAGGAATGAAGTGGGGGAGAAACATACTGTCATAACAGGAATTAGGGGGCCATTAGAGACAACAAAAAGTTAAACACACTCTACTCAAAATGAAAAAAAAAGTGGGCTTAAAATGAACAAAATGAAATGGGAATTAATACTTTAAGAGAATTAGAAAAAGAACATGGTAGCTATGGAAATGAAATAGATTTGATAGACATATGTATATGCACAAATAGACCAAGCCATATTTGACAAAGAGTAATGAGAAACATAGAAGATGTATTTGGAGAAATATAATTACAAAGCATTTTCCAGAAATAAGATATTTAATTCTACATACAAAGCAAAACCAAAACATAAACTGTCTCAGAAAAAATTACGCAGAACTATCAATCCAAAAGGTAGAGAAAGATTCTTTTACCATTCAAACAAACAAAAAACAAAAATAAACAATACAAATCAAAATCAAAGTTTCTTTTCTAAGAGGGAAAATTAGGTTGGTTTCAGAGTTTTCCACAGGAATATGTTATGCCAGAAGACAGTGGAAGCATGCTTATAAAACCTCATTGAGAGTTAAATAAAAAACATTTAAACATTTTGTGCTCAAATTTTTGTTCATGTACTAATGCTGCAATAACCATTGAATAATCCAGAAAATGTGGTTACCAGGATCTGGTCTAGAATAAACTGAAGGCTGAATTTTAGCCAGCCTGTGGAGAATGTAGAACTATGGCATTCTCCGAAAGAAATGCTGAATTTTTAATCATTTATTTTAGGATTAAGAAAAAACCCCTATTGCAATTGGTTAGAGAAAATAATGTAAATTGTAATAAACTATTAAAACTTTAAAAACACTGAAACTAATAGAATTCAGAAGATGAGAGAGAGAAGGTGGGAGGTAGCCAAGACTCAAAAGTTACACTTAGGGATGATGAACTGAGAAATGAAACAAAGAAAAGTGTATTAAAAATTATAAAGTCAAGATTAACAGAAGTATTATCATTCTATCATTATCATCATTACCATCATCTTCCTGACCATCAATTAAAATTGAGTAAAATAAGAAAATGAGAGGTAGGAAAAGTATATACAATTTATCATTGCAGAGTTGATAGTCAAACAGCTACTAAGAATATAGAGGATTAAGTATATTATATTTAGTGTTATGAAGGTAACCACTTCAAGAATGAAAAATATTAAAACTTTCTATACTCTCCCTAAGAACCCCACATATACCAAATTTATAAACAAAAGAAAGCACAGACCATAAAATGAAATAAAAGCAGAAATCATATGATGTTAAAACTAAGTCCAAGCATATCTATTAGATCAAAAACTATAAAAGTAAAAATATATTACTCAAAAGAAATAGAATCTCAGTTTAAATTATAAAGCAAAACAAGAAAACAACCCCACAATTATATGCTGTGTGCAAGAGACACAAAACAGTGTAACTGGACAATTGAAAATAAAAGCATGGACAAAGGCTGAACTAGGAAACAAAACAAACAAACAAAACAGAAACAGGGGATCAAGCCCAATTTTAATATTAGAAATGCATCAGACAAGGTTGAATTCAGGGCACAGAACAGTAAATGACACAAAGATGAGAACTCAATTGAAATCTACAATGGTACTATAAACATGATGAGCATTTATGCACCAAAAATATAGCAATAACATTTACTAAGCTGAAAGACAGTGCACATAAAAATAAAGGTAGAGTTATATGAATAGTAAGAGATTAATACAGCTTCCTCAGTTTAAAGTAATCAGAGAATGCTTCCAGAGTCATATTACACTTCATTTTAGGATTATCAATAGGTTTCAATTCCCTGTATTGTACAAATAGCTACAAGAAAATTTGACAGTGTCTCACTCTTGCTGTAAACCCTTCTATAACTCCGTATACCTGCGCATGAAGTTCAAGTTCCTGGGTGATCCAGCCCCTGCCTAGTCCTCCGGCCTTTTCCCATTCCACATGTCTTCAGGGTCATCCCACCACTGGGGGTTCTTTTTTCTACACCTCCTTCTACACCTCTTTTGCCTTGTTGGAGGCTGTTTCCTATGCTCTTTACTCCCTCTGACACCAGGTGGATGTAACCCTTCAGAGAGGCAGGGAGAGGGGAAGATAGAAATATCATTGAGGAGAGAGAATCATTGATCAGCTGCCTCCTGTACGCCCACACAGGGGATTGAGTCTGCATGTGCCCTGACTGGGAATTGAACCATGACCTCCTGGTTCATAGGTCGACACTCCACATGCCAGCTGGGCCACATATATAAATTTTAAAAATATAGAATACGTTGCTTCCATTTGTGTCATTTAGCAGGACACGAGCTCACCTGAGTCCTGAGTCTTAAACAGCCTCTTTCACTGCATCCTGCCTCCCAGGGTTATAATGACCCAATTTCTGTCATTTTCTAATTATTCACCTAACCTAATTAATTACCAGAGAATGGCTTCGTATTTTAAAAACTGCGTTTCTATTCACCTTCTCAGTGGACCCTCACCTGATACTGCGTTGTGTGCGAGGTAGGGATTGGCAGCTCATTTTACAAATGGGGAAATAAAGTCAGTGTGTCACGGATATAAGTGAGGCCAGACCTGCAGCTTCCACTTCTAGCCCAATGTTCTTCACACCAGAGCAGGCTGTCTCTTCCCCAAGTTTCTAGAACTCTCTGGAAGCACGGAGGTGTATTTTTAAAACATTGATTTTAAAATTTCTCTGTGTTTTGCTTTTGATTTCTCATTCCCAGGGAAGATCCTGCCCTCTCCTCTGGTGGTCAGCATTCTTTTTCTTTCCTGAATGATGGCTCCACTTGGTCCCCCTTGGGTTCTCTTCGCTTTTGCTTCCACTTAGCCCTCCACCCCCTGGAGAACCATTCTGGCTGAATGCCTCCTGCCTCCTTTCAAATTGTTCCTGTTCTTCACTCGGGATTTCCTGCAGGGCCGGCCTTCCCAGCTAATGAAGAGCCGCTAGCTGGAGGCACTGTTCCTGACCAAGTTTCCAGCCCTGCTGGGAGGTGGGGGTGGCATCTGGGAGAGGAAGTGACAGTCCTGCCTCTGCTGAGCCCTGGAACTCGCTGGTACCTGTTTTGTTTCAAATGGCCCAGCTCTCCTTCACACCAACACTGTGTCTTTAAAAGAATCCACTTACCTGCCTCCAGGAGAGCTCATTCATAGTGTGTGTTTTCTTGCTCTAAATTGCTCAGTGGTATCACTTTATAATGTGTGGGGTGGGGTGCAGAGAATAATATCTAGCCCTCAGACATAATTGAGCATGAGTGAGCTTTTATTATGTATTTTGGAGGAATGCTGGAGCACCATTCAGCATAATTTTCCATTAAGTGGAGTTTGAGTTGTCACAATCCTAGCTGCAGATTTCTATTAGTTTTGACCCTCTCTGTCTCCACTAGCCATAAAGGGAAATAGGAAACTCAGCTTGGATGCATCCTGGAAACTCATGTTCTGGACTGTCAGATTGGCCCAAGGGGTGGGATGATGTAGGCCAACCAGTGTCTTTCCTAAGAGTTTCCCAAAGCAGCTGGACAGGGGAAGCCACCTCTCCCATCTGGCCATTGAACGGTCAGGATATGAAGCAGAGTGGTTGGATGGGGACTCCTCAGCAGCAGCCCACCTGAGGACATGACACAGCATCTGAGAGAAACATCATTGAAGATTGAGGGAGGGATAGCATGAAAACCACCAATTCTGGTATTTCTGAGGCCAGACCCATTCCCATTTTTCAGAAGTTTGGCTACACATGTCTATAAATTACCTTTTAGTGCTTCAGCCAGTTTAATTTGCTAATTGCAACTAAGAAAGTCCTTTCTAATATGACCCTTCTATCTGTGACTTCTCCCATCACAGGTACCAGAGGCCCCTATACTTGTTCCTCAGCTACCCCAAACTAGATGTTTTTACACAGCAGCCCGGGAGGCTCCCAGGGGGATGATTTCTGCTTGCTCTTGAGCCTTAAAAGTTCCATCCATATGGATAGTGCCTCATCATTGGTAGACAAAGCATAAAATGCACTTGTCCCTGCAAGAATTAGAGCTCCATGTGGCAGGGAACTCTGCCTGTTTTGTTCACTGTTGTGCCCATTTGCCTGGACAGAGCTAGGCACACAGTGGATGCATCATGAATAATTATTGAATGAAAGAATCAGTGAATATGGCTATTCATTCATTCATTCACAATGCCATGCGAAGGGCTGAGATGCCTACTCTTTTTGCTTGGACATCTTTAGTGACTTCCCATTACATCCTAAATTTAACCCTCTCCTCAGGCCAACCTCAACCTACCCATCTAACCTCATCCTTATCTGCACAAAGAACCTCCTAGTGTGCAGTAGGAGATATGTTAGCCTTCTGCAGCATCTTTGCCTTTGCTTGGGTGATTCTGTCCATGTGGAAGGCACTTTCTCTCTGTGCTTCAATAGCACATGATGAACTCATGCCATGTGGCTGGCCTGTCCCTCCCATTCAGAATGACTCTCAAGCTCTGGTGGACCCTCAGAGCACTTTCAGCCTTCACCTTCTGCCATTGCATTAGTAAAAGCTATTGACGGCACATCCCATTTCTCTCCCAGGTGACTCCTGGCTCCTTGCATGCAGCATCCTGTCTCTCTTTATCTTTGTCCATCATTTTTTTTACTTCTGCCTCCCTCTTCTCTACCCCCATCACACTTTCCACTAACCAGGTGCTAGCACAGTATCACACAAAGTAGATATCCGCCAAATACCATCACATGTGACTCCATCTGCATATCGGTACCAAACAGTAAACTTTGGCCTGACTAGACAAACTATGGAATCAGCTTACGTGGCTTTCCTGCAAAGTGGGGGCTAATAAATTATAGGCTTCATGGTTTGTGGCTGATAAAACACATGGCTCATGCAAAGGGCTTGGCCCAAATCCTGGCACAAAAGTAGGTGTTCAGTAAATGGTGGTGGTGCTTGTTATTGACAGATCTTAGGTGCCTAGACAGCCAAGAGGACATTGTTCTTTCCGTTTTCCTCCAATGAGGCTTCTCATATTTACAACCTGACAATCACCTTCATTTCATACCTTGGATGGCTTCCCACACATCTACTCTCTTCAAGGGTCATCTCTATATAGCCATCTCCTCCACCAGCCAGCCCAGGGGCCGTTGGGGCCTTCCCCTCTCCATGGTTGCCCTATGTCCTGGGCCAATGGAAGAGAGAAGGACTCAGCACCCTCTCACTGTCCTGCCGGGGACTGATGGAGATGGGACAAAACAAAGAGGGAGGCAAGCCTGGCCACATTCATTGAACATCCTTTGCCACCAAAACAGCCAACAATGAGGCTCATGAGGAAATGGAGCTGGTTTGGGGCTTTCTTCTATTTCCCCTTCTGCACGTATATTCAGTGGGATTTGGAGGGGCTGCCTCTCTTGCTGAACCAAACCCCAAAATAGTTCCAGAGGTTCATGTTGGGTCAAAGCTCTAGGACAGAGAACACATCTCTTCCTCTCCCATTGTGTCCCCATTTCTCCCTGTGTCTCTTACTCTCCTCCATCTGTCTCATTCCACAAATCTGTCTTTCTCTTTCACTGATTGCTAGCACTGTGATCCCCATCCCTTTCTTTCCTGTCATTTCCCTAGCTCTCTCTTCATTGTCTCTGTCTGTCTGTCGCTCCCAGTTTGAGTCTCCCTTCCCTATCCTGCCCTCTGCCTTCATCCTCCTCCCTCTGCACTGTGCTCCCAGCATCCCTCTCCCGGCCATGATGCTGCAGGGGCCATCTATCTGCCAGTGACAGGCTTCGCCAAGCTCGATCACTTCTCTCCCGCTGCTGGCAATTATCTGGAGGTTGGCACGGGGCCCGGAAACTGCTGCTTGCACCGCCCCATGGCTCAGGGCCTGCTCCTTCATGCCAGCCCCCTTGGAGGACTGCTTGGTGCTGTGCCCAGGATGTGACAATCTGCAAAGGTCGCACACACTCCAAAGAAGACGGACTGCTCTGTGAGTGGAATTGACATTGGGCAGACTTGCCATCATCCCTCCAGACTTTCTAGCATTTCAAAGAGTGGAGAAGGAGCACTGGAAAACAGAAATTGTAAACTATACCAGCACCCCAACACACACACACACACACACACACACACACACACACACACACACCTTAATATTGCATACCATTTTTAATTTACTATCTTTAAAGGTAGCATTTGAATCTACCTTATTTGAAATATAACTAATTCAGCCACACAACTTTGTTGCAAGTTGACAGTGCCCCCCCCCCCCCCCTCATGCTGATGGGGTTTCAAAGCTGAAAGGGACTTGAGAGGCTATTTAGTAAACCAAGGCCATCATTTTGCAGTTGGGAAATCTGAGGCTCCAAGAAGCTGAGAAAGGTACCCAAAGTCAGACAGTTAGTTGGCAGGAAAGACCCGACATGGACTCAGGTTTTCAGGCCCCAGATGAGGGGCATTGCAGAGCCCCTGCTGGCAGTAAGGGTGGAGTCCTTCTCCTTTAATAGGGGAGGACACCCGTCTCCCAGGAGGAGACACCGCTTTCTGCCCAGGTCACTCGGTTATTCATTGTAAGAGTTCCAATGTCTTCCCAAATCTCATTCACCTAAGAATATGTCCCTTCAGCCAGTCAACTAATGTCCTGAACCATCCTGGTAATCAGAGATATTGAGAAAAGGGCAGGAAGAGATAATCCCTTTGGGCCAATTTGAGCCTTTTCAGCTCGTTCTGAGCTTAGAGGCTCTTACCTTGTCACATGTGCTTACTCATGTTCAATCAGCCTCTGGCTGAGGGCTGCCTGGGTGGCATGGGTCCATTAAGTGCCAGGGCACCCCTTACCTACTGAGTGCATGCTTCTACATCCCACATTCTCTCCCTCAGAAACCTTCGTGACCCAGGGATTGTTAACTCGCTGATCACCAGTCTGATAATAGGAATTTGCCTGTATGCACTGTGGGGCCACCTCATCCAACATGAAGAAAACCGCAGAGGAATTGGAAGCAGGCAGAAAGGAGAGACTCCCTAAAAACCTGGCTTGACCAAATCATGCCTCAACATTAGGTCGAGTATAAAGTTGCCGATTGAATGGCCTTGGTTGTTTATGGTCTTTAATAATGAAATCCCACCTATAATTAAAGAAAGCTGTGCCCTAGCTGGTTTGGCTCAGTAGATAGAGTATGTCAGCCTGCAGACTGGAGGGTTCTAATGGGTTTGATGCTGTTTAAGGACATATGCCCGGATTATGGGCTCAATCCCCAGTAGAGGGCATGCAGGAGGCAGCCAATCAGTGGTTTCTCTCATCACTGATGTTTCTCTCTCTTTTCTTCTATGAAATCAATAAAAGATATGTTTAAAAAGCAATAAAAGCTGTCATTCGTTGAGCACCTACCCTGCACCAGGCACTGTTGGAGTCTTTCTGTGCCTTGTCCCCCTTAGTTCTCACTGACACCATGAAGTCAGGACCATCATTGCCTCTTGTTTCCCTGACTGAGGCTCAGGGAGGCCACACGGCTGCCGGCTGAGGAGGCAGGTGTTGAATTCAGGCTTATTCACATTTTAAGTGTAGGACTGGGATTCAAATGTTAAGCCACCTGCCTCTAAAGCTTTTCCACTACATTGCTCTCAAGAAAGTACACACTGCCATTTCCAAAGCTTTCCTACTAAATAATTAAAACTTCAGAATACTCCCTGTCCTTAAAGGGATACATTTCAAGTACCTGGAACAGCTACAGAGGCAGAACAACTGCCCTGACTATCCTCTTCCTTGGCTCTGTTTCAAATCCTCTACCTCCAACACTCAGGGCCTAGTAGATGATACACACTTCCTGCCTGGAGCTTCACAAGGGCGTCCTAAAACTGGTGGATTTACTGCCCCATCAGATAGCCAGCAAACCCTCGACTGCTCAGGATGCAGGCCACGGCCTGCTGAGGACTACATGGAAACCAGGATCTATTCCAGCGAGTCTGTGGGCTCTAAAAGCCTATGCCTTTGGTACTGAGGTTTTATTTTCCCTCTTGATGCCGTTATGAGGGACAGTTGAAGAGGAAATTCCCTACAGTTCAACAGACTCCAGATTTATAGAGTAGTGTGAAAATATTTGCCCTGTGTTTGAAACTGCTGAAGAGGGAAAAGGAAATGTTGTTTTCTACAGATTTATGAAAACAGAAACATTGATTTGTTTTGCTTGGGGTTTGTCAGTCTTTTAACGATAACTTGATGTTTTCTAGTGCTTTGAGAGGGCCACAAGTCTTACAGGTAAGCCTGGTGCCTGGGGAAATTGGGAAGTTCATTTCTCGCACTTTCTCCTTCCCACTCTGCATCCCTCACACTCTATTAATTCTTTTTAATTCTCACCTGCAATGATTCCAGTGTTCCATGCCCCTGCAGATTGTCCCAGGGAGGGAAGCTATCTAGCATTCATTCATACCCAGTATAGAAAGTTGGTGGATCACAATCAATTCCTTTTGGATTTTTGTCTTTTATAAAATGCTAAAGATGACTAATTGCTCCCCGATCAAGTATATCCTTACTCTCAAGTAATGTAATCTTAGGTACATGTAAGCAAGTTTGGGTAGAATTTGAAGGTCTTTCAGTTTCCCTTCATGTTGTAACAAGGCATTGGTAGGTTCTGCCTAAACACAAGTCTGGCTCTGACTACAAATGTGGGTTTTGCTTCAAAACTGCTTCTTTACAGAGCCAACATTATTTGGGACCCTTTGATTTCAAATATCTATGTGAGGCTTCCTAGCAAAGTTGAGGGATAGGTCCCTGGGTCAAAAACACATTAGACTAAGTTCTAAAAAAAAAGACAAAGAAAAAGATTACTCTGGTGCTAAAGAAGGATGGCTGAGATGCTGCTCCTAGCAGGGGAGGAGGAAAGAGAAAGGCAATTCTCATTATAAATTGCTCCATTACACCCAAGCTAGGTGGCTCCTGGAGATGACCCTATTACTCAGATTCATTCTCATATCCTCCAATGTCCCTTAATTAATGCAAAGAAGCATCTCTGAGAAGTGACCACGGTAATCCTTCCCCCATGAAAGTTCCCCCAATTCAATAAAAATTTCTAACAAACTATAATTTACCTCTGCATGTCTGCTCTGCAACCAAGAGCCACTGGGACCAGCAGGTTGTCAGTGTCAGGAATAATAAAAAACACAAGAACTTGGGAAGGGTGGAGTAGAAAATAGAAAATAAGGGCAAAGTGGGTGGAAGAGAGGGGTGCTCTTTTGGGGGCAGGAAAGATGAGTTGTTGGCCTCATATGGCCTTTGTGAGGAAAGTGGGAGGTAAAATCTAGTAGGAAGGATTGCATCAGGTACCCAGGACCTATAACACTAGATATTGGGAAAGGGTTTGAAAAATATTCATCTGGCTTCCAAATAAATTCAATAAAAGTGAGTTGAAGACTTTCCTCTCTCCGGTTTTCAAATCACACAGCAAGACCCAGGAGGCAGGAGCCAATAAAATCTTAAAGACGCCCAAGGATCAAGCCACACATTCCAAATGCTTCTTAGGATGAGTATATTCTATAACAAAGCAACATGAATTTACAAGTACCTCATTAAAGCTGCAGGGGAGGGAGACTGTGGAAAGTTTCTAAGGAGGGAGGGATGGTAAATGGAATTAATAGCACAGAACTCATTAGTAACCACTATTACTAATTTAAGATATACTAAATGCTATTAATATTTTCTTTATTCATTGCATAGTCTTGGTTGTTAGCTTGAGTCAACTTCCTTAGAGCTGTCTTAGCTTTTCTATAGCCTAGACTTTCCAATTCTATTTTCCCTATTCTCCTATCATGGAGGGGTTTCAGGAAGAGTCCAAAAGGTTTCTTGAATCACAAATTCTGAGCTGGCCCTACCCTAAGGTGGAGTGGGCAACCCTGGTGTGTATAGATGGGGACAGCATCCCAACAGGGAGACTTAAGTAGGAAGGTACAACATGGAGGTGGTGGTCAGAAAGCAGGAGAAAAGTCAGTGTGTGATTTTTGGAGAGCCCTCAATGAGGATTTTCAGCCTTCACCTTCTATTCTATACTTGACTTTGGTGGCTGCTTGGAATGCACCAGGTCGGATCATCATTGGTTTAAGGCAGTATTATTTCCTGTCCAATGAGAAGATGCTTGAGAAGGTAATAGATCACTAACATCTTCATGAAAATGGCCTTCCAGTTTTGCAGAACCCAATGACTCTATGATAGCAGTTTTGAATATTAAAGAAGTTGGAAGAATATAGAATATGGAATCCTGAATTACTGACCAAATAGGGTAGACTTGGGTGGGAGCATATATGGGCACTGGGTACAGGTGGGAAACAGCTAAGGATGTGAGGAAGGAGATGCAGTGAAGGGGAGGTTGAAGATACCAGAGGATGAATACAACCATCTCCAGGCCAGGCCTCTGATGAGTTCTTCAAGTTCAGTTACCTAATGGCTGCGTCAGGGGAAGCCTTCACCACATGTTTTTAGGCTCTAATGGGAAGCTCTTCCTTCAAAACTAGGATCAAAGCCACCCACCGAAATGAGAGGGGTCCTGGTGTGAGAGCTTCTAGCTTCCAAATATAGTCCCCAGGAGTCAGAAATGGAAGGGACTGTGTATTCCCTGGATTCTTGAATGTTTCTGAGCAGCCTCATGTACCAGGCACTGGGTGAGGTCCAAGGGATAGGAGGTTTCAAGTTTCAGTCCTGGCCTTCCATGTGCTTTCAGTTCAGCTTTTTTTCACAGTTGAGGGACATGAGACCCAGCTGGGAGGTGACATACTCAATGTCACACTGCTTTTTTGAGGTGGAGAAGACACAGTGGGTATCATAATACAGCCCCAGTATGGCTAAGTGGGAAGCTCTCCAAAAGGGAAACAAAATTTCTCTGAAGAAGGAAGGTGAGGACATTAGGAAAACAGTATTTATCCGTCTTTAGAGCACCTGGAGGTCCGATAACACTGAAGTCTTGTGAACGTATCGATGAGCTCAGAGAATGCCAGTCACAGGTGGCATCTCCAGAGCTGACAACATGGTCCTCTCAGTCCCCACCCAAAGACACTCATTTGCTTGGAGTTTGAGAGAGCAGCACACTGGGGAGATGAATGGCAGGCTAGCTTTTCCTACCTGAGATGGGACTCTTTTCATTGTTGGACAGTTTGGATTTGACAATTACTTCTATAGAATCACTTAGCTGACATGCTGCACTGACAAAGTGAGGGATCTCTAAAAGCCAATCCTTGCCCAGAACCAGTGTCCACACATGATCCTCTCATCTCAGAATTCCCCACTGTATAGAGAGCACCTCGTTATAATCCTCCTATTTTACAGTCATATGTAGCCTAAAGTAGAGTATTCTATACATTAGTTTATTCACTTGCACTGAACATTTTGTAGGTTTTCTGACTTTACCAGGTTTATGAAAGATCATGAGACAGGGTCACTTCACATACCACCAATGCATCAGGTGACACTACTTTACCCTCATTCTGCCATCACAGCTCCACAAGCCTATGAGGACACAGGCTCAAAGACTGTCCTAAGGCAAGTAAATGTGCTCTTGAGCAAGTCAAACATCTCTCTGAGTTGAAGCTTGTTATTCTGAATAAAAAGGAGTCTGGACTAGAAATATTCTAAGCTTACTTCTAGTTTTAACCAATGTGGGACTAATGAAAGGCCAGCAGGTGTTGTTGAATTCAATGCATGGTCAGTAGGCCATTTCAAACACACTGTCAGGAAGAAAAGAGGATTGTTTAGCTGGGGAGGGGGAAGAAGACATTTGGGGGTGTGGGGCTCCCATAGTGCTTCCTGTGTCACCCCTGGAGTGTGATTGCCTACCTAGAAGCTGCAGGGACAATCTGGGTTTTTCTAGGATGCCAATTCCCCTTTACTAATGTTCTGGGAAGAACATGTCATGAAACAGAAATTTCTGGCCTTTCAGGATGAAGGACCAGTGATTTCTGTTCCATGAAACGTTCTTCCCAGAACATTAGGAAAGGGGACAGCAAATGGAGATGACAGAAAATGGAGATGAATGATAGAAACGGGACTTAGATGTCTTTGCATTAGTGCCCACGGCTAAATATTTGTTCCAGAAAGTTCCTTTGGAGGACTCAGTTTCTGGTCCAAGGGCCTCACTTGAAGGCTGCAGGAGGGCAGATGGTTGGCACCAGGCATTTCTTCTATATCTGTCTCCCTTCATGGCTGAAATCCTATATTCCCAGAGTTGACTCTTTCTAGCTCTCTCGCATTCCGAGCAAACCCCCAATGTCATATCAGCTCTTTGGCCCTTCTCTCCACAATCCTTCCTCCGGAGAGCTTGTACATGCATGTCCTCACTTCCTGCCACCTCTCTTGGCGACTTCCATTCTTAGTACTCAGTTCCCATTGGAGAACATTGGAGAACACTCTGTCTCCTACCACCTTGAGAGGGTAGCTACTTTAATCTCCAGGTCTCTGATGAGTTCTTCAAGCACAGTTACCTAATGGCTCCATGTAGCAGATGGGGAAATGGAGGCATAGTGAAGTACAATGACTTGGTCAACCTCCTGCAAGCAGTAAGTGTCAAAGCCAGAGTCAGAACCCAGGTAGCCCAGCTTCTCGGACTGTGTGCTTGACCATGTGGCTCTTTTCCCAAGCACAATCTTCTGGTCCTCAGCAGCAAACTACAACCTAGGGATCTCTCCAGCCTGCTACTTTCACATAATGCTCCTGGAATTCTAGAAGTTTCCCAAGAGGGAGATGGGAAGCAGACAAGGCCAGTTTCATTATACTCCATTTCCTACCAGAGTGGCCAATGGTGAAGTCCCAGGAAAAAATAGAGCTGGTTGGGATACTTTCTCTTTGTTTTCCCTCTGCACATATATGCAGTTGATTTTGGATAAGGATGGAGGAGTCATGGGCTGTTCCCCTCTAAACCCACCATCAGAGAGGCTGCACCTCTCTGATGGCACAGGGAGACATTTGAGTACCACTGTCCAACAAATCCAATGAAAAGAGACTATTGGTCTTTATTGTACTCTAGTGATCCAGTTTTCAACAACATCCAATCTTATTTGATAGTTGAATCTGAGACTTAAAGACATTACATATGTGTGTGTGGGGGAAACCTCTTGGGTTATTGCAAAGTACTGTGCAAGATGTGTTTTGTTATAACTTATTAATATTCAACTTTCACCCAAAGTAGAATTGATTTTTTAAAATGTGTATTCATGTGCATTCTCTAATTGGAGGAAGTACCTGGCAGCCCTGTCTCTAGTCCCTGAATCTCATTGGCCCTGCAGCCACAAAGGCTCCGTCCCTTCAGGCACATCTTGGCTGAAATAATAAGGCGTTTCCTCACATCCCCCAACCCCACTTCCCACCTTGCATTTATTCCAAAGCTGTCTTTACCTCAGCTTTGAAAATCTGCAACAGCCCTGTAGCTGGGAAGAGAGTGTATCATTTGGCTGTATGCCCAGAAAATAAGATGCTTCAAAAGGTCATAAAAAAAAGTCTCTTGGGGAAGAAAAGAAAAAAACAACAACAACTCTTCCCTCTCAAGGTTAATTGAGTGGAAGGTGAACTTTCATCACATGCTGTCCCTTTGTGAAAGCTGCACACCTTTAAATATGTGGAGAGGGCAACTCGCAGGAGAATGGGCTGACTGCAGCTCAGGGACAGTGTGCGTCGACAGCGTCCCCACCAGGGAGGGGCAGATGGAGTGTGCACACACAGCCACTGTGGACAGAACCCAGGCCTTTGTGGGATACAGAGGAGTGAAGGCTGGACACTTGCTCTCAGGGAGCTTTTGATCTTTGTAGGTGAAAGGAAACCAATGGCCAGGGTGAAATGAATCAGAAACAAGCAGTGTGTCTGAAGATGCTGACTCGGCAGGTGATATGTGCTCAGGGATGGCTGGAGCTGATGGGCTGGAGATGGCACTGCTTTGAGCTGTGGGAAGTCTGACTTACTCACAGCCTTGGCACCTGCCTCTGACTGTGCCTAGAGCCAAGGTCCTAACTGGGGACAATTTTATCTGCCATGGGATAATTGATAATGTCTGGGATTTTTTTGGTTGTTACAACTTGGAAGGGGTACTGGTAGTATCAAGTAGGCAGAGACCAAGGATGCTGCTTAACATCTTACAATGCACAGGTTAACGCCCCCCGCCCCCCTGCTCCAAATAAAGAATTTTCCAGTTCCAAAGTGGGGAAACCCTGCCTAGGACTAGCTTTCATCATCCGCATCTCCTCCACATAGCTTCCTCTTTCCTTCATTTATTAGGTGTTTGCTCAGAGCCACCTATCAGAAATCCCTTACATGCCTGTCTTATATACAGTAAAAGCTCCATATCTCACCCAATCATTCTTTATCTAATCACCGTGATTCTTTTCTTTTTCATAGCTCTTATTCTTTTCTATAAATGTGCATGTGTATCTGCATTTGTTTATTATTTGCCTTCCCCCACTAGAATGTAAGCTTGATGACAACAGGGATACTGTCTCTTTTGTTCCTTACTCTAATTCCAATGTGTTCAACAGAGGCAAAATAAATATTTGGTGAGTTGATGAATAGATGCTAGTCCCAAACAGCTGTGTAACCCTGGATCAGCTGTATAACTTGACCACACTAATATGCATTAGGATCTATATATATAAAAAGCCAGCAACCAGAACACTGTAACAACCAGAATGATCGGTCGCTATGACACCCATGTGGCCAATGAACCAGCCTGATTAGGCTGGCTGGCCAACCTCCTGCAGCCCCAGCCCCTAGTTGGCCCTGCCCCCAATGGACCCCAATCACCCTGATGATTGGCCCACAGCTTCTCCCCCAACCCGACCCTACCCCTGATTGGCTTCTCCACCTCAAGCAGGGGCAGGGCCTGCAGGCCCTCCCTGCAACTGGTCCTACCCACAAAAGGCCCTCACCACCCGATCTGCCCACAGTCTCTCTCACTAGCCAGCTATGCTCCTGATTGGCCCACCTCCACTCTGATCAGGGGTAGGGCTGGCAGGCCAACCACCCATGGCCCCTCCCCTAAGTCACTGGACACCAATTTGTCCCCCCACCCTATTCAGAGGTGGGGTGGTTGGCCTACCATCCATAGCCCCTCCTCATAGCCAGCCCTACCCATAATCAGCCCCCACCATTCTGATCAGCCTGTGGCTCCTCCCCTCAGTTAGTTCTCCCCCAGATCTGCACCTCCACCCCATTCAGGGACGGGGCAAGTCGGCCCAATCACCCACAGCCCCTCCCCATGGCCAGCCTAGCCCTGATCGGGCCTGAGCAGGGTGGGCAGGCTGGCCAACCTCCTGCTGTCTCCTCCTCCTGACAGGCATGGCCCTAATCTGCCAATTGGAGCTGGGCCGGCAGGACTTTACCCATGCATGAATTCGTGCACTGAGCCTCTAGTTCTTACATTAAAAAAAAAAAAGAAATCTGAGGATTAGAATGGTTCCATGGGTCTTTTTAATTTTAGGTTTTCTTAGTCTATAAGAAAATGAAGCTTGGGAATTGTGAATGACCAAGAGGAGGCTTAAGTGAGGGAGCATGGTGAAGACAGAGTATCTAGGATGGAGTGTTTACTTACTGTGGATAGTGTATGCATTATACAAGAAAACACTTAGTCCAAGACCATGTTCCCACCAACTACCCAGTGAGTGGTAGCTTTTGTTATTTATGTAGAGTCAGGGCCAGGATTAGGGTGAGGCAAATGAGGTACTAGCCATAGGCACAAAATTGAAGGAAGTGCCCAAAACCTCAGTCATCAAGATAAATAGCATTTTAATGTAATATTTAAAAAAATAAATATTAAGGCAAAAACCCAGAGTGAGTGAAACATCAGGATCTTACTAAAGATGCCATTACTGCTGTTGGTTTTCCTGTACTTCAGGCTTCAACAGAGCTCAGCACAGCACTGCACAGTCTTCATTTACAGTTTAAATATTTTGCTCATGTTGATTTTTTGGCATAAATTTTGATTTTTAGAAATGTATTGAAATATGATTTGTTTTGCTTGCTGAACTTTTAGTCACCTCCTTTAATGCTGGGCTTGAGGCAATGCCTCACCCTCCTCACCACAGGCCCAGCCTGAAATGGGGGACCTACAGAGCAAGGGGCATGTCTGGTACAGTCGATGTGTTATGGAATTGTGCACCTGAAACCTATGCAACTTTGTTAACCAGTATCACCCCAATAAACTCAATAAACAAGAGAAAAATCATAATAATTCCTCTAGTTGCTCTTTGAACTGTCCAGATTGGCTGTGAGTACATGATCAGGTAGCCCTCCAAGCAATTGCTGTGAAGGCTTCTCTTGACTACTACAAAGGGGAGATATGCTGCCCTTAATTTGAGACCTGATCTCTGATGATATCTAATGCTACTGGAAGAATTCCTCAGACCCATCTCGGACCTTAGCTAGCATCATAGCTCTTACCTCTTGTCCTATAGCCATTTTTCATATGTCTGACCTTGTCCTTGTCTTGCCAGAGTCAGCCCCTCATGGTCTTGACTTGTGACCCTGGCTGCTAGCACCAAAGAGCAGCTATCCCAGGAACATCCCTCATAAGGAAGTATGATGTTTTTCTAGTTTGCGGTGTTGAAGAGAAAAATGTAAATGATAAGAGAAATGATCAATACATGACACTTATGTCAATTAAAAAAACCTTATTTCTATATTATTAACCTAAACTTTTATCCATTTTTGTCACATTGTTTTGTCCTAACTTAAAATGTATGTAGAGATTAAAATGCAAGTTACTTGGACAGAAATGCCAAATTTCCACCTCACTCACACTTGGTGTGAACTAATACAATAGTTTTAGTATGTAGTATATAAAATGAAATGACAAAGAAGTGCTAAAACTAGAATAAGAGTATTGACCCTTTTATGACAGCAATAATACACTTGATGTATTTTTTTAAATGTATTTAATTTTCATCATCATTATACGGTGGATTGTCAGTGTGTCAGGACCCTGGGCTACATACTTTACAGGCACTGACCCTTTTAACTTTATCCTGACAACAACTCTAGCAGTAGATGATATTATCTACAACTCAGAGATAAATCAACTGAGGCCTACAGAGAACAAATTGCCCAAAGTCACAAAGTTGGTAAAATGATAGGCCTGGAATTCAAACCAGGTTTCTCTGAGTCTAAACTGTCAGTGAGATCCAAGCACTAAGATGCCACAGAGGATACAGTCAACATTGACTTGTTAATTGGAGGACTGACTGTCAGAGTGTTGCCTTGTGACATAGGGATTGTGTACTTTTTAATAGAGGGCATGATGCCCTCCTCCCAGTGGTATTAATTCAATCCTGGTTGAATGGAACAATAATGATGGGCAAGGGTTCTTTTGATTCACCTGATGATGTTCACTTCTCTGTATTTCTGATCCATTATTGACTTTGGTAAGTAGTGAAGAGATAAGCAGAATTATGTCAGATATCTATTATCTATCTGCCATCCCTGCTACTACCAGCTGCATATAATCCTCAAGTTGTATTATCTTCTCACTGATTACCTCTTGACAAGGACAAGCAAAGATGTTGACCCTGGGTTGTGACTAAAGTAGATGCCCCTTTCCTTTGAAAACACAAAAAGGATGGGAAAATGAACAACAGTAAGATGTTTCCTAACAGGGCCATGTCAAGTTTGTAGATAAATAAAACATCAAAGATCACATGAGGCTAGATCAGCAGTTTGGAGCTCTTTCCCAACCAAGCAGAGCATGTGCTGTCTGACTCTGTCTTGGAGTGATTTCCAACTTTGTGATTCACAGCTGCAGCCAAGCAGAGCACATCCAATAATACTATTTGTTTTCCACTAAAAAAAAAAAAGGCTGGGGAAATATATAAATGGCTCATCAGAGAAGGGGGCATTAGCAGACAGTCAGTCTGACCATAGTGAGACAGGCAGATGGTTTGTGGGAATGACGCCAGCTGGGTGTTTCCGTAAGTGATCTCCTATCTCTTCTCTGTGCCCCAGCACTCTGCTTGATTAAGAGGTCAGGAGCAGGCTGCCACCACACGAGGCCGGAGCACACATGATATACGGCCAACCTGTCGGTCTCCTAGAAACAGCTTTGTAAAGGGGTTTGAAGACAAATCAATTTATAAGCCCACAAGTTTGGGCCCTGTTGTGTTGGCTATTATTAAACATGAAATTTGATTCATTGGGTTTGCTTTCTCAAATGCCACTCAACCCCTTTACCTTTGACTTCATATCACCTTCTTTCCTTTTTAATACGGTCATATTTTTTGTTAAGTGACAATGCCCTTCCGGTGGAATTCTGCGAAGTGAGTGAGGGTGCAGGCAGAGAGACAGGAGAGGGAAAGTTTTAGGGAAAACTGGGTGAGATCTGGTTCTCCTTTCTCCACTTGCTGAGCACTTCCAGTGTGCCCAGCACTGTGGGGTAACGTAGGAAAAGGAGACTGCAACACCCCTTCGTGGAGAGCCAGAGGCTAATGTGTATGAAGCAGGGCAATCCATGGATGTAAAGGTTAAAATGAGTGGTATGGACAATGTGGATTTTTAAATGGTGGTCAGAGAGGTGGTCAGAGGAAGTCTTCAGAGAAGAGCTGGAATGTGAGGTAGGTGGGATTCATACAGAAGAAGACACAGGATTCACAGAGACCCTCCAGTTACCTGGACAACCTTAGTTGTCTCTTGACCTGTATACACTTTGCTAGGTTTTATCCTTGTTGTACAGAAAGCATAGGATGGAGAACATTGCAGATTAAGAACTTAGAGGATAAAGGCTGAGTATGATACTAAAGGGCCAATAAAGCCCTGCTTTAACTAGAGTGGACCTTGAGACTTTGTTCATTGGTTTGTGAGTAATCCCACTCTCAAATGATTCCCATGGTAGACCTGAATGTCCCTTGGGATAATCACTTGCTGACCATTTTTCCTCTGTTTATGGTCACTCCACAGGCCCATCTGGTCAGTTATGGTCAGTGATCCTGGTCTAAAAATTTACCCTCTCTGCTGATTAAAAAGACAAGCAACGGGACTCCCTAGTTATAAAATCTATTTAGTAAATGTTTATTATGTGCCTACTATTAGTGAGGTGCCAAAGTAGGAATTTTGGGAGCAATAAGAATCTGTAAGTACAGTTTCTCTCTTTCCTCAGAGTTTGCATTCTCTTCATGGAGTGGATTTAAAAATAAGTACATAAATGAAGATGCTGCAAGCCAGTGAGATATGTTCCAGCAGAGGTATAAGTGGTGTGATAGGAGTTAGAGGAAGGTGTGACCACTTGTGATTGGAGGAACCGGGCAAGCTTTCCTGAGGAAAACTGGACAGCCCAATGTTGCCTGAAATTGAGGGAAGGTAGAGGGCCAGGGTTTTATCTGAAATCTTATATGGTGAGTGGCAGTCAGGAGTAGAAGCTGATTCTCATATTCACAAGCAACCCAACTAGGTGGATACAACCCTTGTTAATTTTCAGAGGTTCTGTCCTACTTTGCCTAGAACCCTCTCAATGTACATATTATTATTAATAACATCCTCTTTTGTTTTCAACATTGTCCTGGTTTGGATAATGAATTGCATCTTGATTATAGGTAATACTTTCAGCAGCCCTTCAAGAAATTCCAAGATGGCATTATTGGATTAGCCATATTGAGCCACAAGCAACATGGCAGACAGGGGAGTGTTAGCCTGAACCAATAAATCCCCCTTTTATTGCTTCCAAATCAACAAACACAAAGCAAATCAACAATGAGAAAAAGCCAAGGCACTCGTGTTCTGTAGATTGAACCAAGCAGTGGGAACAGCTGGGCACCTCAAAACCACGCCCATTGTTGAGGTAGCTGCTAACACTCATTTGATCATGAATAATCTGTTAACACACTTGAGCCACACTCAGTCTTGCTTTGCAGATAAACATGGTCTGATTATTTTACAACACTGTTAAGGTGCTGGGGATTGTCCCTCATTTATTACTTGACTAATAAATACTTTAATTACACTTAATAAATAATGTAAGCAGAGCTCACTGAAGTGGTAATTCTTTAAATTAATTATTAACTGCATGCAAAAGGCTGCACTGCCAGTATCAGTAAAATAAAATTCAGCCTTTAATCTAAAGTGATTATTCATTATCTGGTATAAAGGCCCCATTTGCATATTATTAGGGAAATAAACTTTGGCCTCCTTGGCAATACAGATAGATATCTAAGTCCGTGCATTACAAAGCTCCAAATACTAAAGTAATGATAAACAATATGCAATAAAGTCTCCAGTTTATAGCTTTCTAACAGCTGGTTTTTGATTTCCCAAATATATTACAAAGATAAAGTGACCAGTTAATGTATAAGCTCTTTGTGAAAGGTGGTGCCTACAGATGGTTGACTGATAGGAAACGGTAAATGTGCAAACTGCTCGTTTTCCCTTGAGATCAGAGCCATAAAATGATCTCAATAAGATAAGAGGAGGAAATCTCTGTTTAACCCTTTTCTTTGCTGCAACCCAACTATGGTACTACCTTGAGTTGTTTTGTGGGTTTCCTTCCCTGCTCCTCTCTGACCTCCACTTTCTCCTGAAAGATTGAAGGTGGAATAGTGGGATGTGCAGACCTTTTGGAATCTTCAATTCTGTCTTGTGGCAAAGAGGCAAGGCAAGGTTCCAGTCAAAAGAGAAATATAATCTCTACAACGTGCCAAAGACTAGAATTCGTGCTCCCTTTCATTTTCTAGCTTGATATTTCTTCCCTGAGTCTGGGCATTTCCCTGGGGAGTGACTGACCCCGGGTGTGACAGCTGGTGAACAAGACATGTAGAGCAACCTCCCAGCTTTGTGAGCTACACAAAGCTAGGGGAAAAGGAATAAACTGAAAACAGAGTTCCAGAAGGAGAAAGAGAAATCTCTCTCCTTGGTTCCTTTTGGCACAAGGTGAGGGTGGGGAATGGAGCAAGGAGGGGAGCCAGAAAAAGGGGAATCAGGAAGCCAGGGGCTCGTGAAAATAGTGACAATTTTAGGAAGCAAGAATGATCTCTCTCTCCATTTCCCAGCATTCTAAACTCTTTTATTTTATTTTCTAAAGTTTTACATATGTCTCCTTTTCCCCCAACTGATCCCCATTCCCACCAGCCCAGTGTCTGGGTCCATTGGTTATGCTAATATGCATGCATACAAGCCTTTGGTTGCTCTTTAACCACCCACCTCCCTACCCTTTGTCTCTGGATCTATTCTTGTTCATCAAATTATGTTGACCATGATATCCTACATATGAGTGAGCTCATGTGATATTTATCTTTCTCCAACTGGCTTATTTCACTTAGCATAATGCTCTCCTGCTCCACCCATGCTATTGCAAATGGTAAACTCTTTTTAGAGACTACCTCTTTTTTAAAAAAACAAAAACACCTCACCCACGGATGTTTATTGATCTCAGAGAGGAAGGGAGAAAGAGAGAAAGAAACATCTATGTGAGAGAGAAACATCAAGTGGTTGCCTCTCGTATGAGCCCCAACTGGGGATCGAACTCAGAACCTAGGTATGTGCTCTGACTGGGAATGAAAACTGCAACCATTTTTTGTGTAAGGACATTCCAACCAACTGAGCCACCCGGTCAGGCACTACCTATTTCACTTGACCTTCCCCAGTTCTCTGTGCATCCCAGCAGTGTGTGCTTTTAGAACGGACTGGTCCGTGGTACACTGATTGTATAACGTGTGAAGGGGGTTGCATGAAGATGAGGGTATCCTTCAAAGTGGTCACTTTGGGAGGTAAAACATGTTTCAATAATGCTGCTTTGGCTCCAAATATTGTTGGAAATCTTTGAGAATTGCCTTTCATTGTATGAGCTTGGGCTGCTGTAACAAGCTATCATAGGCTGGGTGGCATAAATAACAGACATTTATTTCCCATAGTTCTGGGAGATCAAAACCTGAGATCTGGGTGCCAACATGTATGGGTTCTTGGTGAGAGCTGTCTTTCTGGCTTGTAAATGACCGTCTTCTCACTATGTCCATACATGATGAAGAGAGAGAATGCTCTGTTTTCTTCCTCTTTTAATAAAGACTTTTCACTATTGTGATCTCATCTATATCTGATTACCTCCCAGTGGCCCTGCCTCCTTGCACTATCCCACTGGGGATTAGTGCTTCAACATACAAATTTAGGGGGAAAATATATGCACTTTGGGGAGAGGAAACATTCAGTCCATAACAATGTTCTTATGAACATCTCCAATGAGAGAAAATTTGTATCATTCCCTTTAACTGAGCATGAGTGATGTATATGCAGAGTTTTATGTACATTATCTCATATTATCTCCACAGTAACACCAACAAGGACATATCATTAGCCATTTGCAATCAAGAACACTAGGATTCAGAGAAGTTAAGTAATTTGCCTAAGGTGACACAGCTAGTAAACAGCATAGCTCAGATTTAATCTGAGTGACTCTAAAGCCCAGGCTTTGATGACTATGCATACTGCCCTGTCTTTGAAGGTAAATTAAAGTTTGGGAAACAACAAGTGGTTAATAGGCATCTGGTTTTGGCATCTGGGCATTTCTTTAGCTTATAGAAAATGCTAAGAGTATGAATGTTAGGCACAACATAGGTCAGAAGAGAAGGGCCTCATCAGCCTTTGAAATCATGCCTTTATAAAAGCAACTGCCGCCAAAACCAGTTTGGCTCAGTGGATAGAGCATCGGCCTTCAGACTGAGAGGTCCCAGGTTCAATTCTGGTCAAGGGCATGTACCTTGGTTGCAGGCACATCCCCAGTAGGGGGTGTGCAGGAGGCAGCTGATTGATGTTTTTCTCTCATCATCAATGTTTCTAACTTTCTATCCCTCTCCCTTCCTCTCTGTAAAAAAAAATCAATAAAATATATTTAAAAAATAAATAAAAGCAACTGCCTTGTGCATCAGTGGTGCCCCACTGGGTTGACTCCATTCTCATCTAACCTAATGTGTAGTGTGTTGGGCCACAATAGTGTTCACATGTACTATCTCATTCTGTTTTCCCACTATGTCTATTAACTAGGTTGACACTGTCATTATCCTTATTGTAGAGAATAGAAAAATGATGCATGGGTAGGTTGAACAGCTTCACTAAGCTTTAACCAGGAAGTGAAGGAGAGAGGGCTCAAAAGTAGGCATCTTTGTTTTTATCATGAAGGAATAAATCACACATGTCTCTTGTGTGCTGTCATAACCTGTGTCAATTCAACACAAAGAGCTAAAAAGTCATCTGTACATGTTTTACTTCCTCACCTATAAGGTTCCCATCTATTATTCACAGTTCCATCTCCTTATGGCTCTATTCCCTTATTGATTAATTCATTTAATAAATATATTTGAAGCCTACCACTTGGTGCCAGCCACTGCACTAGGTACTAACAATCTCATCTAAATCTACAAAAGGAAGTTGAAGCAAGACCCTGTAACTGCATTGACAAAGGGATCCAGTTATTTTGCTGTTGGTTGGGACTTTCTTAGAGACCCCCTTCCATGTTCTCAATCTCTTGGAGGTTCCAGGGGAGAAGTGGGGTTTTCAAAAGAGCTGCAGACATACAATTACCTGTGAGCGTCACCACACCACTGGCTCCCACTTTTCAAAGATGATGGTGTAATTTCTGATTACAGCCATTAGGTAAAGTAAAATACAGAGAACGCTGGCTCGCCAGTTTCATCCTGCTTAGTCAAATAGCCTCATTCATCATATTCACTCACACTATTCAGGGAAAGTGCCTTTTCAAGCTTCAGAGGTGGGAATGAGCAAGCCTGATCCACGCTTCCCATCACATGGCACTTTGCTCTCTCTCCTTTTTTAACACAGGCAGGTGATTTTTCCTTCTTTTCTCTCCCTTCCGAAAGCCTGCTCCAGGGGCACAACCCAAGCACAGCAGCAGTCCAGCCAGAAAGAAACCAAAGCTGAGGACAGCTTTATCTCTCACACTCAGGTATCGCAGAATTTCTTCCTAAGTGACTTTGGGGTTGGGCCTGAGCCAGGATCAGAATATCAAAGAATGTAGCAGGGTCTGTAGAGAGAAGGTGGTCCAGCCACTCATTTTACAGACGAGGCCACTGAGGCCTGGAAAGGAAAAGAATCTTGTCCAAGGTCACACAGTAAGGTTGCTACAGAGCAAGCTGTGGCTCCTTAGCCTCCAGAGTCCCAGATACTGTTCTCAATTTGTCTCATCACCACAACTGCTGCTAGCACCACAGAAAACACTGGAATAGGGGTTGGGGTCACCTAGCCCATGCACAGAAGTCTGTCTTCAGGTAAATGGCTGGCAGCTTCACAGAGGAGTCAAACCCTCTTTGTTTATAATAGAAGCAAATTTGCAGACTTGATGATCACTCTATTGTGCTTTCAGTTCCTCCTGTGGATCCCTTTGACTTCGCAGGGGTCCCCCTTCCCAAACATGCTCCCAGGAATTTCCCATGGTTAATCAAACCTGTTTTGTCTCCACAGAGCTCAGGCTTTGGGATGACCTTGTATTCCTCCTTCCCTAGTCCTACGTTTCAAGCAAAGAAGAAGAATGTCATCTACCATCTTTCAAAATGAGGTCTGTGAGTGGCAACTAAGCCAGGATGAATCTTAGGGCTGCATTTCAGAGGTTTAGATTTTGAAGCAAAGAGATTGTTCCTTTAGTAAATTTTTCAAAATACACACAACTATAACCAGACATCTGCCAGTATACCTGTTCCATATATTGACATTGTGTAGGCATAGCCTCAAAGTTTGTAACGTCTAGTACCCCACTTCTCCTGTACCCTGTGGCCTTGATAAACTGACATGACACAGATAATGCATAGGGGAGGTGATTCTTTTCTAGTCATCTGGCTCAGTTAAAGATAAATCTCTAGTAAATGAAGGTTTAGCAAAAACAAAAACAAAAAACAAAACAAAACAAAAAAGAATAATAGCAATAGTGCCCTTTACTGAACCCTTTGTAATGAGGTCTCTATAAAGAACTCTATGTACATAAAGTACATGCCACACTTTTTAATTTTTTCAATAATCCTCTTATGAGTTGAATTGTGTGTCCCCTCTTCCTTCCAGAAAAAAAATCACATGCTGACTTCCTAACCTTTACTACCTCAGAATGTATTGCTGCCAGTGTGACTAGTTGAGATGAGGTCATACTGGAATAGGGTGAACTTCTAGTCCAATATGACTGTTATCCTTATAAAAAGGGGAAATTTGAGCACAGAGACACACATAGACATGGAGAACACCATGAGAAGCTGGAGTAGAGATCTGGACTATGCGTCTACATGCAAAAACCTTCCTAAGATTACCAGCAGACCACCAGGCTCTAGGGGAGAGGCATGAGACAGATGCTATTTTACAGACTCAAAGGAACCAAACCTGCTAACCCTTTGATGTCAGACTTCTAGCCTCCAGAACTATAAAAAATAAATATTTGTTTAAACTGCTAAATTTGTAGTACTTTGTTACACAGCCTTAGAAAGCCTATGCAAAGATGTTGAGTACTGTTCCTCATTTTACAAAGAAGCAGGAGCTCAGAGAGGTTAAACATCTTGCCTAAGGCTACACAGCTGGAAAGGGGCAGAGCTAGGATTTAAACATAGTTCTGCATGCTCTGATGCTTTTATTTGAGGGTCTGTGCAGGTGGAATATAGAAAAGACCAATTTTCTCTCTATTACAAGCCAGTTGTATCAGGGCAGCCGGATCTCCTATTGTATACCCCCATCACTAACTCATAACCCTGAGGTGTATTCTTCTTTCCCACATCTTTTTTTTTTTTAGCAATTAACAGGATCCCAAGTCAAATGCTTAGAGCTAATATTAGAAAGTAAACTTTCTCACTTCAGTCTTCTCATTTTATTTTATTTTACTATATTTATTTAGCCATGGGAATGTATTGGAGACCCACAAATACAGTGTATACTTTTACACAGTCTCTGAGAGAGTTAATACCTAAATTTACCAGGAGTAAGAAGAAAAGGTACATTTAAAACAAGATGCTCCCTTATCCCTGGTCTCTGTGGTCAGAGAGACCTCTCATTGCCTGGTATCCATCAATGTAGCATTCAAATACACATACTTACCTAAAAGTTAACCTGGCTCTTTTACTGAGGCCAAACAGACCAGATTCCTCTGGGGCCTCCTCATCTTACTGTCCATCCAGCACTAAGTGATAGTGGTCCCACCCTTACAAGCCTTCTCCCACCACTTGTCCTGAAGCCAAAATCCATGATGGTCCAGCCTTCGCAGTGATGGGAACCCTTGTATCAGGGTTTTAACTGGGTGGAGACAAGGAGAGCCCCAGGGCAGCACAATGGCAGCCTGGTTAGATTTGATTCCATTTTCAAATACCTGGAATCTAGTACCCCTCAGCAGGAGGGTACTTCCAGACTTATCCTTGGAATCTCTGCAAAAAAGGGCCTTTAGTCAGCATGTCCCAAGTTGAGAAACTATGCAAAACTATGTTAGAAAAGAAGACCCTATTATTTTTCCAACCCATTGGGCTGGAACATTGGCCTGACTAGGATGCAGACAGAAACAGCCAACATGGAAGAGGAGAAGGCACCACTATCAGGGACAGTCCAGGAGCAGCAAAAGTAGGACAGACAGTTGCAAACCAAGAGTCCAATATTGAGGCCAGGCCAAGCAAAAGACCAAAAGAAGGGAAGTAGGTAGATACCAGATGAAAGCAGTGCAGCACCAACAAAACAGCCTTGGTACGCCTCATACAGGAAGCTGATTCTTCTCCCAGAGAGAGGCGACCCAGGCAAAGCCAGCAGGGGGCCCAAGGACTCAAGGTGTCTATACTTTTCCACTCCAGGCAGATTCTCATCTAGGACTCAAAGTAACAATAACAATAGCTGCTGGATTTTTGTTTGTTTGTTTTTGCTTTTGTTTTAATTGCACAATGTCTGTGTGTCCAGCCTTTAGCTGAGCCAAAGGATTTATCTTTGATGCAGTTTCCATTATTTTCCTCATTTACAGATGCCAAAGCAGAGGATTCTACAGACAAATCAGCCAAGTATTCCACAACTCATAAGTGATAGTGCCATTTAGGCATGTCTCCCTCTTAGAATTCTGCTTGCCACATAGGGAAAGCACTTTCTAGGTTGTGGTCTCAGACCCTTCCCTCTTGGAGGTTCACCTCCCACTTGCTAGGATTACGAGGCTAACTGCCCACTTAAATGCTGATGTGACCTTGTGGTTTGGCACCCAGCAAACCATTTTCATTTTCAAGAATCTGGAATAGTTATTCTGGTGAGGAGTGAGAGGAAATCAGGTTCAGACTGGATGATGGAATCTCAGGCTACTCAACTCTGCTGTTATGGTCTTGGAATGAGTGCCCGTTGATGGATCTGGCTGGGGTGGATAGAGTGTCACAGGACAGCCATACAAGCAGTGTATGTGTCAGCAAAAGCTACAGAGAAACACTTCAGGATTTAGTTCAGGCTGGCATAAATTAATGGCTCAGAGAAATAAAAGAAAGGCTTTGAAAAAAAATTCTTTAGAACTGTGCATGCATGGAGGAGCTTGGGCTCAGCTGCCTAGAGGAGGCCTATATTCATGCCCCTGGAAGCCCCAGCCATCCATTTTCATTAGTTTTATGATTTGATCAATGTACAAAGGTCACTCTTTAGCTCCCTGTGAACCACAATATTATGACTGGGTTTAAATAATGCCAACAGCAATTCATTGAGAAGAAAAACACTCAGTTAAACTAGTTGCTGAGCACTGAAACCAGTTTTCCAAAGTTGAATTGCTCCCTTGTAAGGGAGTGGCCTTGCCTATGAGAACAAAACACAGAGTCTCCTAGAAATAAAATATGCAGGGCAGAGTATGGGGGGAGACTCTTAGGGTAGGAAGGGTGAGCTGGCACCACTTCTGTCCCTGGAGTGGTCTCTTCTCTTCTGGGTTCCCCCACACTGTGATTCCTATGATCTGACCAACTTACAAAGGTCTTTCTGTAGCTTCCCATGAACCCAACACTCACTAGTGTGGACATGGTGCCATCTTCTTTAAAACGAGACAGCTCTTGTCTGTGTTTTTCCTTAGCACAGTAGAGCAGAGATCAGTCTGTAATGATTTTGCTAATTGCATGTCTGAGATCATTTTACATGTCCTTGGCATCTCTTTATTGTTAGACTCTAAGCATCATAAGAACAAGAACCAGGTTGACCCTGTTCATTCCTGCATCTCAGAACTGACCACAGGATCAAGCATGTTATAGATGCTCCAGGAATAGCTGCTCATGGGCAACTCTCAAAGAGAAAAGCAAGGGAAAATATCCCAGAAAATACATACAGCATGAGAATCAATAGTTTCTTTATTTGAGTTTTTTTTTAAAAAATTTAAATTTATTTATTAATTTCAAAGAGACAGAGAAAGAAACATTGATTTGTTGTTCACTTATTTATGCATTCATTGGTTGATTCTTTTATGCGCCCTGGCTGGGATCAAACCTGCAGTCTTGGTGTATTGGGAGGATATTTTAACCAACTGAGCTATCCAACCAGGGATTTTCAGGTTTTTTTACTGAACATTTTGATGAATACCAAATCCCTTATTCTAACTCAACTTAATGACATGCTGGAATCTGACAAGGAAACCAGGCACCTTTACCCAATCTTGAAATGCTAGAGGTCCTAGCTAAATTGGAAAGATTAAAGAAGACATTGTACAGAAAGTACCCAGTGTCTGGTATGGGCAATAATGAACTACAGGCATGTCCCTCCTAGATCCATGCTGAATTCTTAGGTAACTTTGTTGTCATTGGATTATCTTCCAGGCATCAGAAGCTGGTCTTCCAGACCATTTTCCTATCATAGGAAAGACATAAACCTTTAACTTTATTGCTAGAACATTAAGATATTTTTACTCTTGATTTTCAATCTGAGCAATGCTATGCATAACTAGTTTGAACAGAAAGAATTGGTATGGTTTAGCTTCCAGCAGGATGGTTTGCTTTAAAGAGTTGCCTTGGTTATTATAAATCAACTTAAATAATCAGAGTCTTATACCAAAACTCTCTCTCACACACAAATGCATGAATACACAAATGTGCTCACACACAGAGCCTTTCTTTAAACTCTGTCAAACCAGTTTGTATTTGTAGCTACAGATAACAGAAAGTGAGTTCTCTTAGCTGTGGGGTCATACATATTTCTTTGTGTTTTTCAAGCAGCCATATGATTTCAGTAGTAATAGACCCCCACTCTCCTTAGTCAGTCATGCAGAGAAATGCTGATTTGCTTCTTAATTTCAGATAAGTGAATTTGGGAGATTTAATTCAAGTGATTTTATTTAACCAAACTAGAGGTCCAGTGCATGACATTCGTGCACTGGGGTGGTGGTGGTGGGGAGTGGGAGGCCTCAGCCCAGCCTGTGTTCTCTTGCAGTCTGGGACCCCTCAGGGAATGCCTGCCTGCTGGCTTAGGCCCATTCCCCATAGGGAGTGCGCCTAAGCTGCCAGTCGGACATCCCTCCAAGTGGTTCTTAGTGCTGCAGGGGAGGCAAGAGAGGCTCTGCTGTGCTCACCAGCTGTGAGCCTGGCTTCTGGCTGAGCAGCGCTTCAACTGTGGGAATGTACTGACTACCAGGAGGCAGTCCTGCATTGAGCATCTGCCCCTGGTAGTCAGTGTGTGTCATAGTGACTGGTCATTCCACTGTTCAGTTGATTTGCATATTAGAGTTGTATGCTTACTGGAAGTCTTTATTTTTGTCTCTGTCCTTAAAGGTGCCATGCTGCTGTTCACTTCTATAGTTTCAGTGCCTAGCACAGACTCTCCTATATAGTATCTGCTCAGTAAATGTGTTGTTGGGTGTATGACTGAAGACAGAAAGGCAATAGGAAGTCAGGAGTGTAAGAATATTTATAAGTTAAAATTTCCAGGCTCTCGGAACATGGTTCACATATGTATGGGTTTTGTTCTCAAGTATGAATATGAAATCCCCTTCTGTGAGTTATATCTGCTAAGAAGTGAATTATCCTTTTAAAATCTCAATCTCCTCATCAACAAAATGGGAAATGATGGGGTGTTTCTGGGGCTAAACTATTGATGATGTGCTTGGCACAGTGTCTGACATATGAGTGGTCAACACATAAATAAAACTCCTGTGATGCTGCTGGTGGGGTTGGGGGGACAGTGGTTAAGCTCTATCTTCATGGTGAGCATTAATGACCTACAGTGCAGGGTGGTGTGCATGGGGAAAAATCAGACAGGGCCATGTGAGATGGGAGTGGCTAAAAGCCAAAATAGATACGCCAGCTCCCAGAGGGGAGGCTTGACTGAGGTGGGGCTCTTGAAGTGTCCCAGTGATGGTGGGCATGTCTGGCTTCTGGAGAGGAGAACATTGGACTATCAGCAGGAGAAGAAAATAACTTTCTTGTTTGCCAATGCGGTCCTAGATAAATGGCTCTATCTCCTTGAGATGGGTTCTTATCACCTGGAAACAAAGAGGTACCAGTCCTATGGCTCTGCTCTCCTTTCTGCTGTATTGGGGTTTGATGGTATCAGCTGTGTCTTAGTGTATGCCCTCTCTGGCGACTTCTTACAGATTTTTGGATTTGGACTATAGTTCTCATAGAACATGCTGAAAGGGCAATTAGAATGGGAGGGAAATTGGAAGAAGATGAAAAGAAAGGCCAAAGCAGAGGAATGTGTGTGCGTGCATGTGCTCGATCTGAACATGGCTGGGGAGAGAGGGTCTGATAGTGGAAAGTACTTACTGGGAGGAGGACTTCATCCCTTGCCGTCTCCTCCCTGGCCCAACCTGGAATCCTGAGAAGGGGATCAACATGCTTAGGTAGAAAACATGCAAAGAAGTTCAAGTGTGTCTTTCCTTTCCATTTTTATTTCAATTCAATTCAATCAAGCTCCCTCCTTCCCTAAGGCCATTTTTGCTGTGATTATGCACCTTCTGGTTTTACTTCGTCTACTACTCCAGTTATGGGTTCTAACTTTTCCAAAAGAAAATCTCCAGCCACCCGGGTTTTCTCAGTGCCTGGCCTCCTGGAATCTCTGTTTTGCTTTAATTACCCAATTATGGAAGCCATCCAACCTATTTATCCAGGCAGTCAAGGTTTTAAACGCATAGATCTATCATCAACTCAAATCACCTGTCACTACGATTGAACAAACATAGAAAGGTAATCAGGATGTTGCAAGAGATTTGAATCAACACACTTCTCCTGGTCAGTTCATTATGTTTGAGGTTCCTACTTGAGAAGAAAAAGACTGTAGGAGTAAGCTCTGGGGAAGGAGAATAAAAGAAGAGAGTGATGGAGGGAATGAAATGAAGACTCTTTGGAAGGACTTTTCTCTGTTCCTATAAAGATTGACTTGCAACATTTGCCTAATCTTCACCTACATGTGCCTCCTTCCCAGCTCTCTCCTGTCTGCAGAGGGAGCATCATCATTGCTGCCCTCACTATTTCCTCTATAGAGAGGCTCTGAGGATGCAAAAATATACAAAGTGCATGAGGCTAAATTTTTGTCAATTATACACCAACTAGAGGCCCAGTGCATGAAATTCATGCGGGGGGGGGGGGGTACGTGGAGGGGGGGTCCCTTAGCCCAGCCTGCACCCTATCCAATTTGGGACCCTTCCAGGGATGTCGGACTGCCCATTTAGGTCCGATCCTGGTAGGAGTGTGTCTAAATGGGCAATCAGACATCCTTCTCACAATCCAGGACTGCTAGCTTCAAACTGCTCACCTGCCTGCCTCCCTGATTGCCCCTAACCGCTTCTGCCTGCCAGCATGATCACCCACTAACCACTACCCTGCCAGCCTGATTGATGTTTAACTGCTCCTCTGCCAGCCTGTTTGCCCCCCAACTTCTCTCCTCTGCTGGCCTGGTCATCCCTAACTACCTTCCCCTGCAGGCTTGATCACCCCCAACTGCCCTCCCTTGCAGGCCTGGTCCCTCCCAACTAACCTCACCTGCTGGCCTGATCACCCACAACTCCCTTCCCTTGCAGGGTCTGGAACCTCCCAATGGCCCTCCCCTACTAGCCATCGTGTGGCGGCCATTTTGTGTCCACATGGGGGCAGGATACTTGATCACCTGGGGGCAGACCTCTTGTGTGTTGGAGTGATGGTCAATCTGCAAATTACTCTTTTATTAGATAGGATAGAGGCCTGGTGCATGGGTGGGGGCCACCTGGTTTGCCCTGAAGTGTGCCCCAGATCAGGGTGGGGGTTCCCTTGGGGTGAGGGGTGATCTGGGCAAGGGGCCTGTGGAGGTTTGCAGGAAGGCCACACACCCCCAGTGACCCAAGTGGAGGCCCTGGTAGCTGGGATTAATCTATGTCTACAATTGAATCTTTGTAGCCTGAAGCAGAGTCAAGCCTTCTGCTCACTCCAGAGCGGCAGCCATTTCTGTTTGAAACTTTGTAGCCTAGATTGGAGGCCTAGGCTGGCAACAGAAGGCTGAAAGCTTGGCTTCCTCCATTGCCAGGGAAACTCAAGCCTCTGTTCTCTCCAGCTCAGTGGCTGCCACCATTTCTGTATCTTTTGTAATTGAAACTTTGTAACATTGAGTGGAGGCCTAGGCAGGCAGAAAGCTTGGGTTACACTGTTGCCAAGGAAACCCAAGCCTTCCTCCTGCACTCAGTGGCAGCAGCCATCTTGGTTGGAATTTATTTTCACAACCTGCTCCTGATTGGCTGGTTGGTGTGACTGTGGGTGTGGCTTGTTGGTGTGGTGAAGGTATGGTCAAATTTGCATATTACTCTTTTATTAGATAGGATAAACCTGAAAAACAATAACAAAGGGTTTGGGAGTAATCATGAAAAGGAGAAGGTGGTCTATAGATCCAGCTGTTTCAGGAACCACATCTCTTTCTGCAATCATTTGAAATGAGTCCATTTTCGCATTCATCTGATTGCCCTAAACATATTTGAAAGCAGACTGCTTTTTTCAACATAAAAGGCATTATCTTTTCCAACCATTTCTTATTCACCAATCTGGGCATTTACTCCTATTTACTAACTTCTTTTTAAAAGAGGTAACTCTAAAATTTAACACAAAATTCCCATTGTGTCATATTTAGTGAGCAGTAATCACCTCCCTCTTTCTGGGCATGCTATTACAATTAATGGAGCCCAAATGCTTTTTAAGCATTTTTGGCATGTAATATGCTGCTGCTTAGCTACCTTTTCCTGATAATGCGATTTATTGGTTGTGACTTTTTAAGAAACCTAGAGGTAGAAATTTATATTTAGCCTTGTAAATTTAAACAGGTTAAATTTAGCCCATCTTATTAGCCAAGGAGACCAATTTACATTGCAATATACCTTCCAATATATTTATCACTTTCACTTAAAACTGTAGCTTTCTGGAGGGTCATCCTTGTTAAGGAGGCTATAAACCTGAGCAGGGTTGATGCAGGATTCTGGGACAAGCCACCAGACCTATCCAATGGGTTGCTCTTACTTCATTATTCAGTATTTTCAGAATTAGTTTTCTCAGTAAAAGGCAAACTTCTCCCTGGGAAGTTGTAGTGACTCCCCCACTGTTAATATTTTCCATATAAAAATGAGAATAACCACCCAACCTTGTGCAAATTGCCTTAGTATGATGCCAAGTTAAAAGAGGACTCTACCAAGTGCAAACCCATCTACAACTTTGCAATTTGCGTTTTCTGACTTGGACGATATGTTTATACTAGCTGATGGAGTACTTTTTATGTACAAATTTCTCAATGATAACACACCGTGAATAATTAACCCATTCTATTTTCTCCAAAGTAATTTTAAACACTCTCTTATTTCCTTTGCTTCTGAGTTTGAATAATATTGTCACACTAGCATGTTTACTTCTGTGAGTTTGGTCAATGCAAGTTTATCTGCAAAATTTTGAAGAACAGCTTCATCTCTCCCTGGCAGCATGTGTTAAGTGAAGGTATTCCTGGGAATATTTGTTGTATCACCTTCAAGAAATGATAACTCTAGAGAGGACCAGGTTGGAGAAAGCTATATATTAAAGCTCCTCTTCCTATCTCCAGGCCCAGGTGGAGGGGAGAAATAGATTCTTATCTGTCTGCAAAATATGATAGATTATTATAAACAGAGTCTCAAATTATAGAAAATACTAGTTAGCATAATTACATTACCATATTTTTATATGGAGATTATTATTCAAATACCAAACAGGCAATCTTCCTTTGGAAAAAAACACACCAATACACACTCTCAACCCAGATTTCCACTGTTATATATGTCATAATACAAAACAATTTTAAAGTTTAAAAGCCATCACATTACAAGAGCTATTCACTTCAAGTAGGTAGCAATTTGCTTCTTTTTTTCCATCCCACGTTTTGACAGCTATTCACCTCTATCAATTCTTATCTTGCCCATTCTTTAGAAACCAATTGCAGTCTAAAAAGTGCCCATCTATTTCTGATGGAAATCTTCACATGCTGGTTTTTTAAACTATTTTTCCAATCTCTTAATAAAATAGATTGCTTCCCGGCTGCCAGTTAGCAAACCCACTCACAATGCAGTGATTCTGAGGACTGCCCTGGCTCGTGGCTCTTGATTCTGTCCAAGAAAACCCAGATTTCCATCAGTTAATGGACTAAACTTATTTAAACTCATACAAACAACAACAATAACACTTTTCTGATTAAACTGAGTTACACTTTCAGCCTTTTTAGGCCATGAAATAAAAAATAGGTCTTACAACATTTTCCTTTACTTGGTAACAGTTAACATCTCAGAGTCTTGGCAGACTAAAAAACCTCTCCACACTATGGAGGACAGACAACCTCCATTTGTAAGCAGGGCTATCAGTCTAGTGGTCTTAAGGACCCACACTGGCTGGCTATGGTTCAAGTAAGTGTAGCAAAGGCATGGTGTCTGTCCTTGAGGGGTCATGCTTTAGACAGAAAACAGTATGAGACAATCTATAAAGCTAAGGGGGGAGGTTTAGACTATGGTATCATCTGTGATTCAGAGATGGATGAAATAAGTGGATAAAGAGTGGTCACCCAAACCCAAGAAAGCCCCTCAGAGATGGAGATGAAGATCTCTGAGGTGGAAAGGACCATCTGGTGTTGAGGAATAAGTATTATGAGCATGGAGTGAAACAAAGGAAGTGAAAAGTTGGCCAGACTGACTCCTGTCCCCTCCATCATTCCCCTCCCAGAGGAGGAAAAGCCACATTAAAAAAAACTATGGTCACTGATGTCCACTCAGTATCTCCATGTCCATTCCATATTCTTGCTCTCATTATTCCTCAGAATTTGAATATCCTGTGAACAGCACGTACATCCTCAGATATAGATATCAGTATACTTTAAGATAGTGCAGCTCAACAAATATTTATTGATCTCATATCAGGGGCTGGCCATTGCATAAAGTCCTAGCCTTCCAGATCCTCTTAGCCTGGTGGCAGGTTCAAGATAGGGAAAAGTGATAGAATAAGGTATAAACTGCAGAGACAAAATGAGCATGTCCATTTAGAGAATCAGAGGGAGTTATATGCATTTCAGATAACTTTTTAAAAATGACCAAGGCTTTTGTATTCATCATAGAAGAATGTCTAGGAAGATAAGGGAATAGTGAAGACAATGGTATGAACATAGGCAGGCTGAGATTACATTCAAGGAAAAGCAAATATTTCAGTTTGGTTAACTATATTGGCAATGTAATCCTATCTAATAAAAGAGTAATATGAAATTAACCATCACTCTGCAACAAAAATGGCAACAGCCAGTCCTCTTATCCCTGTTGGAATGCCCCCGTCTCAGGGAAGACTACCGCTGAGAGCCAGCAGAGTAAGTGACCTGGAGGAATGCTGCCCAGAAGTCTTCCTGATCCTTTATAAAAAACAAACAAATTCACTCTCCAAGGTGCAATCCCTTCCCAGTGGTGGCAGCCTGGGCTGGGGTCTCAGCCTGGGAGGGGCACCCCCCCCCCCCAAGGCGCAATCTCCCTCCCAACGGCGGCAACCTGGGGTCTCAACCAATGAATTCACCAGCCAGGCAGATACGGAGGAATCTTAAATGTTTCTGTTTTAAAAAAATATATTTTATTGATTTTTTACAGAGAGGAATGGAAAGGGATAGAGAGCTAGAAACATCTATGAGAGAGAAACATTGATCAGCTGCCTCCTGCACATGCTCCCATGGGTATGTGCTCCCAACCAAGGTACATGCTCTTGACCAGAATCAAATCTGGGACCCCTGAGCCTGCAGGCTGGTGCTCCATCCACTGAGCCAAACCATTTAGGGCTGTCTGATATGTTAAAGAAAAAATGGAATCAGGCCTAAATAGGCAGTCAGACATCCCTTTCACAATCCTATCTAATAAAGAGGGAATATGCAGGGGAGGGCAGTTGGGAATGATCAGGCTGGCAGGAGAGCAGTTAGGCATCACTCAGGCTGGCAGGGGAGTAGTTAAGGGGGTGATCAGGCTGGCGGGCAGAAGTGGTTAGGGAAAATCAGGCAGGCAGGCGAGCAGCTGGGAGCCAGCAGTCCCGGATTGTAAAAGAAATGTCTGACTACTTGTGGGATCGGGCCTAAATAGGCAGTTAGATATCCCCTGAGGGGTCCCAGTTGGAGAGGGTGCAGGTTGGTCTGAGGGATACCCCCAATTATAAAAGAACTAGAGGCCTGGTGCATGGATTTGTGCACTGGTGGGGTTCCTCACCCTGGCCTGCACCCTCTTGTAATCCAAGATCCCTTGGGGGATGTTGGACTGCTAGTTTTGGCCTGATCACCACAGACCAGGTTGAGGGACCCCATAAGTGCATGAACACATGTACTGGGCCTCTAATATGCATATATGATCTTTGGTTAATCTCTTCCTGCTCTTTCCCTTTCCCCTTTCCCCCTGAGATTCATCAGTCTGTTCCATGTTTCCATGACTGTGCATTGAACATCTTTCCCCTTTTGATAAGTGTGTATCATAGCTACCAGTCAAATGGTTGAACGGGTGAATGGTCACTTAGGATTTTATATATACAGATATGACATGCTCTCTGATCTGGACCCCACATATTCACTTTGCAGGCATTATTTCATTTAACTCTCACATCGGCACTTAGAGGGGAATATACACTGAGTGGCCAGATTATTATTATCTCTGAATGCATAATAATCTGGTCAATCAGTGTATATCCTATATAATAAAAGGCTAATATGCAGTCAAAACTGGTTTGGCTCAGTGGATAGAGCATTGGCCTGCAGACTGAAAGGTCAATTACAGTCAAGGGCATATACCTTGGTTGCAGGCAAGAGGCAGCTGACAGATGTTTCTCTCTCATTGATGTTTATGACTTTCTATTCCTCTCCCTTCCTCTCTGTAAGAAATCAATAAAATATACTTAGAAAAAAAAGTCTAATATGCAAATTGTCCCCTCGACCAGGAGTTCGACCAGCAGGCAGGCAAGCCAAGCTCCCATGTCCCCCTCCCCCTGGCCAGGCTGACCGGACCCTGCCCATTGTACAAATTCATGCACTGGGCCTCTAATAAACACACACACACACACACACACACACACACACACACACACACACACACACTAAGTGGCCAGATTATTATGCGTTCAGAGATCATAATAATCTGGCCACTCAATGTATGCTGGGGAAACTGAGGCTTGATTAGGTTAATGATCCTGCTTGTGGTACTTTGGCTGATAAATGTTGAAGTCAGGACTCAGGTCCATGTTTATCTCAGCTATATTGAGAAGGATACAATACATGGGAGGTAAATCTTTATTCTTAGGAAGAAAAAGAGAAAAGTTGGTGGAGCACATCCCCAGAGAGAGATAAAGGAGGATGAGGAGGGGTTAGGAGAAGAGAAATAAGAGAGATTGTTTAGAAAATCTACTGTGGTGATAAAAGAGGGTCTTTCAGAAATGTGCAAAAAAGATTGATTTGCTAATATAAGAGAATCAAAATCCTAGGCAAACTCTTATGCCTAAGGCTGGACTTGATGGGTCAAGGTCAATCCAGCAGACACTTGGTGATTGAGGCTATATCTCAAATCTCTTTTTAAGATTATACACCTCCACAGGCTGTACTGAGGACCTAAAAGACCACCCTGTACTGTGATCAAAATGCTGGGTAGATGCAATCCATTGCAAAGAGCAGTGTAAGAATCATGAGCACATCACAGCCAACTCAGCCAAATTCAGAATTGAAGGTCAGGGCCAGGGTGTTAGGGTGCAGCACAGAAACAGGAGTTGTTGACTCCTCTCGGGTCATGTTGGCTATTTTCCAGCATGGAAGTCAGCCCCCGGGATTAGGATGCACGTGTCTTGCTAATTCCTGGGTTATAAAAATCTATGTGTTTTGAGTGAAGGCCTGATCAGTGACTGAATATTCTGGGTCACTTATTAGTTAATCATCCCTTTATTCTTCTAGCCACTTTCCTTAGAGGAAGGTTTCACAATGGTAAATTCCTAAAAGCAACACTAGAAGCTTCATTCAAACAGTCGCTTGGGTCTGGCTGGCTTCTGTGGTCTCACCGATTGGCACAGGAGTGCCTGTCATTTTCATTCTTCCCGTTGCCACGCAGAACACTGCATGGGGAGGGTGTCATGCTGGGAGTGTTGTTATCTTTTCTAACACTGCTATTTTTATTATAAAAGATGGAGACATAGTAGGAGGTTAATGGCTGCTCAGAATAAAAACAAATAGTGACTAGGAATAAATAGTCAAATGAGGCATTGTCTTGCTGGGGGAATGATATTCTACAGTGAAGCTTTGTGCTCAGTTTTTATTTCCCTCTTTGCATTAATCAGGGGTTGTGTGGACTCATTTATTACATGTACTGTCTTCTATTGTCAAGCAACCTAACAAAAGAGACTCTGTTAGAATGACAAGAACCCTCCAAGGGCTCAGGGCCTCACCCCGGGCAGTGTGTTTTTTCTGCTCCCGAGCGTCCTACTTTTCTTCATCTTGTTGAAGGACTCTTCACCTCACCTGATTTACCTGGGCCCCTTGCAAAGCCCAGTCTTGAGCACTGAAGATTGACTGACGAAGGCAGGTCATCGGCTCTAATTCATGGTCACTGATCCATTGGTACTGCTTTTTTTTTTTTTTCCCCTAAAGCACATGGCACACACATTATTCCTCCCTTGCTGGTCAGTGACTTCCAGTTTCTAATAGTTTTCTGACTATACCAATGAAAAATCCTATCCTCTAGCTTTCTGGATACAAAGCCAAATTCCCCTCAAGTGTTACTCTTTGCTAGGTTATTGTAGCCAGGAAAGTGGAAAAGAGAATTATTATTTGGGTGCATACTATATGGCAGGCACTATGTGAGCTGTTGTTATCTTAGTTACTACTTTTTATAATCTTGCAAGGTATGTTATTATCTTTATAAAGATAAAATAAACTATGTAAAGAAACTAAGGCACATGGAGGTCTACTAAATTATCCAAGGTAACTGAACTAGTTAGTGATGAGCCAGGGTTCATTCACTAATTAGACATGGCGCGCGTGCGTGCGCACACACACACACACACACACACACACACAGTATACACTCATTCACTTGATATGAGTGTATATTCTTAATTTTTAAAAAATATACTGTCTCCAGAAATCCCATAAGAAGAGAATCTATTGGTCATTGTCAGACTTTAGCACAAATAATACCATATAGAAAGCTATTCCCTGTGCCTAGTCAATATTAAGCCTTGTCCATTTATCAACCCAAATACAAGGTAAAAGATCTAGATTATGTAAGAGCTCTATCTCCATTTTATCCTTCTCCAAATCCTCCGTATCCCATGCCTAGGTCCTAAACTCCCTCCCTGTTTCCTGCACCTTTTGAAAAGTCATCCATACCCAGTGGTAGAGTAGGTTTCTCACTTGGCAAAAGCTCACAACTCTCTCTGGGTGCCCATTATACCTGTCAGCTTCACTGATCCATAAATCTCGCTGTTTTGGTGGGCAGTGAGTGGATTCCTTCTTACCATCATCTGAAGTCCACCCACCTGGGAAAGTCCTCTGTTTCCAGTTTAAGTTACTTTCCAATCAGCCTCCTCAAGCTTCCCTATTCATTGTCTTCCTGATGGTCTAATTGCCTTCCATAGGGGAGGCTAGTTCAGTGACTCCCATCCATACTGCTCTTCTCTGAAATCCTTTGGTCAGTGTTACTTAATTATCCAAATGCCTCTCTCATGTAGTTTTTGTCTATTCAATTTGATTTATAGCCTTGAGGGTAGGGGCCATATCTTATGCTTTTCTCTTACCCGCTGTAGCAAGTGGCCAATAAATAAAACTGTTAAAATAAAACAATAAAAAGATATTGAATTAGTAATTTGGAAACCTGTATTTTGTTCCAGTTCTACTATTAACCAGATATTATGATTTGGGGAAAGTTATTTAACTCCCCAAAACTGTTTTCTCCACCTGCAAAAATGGTGATGTTTGACTCTGCAAAGTTGCAGCTCTACTTTCGTGAACTGATTAAACATTTGCAGAGAGAGAAAGTTGCAAAGAAAGGCTCATCCTAAACTCAAATAGTGACTTAACACACAAGTATTCTGAGAATGGAGGCTGGGTGAGAAATACATGAATGAAGGAGTGGGAGAAAGCATGGACAGTTAATTAAGGCAGATTACTGAGTTTCCTAGAGGCTTAAAAATCACTGGGTCCAAACAACTTGATCTTCTTTCAGTGAGCACCTTAGAAAGTGACTAAAAATCTTCTGGAGGGAAGAGGATCTGGTTCCTCAAACTCAGACCTTAATTAGACCTGGCTGAAATGGCAGGTCCTCCCACCAGGAAAACCAGAACTCAGTGACTCCAGGGGAGCCACAGAAGGAGACTTCCAGTTGTCCCAGGATGTAGCTTGACTTGAAGGATCAAACTCTAGCACTCTGTCTTCCTTTACTTCTGGCCTTTTTTCAGACTAGGTTCCATTTGTGAAGCTGAAATACATGAGTTAATTCTAGTCTAAGATTAGCCATGCCCCTCCTGCTATCACAGGCAGGGTCTTGCTAGAAACATGAGCTTCCCAGACTCCTGGCCTGATGGATTTAGCCTTTAAAATGTTGTGCTTATTCATCTAATAAGTATATTTTTTTCTAAAAATTAAAAACATACTGTACATATTATTTTATAAGTGATTTTAAATTTAATGATACATGGTGAACATCTCTTCATGACAATAAGTTCAGAACTCTAATATCTTTGTCCTTTTCCTCCATTAAATAACTGCATTTATGGTCAGGGCAATTAATTGTTTCTCCAAATATATAAAAGTAAATTTGCCTTTGGCTCCTAGGTTCTCTCATCTCATTCAGTAAGCACCTACTACTCAGTCCTTTTATCCCTCAGGTCCTGTGAGGGAATAGTGTCAGTGCTTGCAGGAAAAGGATGTGGATTCCTCCCATGAGAGCAACAGATGCCCATCTCATCTCAGAAATCTGGAACCAACAGGAAGGAACAAGTTGGGAGGCCCACCAGGAACCACCGGTCATCACCAGTTCATTGCCAAAGATGAACCCTATTCATCAAGCACCACCAGTCATCATCCTAAATGACCTCAGAGAAGCTGAGTTTCTATGTGTCTTGTATTTACTAAACAGAACCCAATGGATTTTTTCTTTAGTTTTATTCTTTTGACTTGGAGTTGTGAGGGAGGGCAGGGTCTTTGGTAAGTACAGTCTGAGGGACTGGCCTATTCTGTCATTAAACCTGCTATTCTCTTCTGCTCACCTTCCTACCTAGATCCCTCCCCCACCATGTCACCTCGGCATCTTTCCCTTCCCTTCTGCTTTTCCCTTTATAACCCATGTTTCAGGACCAACTTAGGTACCATGTGCCCTGGGGGTTTCCATGACTTTCAGTTCATAAGGATGGCTATCTGCCCAGCCCTCAGAAATCTCCCTTTCCTATGATTCTGTGGCACCCATACAGTGCTGTTTTCTGCTTTATATTAATGTTAGCACCATCTCTCCTCCATACATCCAATATTGTGTACAATTTCTGCAGTTACAGTTCTGCAAAGCAGGTTTTTTATGTTAAAGTTATGGTCTGTGGTTGCCATTTTATAGCTTCTTAAACATGGATCATTTCTATCCAACAATCTGAAGAAGTTACACTGTGCCCTTGAAAGGTGTTTTATTTGAGTTGGATATAATGCTGCTAAGATATATGCTATCCCAAGGGACTGGCTGTCTTGTGAGTTTTCCTTATAAATGTCTATCTTGAATCTTTAATTCCCAGGTTGGTGCTTCTATTGAATGACACATCTTCCAAAAGTAATGCAAGTATAGTAACTGGGAAATTTACATATCTCTTCCTCTGGGACTCCCTCTTAGGAGGATGGGTTTCTTACACTGAATGAATGGACTTCAATCCAGATAGACTTGCTAAAAACAGTGAACTCTTTCTTAATTGAAAACACTGTTATATACTTATCAATTCTCTTTCATACACATTATTTCAGATCTTCACTGCACCCTTGTTTGAAAGATAGGTCAGTTATCTTCATCCCCATTTGACTGATGAGAAAAGTAAGGCCCAGATAGATCTTATTGTTTGCCTAAGTTCTTGGCCAAGCTAGAACCAGATGCTACTTCTCCTGCCTGGATTGCCCTCTTGAATACACACATGATGATTCTCTGACAAACATCTGGTTTTCCACATAGTTATGCTTCTAAAATATAGTCATATTTCTAATCCCATTTAATTCTTACAAGAGTCCCAGAGGAAACCTTGGGTAGGGGTTATCATTATTATTATTTTCAACCTACAGAGAGAGAAATAAGCCCAGAGACTTAAGAAGTTTTCCTGGTCACACATGGATTAGTGGCTGAGGTGGGAGAGAACTTGGTTCCCAGTCTTTCTAGATGGAACTTGACACCGTTTTGCACACACACTGTGTACCTCAGAGGTTGGTCTCCCTGCTGCCAATAATGTTAAGTAGAAAGCATGCATATCAGCAGGAACTTATGGGTGGTCTTCAAGGAAACATGCCATCCAAATGAACCCATCACTTGGTACTCAGTGACAGGCAGGTGTGCAAGTGGTGTGGTCTCATGGAAAGAACCAGGGGAAGGAGGTCTTGGGCATGAGCCAGGGTGAGAAGTCAGGCCTCCTGATTTCCAGGCCAGTGCTTCTTTTTCTAATCCTACTAATAGGAGAAGTCAATAGCTTTTTACCATGAAGAAAAATGAAGTGAATGTCAGCTCAGGGGTTTGGTTTTCCCCATGACAAATGTAAAGAATCCCTCTCACAGTCTTCCAGTGACAGGAGTAGGGTATCCATTTCCATGCTACTTATGTCCCTCAGTAGGTATTTTGAAATACCTCGGTCACTCTCAGCTGGGTAAAATGACCCACAGTCTCAACTCAGCCAATACTAATATTTCTTCAACTCTGTGTTGAAGAATGAATACATTTGGCATCTTACTAGGTGAAGGAGATGGTTGCAATGCAGTCATTCCCTGAGGGAGGATAGCAGATGGATAGATTTCCTGCTGTTGTGATGGGTGGTCCAGAATCAGCAAAGAAAGGGCTTCCTCACACAGGCATATGTGACCAATGCTATTTCCCTGTGACTGAGCCAGGACCCTGGGACAGCACAATGCTTTCTTTAGAAAATGTTCAATCTTGTTCAAGGGCTGTTATTCCACTGAGTGTGTGTGTGTGTATATATATATATATATATATATATATATATATATATATGTATATATATATACTCATTCAGTCAGCTCGGGTCTGTATTGCCAGGGCTAAATTAGTATGTGTCCCAGTTGAAAGTCATTTTTAAATCAACTAACATATTCCATGCGACTAGCTAGTGTAGAGGTTAAAAGTATGTCATCTGCCTTCAGGGAGCCTAAACTCCAGTTGAAAAGCCATGCTTACAAGTAAGTGAGCAATTCAAGGATAAGTATGATGAGTGGCTCTCAGTGAAGGATAGGAAGATTGGCTGTGGTAGCATAGGAAAGGGAGAGAGGTTCAAGAGGAATGGGATGGTCCACAAAGGATCAGAGGAGGGGTGGGACTTGAGCTGGGTCTTGAGTGCTGGATTGCTGCAGGATAGAAAGGGTCATCAGGGAGGTAGTGCCAAGGGCATGAAGAGAAGTGAAGGAGGAGGAATAAGGTTCACTTTCCTAGACACAGACTGCTCTTGTGTTCCCAGGGATGTGCCTTCTTGTAATCACAAATATTGTACGCAAGGGAGTGTGAGTGCCTCAGGATGAACTTGACTCACTTCTAGAGGCTCAAAGTGCATCCTGATAATAGATAAGAAGCACCATTTATAAAGTACAGGGGTAGCGCATAGTTTTTCAGACTAATAAAATCTTTCTTTCCCAATTAAAAAAATACACCATGGCTGTGTTACCTACCTACAGAAAAGACTTGAAGGGAAATGTGGAAACTGCTTTGAGGATTGGTTGAAAGTTAATGCTTGTCAACTGGAAAGTTCTGAAGAACTTAATATATTTGAGGGTCTGGCTGAAGAACCATATTGAAGGAGAAGCTGCATAATTAGAAGGTAATTGTAATACCTTCCAGTGAGTGTATTTTGTATGTACTTAAAGATGGAGAGAATCTCAGTGCCCTCGCCCTGGGTAGATATCTCTTCTCCAGCCATCTCTACAAGTTGGCCATCTAGCCTCTGTTATTTTATAGCTTATCCCATTGATGCACTGGCAATCCAACAGTGGGAATTAGCAGGGATTGAACCAAGGATACAGATCTAGGATAGAGGAGACAATGGTATCATGGTGTTATGAAGGTAGAGAAAATACAGCATAGAGAGGTTGGAAAGCATTGATAGATCCTTTGACTATTTCAACAAATCAAGCCATGCATTGAGCCTCTACCCAGGAACCAAGAGGTCACTAGTTTGATTACCAGTTGGGGCACATATCCAGGTTGTGGGCTTGATCCCCAATAGAGGGGCATGCAGGAGGCAGCCGATAGATGATGCTCCTTTTTTATCAACATTTCTATCTCTCTATCCCTCTTTCTTCTTCTTCTCTCTCTAAAAAAAATAATAATAACAAATAAATAAATCAATAAAAAGAAAAAGGGGAAACACAGGAAAAATCACTTAATTTCTCTGGGTCTGTTTTTCTCATCTCCAAAACAAGAAAAATAGCCCCTAGAACCTCCAATTGACAGGCTCATGGAGGATAAAGGTGAGGTAATTATTTTTTTAAACACACTTTAAAAGTAAGAGATTCTACAAAAATACAAGTGGTTGCTATAACAAACTGAGTTGGAAAAGGAAAGTGAGTAGGACCTAGAAAACTTTGGGTCTTATCCAAGTCAGCTCATAAACAATAAATCTTGAGCAGTCTTCTACCTTCCTGGAGTTTCAGTTATCTCATATGTAAACTCAGGATAATAGAATCTGTTTGCTTCAAAGGGGTGTTTTGAAAGTCAACAGAGATGATTATGAATTGCTCTTCTCTGATGAGCAATGAAAAAGTAAATTATGGGTGTTCAACTTGTCATGCCTATGCTCAGCTGTGAGTTTGGAAACAGTCTTCCCCTGGAGAAGTAAAGCCTTTATGGGAGCCCCTGGGCCTGCTGATCCTACCCCATAGCTTCCTGCCTCTAGTCATCCACACCATGTGTTTTCCATTAGTCTTTGCTTTTGCATTTCCCTTCCGGCCCATGCTCCTTGCAATCACTGCTCACCATTGCCTGGATGCAAAATCTCCATAGAATATTGGAATGTTAGCACTGGGCGGGCTCTCTGCATCTACAAAACCATCTCCCTTAACATATACGTGAGAATATGGAGAATTAGAAAGGTAATGCAGCTATTTGGTTGCAAAGTCAGAACCAGAACATGTGTGCAAGTCCAGTATTCTTGTTATTGCATGTCATCTCAGGCCTTTTAAACATTGTACTTCTCAACCCCATTTTATTACAGGAAATACTATCTGCCCAGGGTGCAGATTGGCCTCCTAATTGCTGCTGTCCTGTGAAATCTACAAGTCTGTGCCCTCACTCCCTCTACCCATCTCAGGCATATCTCTGAAAGCCAGCCCCAAGAATAGCCTTGGTTAGCATGTTCCCAAAATAATGGGGAGAAACTATCCCACCCAGCTCATTATTTCTCTCTCTTGTAGAAAAGCAAAAAGGAGTTGAATAAAGGATACAAAACAAACAAAAAAAACACACAAACAACAACAAAAAACTCAATTCAACTCCATAAATCTCGAGTGAAATGATGCAGTCTGACAAGGTAAATAAAAAGTGTATCACTTGAGCCTCAACTCTGGGGATGAGACGAAGCTAGGACAATTGCTAGGCCTTAGGCTCACTTTGTTTTCTCAACATAAAACAGCAAGTTCAAATTACTGTATGTCCTCACCTGTGGGTTTTAGATTCTACCGAGGATAGTTGAATAAATCTGCTGGATATTATATTTGTGATGTATTTAGCAAAAACAATTTGTTTAATAAGATTTTTTTTATTGTCAGAGCTTGGTTTCCAGTCCTGAGCTTGTCACTGTATGTGTGTTCTGTTCCTGGTTTCCCAGTTTCCAGTTTCTTCATCCATAAAATAGATGGGAAAGCCTAGATGCTCACTAAGAAATTCTGTAGTGAGAATGTTCCAAGGTAGCATCTTAACTTATGCACATTGTCATTGAACATGAGAGCCTTTTATTTATTTATTTTTAAATCATCACCTGAGGATATTTTTTATTGATTTTTAGAGAGAGTGGAAGGGTAGAGAGAGAGAGAGAGAGAGAGAGAGAGAGAGAGAGAGAGAGAGAGAAAGAGAGACATTGATGTGAGAGAGACACATTGATTTGTTGCCTCCTTCATGTGCCCAACCAGGGCCAGGGATTGAGCCTGCAACCAAGGTAAATGCCCTTGATCAGGAATCGAATTTGGGACCCTTCAGTCTGTGAGAACCATGCTCTAACCACGGAGCCAAATTAGCCTGGGTTGAAAGCATTTTAGACAAGAGTGGTCACCCTGCCCCACTGCAGAGGCCCCTCCATACAGCACTCCATAGCAAAGGGCTCTTACCAGGGCGGACTGCGAAGCAACCGTCAAGCAGGGGCAGATTATTCTGTCTTTCAGTTCCTGTTTGCTGACAATTCACATAACCATCTTTCAGAAGGACATGATAATACAATGTCTGGATTGTAAAACTACTCATAAAACATTATGGGATAGTGGGAAGTCTGGGTCCCTATAAGGATGGTGCTGGAATTCAACTTGAGCTTGGTGAAAAATAAATAATGAGCTATTTGAAACCCTCATCTTTTCCCCAGATGGAGCATAGAAAGTGAACATAAATGGAAATACCATCAATTACTGCTTTTCCCAGTGGGAAAATGATAAAGAAATTTAAATGATGTGTGACATAATGGAGTGTGGGTCCTAATGGAGGGCTTCCCATCCTTAACAAGGGAGAAATTTAAGGTAATAGAATCAGTAGAAAAGTTAGGAGGGGAGAGGAAAGAAAGGGCAGAAATGAAAGGCTGGGGTGGGGTGGGGGGGAGGACCAGAATGTCTACACATAACAATAAAACAAAATTGTATTGAACCTATGCACATGATTTTACAGAGTCTGACTGCCTATTGTCTAAATGGAGACCCAGAAAGGAAAAACAGAGAACAAAACTCCCAAAGGGGGAGAATGAAGAATGAAAAGCAGGAAGCTTAGGCTGTGAGATCATAGGGAGCAGCACCACTAGCCCTCGCTTCTGTCGGCTCTGGCTCAGTGGATGGAGCAGGGATTTGACTAAAGCTCAGTTTTGACATTAGTTTACCCTCTCTCTGTAAGACACTTCCTGGAGGTTTGACCTGCCCACTTTTGGGGTCTCTGACAGGGTTCTCTATGGATCTACCCTTAGTTTCTGTTTCTCCTCATTGGGTTCATACCTCCTGTACCTTCCACCTTCCACCATCCCTCTTCCCACTGCAACTATCATTTCCTATTCAGCCTAAACCTTCATTCATCATTTCCTTACTTACAGTGGCTCCTCTTCCCAAAATTTCATATTATATCAATGGTACCAACTAGCACCATTATTTCTCATATCTCCCTATACTCAAACTTTAATTTCTTCTACTTATCACCCCACTTGTAGGGCTCACAAATTCAGTTATTTTTTCCTAGTGAAATCTCTGTACCCAAAAAACTACAATTGTTAGGACCTTCCTACACATTATTCTTAATTTACTCTAATAGCCCCTGCAAACTAGCCCTGGTTCCAGCTTCTTCCCACTTGAATCTACCCAATGTCTTCTAGCCAGTCTGCTAGTCCTCAACTACTCCATTAGTCATACTATTCCCTTGCTCAGAAACTTGCCATGACTCTCTATTTCCAACAGTAAATAAAACTGCTAGGTTTCTTTGACCCTATCTTCCCTGAGAGATCACATTTTCAGGTTCTCTTCATGTTCTCCTTGCTGTTTCCATGAACACTCTTATCATTCCCACTCATTCTCACTCTTGTGATATAATCTTTTATCTGAATAGATGTTTTGTATCTTATTTAAGGACAAAGTCAAGACTCTCTCCTCCACGAAGCCTACCCTGACTGTTGAGTCTGGTGTTGATGCACTTATTGCGTAGGTATTACCTTTTATCACTGAATTAAGAAGCTGGTCTGCATTGTCACCTTAAAGTTTGGGGTCAAACATAGTTAATTTTTAAGCACTCATCTTCTCATTCCTTGAGTTTTTTTTTTAATCAGGTCTTTCCTAGATGCTTGGTGAGGAGAGCATTGGGGGTTAGTTGACATCCATGACTATGATAAGCTGCATGGGAAGTTCAATTATTTTTGAGGAAGGAGCACAAAGATCAGTAATTGCAAAGCATACTTCTAAGGAAATTCAAGTAAATTAAAATATTAACTACAAACATTGTCTTAGTCCATGGCCACTTAATTGATGCTGTTCACCCTATGCTCAAGGCATCCTGATGAACCTTCAGGGCTCTGCTCCTTTCTAGGGTTATACTCCTTTCAGGGCTATACTCCTACTTGTTATGCTGTATGTTTCCCAAGAATCAATTGTGTGTGTTCCTAAACCTTTTAATGCTAGTTTTAGTAAAATTATGTAATTTATTTAAATCTATGCAAAACCGTTAAATATGAATGCAAAGAGGGTTGTTGTTTTGGGAACAAGTTGGGAAGTTGATTGCTTGGGAACAAGTCAATATGAGAAGGTGAAAAAAAAGAACCAACCGGTGATGAATTGCGTGTGGATGAGACAACTCTAAGAAATGAGCCAAGGTCACAAAGGTCTTGATGAACTCTGCATTCAGGTTTCTTAAAAATACAGCCAAACCGGTTTGGCTCAGTGGATAGAGCGTCGGCCTGTGGACTGAAAGGTCCCAGGTTCGATTCCGGTCAAGGGCATGTACCTTGGCTGCGGGCACATCCCCAGTTGGAAGTGTACAAGAGGCAGCTGATCTATGTTTCTCTCCCATCGATGTTTCTGGCTTTCTATCCCTCTCCCTTCCTCTCTGTGAAAAATCAATAAAAAATATATTAAAAAAATACATTTCAGGCTCTTGTTTTACTTTAAAAAACCAAAACTAGATAATGTGAATTATGTATTCTGGGAATGGTTTGGGGCGGGGGGGAAGATAATGTAGAACTTTAATTAGAAGACCCTTGTTCAAAGAAAAATTATTGGTTCTATATGAAAGAATTGGAACATGAACATGCATTTATGTTTCAGGTAAAATAAAAAAGTTTACTATTTTTATGCACATGCTTATAATAATTTGGTCCACTATTAACCATTATTCCAGACTGTTGGATTAAAGCAGTGCTCTAGTGAACACCACTCAACTTCAGCACAGGAGTAAAAATTTCTCCAGAATTTTTGAGCAGAAACAAGGCAATTTATCTTTTGAATACTAGACTAGAATCTCACACTCCACTGATAAGGTGCAAGATAAAGAACTTCTGTGGTAGGTAGCCTAATGATCTTTACCTCCTGGAATAACACCCTGTCTAATCCCATTGGTCTATGAGATCCATAGAGTAGATCAGAATCCATGGTGTGTGGCTTCCAAGACTGGGCCATAAGAGCTTCCAGCTCGGTACCTCCCTCACATTGGGAGAAGTCAACCACCATGCTGTGAGGACACTCAAGCAGCGCTATGGAGAGAGCCTGTGGTAAAGAAATGAAGATGCTCAACAGTAGCCAGCACCACCTTGCCAGCCATGTGAGTGAGTCACCTCGCTTGTGTGCTTTCTAGCCCTAGTCAGATCTTCAGATAATAGTAGCTCTCCCTGACATTTGACTGAAAATTCACGAGAGACCCCAAGCTAGAACAGCCTACCCTCACTGCTCCTGAATTTAAGGCCTTCTGAAACTCAGAGATATCAAATTATTATTATTGCTGTAAGCCATTATGTTTTGGAGTACTTTGCTATGCAACTTCAGATAACACACCATTGCTCACACAGAGCTGCTATTTTGCACCAGGAAGAACCCAATGCTGAGCATTAATAGTAGGAAGAATGTCCACTCTTCTGAGAGTACAAAGGAGACTGTGTTTTTTGTCCTCATGGAGCTTATAAATGATAAAGGGGAAAGGAAAAAATAATTTTGAACAATTTCTAGGATAGAGCCATAACACAAAACAAATATGCTCAATCTGTTCCATGGTCAAGAGCAAGGCAGGTTAAAGAAGAACCACAGGGGGACTCATTTTCCATTTTATTCACACTTTAAGCCTGAACTACTAGTACACATATCATACCCTCTAACAGAGTCAGAAGAAGCCACTAGGAACCCAGGTCAAGGTGTGCTTCTTGAGCCCTGTGCTTCAGACACAATTCTGTTAAGGTTTTCTGCCACACAGTGTGAATGTGATTTTCTTGTTAGTACCAAACCCCAGCACTCATGGGCCGTGAGCAGCAATGCTCATTGGCAGATTGGTCATAGCTTACTGAGCACTGGACAACAATATTGATTATTTCTTCCCTCTTCACAAAACTCCTGCTAAATCTTAAGAAATCAAATTGGCTGGGTCTTTGGTGTTTCAGATTGACCACCCTAAACATGACCAGTTGCATTTTTCTGATGATTCTCCTACCCAGTTGCTAAGCCATGGATCTGATGTTTGCCCAATGCTAAGAGCACCTCAAAACCACCATCAAAAAAGAAATACCTCTTCTCTATCCCTAGACATAAAATAAGAATAAAAGCTTCATTCTACAGAGACTTAACATAAATACATCTCTCCAAGTGATGAAAAAACTTCTAAACTATCTTCTTCCTACTCCTCACCCAGACTCATTAAATTTCCCTGCAGCTTGAATCTGATCAATATCTTTCTGCTTAAGAATCTGAAATGATTCTTTAATGCCATCCAAACAAATGTCCAAGCATCTTAGGATGACACTTAAGTGACTCTTGCTTCAAATCTAGTCTCAAGATACTTTCCAGTTTTATCTCTACTCACAACTCATGGATGTGAACCAGGAGCCCAACAAATGCTGATCATTCTCAGGACACACCAAGCACTTCTGTGCATTTAGCTTTCACTCTGGCCATCCCCTCGCCCTGGAATGCTCACTTCCCAGCCACCAGCCTTCCATGCATCACTGGAGCACAGCAGTTCCAATACCACACACAACAGGACCTCTTCCATGATAATCCAATGACTGTTGCCACCTCCAGACTTTTATGCCTTTCACAAGAGGTTGCTTTCTCATTCAATAGTGTAGCTTTTATAGAGGTTCTATAAGTATTTTATTTCACCTTCAAGCCAGTAAGTGCCTAGAGAATAGAGTCTCATTTGTTGCTGTTTCCTCTCAGTACCTAGTAGTGACCTTGGCGTTCATAAGGAGCTTAATATATAGTTGGCGAATAAATAAATTACTGTGTTCCCACTACTGTGTTCTTGCTTTTCCAAAGCTCAGCTTACTGCCTATCTCATATATACATTTATTTCCAAGGGAGAAACTAAAAAAGACAAGAGCAGGGATGTGACTTAGGATGGACAGTGTCATTTCCCTGAAGAACTTTATCCAACAACTGCCCACGTAGCTACTTTTCATTTCAAAATCCAATCATTTAACTTCATTTCATTGGACTGACTGCATCTTTCTTGTAGTAGGTGGTGATGTTCGTGGGTACCCAGGAGGTATAATTTAATGGGAATTTTAAAATGTCCTTTTCTCCTTCAATTCATCTTTTTTTAAAAAAAGATTCTTTACATATTTTTAAAATTCTTCCATTTTAGATTCAATGTTTAATTTTTAATGTAACTATCCTTGGGAAAGGCCACACTTAATGTGTGAAGATTATTAACAATAACAATGATAGAAGGCCAGTAAAATGTGGTATTTTGGGACTAGGGAAGGGCAAAAAGAAGGTGTAGAAGAGAGCGTCACTAAAAACAGGAAGTGTCCAAGAAAACTACAATTTGGTGAATTTTCTGAAGTTTGGCCTTATCCTTAGCAGAATTTTAAGTGAACCAGAAAACCTCTCTGCTGATGAATAATCACAATCTGACATTTTTTAAACTTACCCACTCCCAGATCTATCATAACTGCCTGTGACAGAGAGCCAGAAGTATTCTGTGATGTAATTATTTTCTTTCTGGGGTCCATCTGTGGGTTTGTGTACATGCACACAAGTACCATGTGTCTGTGCACACACTCACATCCTGTGTAGGCATGGAGACAGCTCGCTGATCCTTGACACTCCATTCATTTTCTCTCCTAATATGATACATCAGAAGCACATTGAAATTTCTGGGTGTGTAGTAAAACATGAATTTATGGAAAATAATTTAACATAGTAAAATCCATTCAAATGATGAAATGTCCTATAAAGTTAATTTGAGAGGGAAAATAAGACTACTGGTTCTGATGGCCATTTCAAAAATCTTTACTTCTCATAAATAATAGGCTAGTTAAGATGCCCATTTTACTTATATCACGCTCATGAGTTCTATATGCCATTTCTAAATTCTCATCGTCTCCTTAAACCTTCCCAATAATAATAATGACAACAACAATAACAACAGTGGTTAGATACAACAAAGAGCAAAGACCATTGGAAAGTTTTCTTCTTCCAAAGATGAATTTTTGAATGGCTGCACTCTACGCCTTGAATCCATTATGGTTAATTTCAGATTCCGAGGATGATTAACTCTGACTGGTGGAATAAAAGGCCACGACCAATTATTATTCAGAAAAATCCTGCTGTTTAGCCAAAGAGCGTACAGTGCAATCCAGTCCTTGATGTTCCTGTGATAAACGCTCACATGACAAGGTTATTTGGTGTAGAGCAGCCAGAGTGGTTGCTATGGCAACCTGTTCACAATGCTCATAAATCTGAGGTGTAGTTATCCTTGCTGTGTATGCAAAAAAAGGGTGGGGGGAGAAAAAAGAGACCTACAAAGCCAACTCAAGCAGTTTAATTTACAGCACTGCCTCAGAAAATAAAGAGAAAAAGAAAAGAAATGGGCAAATGAATTCTAAGATAATAGACCTCTCCATATTATATTCTTTCAAAATACAGGCACTTAGTACTCAAACACTCTCTCCAAAGCCAAAAAGACTTTTAAGATAATCATTATAGTAGAGAATATAGGTCATCATTAGCACCAGGAGTGACAAAAATAAAAGAGGTGGTTAGAAATTCGAGTTTGTCGGCATCAAATGTTTTCCCTTGGCACCGTTAGCAATGCAAACAGCTGTTGACAGCACATCAGGACAGGTACATTTGATGGGGAACAAATGGCTTATTTAGTCCCTGCTTCCTAGAAATGATGGGTTGTAAGTCTAAGGGGCCAAAGGTCAAGCAGACAATGATGAAATATCCCCCACAGATCCAATGTCAGATGGTTCAATGTTAAGATTGCTCTGATATGCTCTCTCGGCCTCGATTTCAGCTCACTCAAGCCCCATTAGAAATAAGGCAGCCTATTAAACCAGCAGGCAGCAAAGCTTTTCTCATCTGAGTATAAGCTCTCTGGCCACCTGGCTCTTTGACCCCCTGTGGTTTATTTCAACCATTATCAGTTTTCTAAATAAAAATTGGGGAAGAGTTGAACCCTTTGAAGTGGCAATTTTTTAACACTTTGGAATGTGAGAGCGATTGGCTCTGAAGTTGTCTAGAATGACAGAGAAGTCTGATATGTTAATGGTCTAGTTCAAATTAAGGCTAATATTTGACTTATAGCATCTACCACTGGAGATAGCTCAATTAGAGAGCTTTGATGAGCAAATTCATTATTTGGTCAAGTCTCAGAGTATACAAACATATGAGGCATTCTGGGCAACACTAGAAGGGCTCAGTTGTATAAAATTAGAGAAAAACAGCCCCTGCCCCTGGGCCTCAATTCTGACTCAAAACTTAAGTTTCTTCACTAATCTGTGACAGGGTACCTACAATGTATTTGGCTTCCTGACTAAGACCATGCAAAGACCAAGGCAGATCCTGAACAAGACATACTCATTAGCCAAAATAGCTAGATCATTTCAGAGTAAGCAAGCATATACCAATACATAAGTTTTCACTCCACATACCTATCCAAGAATGCTTAAAATTCTGTCATTTGAGATAACTTTTTTTGTTTAAGACATATCATCTTATCCAAAGCAGACCCCCTTGTGATTTGAAGAGGTTGAATATGCAGACTTTAGTGTAGTGTAGCCAAGCAGACTTTGATGCAAAGAAGTTTATCAGACTCTTTGCTGAGAGCAAGTGAACACATGGGGCACTTAGGATGGGAGGAACACTAAAAGAGAAAAGGGAAGTCTGGGGCTTTGCAAAGAGAATCTTGTCTCCAATGCTATGAGATCTTTGAGGATATGGACTATATTTCTCAATTATTATATCTTAAATGCATAGTGCAGTGCTTGGAACATGGAAAGGCCCATTGTATTCTAGAGGATTTAATGCAATTATATAATTTTGCAGAAGACACACTTACTTCTAAAAATGTTAATTGCATATGTGCCCAAATGTTCCAATTCATTTCCCACTGGATATATGAATAGATAAGTAGAATGAAGAGAGTGATGAGAGAAAGAAGAAATTTCATTCCTCTTATATTATTGGGTTCTCCCAGAAGACTTAGTACCCAACCATTATCCTAGAATTCCAAATAATTTGAAAAATTCTCTGTGTTTCATTGCTCATTATTTAATGAGGGCCACTTTCCAACTGAGCACTCCCCCCAGTGTGGTTTGGGGTTGGGCTCCATGCATGGTACTAAAACTCAGTCCTACAATGCTGAGTGCTAAACCAATGGCCTGAGTGCACACTTTTCCATTGGCCAAGCCAAACCCATACACCACTCACATGATATTAAATGTGGGTTTGCCTAGATCAGTGGTCAACAAACTGTGGCTCGTGAGCCACATGCGGTTCTTTGGCCCCTTGAGTGTGGCTCTTCCACAAAATACCATGGCCTGGGTGAGTCTAATTTGAAGAAGTGGCATTTGAAGAAGTTTGAGTTTAAAAAATTTGGCTCTCAAAAGAAATTTTAATCGTTGTACTGTTGATATCTGGCTCTGTTGACTAATGAGTTTGCCAACCACTGGCCTAGACTAATTCGCTCACTTGCACTCAGGTTGGAAATTATGCAGATGTATCCTTATTCTCACAATACTGCATAGCAAAGAAGCATTCATGCCCTTATTTGATAATGATATTAACTCTTCTTAATTGAGCACTTCTTTGTGCCAGGCACATACAGACCTACACATGATCTTTTTTTCCACACTCTGTTAGATTACTTGTAAAGTTACATGTATGATCTCATTTTACCCTCACAAAGCATTCTAGAAATAGGCACTATCATTAGCTTATTTATATACTAGAGGCTTGGTGCATGAAATTTGAATTTGTGCATGGGGGTAGGAGGGGTCCCCATCAGCCCAGCCTGCACCCTCTCCGATCCAGGATCCATCTCACAACCCAGGACTGCTGGCTCTTAACTGCTCACCTGCCTGCCTGATTGCCCCCAACTGCCCTCCCTCTGCCATCTTGGGCTCCCCTCACTAACACCCTCCCCCTGCCCCGCCGGCCTGGTTGCCCTACACAGCCTGCTGTTCAGTTGTTCTGTCATCCTTTACTAACCCCCCTGCCAGCCTGGTTGCCCCATGCAGCCTGCTGTTCAGTCATTTGGTTGTCCCTCACTAACCCCCCTCCCTTGCCGGTCTTGTTGGCCCATACAGTCTGTGTTCAGTCATCTGTCTGGTTGTTTTGGTCATGATGGCTCCTGGCTTTTTATATATTAGGATTAGACAACTGTGGCTTGGTACCAAGTTAAGCACCTTGTCCAAAAATACAAAGCTAGTATGAGAAGTTAATGGGGTTCAGAACTAACACTCTGGGATCCCACATATTAACTGCTATGGGCCAGCACTGACAGAAACAATGAATCTCTGATCAATTTGCCAAATGTCAATGTCGGAGAAAAAGTATCCACATGTTGTAAATGCTTACAAATTTTAAAACAAAAATGTTGCTATTACCTTAAAATTCTGATTGTTCTTTCTTAAGCAAGAAGAGGAAAGAATGCCTTTCTGAAAATCAGGGTCTTGAGCCTGAGTCCAGATGAGACAAAAGAAAAAAGGAAAGGAAGTTGAAGAATGCTAGAACAGTGCAGTTGTCTGAACATTTTAACTCAAGCAAGTATGTGACTTCTTACCATATTGCAACACAATTCTTCAAGCAAATCTTCAACTTTACAAGCTCACCCAAGAGGCCCTATTGGCAGAAGAAGCTTCCTTTTTCTGGGGGAAGAATTAGTTGAGTTTCTTGTTACTGAAGGATAGGAATTCTCCACAAAATTGCCTAATAGACTTTCCAACACTCATTCTCTGTAGATAACATTAGATAAGCTACTGTGTGTAATGATCTTCATATGGGGGGGAAAACCCTGTAAATAATACTTAATACATTTGTTATTTCATTTCTATCTAAGAAGAATCCTGAAAGCACTCTTGAGGAAAAGGGTGGATGGAAGGAAAGCTTGCCTCGAAGCTCAGTGGGCTGGGATTACTTTGGAAGAGTTAATGCCTCCACGTGCAACTTCAGATTTTCTTTGTTTCATTTTCGTTACCATAGTCATAAAGGTTTGATAATTGTTTATTGAACTATGGCTACCAAAGGCTTGATAGTTTGCTCTGTATTTAGAAAAATAGAAACTTGAGAATGAACAAGTTAGGGGAAGGAAAGCAGAGAGATGAAGGAGCCATAGGCACTGATATGACTCCCAGAACCAGCTCTCAGTGGGTGATGATAATAAAAAAATAGTAGCTCACATATGCATTATACTTTTTGGTTCACATACATATAAAGTACTTCATATGATCCTTGTAGTAGATTATTATACCTGCATTTTAAAAATGAGAAATGGAGAAATGGGTTATTTATTGACTTCTGAAACATCACCTGGAACAGCAGAATGGAAAATGGGACTTAGGACTCCAAGTCCAGTGCTGCCCCACCTACCCCTCGCATAGGCTGTAACTGGAAGGGCTGGAGCTCTGAGCCAAATAAATGTTTGATGGACAGGAGTCAATAGCTGAGCAAGTGGATTTACTTTCAGATGCCATTTGTTTAAATTCAAGGACTCAGGATTGATTAAATAAAATAAATCTTAGGGGCAATGTTGTACATTCCTTATTTTTCAGTGAAGAAAATCAAGTCTTAGGAAGGTAAAGTACTTTACACAAAGTCATACAGCTTCTTAGCAGTAGGGCTTGGCCTTGAACTCATGTCTCTAAATTCTGAGTCTCCTTCCTGCTGGCCTTATGCTATTTCTAACCCCATTGCACTCTTTTTTCCTCACTCCCAACAGCTTCATGATTTTGAATTTTCATGATGGAGTTTCAAATACATGGTGTGGGAGAATCTTCTCTGTGGTCCACAGATAAGAATTACAGACTTCCCTGCTATATTAATTAATGGCCTCATTAATCCACATTTAACTGTTCAATTAAATGTTTAATGTAATGCTTAGAGGTGCCATCAATTACCATGTGTGAAGCAACTCTTGGAGATCCTAGCCTGGAAGCTACTATGTACATGTGCAAAATCACTGTCATTCGTACATACTATGTTATCACATGGAGTTCTATTCAGGGAAGTGCAGTACAGCTCCGGTTTAACTCAGGGCGGATTAAATCAGCACGTAGAAGAATGGAATTAAATGCTTTGCTGTAATGACTCACATCCTCACAAGTACCACTCATTAATTGTAGGTGCTACATGACATGAATGTGCAAAGAGATGGCAAATATAATATTTTGAATGCTTTTCTTTCCCAGAATTACCCCAGAGAGAGAAAAATGATCTCAGTGGTGGTTCCTGAAAACATATGCCAGCTTGACTTCCCTAACAATGATATTACAGTGAAGAGTGAAGCCTTTGTGCCTCAGCTCAAAGAAAGGCAGCTCGACTTCCACTAAGTGTATTTCAACCTGACCTAGGTAATAATTAGGCAAGCACGTGGGAAGGTTCATAATTGCAGCGGCTTAATATGTGAGCTGAAATGCTGAGATCTGGCTCTGTGGCTGGATTCCTCTAAGCGGCCCATGGAATTAGAGCTGCAGCTGCCCCATTGGAAGGCCACGTGATGCACGTGATGCATGTGATGTGTTGTCTGAGACATCAGTGGAGAGTGCCATCCAACATCAGGGTCAGGGCTATGTCTTGCACCAGCTACAGAACTCAGGATTTTGAATGTTGAGAACAGGCAAGTAAGTATTGCTAGTGTCCCAAATGAGGGCAACTGTTTTGCTTAGTGGTTGCGACACTGTGGAGATAGTCTTTATAAGGAGAGTCTGTGGAGTGAGAGGTAGGGATCACCTGGCTCCTCAGGGTCTGCCCCTCTTAAGCCTAATCAATTAGAAATTCTCTTCCAGTCTAGGTGGGTCTGTTTAGTGTCATAACAGGAGGAGACAAGGTGAAAGGGTGGATGAAGATGGGAGGAAGGGGGAGAGTCAAACCAAGCAGAGTGCAATAGTGAAGCTCAGTATCAAGAAAGATATCTGTGCTGGAGACAGTATTCAAAAACATCTCTTCTGAATGAGTAACTGGTTTAAAATTACTGGGTGGGTTCAACGAAAAGGGAAGAAATTCAGGAATGAGCCTGAGTTAGGCATAAGCATGGAGTTATGAGGTGGAGTACACATGTTTAAAAACTGCTCAGGATCCTTGCCAGACAAGGAAATTTTCATCTGAGTGCTGGCTGAAGTCAGTAGAACAGAAAATGAGGAACATCCAGAATGAAGAGATTTTAACATTGGAGATAGGAAAAGAACTGGAGAGGTGAGAAAAGGGCGTTTCAGAAAAGTATTGTTGTGTTATGGTTTGGTCTTCAAAAATATCAATAAGACTAGATTTTTAAAACTGGCTTTGGTCATTAAATTTTATTCCTTTGAATATGACACTGTCCTAAAATAGAATCATATGAGTCCTAAGAACTTATTAAGATTATATATGTCTCTGTGTAGAAGAATTAGTTGGGATAAATCCTTATATAGACCTCTGTTTCAGTAATAGGCACAACTTGATTTCTTACTAAGATTTATAAGCATTCTTCTTGGATGCTTTGAATTCTTCTACTTCAGCCCTTTGGCTTTGGATCTCACTGGCATGTCTTGCTCACCCATGTTTTTCTCCAAGTACTTTTTTTTTCTCCAAGTACTTTTGCATCTCAGAGCTCCAGAGCTGGTCCCAGGTGTCTTTCTGTATTTTTTGTTTGTTTGCTTGTTTACTTGCTTGGAGATGTTCCCTGTATGTTGTCCGGCTGTTCTTCTGCCCTGGGGATGTTCTGCAACTTCCCAGACTGTCTAGAAAATGACCTGGGGGCTCATTTCCAAGTAAGCACACTGTTACCATGGAGTCACAGAATGCTGCTATTGACAGAGACATAGATCTCCTGGTCCCAGATTTATCAATGGATATGCTAGAGTGTCCTGGAAGTCCCACGTGGAAGCCCTTTGTGGACTCTTCAGGACAATGTTAGAGGAACTGAGAATGTGGCTAAGTGGGAATTTATCTTCAATCATTACAACCTGCTTTAGTTTCAGTCTCATGTTTTGTGCAATATCTTTTCAATTGTTAAAATATTGATAAATACTAATCCAATCTCTCCCTTTCCATGCATAGACAGCAAGGTTAAAATCTAAAGAGATGAATGACTATACAAGGATACTCAGCTCATCAGTGGCCAGACCAGTTAGAAACTCCAACTTCAGTTTCCTTTCCATTATCCCAGTGATTACCACTTGGCTGATCACAGAAACACATGGGATCCTCCTCCAGAGACTAATCCACTAGGCATGGGGACTATGGCCTGGGGATATGTATTCATGTTTCCCAGGAGATTCTGACAGGTTTGGGAATTACTACATCAAGCCCATCGTATTCAAGTTTTCCCTTCCAGCAGGAATGAAGCAACATAAGGGAGACACCTCCCCACTGATGGGAAGAAAGGGAAGGAGAGAAATAGGAGTCAGCCAAATTCTCTGCACTCCTGAGATCATAAACTTTCTTATGTGTGTGTGTACTGCACTAGTTTTTGATTAATGAATTAGAAACCTAGTCTTCTTATTACATAATGCAAAAATTAATATCATAATTCATTAGGCTAATTGATCCCTGGTGTATCAGGCATTGTGCTAAACATTAAAAAAACACAGATTAAAGAGTTACCTCATACCTAAATGAGGGAGACAGACAAATTAAAGGACACACGTAACATCGGAGTAAGGGTTCAGATGGAAAGTCATGGGAGCCCAGAGAATGGGAGAACCACCTAAACTGGGAAGAAGTCAGGGAGTCCTGAAGGTGAACTCAGCCAGCCAGACAAAGGAGGGATCCTTCCAGGCAGCATGAGCAAAGGCACAGATGTGTGAAAGAGCTTCAGCTATTCTGAAAACTTCAGGAAGCTTAACCTAGACAGAGATGCAGGGAGAAAGGGGCTGGTACCAAAGTGGGAAGTGCTGAGGCTGGAGGGGAGTATGGTCCAACCATGGAAGTCCACAATGGCCTTCACATTCCAGGTGCTGGGGAGCCACTGCAGCATTTTAAGTGGAGGAGTTTAGTGAGCAAATCCGACTCATAGAGAGAATCCCTCATTCATTCATTCATTCATTCATTCATTCATTCATTCATTCTTCTCTGACTAAGTGGTTACTCTGTGCCAGAACCCGTTTTTGATGCTGGGATACAAAAAAGAACAGATAAAGCATGGTCTCTACCCAGAGAGTGGGGTAAGGCTGAGGCTGCGACTAAGTTGCAGAGTCTTCTATGAGTCCCCACCTGCTTCATGCCTAGTCTGCACACATTATACAGACCCTACAGTCTGTGAACAGGAGGAGTGAACAGGAAAGCAGAGGGCTCAGGGGCAACCCCTCTCAAGGATTTGAGAAACCTTTTGTCTATGGCCTACAGCTATAGAGCACCATTGTTGCCTCTAAGCAATTATAGTTTCTTGCTTAAAAGAAACAGAGAGAGAGAGAGAGAGAGAGAGAGAGAGAGAGAGAGAGAGAGAGAGAGAGAGAGAGAGAGAGGTTTTGTGATAGAATTAAATTATTATCCTGTGATATGGACTGAATTGTTTGCTCTTTTCCCCATCCCTACCTAGCCCAAATTTATATACTGAGCTTTAATTCCAGTGATTGCGTTTGGAAATAGGGCCTTTAAGGAGGTAATTAAAGTTAAATAAGGCCATAAGGGTGGGGCTCTAATTTAATAGGAAGAGGAAGAAACACTAGAGATAATACAGTCTGTTCTTTCCCTCTCCCTCTCCCTTTCTCATTCCCACCTTCCCTCTCCATACACACACAAAAAAATGGTCATGTGAAGACACAGAGAGAGAAGGTGACTATCTTTAAATTGAGGAGCTAGGCCTCATAGAAACCAAACCTTGACTTTGATCTTGGACTTCCTACATCTAGAACTGTTAGAAAATACATTGCTGTTGTTTAATCCACCTGGTCTATAGTATTTTGCATATGGCAGCCCCAGCAGACTAGTACATCCTGTTAGGTGATACTCAAATGTCTTATTCATAACAAACATTTATTTTTAGGAAATCAGCATTGAGGGTTAAGAACCTTCTAAACATTGTGCACAGGTGTGGTGAAGCTCACACACCATCCTCTGAAGTGCTTCAGAGGATGAATATGAGCTTTCAGGTGAGACTGGTTAAATCCTGATAGAGCTCTTCACTGTTCTAGAGTCGCCCCAGAGACTCGAGTTCTGTGCTCAGCACTGCCAGCAGCAAGGTGTGTGAACTTTTCTCAGTGATTCCAATTCCTTGTTATGAAAACAGGATGCTTGGTGGCAGTGAGGCAGTGGGAATGGCTAAATTCTTGCAAGGTCCTGTAGCCTACCACTTTGTAATTGTTTTCTTTCTAGCTTTCTAAATAGATATTTCAATATTGACAAGACCTATTGGGGCATTCACCAGATAAACACACCAATGGCACAGTTATCTAGAAGTGGCCCACTTGCAATAAACCTGATTGGGAAAAGAAATGGACAATTAATTTCAGGCAAACAATAAAAATGTAGGAAAATTAAAAATGTAGAGAAACTAATAATGACAGTGACGAGGGCTGGCTCTGCCTTTTATTAGCGTCTTTTGTGTTCTTTCATGAAACATCTATTATCGGCGAACTGGCTGATTATTCTCTCATAATTACTTCATACGGAATAATTAAATAAAATGCAGGCAATAATCTTTTATAGACAATTACAACGAGAAACATTTCTGTGGGAGGAATGGAAGGGAGGGGTGTTGAGTGAGAAGGCTGGAATGTAATTCCTGGTTCCTGGGTTTTCCTGGAGTTTCCTTTGCCAGCTCCTGGGTCTCTGTTAAGACCTCAAAAGATTCTACCATAGGTGAAGAGAGCCTACATCATCATTTCTGTGACCAAAAGAGGATTTGGCTCTCTGGCAAGAAAGGAAATGAGGACAGGTTTTATAAAGTAACTCTTGATCCAGATATTCACCTGTGAAGCTTTATCTTTTCTAGCCATCAGGGGATGCCAAGGTAGTTATGATGGTAGGCTTTGAAGCCAGACAGGTCCAGATACAGTTCCCTCTTCTTGAAACTATAATCTGAGGATCATTACTGACACTTTCTTCTTCCTCACCCATCACACCTAATTCATCATCCATAGTCTTAGGGAGGCAGTCTCCGAAATATTCCCTATATCTTCAACCATTACATCTATTTCCATCACCCTACACCATCATCTCTCTTGGGCCACTACAACAAACCTCCTCTAAGTATCTCTGCTAAAAATCTTACTGCCATGTAACTCTTCCTCCATAAGTAACTGGTGGACCTTTGAAAGATATAAGGTACATTAGGACATTCCTTTATTTAAAACCCTACAAGAATTTCCTGCTGCATGTAAGAAATACACCAGATTATTTTGCAGAACCACATAGCCCTGGCTGGTGTGGCTCAGCTGGCCACTATGCAGTAGGGTACCCTATTCTTCCTTCCTTGACTAGCAGTCCAAGCCTCCTGCCATTTCCTGTATGGTGTGGCTGGTTCTCCTGACCTTAGGGCCGTTGTATATACTTTTTTATTTTGTTCCTGGGTAATTTCTTTATATATTTCATATTTATTAATGAAAACAAGTATCCCCCCCCCCCCCGTTTTAGTTATCTAGAATAGTGCTTACCCCTCATGGAGCCAATGTTTTATTAAGGGGCATAATAAAGTAAATACATAAAATCACATAGTATCTACACTAATAAAAGAGAAAGATGCAAATTGACTGTACCTCTGTGATGCTCACCAGCCAATCAGGAGTGAGTTTGCAAGTTAACCTAACAAAGGTGGCAGGATAATTTGCATACATGGGTACCAAGCGGCCAGAGGCGGGGCAGCATCAAGCAGCCTGGGTCCAAGGGATGGGCGCCAAGCCCTCAGCCTCCCAGGACTATTGCTGGCCCCAGAAGATGAGGGTGGCCACGCAGCTTGACAGCAGACAGCAGGGCCTGCTTGGCTGAAGCCACAGTGACCCACGAGCAGGCAAGTGGGCCCACAGGCTGCACGCAGCAGGGCCTGCTTGCCCATTGTCATGGTGTGGAGCAGGCAGGCCCCAAAAGAGCAGAGAACCATGGGGAGTGGGCCTAAGCCATCAGTAGGAAATTCCCTGAGGGCTCCTAGATTGGAGAGGGTGGAGGTTGGGCTGAGGGAACCCCCACCCCCATGCACAAATTTTGTGCACTGGGCCTCTAGTTATATGATAAAAAAATGGTAGGGGGGAATGAAGTCAGGGGAGATTGAACTGTGGCTAGGAATGGGGTCAGGGGTTGCAATTTTCAATAGGGTAGACGGGGAAGGCCCATGAGGATGATATTTGAGAAAAGACCTGAGAAAAGTGGAGAGTGAGCTTTGTCTACTGAAGTCTTCAGAGGCGAGAAAACCCAATAAGTCTGAGAACACCTAGAACCCAGACCTAAGCTTTGAGCCCATTCTTTACTAAAAACAACTAGGTATCCTTGGAAAATCTCTGACTCCAGACCTGGGCAGGGAAAGTACAATTCACATTAATTTATCAGAGAATGACCCACTGAATAAAATAGAACTCCATGAATCAACATGATATAAATAAATAAATGAATAAAAATATGGGGAGAAAATAAAGCTCTTCATTACTGGAGAATTCCAACTAATAAATGTAGAATGAAAGATGGAATTAAAAATTTTCCATTTGGTGATCATCATAGTAACAATGAACTAAGGCAAGAAACATGATGTTAAAACTAGTGGTTGAGAGTGGGCTAATGAAAGAGATCTTTACATTATCTCAAAGTCTCTCCACATGAAATACTTATTAAGTACAAAAGGAATAACATAACTTTATAGTAGAGAAACATGGACAACATTATCTAGTCAAGTGATCATAGCATCAACATAAATAGGATCAGCTAACATTGCACACCACCTGAAAGAATGCTAATGAGAAGTATACAATTTTGATTTTGGAATTTTCTACCAAAATAATGTATAATCTGGGTCTTATCATGAGGAAGGATTTTACCAACCTTAAAGGGCATCCTGCAAAATGACTGTCCTGTATTCTTCAAAAAGTTCAAGAGCATGAGATATAAGAAAAGACTGAAGGACTGTTCCAGGTCAGGGAAACTAGAAACATAAAATAACTGGGTGTAACTCAACATCCTGGATGGGTCCCCTTTGCTATAAAAGACAACACTGGAGCATTTGATGTAAGTTGATTGGGGAAGCAATAAGGATGGTAGTATTGCATGAATATGTATCTGAGTAAATAGTTGACCTCAAGGGTATTGGATAATGGACCAACATGGAGATGGAGATAAATTTCTAGTAGAGTTATTCAGGACTCTATCTTGACATGTCTGCAGTTTTATTTTATCAATAGCTTGTATAAAGGATAGAAGGAAGGATCATAAAATCATATGGTTCTGGGAAAGAGAGCTACTAGATGATTAAAATTTCTCTGCATATGATACAGATGAAGAATAAAGAACATAAATTTTAGTAAAGATAAATATAAAGATTTAAACTCAGGTTAAAAAATAAACAACCTCACAATTGGAATGTAGATGAATTGACTTGCCAGGAGTTAAGTGAAAAAAGATTAAGAATGATTTATTTGGCCAGAAACACTTCATGCTCCAGTTGTGGGATATGCTTGATAAACATTGAATGTTCCCTTAGGCCCTGCAATTTGTGGAGTACTCAGACGAAGATGGGGACCTCTGCATAGGTCTGATCACAGCTAAAATAATGTGTTCAGTGCTGGGAGCACTATTTGAAAAAGGACCTAAACAAACTAGCATTTGTGTGGAAGAGGATGATCAGAATGATTAGGGTAAGAGACCTGGAATAGACATCAACATGACCAATTGGCTGAGGGACCTATTCTAACTTGGGAAGAAGACTTATAGGGACATAATGGAGTTATCTACAAATATTTAAAAGACTCCAATATGGAGCCTTTCCATAAAGTAAGACTGGAATACATGAATGGGAGAAGTAAGGGTCAGATTGCAATTTCATATAAGTTATAATGTCCTAAAAATGATCACAATTCAACATAGAATGAGTTCCTTGCTGAGCAACTCATCCTTTTATTCAGGCAGAATTTTATGGACTAGGTGTCAGAGATGTTTTAGGTGTCATTTCTCTTTCAGGCAATGGATTGGATTTAAATGGCTATGGCTACCTGTCTTTATCAACTCTAGATTCGATGCATCTTGTATTTCTCTCTGGGGTTCCTGCAGTGAAGGAGGCAGAAATCCTGGCAAATGCAGGAGCAAATCTCTGAGTGTGTGGGTTAAGGTCTAGTTCTTTCTCTAACTAATTTTGTGGTTTGAGAAAAATAGCCATTCTTTCTAAGCCTCAATTTTTTCATTGGCAAGAAGAAGCTGAATTAGATCTCTCTCTCTCTCTCTCTCTCTCACTCTCTCTCTCTCTCTCTCTCTCTCTCTCTCATTGTGCTTAAAAACACATAATATAAAATCTACTTTTTAATAAAATGTAAGTGTACATGACAGTATTATTAACTATATATATATATATATATATATATATATATATATATATATAGTTGTATAGGTTTCCAGAACTTTCTCATCTTGCATGACTAAAACTCTATACCCTATTGAAGAGCAATTCCCCATATCCCTTTGCCTTCAGCTCTGGAAACTACCATTTAACTCTCTGCTTCTATGAGTTTGACTACTTTTTAAAAGTAGGAATCATCCAGTTTTTGTCCTTCTGTGGCTGGCTTATTTCACATAGCATAATGTCCTCAAGTCTCATCCATGTTATAGCATATAACAAGATTTCTTTTCTTTTTTAAGAGGCTGAATGATGTTTCATTGTATGTGTATACCACATTTGTTAAATCTATTCACCCATTGATGAACATCTAGGTTGTCCCCATCTCTTGCAATAAACATGGGAGTACAAATATATCTTTGAGATCTTTATTTCCATTTTAAAAAATATAAATACATGGGTTCCAATTTCAACAAACAAAATAAACAATAAAGTAAAAAGGGCAGCCTATGAAATGGGAGAGAATATTTGAAAGTCATATAACTGATAAGAAGTTTATATCCAAAATATATAAGGAACTCCTACAACTCAAGAAGAATAAGAATAAGAATAAGAATAAGAATAAGAATGAGAATGAGGAGGAGGAGGAGGAGGAGGAGGAGGAGGAGGAGGAGGAGGAGGAGGAGGAGGAGGAGGAGAAGGAGAAGGAGAAGGAGAAGGAGAAGGAGAAGGAGAAGAAGGAGAAGAGGAAGAAGGAGAAGAAGAAGAGGAAGAAAGAGAAGAAGAAGAAGAAGAAGAAGAAGAAGAAGAAGAAGAAGAAGAAGAAGAAGAAGAAGAAGAAGAAGAAGAAGAAGAAGGAGAAGAAGTAGAAGAAGAAGAAGAAGAAGAAGAAGAGGAGGAAGAAGAAGAAGAAGAAAAGGAAGAAGAAGAAGAAGAAGAAGAAGAAGAAGAAGAAGAAGAAGAAGAAGAAGAAGAAGAAGAAGAAGAAGAAGAAGAAATAGCCGTATTTTCTGGTGTATAAAACAACTTTTTAACCCAGGAAAATCTTCTCAAAAGTCGGGGGTTGTCTTATACGCTGGGTGTAAAAATACCATAGCTTGCAGTTATGATGGGCGTTGCTAACTCGCCAGGGGCTTGCTCTCTCTCTATTGTTTGTTATCTTCCTCCTATCATCATCAGTTCCAGTCGTCTTATATACCAAAAAATATGGTAACCCCCCAAATAGGCAAAGGACTTTAACAGACATTTTCCCAAAGAAACATATAATGGCCGTTGGTATCTGAAAACATGCTCAACATCACTAGTCATTAGGGAAATGCAAATCAAAACCATAGTGAGACATATATCATATATATAAGATGACCATTATAAAAAAATAATGTCTTAAAAGTAATTTCTACTTTGACAATCTGTGATTCTAAATTTAAAATAACCCAAAAATTGTGATTGCTATGAATCTTATATATATTTTACTTGTAGTGAAGCCTGAGGACTTGATTCAATGTGTCTTTACTTTCTAGTTAAACAGTTTTACAGTCTGATTCTTTGATTTCCAGCACCCGAATATATTACTAGTATATTAAATCAATGAAGAAGAGTGGGGATGTCCAAAGCAGCGAACTGACAACAGTACAAAATGACTCCTGATATCCTGGTACACAACAGAACAATGAGAAGAAGTAGACAAAGCATTTTCAATTAAATTTATCAGTCCCATAATCTTGGATTAGTGAAAGTATCATTGCATCACAATATAGTACTTAATGTGCATAATGTTTATGGCTTCTTTTAGGAGGCAAATAATAAACTGCTGAGTTGCTCTAACTAGAAAAACTTGAATGAAGTAAGAGCATCTGAGAGATACAGTGAGGAGGAGCTAAGAGCCTGGAGCCATTTATACCTGCATCTGTATCCCACCCCCATCACTTGCTATGTTGAGACCTTGGTCTCCATTCTCTCTTTTTTAAAGTTGAAATGATGATACCATAGGGAGCTTTGGGAGGATTCAATGGGATCATAATGCTTGCAAGGTGCATGTCTTATAGTGTGAACTCAGTGAGTGTTGGCTGCTGCTCTGATAAGGAAAACTGGTAGAAAAATGATGGGTGTTGTCCATCCAGCCTACAAAGCAGAGCTATGCAAAACAGGGTGGGGAAGAGAGCAAGTTGGGTGTTCCATCAGACAATTTGGAAGAGGCCAAGTGAGAGTGGATGAGTTGGGTCTACTCCTAGGGCTTGCGTTATTGCTCTCAAGAGCATCAAGTTTTCTCCTACCCTCTAGGGAAGGAGACTTTCAAAGTTTTCTGAGTTGCTTGTTCCAGAGCTTGAATTTCCATGACACGCAGAGACAACTTTTTCTGTGGACAAAAATGAACTGACACTTGATTTTCCATTAAAGGAACTTATGTGTCACATCTTTGAGGGATGAATACCTTTTATAAGTATACTAGAGGCCCATTGCAGCAGATTCCTGCAAGAATAGGGCTTTCTCAGGCCTATTCCTATAAGAATAGAGCTTCCTTCAGCCTTCTCTGCTGCCCCACCTGCTTCCCTCCCTTCTCAGCAGCCCCACTTGCTTCTCCACAGCTTCACTCCCTTCTGCAGGGCTTAGCTTCCTTCCATGCTGTCTTCAGTCTTTGCTCTGTGCCTAGATATGCAAATTAACTGTCATCTTGCATGGGTTAATTTGCATACTCGCTCCTGATTGGCTTGTGGACATGGCTTGTAGGCATAGCAGAGGCATGGTCAATTTGCATGTTTTTCTTTTAGTAGATAGGATGCTGCCAGAGGACAAGGCTTCCTAGAAGCAAGTCATCAATTACAGGCAAAATTTAAGGCATGGATAGACAGAAGGGGGCAAGGCATGTTTAGGTTTTGGGGGTCTTCTTAGACCTTTTTATGTTATTTCAAATACAGGTTAAGATAATATGAATATCAAATAGCTTTAAAATGTTATCAACATATCGCATTAATATTTAATAATATCGTCTCATATGTATAGGGGAGACACTGAGAGAGGAGAGGATTTCCAGTCAAGTGTTTTTATAGAGAGAATGCTGATGGAGCCGATGAAGAAAACTCTTATCATGCCCCATCTTCATTTACTAAGAATTTATTGCTTAAGAAAGAAAATAAGTTGATGCACATTATTAGAAAGCAAATGTACTCTTTAAAAAAGTTTAATCTCAATTTAAATAAAAATGGAACCTTTCTAATTTTCTATTTTATTTCAACATGAGATAGGAAACTATATGCATATATATTTGCATATAAATCCATGGACATATGTTCAAAGATTCAGATATAATGTGTTATAGTCACACAAAATGATATCCTACTTCAGCATTTTAGGTAAGTGAATTCCTTTTTTTTTTTTTTACAATATATTTTATTGATTTTTTACAGAGGGGAAGGAAGGGGGATAGAAAGTCAGAAACATCAATGAGAGAGAAACATAGATCAGCTGCTTCTTGCACCCCCCCTACTGGGGATGTGCCTACAACCAAGGTACATGCCCTTGACCAGAATCAAACCTGGGACCTTTCAGTCCGCAGGCCAATGATCTATCCACTGAGCCAAACCGGTTTGGTGATAAGTGAATTATTTATGTAAGTATGGTATGTGCCAATTAAAACATATACTGTATACAATTACCATTTAAATGGAATTCTTTAAAAATATGTTATTCTACTCTGGTCCACCTTAAACAGAGCTATTAAATGCACTCTGACATTTTTTGGTAAACTCTGGTCAACACTGGGCATGTTGATACCACGCTGTGCTGTGAAGCGCCGAGACATTCATTGGCCCATCAGCCTTAACTTCTGACCAATCAACTGTATTTTTTTCAATTCTTCTCCTTCTAAACATTTAGTAACAAGAATTCACATAAGTCAAATATAATTAAACCCTTAGATAAAAAGTACAAAACTAGCAAGGATAGGTGAAGAGTGTGTGCTGGGGCAGGGAGTTTGTTCGTCAGAGTATGTCCTGAGGTTCCCGAGGGGCCCAGATGTCCTTGTGTGACCTTACCTATTCCCAGGGGGTGATGCAGTACAGTGATTAGGATTCTCAGATTTAGATCCCACTTTTGCTCCTTTCTGTGTGTCCCAGGTGTTAATCTCTCTGAACATTGCTTCCCTCATCTGTGAAATTGACCTTAGCAATGTTGAGTGTCATCAGGGGTTATTGTGAAAGTTCAAAGGTGCTCAGCAAAGCTTGGCCCCAGTGGCCATTCATGATGGATAGCAATTGACATTATTTACCTGATCACCCCAACTAAAATCATGGCCCTCATACACACTCACCTCCTAACCCATTTCCTCAATATTCTATATACAGCCCATTCTATTTTTGCACCCCTTTTCTTATCTCTGTAAGATAATACAATACAAGATCCATTGGAGTAAGATTTTTATCTCTTTGTTCATTACTAGAAAAGTCTCTGGCATTTACTAGGTGTTCAGGGAACTTTTGTTTAATGATGAATTGGCTCATGAAGAATGAATGAATTGGCACATGAGGAATGAATGAATTAGCCCATAAGGATGGACACAGACAGTACAATGGAGCACCATTCCTGCCATGAGGCTGAGTGGACTGACAGATGGCCAGACAGTCGCATTCTTGGAGGCCTACAAGCACATGAAGCAGTGATGAGCTACTGCCTGAGATGACTCATTTACTTGCCTCATGAAATCCAGTGAGATGATGGCAGGAAGGAACAGAGGAAGCAGGACAAACAGAGGTCTCTCTCTCATTTCTTTAAAATTAATCTTCACCTGAGAATATTTTCCATTGATATTTTAGAGATATTGGAAGAGAGGGAGAGAGACAGAGAAACATCAATGGGAGAGAGACACATCGATTGGTTGCCTCCTGCATGTGCCCCAACCAGGACCAGGGATTGAACCTGTAACCAAGGTACATGCCCTTGAATGGGACTGAACCTGGCTAGGGCAAAAAGAGGTCTTTCTTTAGCACCACCTGGACATGTCAGTGCCTACCCCGGAACTTGGTTCTTTCCAGAGCACAGTTCTTGTCTGAAGCCTTGTGTGTGGGGAGAATAAGGCACAATCTATGTTCTGCAGCTCCAGGACCTATGGCAAGTCCCTTTCTGCTTCTCAAATTTTCTCCCAAACACTGAAGGGGTTGCCACAGTGACCTGTTAGCTTAAACTTTGGATATCTGTCAAAATGTGAAGGTCTTTTAGCAGCAGCAACGATTTTACTTCTTAGAGTGAGTGTGGGATCTAATATGCAGGTCTTTTGGAATAAGGGTTAGCAAGGGCTCTAGGCTCGGGAAAAAAAGGGGAGAATGAAAGAGAGAAGCATTAGGTGAGGTATGACAAACAGCCAGTTTTCTTATTTTGCCCAAGGCTTGCCTTGTCCTCTAGCACATGTGAGCAAATACCCTCAAATATACAGCAGCTTTTAATTCTGTAGTCGTAGAACAACTGTTTGAGAAACCGTTTCCAGTAAAACCCTAAAAGGTGGCAATTTTGCAATGTTTGCACATTTAGTTAATCCAAGGTAGAAAAAATGTTGGTTGAAGTTGCTTTGGGACCCTGAGAGTAACTAAAGGCAAGATGCCTTTTATATTGCAAAAATGGTCCTTTGAAGATGAGGAATAGTATGGCATTGAGGAATAAGACAATCTGTTTGGAAAAGCTTAGTTTGGCCTCTAGATTGACCATTACTTTTGGAGAAAGAGAGCAGATGTTCCATAATTCAAGAAATGATAAAGATGGAATCGGTAGCCCACATTTATGAGGAAGAAAAATTATAAAGCATCAAACCAATAGGAAAATTTAGTCAAGAAAATAAATTGCAAGCCTACATTGGAGTTGGCACACATTCTGTTTCACCTCTCAAGCTATAAGTTTCCACAGCCAGCCAGTAATTGCTCAGAAAGAAGATCTTTAGCACCAGGAAATAGATTCAGGATAGTCAGTTACTTCTGTATCCCAGGGCTCACACTTGTGCCCCATGATTTAGAAAGGTTTCTATCAAAATTGTTTTAAATCAAAAGGTTTTATGTCTCAAAGGATTAATTCTTATTCTCAACCATGCCAGATCACTGTGTGTCTGTATGTACATCTTATATAATAAAAGAGTAATATGCAAATTGACCATACCTCCTATCAAGCACGCCTACCAGCCACGCCCACCAGCCAATCAGGAGCTGGGACGGAGCCAGCCAGTGAGCACTGACCCAGGCCAGGGAGGCAGGGCTGAGGTGGCCAGCATGTGCTGGCCAGAGCAAGGCCCAGGCCATGGGGGACGGGGCCAAGGCAGACAGTGCAAGCTGGCCAGGGCAATGGTCTGGGGCTCGCGGGGGGGGGGGGGGGTCTGGGGCGGAGCCAGCCTTCGGCCCCATTGCAGGGCAATGGCTGGGTGCCCAAGGCCTAAAGTCTTAGCCAGAGGTTTTAGGCCTTGGACAGGCTCGGGGTGAGTGGTCCATAGGACATCCCCTGAGGAATCCCAGTATGTGTGAGGGGATAGTTTGGGCTGAGGGATCACCCATCCCCAGTGCACAAATTTTGTGCACTGGGCCCCTAGTATTTATATATATGAACATTTTACTTCTGTCTTCACTTAATTCTTTATTCAATATTTTAAAAATCCTCATTTGATGCTTTCAGCACACCAGTATGCCTCTATGAAGGAGGAAACCCACATTTAGATGTATAAGGATCCCTTGGCTTCATAGTCCTATCTGACACAAATACATATGGGTGTGCACCTGTGGCCTTTATGCAACCTCTATATTCATATATCATGATAGAGAAATTTGTGATTTGTATCTCTTTTTCATGCAAGTGCCAAGATGCTCTTCTTTCTAGCTAGCATCTGGAATGGGAAACATGGGTGGAATTTCTATTTTTTCATGTTCTCTTACGGAATATGAGAGGATATGGTAGAAATGAAGAGTTTAGGATTCTGTACCTCAATCCATAAACATTTTCAACCCCAGGTGCTCCTAGCCTTGGGACATTGAAGGAAACTGGCCAGAGTGGCCACAGATGTCAAAGGGAATGAAAGAAGCTCCCAAATAATTATAACTGCTCTTGTTGTCAAGAACTGAGGAGTAAAACTGTTCCCCCTCTGCGACAGAGTAAGGACTCATTTCAGATTCATTGTTTCTTCAAGATACGAACAAGGTGAGCTTTAGATACAGGACTTTTTCCTCCTCCAAACTTTTCCAAGCTGCATACTACCTTAAAAATCAGGTCAAGAATTACCTCCTTCCCATAGAACCTGACCTCAAGAATTGATCTATTTTTCAGTTCCTCCTATGGACACTGGGCACATTATGTACCAATTTTCATGCATTTTCTAAAAGTATCTGCAGATTGTTTTCCAGCTACCTCATGTGTAAATGTTATCTCATTGTGAATCAGTTTCCTTAGGGCAATGAATCCTTCTCAGTTATTGACTGTCATAATAATTCATATACCGTTTTACATTTAAAAACACGTGGTTTGAATAACAGATGGTATTTGTGTCCTGTACCCAAATACCATCCTTTCTGACTTGTCCTGAAGATACCCGAGATTTTTATCACCATGCACTAAGAGATTTTTTATGTAAGTTTATTGATAAAACAATTGTAGACTGATACAGTCACTCAATTTTTAATTCAAAGATTTCTCCTGTGCCCTTACTCTGTATAAGGCACACTGCTGGATAAAGGTATATGGGTGAGTGCGTGCGCAAAGTGGAATTGGAGATTGCCTTTGCTTTCCAGGTGTGTGGTAGTCATCACTCACTCTCACCACTTACTCGTTCTGCTCACTTTGGGAGTGAGGAGGTACTGGTAGTGTTGAATTGACTGCCTCCTTGTGTTGGAAGCGGGGCAGATGACTAGTTTGCTAATGAGATGTGTCAAGAGGTTGTGTGCATTAGTTCCAGGCTGGAGCATACCTATGCTGGTGTGAGAGTCTCCAGAGCTCTCTCTCTTTTTTTATGCATGGTGACCAGCAGGAGTGAGATGGTGACTATTGCCTTAGTCTGGCCCCTGAGAGACTGCCATGAACAGAGTCACTCAGCTGATGGACAAGAAGGATGAGTGAAACAAAAGCCTTTTTCTGTTTAAAACCTTTGAGATCAGGGGGTTATTTGGTACTACAGTACAGTCTCTAGCCTATTTTAACTGATACAGGGAGCTTATCCTTGTAATGTAGGAACAAGACATGGGCATCAATAGCTGTTATAAAGAATAAAGTTGTAAGGTAGACATAGAAACATTTTTATGGAGAGAGATTCCTCAAAGTATGGGTATCAGTGAGCACCCAATAGAAGAAATGGCAACTGGGCTGGGACCACTTTAGAGAAAAAGAGTAATTCAGACAAGACCATTCCTGAAACAGTTTGTACCCAGGTCTGGAGGGGAGTTAACATTCATAGAATGTTCATAGTGAATAATTCAGGCTGAATCATAATTATGCTAATAATGAGTTGCTGTTTACTGCATGTGCTTACCACGTGACTGGTTATGTGCTAAGTGGTTTGCATGTATTATTGCCATCAACGTTCACAGTGTACCTGGGATATAGGTGCTATCATCATCCCAATTTTACGGCTGAGGAAACCAAAGCTTCAGGAGGTCATGTAACATGTTCCATGTCCCACAGACAGTGGGCATCACCACAGAGGCTCAAATATCAGCCTGACCCCAGCATCCATGCTGCCAACCATGCAATATTCTACTTCTGAAAAGCATCTTAGCAGTTGTTGAATGAAGGGGGAGTCTAGAGTTATTTATGCGTTAGCAAGACTTATCTGTTAATGCAGCTATGCCCACTGCCACCGAGCAGGAAGCAAGAATTTTCAGAAGAGACTCAGCTAGATACGTTCTAATGGAGAAAACAAGTGCAGAGGCAATGCTTGGTCCACTAAGGGTGCTGTGTGCCTTCAGACCGCAATGTTGTGATTGGCTCCTGGCTTTCCAAGACCCTCCTGAGGTATCAATTCTAGAAGACACTGAAAGAAACAGCTCTAACTCCAGGTGTCATGAAAACTTTGTCACCAATCCCAACTCTGTTCCGGTCCACCCTTTGGTTTTAATACTATCTCCCATCCCATCTATTGGGTTTGGGATATGAAATTTCCATGAGACATTTGACTCTTTGGGTTGGTGAGAAGTGAAAACTGGTGAGTTGTTTCTAGCTGCAATTTTTTAACCAACATCAGCTAAGGAGATGTAACTTCTCACGTGGGCTTTGTCATTTGCCCCAGAATAACCCACCACCTTCACTTTGGCCTCCACCATTTGGTTTAAGCTCCTCCCTCTGCTGATTTGATCATCCTTTGTGAAGCTCTCAACTCTGCACCTCCCCTTTCTTGGCCAACCAATCTCCTCTCCTTCAAACCCTGAGCTCCTGGAGGGAAGGCACTGTGTCTTCTGCCTCACCCACAGCATGCAGTGCAAGCCTGCACTGCCTCAAGTCTATTTATTTCCATATTTTCTGAAGCCATAACTGACCTATATTTTTCTTCTTACTTTTCTGTATAACCGCTAGAATACCTTAACATCTCTACCTCATTTGAAACTCTATTCCTTCAGAACCATTTACTTTGAAAGCTTTTAAGTCAATTCTGGGTTCAAATTATGGCTCCATAATTTTCTAGCTAAAATATCTTAGGCAAGCCAAGCCAATATGCCCAGTAGTTGAGTCTCTACCCATGAACCAGGAGGTCATGGTTTGATTCCCAGTTAGGGCACATGCCCAGGTTGAGGGTTCGATCCCTGATAGGGGAAATGCAGGAGGCAGTCAATCAATGATTCTCTCTCATCATTGATGCCTCTCTCTCTCTCTCTCTCTCTCTCTCTCTCTCTCTCCCCCTTCTCCCTTCCTCTCTCTAAAATCAATTAAAACATTAAATATCTTAGGCAAGTGCTTTAAAATGTCTGCACCTCAGTTCTCTCATCTGAAAAATGGGAAAATAGTGATAACTATTAGTTTGATATGACATTAATGAAATATAAAGCATCCAGCACCTGGCACATGTTTGATACTCTATGGGTTTTTAATTTCCCACTCTCCCTCTATTCCATTTTTAAGCCTCACTGGAAATAATCTGGTTCTTTTTCATTTATTCAGTCTACCTCCCTGTGATTCTATACAAATTTATTTTTGGTGTGTGTGTGTGTGTGTGTGTGTGTGTGTGTGTGTGTGTGATTTTCTTTTTGGTTGCATTTGCATGTTTAAACCCAGTGTCTCTGCACCCTGTGAAGAGGACTGGGATGCATTTCTTAGGAAGGTTATGACCCAAAGGCAAACAGCTTGCCTTGAAGCCAGCAACCCAGCTCCAGTAGTTCAACCCTATCATTCCTGCACACTTGGAAGCCTTATCAAGTTGCAGGGAATTTGGTAGCACTAATCAAACATTTGCTGTGCACCACCTGGAACTGGTGTGTACTTTAAGATAATGTCTGGCTTCAGATTGGATGCTGGTGATTAGAGCAGTAAATTAGCCCCATGTCGTGGTTGCAGGTTTTCTTGGCCCACTTAGCACATCGGAGCAGATTTCAGCATGCAGATGTTTTTTCAGCTTCCCTTTTCATCTCCAAGGAGAACAATTACAATATCCTGATGTTCCCTTGCTGTCCAACTATTCCCAGTTTGCTTCTGTATTTTGGCTTATCAATAACAAAAGGCAGGTGAACCTTGAAAGCCCCCTGGTCACTTTTGCTTGAAGGTACCATCATGCTGATGGTGTGTGGTTTTCAGCTGAGTGAGAGCTGTTAATATCTCACTCATAGGGGAGCTTTCACATAAATGAGGGCTAGTGGCCATTTGGGGTTTATACTCACATGCCCATATCCCCCAAATACACACATGTGCATACCCTCTGGATCCTCAGTTTTCTTGTGGTTTTCCACTTGAACATAAAATGCAAGACAGGGGCAGTGGTTGGGCAGCTGGGAGGTGGACAGAGCACCTTTTGGGGGCAATTGGCTACATACCACCCAGCAGAGGGCAGCAATGCCTAAGAGTCAATCTTAAATCCATCCCTTTATTTACAGACAGGCCAAGGCAGTTTGGGGTTATCTTTGGGGCATCCTCTGTGGCCCCAAGTAAGTGGGGGATGTTACCTTCATGAAGTCTGTGGGCTATTTTCACTGAGGAACATAGAAAATCCTAGAGCAATGAAGCCCTTTAGAGAGCAAAGGTATCCAAATTCTGCACAGCAAGAAAATTTGCTCATAGATCCCCAGGCTGGTCCTGGGAGTTTCCATGGTACTCTTCACCTTAAAGGTGAAATCAACTGCTGGAGGCAGAGCCAGCGTGTCATAGTTAGTCAATGCGTCTCCTCAAGCTCTTACTCCTCCTTTTAGTGCAGTGGGGTTAGGTCCCAATGTTTTTAAGAAAAAGTACAAAGGTTTCTTGTGTCAACTCTCTTATTTTCAGCCAAGTGTAATTTACGTCCAATCTCTAGTTCCTTGTGAAGTGCCTATGCTAGCATAAACTTGTGTATAAGAGTGATTGTCTCCCCCCCTCCCAACTCCACTACTCAACCAAGAGACACTCCGTGGCTCTCTAAACTTTTGTTCATTTTCTGGGAATTTACCCTTGGTATTGTTTCTTCTCCTCCAGTCACCCTGCAAATGAATCTCACATTAACCTCACTGATCCTTCTCACCTCACCTCACTGACAGGGGCTCCTTGGGGCAGAAAAAAATGGGTCCAGAAGTGGAGAAAATAAAGAAGCTGGGAAAGCAGAGATTGGGGCAGCCACCTAAAGATATATTTTCAGATTGTTCTTCTATAACATTCAAGAGAGATAAGATTTAGATATTTTAACTTATGGAACAAGGTGGAGCAAGATTAAACCTGAAGGTGAAATTTGATCAAGAACATCATAAATGTTTGAACATCTGGAGGCCCATGAAAAGAGCCCCAGGAAGTTGGGGAGAAGGAGAGAAAGCAAAGGAGGTGGGAGTGTAACAAATATAAACATTGCCTATATTGAAATCTTGCTTAAGGCGCTCAGGAAAACTATAGAAAAGACTCTTTCTTGCACTGGCTGGATAGTTCCTCTGGGTGACCCCTAAGCCATTTCAACTCAGCCTCTGGGATTTGATGAGCTGGATGGAATTTTGGTTAAAGTTGCTTCCATATGGTCACTGTGTTTTCCACCTAGAGCTGAGCTCTTTTGTTATTCAATATTTAGTTTTCCATAGACAGTTTGTATAGAACTTCTAGCTGCTTCTGGGAGCTGCATTAAATTGTGGGAAAAGCAGTCTATGGAATTGGGAGACCTGGGTCTAGGTCCTGCTTTTCTCACTAACCCATTGTGATCTTGGACAAGTAACTTTCCCTCTCTAGTTTTTAATTTGATTTTTATGTCAAATATAGGCCCTGGAATACATCAGAGAAGTACACGTGTAGCACAAATTAAGCCAGGTAGTCTGTGCCCAGAATATATAGTGCTAATAGGTCACGGCACTTTTTCCTATTGAAGTAGACTCAGAATCCTTCTCAACACAATTTGAAAGAGCCACTATCAACCAAATGGAACTTTTGCTTGAGATTGAAATTGTTTTCCATTACTGAACTAGACAATTTAAAAGTTTTTTTTGCAGTTCTAAACTCTTTCTATACCATATATTATGCAAGATAGCCATGGTCAGAGAGCAAAGGGTATCAAAGCAGTAATTTTTAAAAGAGCTACATTAGGAATAAAAAGAGACATCTAAAAATACTAGTATCATGCAATCAATTAGAAGTATTTAAGAAGTGGCTACCAAGTGTCTAGAACTTTCTTATATTTTTATACAGAGGTTACGCCTAAAATACACATATTTCAGGGACTAATGACATCTGGTTTAAATTCACTTTGACACATATGATTCTTTCTAACAAGGCAGGCTTGGTAATCATTTAGTTTCCAGGTAGCAAAAATGGTGTGGAGGGAGTTAAATATGTATGTTGGGAATCTGGGAAGACATAATATGGTAGCTAGGTATACTGCAGACCAAGGCATAGAAAGGAACTAAAGTGTAAATGCCCATTTTGCATGCAATCACCCTTATACCTTCAGGTAGAATGAAATCCCACGTCCTTGAGACTTACTATACTAATCAATACATTCTGCAATGTACTATCTTTAACGCAGAAGTAAAAGCTCTTGAAAAGTAGAGATTGTGTTTCATTCTTTTCTATATCACCAGCATCTAACACAAGTATTACTCCCAAATGTTACTTGAATTGAGTTGAAACCACAATTTTGTCTCTAGCTAGTCTGTCCCTTAAGGCATTTGTAGTCCATATTATTAGATCCCCCCAAACTATGCCTAAGACACACTAAGAAAAATAAAATAAAACATTGACTCGAGTGTTGAAGTCCTCAGTTGGCTCAGGTCAGAATCTAGAAGCAAAGGGCATAGATCAAATCCAGTCTTGTGGCTTATGCAGTTTGGGATGGCTGTGGTCAAGAGACCACAGGAAGCTAAACTCAGGAGGTTTTTCCTTACCTCATCCTTAATTTCCTCAACTATAAATAAGAGGTTTGGTCACAAAATGTGTCTAGAGTCTTTCAAATCTAACATCCAATGTTTTGACTTGAAAAGCACAATTATTTTTTAACCAAATGTGTGCTAAACTTCACTGTCCACTTGAATTACATGGAAGAGGGATTCAGGCTTGCTCAGTTCTGCTAAAAAAAAAAGAGTTCTGATCCAGGCTGGGGAAGGAGATAGTTAAGTGTCTAACAAGTGCAGAAAGCTGATTGGCTTTGTCTGTGTAGAGAGGTTTATCAGAAGAGTTCAAGAGTAGCTTCCTCAGAGGACTCAAGCTACGAAGCTAAAGGTAAGATTTTTCTTCTGAGAGGTGATGACCTAATGCAGCCCCAGAAAACTCAAGAACATCTACAGGCCATAGATCTTGGAGGCCAGAGATGAGCAAGGCAGTTTTATATTTATCAAAAAACTACAGCATTGACAAGGCATTTTTATAAATGTTACCACTTTTGATCCTTGGCCCCAGTGGTGAGAGTTGTTATTTCTGTTTTCTAGTTGAGATTCAAGGAGGTTTACAATCACTAAATTAATTTTGAGAAAGAAAAAAAGAGCATCCCCTGACATCTGAAAGCTGGCCTACCACTCACAGTTAGGTCATGTTATTCTCATGTTGAACATAAAAAAATACTAGCCTCAGACAAAGTTACCCTGAGACCAGGATAAATGAGACAAAGCAAGTCTAGTTCATAATTTTGTCTAATCATAGACAAAAACAAGGCTACCATACCACCTACAAATATAAATCAATCTCCCCCTTTGGGTAACATGAGTGACTTCTTTATCAGTTATCGATTTATTCTCATTCTCACTACAGAGAAGATTTACTAAGATACCCAATCATAGATTTTTCTCCACTTTCTAATTATATCCAAACTAGAGCACACCTTTATTTCCTTAACTCTGTTGTAAATCACCCAACCAAGACCCTAATTCTATAAAAGGTTATTTCTAATATCCTATTACTGAGATAACCCATGGTTACTCATGGTGTGCATTCTTCCTTGCTGCAAAGAGTAATAAACCCAACATGTTCAACTATAGATATGTTCCTGGTGGGTTTTGCAGGATACTGACAATTTCTATAAAGTTAAACGGGTTGCTATGGCCAGAGAGTTAGCAAGGGCTGGTATTGTAGCATGTAACCCTTTGTTCTTTCCAGGGCACTCACTACAATCTGAACAAGGCTAACCCTCATTACTATCGTAGGAGAGAGCGGTTCAGAGTGTAGAGACAGCTTGAATCATCTTAATAATTTCTATTTGAATATCTATTTCTTATTTGAGCTTTATATTACTCTAGAGAGGAGAGTGGAATGGGCATTACTGTGCCATCTGGTAGGTGAGATGGAAAATGACTTACATATGGTCTTTAGTTGTGGAGAGCTTCTTCCCTACAAATCTAGACATAAAATGGAGAATATGCATAACATTCTTTTTGGCTATGGTCAAGTCCTGTGAAAACTGCAAAATTAGAAAATGAGAACCTTGGTGGGGAGAAATTTACTTAAAAAGGGCATAAAGTTTACATAATTATGCATTTAGTGTGAGAAAATAGTAAAGTTTTGATAAAAGTTGGTGTGCCCTTAGGCTTCGTTAAGAGGTAGATGGGGCTTTTATTGTAGAAGGGAACAGTTAAGATAGAGCAGGTCTGGAAATCACATTTTAGAGTATCATGGGGTACTTATGACACATTCAGAGGAAGGTAATGATTATGAAGGGAGGCTTTGGAACCAGGTCATAGGAAGACTGGTCTAGGGAATTGGGACAAGGCAGTGAGCCTGGAGAATAGTTCACATGTTGAAAACATAATAACTATCATTAAACATAGAAAAGGCCATCACATAGAAGAAAAAATAGACCTTCACTATGTTACTTTGGAGGCAGAAGTAGGACCAGTGGGTGGAATTTATAAGAAATCAGCTTTTGGCTCAATATAGAAATTGTCTTTTTAACACAGAGAACTGTCCAACACTGTAGATGTCAGTGAGTTTACTATTTTTGAGGTAATTTAAATAGAGCCTGGAGGACATTTGTTAAAGACTCTTCAGAGCACTTCCTGTACAAGGTGGGAGTTTTTTTTTCTGTGACACCTATGGTTGTCCCATCTCTAACATGCCCATCTGGATTATTCCAGACACGTACTAGATTTGAGGTGGGAATGAGGGTAGGGAGGGAAGTTCAAGGATTAATAACATGCAGTCACCTGTCTTTCTTGTGTTTTGTTTGTTGTGTGTGTGTGTGTGTGTGTGTGTGTGTGTGTATGTGTGTGTGTGTGTGTGTGTGTGTGTTTATCATTTACTATCTTGGGTTTTAATTTAATTATCTCTCTGGTCAAGTATCATCTTCTCATTAGAGTAATTCAGCAAAAATCTACTGTATGCTTTTGTTTTCCAGGTTCTGTGGATAACCTTGGTAAATAAAACAAACATGGACCCTCTTCTCATAGAGTTTCATTAAGGTCTTAAATTTTCAAACAGGAACCGTACCTTCCAAAGAGCACTAGTAAAATGTTGGCCAATAAGTGTGTTTGCATATATAGGGATAAGTTAATCCAAAACACTTTCTGCTAAATCACCTGCTTATATCATATTATCTCAGAGTTTGAAAGGAAAAACTATTTTCAGAAGTCTTTGAAATCAGTTTTCACTAGAAATAGGAGATAACAGCCCAAGTTTAATTCTAAATGTTAACTGTACTCTAGCTCCCAGATTTGTCTCAAAAAGTAGTTCTCCAAAGATTTTACTCTGGAGATAAGGAATAAAGGGAGTAGTCTTCAAACCTCTTTACCAGTAATTCAATTAAATTTAGTTCAATCCAATTCAATTTATTTCATAATGGGGGCTTTTAAGGCACTATACTAAATACTCAGAGACTTCAAGAACAATTAAGACTTAGCTCCAAGTCTTAGGAGCTCATTGTCTAGTTTGGAGCCACAGAAAACAGACATAGAGATTACACTGACTTCTGGGCACAAGAGAAAAAGTCAATTTCACAGGAATTTTGAAGGACATGTGATTTTTTTATGGTAATTGTGGAAGGTGGGATCTTCTAGAAAGGCAGACGAGCTTGAGAAAGCTACAGAGATTAGAATTTATGGGATACCTTTACAAAACAGTCAAGATCCCTACAACTGGAGGTTGAGTAGGAACTGGTAGGAGGTAAAGCTGGAAAATGGGGCCATAGAAGAAAGAGGCTAGGAAGCCCAGGCCAAGGATTTATTTTAAATTGACATCATTAGAACCATAGCACAGAGCAGATGCACCCGGCTGTTTCATATGGATTGAAAGTGAGAGTGGCAGGGCAGGTGTCTAAGACTAGAGATTATCCAAACAAACAGGTGGGCATGTGAAATGAACAGAAGATGAATATGAGGTGCCAAGGAGAGATAATTTACAAGGTGTAAGTTTTGGAATACATGTTGCTGGGAAGGAGACAGGGGAAGGGAAGAATAAAGGTGGGACAAAAAGCTAGGTTAAGAGCAAATATGAAATGCTGGTTTTAGACACTGGCTTTGAGATGTTGCTAGGATTCCAGGCTGAATGTTTAGCTGGCAGTTGGAAGCCAGTGTCCAAATCTTGGTATAGATGTTGCATTTAGTATTAGGGATTCACAAGCTATCTGGGTGGAAACCAATGTTGTAAAAAGATGTAAGCATCAAGGGACGGAGGTTAGGGATCCTCAGGTTTGGGGGGAAATATCTGTGTTTATGGAGGAAGAGAGGCAGTAAAAAAGATAGAGAGTGAGGTCTGTGATGAAAAAGTTACTGTTGTGCGGCCCACAGAAACCAGAGAAGATACTTCCAGAGAGGTAGACTGGTAGTCAATAGAGCTAATAGTGCCAGAGGTTGAGGGGGGTAATGAATAAGAAATAGCTTTTGGAGTTTGGCAATTACAGATGTTTGGAGGCCTTTGCAAAAGGTCTCAGCACATGGTAGGAGAAGCAGATAGGTGGTGTGGAGCTGTTAGAGAGATGAAGGCAGGAATTTAAGTCACATTTCAAAGGGGTTAGGAAGTGAAGGAACATTTTGAGAGGATAACATGGGTGAAAAATGTTTTATTAAGATAGAAATACTTTCTACTTTTAGGAAGAAGTGGGTATAAAGTGAGAAGATAAAAAAAACCAAAATTTGGAGAACTAAGATGGCGGCAAAGGTAAAACACCTATCTTGCCGTCATAATCAGTAATTTTAATACTACAACTTAACGAAAGAACAAACACCTTCCAGAATCACCAGAAAGCCCGCCGAGTGAAAATTCCACAAATAAAAGTAAAAATAAGACACTGTGACTCGGAGGAGCGGCGGTGAATAGCACTGAAAGATTCGCGCAGAGAGAGGTTTGGAGTGTGCGCCGCAGAGAGGGTGGGCGGCTGAAAACCGGCCAGTTTTCTCGAACGGGGAGACAAAGGCGTCCCACTGGACTGATTCTCCAGCTCTGGGTGAAGTCCAGAGAACCCACTATCACACGGGGTGAAAACTGGACAGTGGGAAGGCACACCGAAGCTCGGGAGCTGCCGGGTCTCCCAGCTTGTGGAGAAGGCAGCCTGCGCGCGAACAGCTCGGCTGCGTGACGGCGCAGAGAGCGCACCGCGACTTGTCTCTCATTCAGAAAACCATCAGACTACTTTGTTTTACGACCCTGGGTGAGACATTGCGCATGCAGACTCATTTTGGGAAAGTCTGAATTCCCCGCAGCCGCAGCCGGTGGAGCTCCAGCAGCGGCTCTCTCTCAGAGGTGCTGGCGGCCATTGCCCCCGGCACAGAGTCCCCGGGGCCGCATAGGGCGGAGCTGACGCTGTCTGCTTGGCCCTGAGACTCCGCCCACTCAACCTGAGCACAGCTGAGCTTCACAGACAATTGGCCTGGAGGTCAACCCTCCAAGTGCTAACAATGATTAACTGAGCTTAACTTCAGTAAGACTGTGCAGCCCATATCCACCTCAGGTAACCGGGGAGGCTGAACCACTATCCCTAGTAGGAAGTCTACCACACAAAGCTAATTGACCAACTCAGGGAAGCAGCCACCATGCAGCAACATGGAAAGAAATCAGATGCGAAAGAAATGGAGGAAAGAAAACGACTGGACATGGAATTCAGAACCACGGTTATAGGGTTTTTCAAGAGGCTCCAACAAAAGATCGAGGCCTATAAGGAAATAAGCAAGACCACAAAGGAAATGAATGAGTCCTACAAGAAAATGAACAAGACCCTCAAGGATATAAACGAGAGCTGCAAAGAAATGATCAAGACCAACGTGGAAATGAATGAGTCCTACAAGGAAATGAAAGAGACCCTCAAGGATATAAAGGAGACTCTCAAGGATATGAAAAAGGACCAACCAGAAATTAAGCATACACTGACTGAAACAAAAAATATTATACAAAGACCTAAAAGTGCTCTGGAGCACCCCAAGAAACAAGTTAAAGATTTGAAATACAAAGAGGTAAAATCCACTCAGCTGAAAAAGCAAGAAACCAAAAGAATCCAAAAAATTGAAGATAGTGTAAGGGGCCTCTGGGACAACCTCAAGCATACCAACATCCAAATTATAGGGGTGCCAGAAAAAGCGAGAGGCCAAGACAATGAAAACCTATTTGAAGAAATAGTGACTGAAAACTTCCCACACCTGGTGAAAGAAATTGACTTAGGAGTCCAAGAAGTGCACTGAACCCCAATATATAGGAACCCTAAGAGGACCACACCAAGACAGATCATAATTAAAATGCCAAGAGAAAAAGACAAAGAGAGAATATTAAAAGCAGCAAGAGAGAAACAGTTGGTTACCTATAAGGGAGCACCCATACGACTGTCAGTGGATTTCCCAACAGAAACGATGCAGGCCAGACGGGAGTGGCAAGAAATATTCAAAGTGATGAACAGCAAGAATCTACAACCAAGATTACTCTATCCAGCAAAGCTATCATTCAGAATTGAAGGTCAGATGAAGTGCTTTGCAGATAAGAAAAAGCTAAAGGAGTTCATCACCACCAAACCAACATTATATGAAATGCTGAAAGATATTCTTTAAGAAGAGGAAGAAGAAAAAGGTAAAGATGAAAATTATGAACAACAAATACACATCTATCAACAAATGAACATAAAATCAAGTGAATTGATAGGCTGTTGAACAGGATAGACTGGTGAATATAACAGAAACATGGACATAGAGAGGGAATGGACTGACAATTCTTGAGGAGAAAAGGGTTGTGGGAAGTGCAGCAAGAGACTGGACAAAAAACTTGCAACAATGGGAGAGGACAGTGGGGAGGGGGAGGTGAGGGTGGAGGGTAGGATAGGTACAGGGTGGAGGGGAGCTATAGGGAGATAAAAAGGGGAAACAATGTAATTAATAAACTGAACAATAAAGATTAAAAAAACACAAAATTTACTTATAAATGTCTCTTATTGAATTGATGGCCAGAAATCAGGGACCAGAGCTCCTAAAGTTGCCAATTCTCTTCTGCAGATAAGGGCTTAAATGATAACCCCTAAAGTCATGCCAAGGATCATGTAGTCATCTTTTCTTGGAATGCTCCCACTCTGTGCCTACCCACCCACCCACCACATACCATTGAGAATGTCTTTACATGCTCCACCTGGCAGTTATCTGTCTTTTCTCTGAACCTCTACCGTGTAAACTAAAACCAATCAGTTTAGTCTGAAATAATTTCCTTTATTGAATGTTTGTCTTTCCAACTAGACTCATGAGGGCCAGGAGCAGGTTTCATACTTCCCTTCATTCTCAGCAACTCTGAACAGGATTTGAGCACACAGCAGGTGCTCAATAATATCTTAGAGTCATAGAATTAAATTGAGAAAGTCCAAGTACCTCATTTTCCTGATTTGGAAATTAAAGTCTGGAGAGGATTTTAGGACTTAATTTACTCATTTGTCATTTGTCAAACACTTGCTGAGTGTTTATTAGTGGCAGACATTGTGCAAGGTACTCAGGACTTCAGGAGACAATGAGATTCACCATCCAGCTTACAGAAAAGACATGTGAACAACTCTGCAAAACATAAATTGTGTAAAGTAAAATGGTACTCTGTAGAAGCTGCAGCAGGAGGAGGGGCTGTTAATTAAATCGAAGAAGTGAGATCAAGTCTAGTGAAAGGACCAGAGAGGGGGAAATATTTGCCCTTTGCCTTAAAGAAAGATCAAGAACTTATGACTTGGTAGTATTCATGCCAGGATGTAGCCCAAACCGCCCAAACCGCCCAAACCTACACTGTTCCTCTTCCAACATGGCCAATGGTTCATTATCCCCAATCACACTATTTTACCCTTTCTTGGCCAGCAGGAATGTGGACACGCACTGCTGTTTGTTAGCTATTTGGGTGACAGAAGGAGCCACTGTTGCCTCTAGGAAAGGGGAAAAGCATAATGGAAATGGTGGCTGGAGAGCATGGGATAAAAGGAAGGGGTTAAAGAAATGTGGCCATTTGCTCACAGAGACTGTCCTGTTCATATCGCTGGTGGTTCAGTAGTATTACCTATGCAAATCTGAGGGTTTTTTTTTGTGTGTGTATGTGTTTGTGTGTGTGTGTGTGTGTGTATGTGTGTATTCAAGAGTCTCTCTACAACAACAGAGGGGCTCAGCTCAACCCAGGAGATGTATCTTCTTGTTAACACCAACAGCCACCTTGTTTGGGACTAGACACTTTTGTCTGAGTCCCCCAACTCTATGAGTTGCAGTCCTAGAAGCTGGTTCTCAAGTCCAGATCAGCAAGAGTTTAATAAAGGGAGGGGGAAGGCAGGTGATGGAGAGCTAGGGACAATTCCACATGGGAGGCTGTATTTTATAGCAGCAGATACCTGATCAGCAGGATAGACATGTGTTGGCATATCTGGAAGGGCTGAGGATGGGGGACTGACACTGGCTGGTGACCTTGGGTCTATCACTAAAAGCATGGGAACCCAAGAGTCTTCATACCTCTCTTGTTTTGACTCCTCATACTTAATGTGAGAGGTGGGTGGGGGAGGGATTAAAATGTTCTGAGATCCCTTCCAACTCCAGTGGTCTCCAGATTTGTAATTGGAACCCCAAGAAGACAACAGCTTGTCAATCTCTCTTCTCACCTCAAGAGGAGTCAGAAAATATTTGGCTCTGACTCTTTAGCAGGGGAAGTGGTTGCCCACAGACATCAAAGTGGAGATATTAATAGATTATTCCAAATGTTATATTTGCATAGATGCACCACTCATGCAGATTGCCAATTATGAACTATTTGTTCTTTCTTCCAGGGGGAGAAGTTGTTTATTTGCAAACTGCATGAAGGTATGGAGCAGCATGGAGACAAGATCCTCACTCAGGAGCTCTCTGAGATTCCAGCAATTTACAAGGTTCTTTAAAAGCCAGTTGAAAGTCACCAGCGAATACTGGGTAGTGAGGTGGCGAAGAGACCAGCAACAAGATTTTAAGATAATGACTTAAATTAGGTCTTGAAATTAGAGTGATTAGATGTCTAATGTGAAAGAAAAATAGTTTTTCTCTAAATTAGACACGATCCAAATAGCGCTCAGTCCGTTTCAGCCCACAGCAGTTCTGGCTGAGTCATGCAAGGAAGATCAGATCCCTTCCTAGCAATTCAAAAATACATCAACTTTAATAGTCACCTGCCACTTATTGAGCACTATTATGTAGGGGAAATTCTTAAGTCCTTTGCTTAAGTTATCTCATTTAACCTCATAGCTACTAGGACACACCAAAGTTTAGAGACTTTCCACATACTCTCTTGCTGAATGGGTATTTGATCACAGGCTGTCTGATCCCAGTGCCTGTGCACTTAACCCTGCACTCTACCCTTCCTAAGGCACTTAATGCTTTAACCACAGGCCATTTTTCTCAGGGCTGTATATAAACACAAGGCTGGGTTCTGAGGGCATGCAGAAACAGGAGCAGCTGATATAGTGCCCCCAATTGTCCTTTATTAGACTCCAGTGTTCCACTTAAGCCTCTAAATCTGAGAATTGCCTGAAGTTGACTCCAGAGAGAGCATGAAGGTGATTAATGAGTTTTTAAGAGAGGAAATGAGGGAGGGATGTAAGAACTGTTTGTAATGAAGGAAAAGAGGAGGCTGAGATGGTAGTGGGACAATGACTACAGCTAGTGTTAGACAGAATAAAATCATAGACTCTTGGCAGCAGAAAGAAACTTGGAAGTGAGCTCATTTAATGTCATACCCAAAGTGGAACTAGAGAGCCTTGAGCTGAATAATCTAAATGTGTGAAGATGATGGGGGAGGCTGTTTTCTCTCCATAACAGGTTAGGGCAAAAGGAAATCAATTAATAAGTCTTCATGGGCTGTATGTATAGGTGCTCAGGCCTGAGCAGGATATCACAGAGACATGCAAAGAATAGAGCCCTGTTCTGAGGGAGGAGGTGGTCTAGTTGTGTTTTAGGACTACAAGATGAGATAGCCTCTGAAAGATGTCTACAAATGACAGCAGTCTGGTCTGTGTGGCCCAGTCTGCTAGCCACTAGCCATGTGTGTCTGAAGTGCACTTAATCTAAGTTGTGCTATCAATTTAAACTACATATTAAATTTCAAAGACTTTGTATGCAAAAAGGATGTTAAATACGGGGTTGGGGGAAAAGTAGGCTTACAGTTGTGAGTATCAAAACAGAGTTTATTCTTGTATTATTATTAACTAGAGGCCCAGTGCACAAAATTTGTGCAATAAAGGGGTGGGGTCCCCTCAGCCCAGCCTTCACACTCTCCAATCTGGGACCCCTTGGGGAATATCCGACTGCAGGATCAGGCCTAAACTGGCAGTCAAACATCCCTCTCATAATCTGGGATCACTGGCTCCTAACTGCCCACCTGCCTGCTTGCCTGCCTACCTGACCACACCTAACTGCCCCCTTGCTGGCCTGGTCACTCCCAACTGCCCTTGCCCCCGCAGGTGTAGTTGCCCCCAACTGCTCCCCTTCCCTCCCTCCCCCGCTAACCTGGTCGCCCCTCACTGCCGCCCTCTGCTGGCCTGGTCGCTCCTCACTGCCCCCATCCATGGGTCTGGTCACCCCCAACTGCCCCCCCCCCCCACTGGCCCGGTCACCCCAGGCAGCCTGCTGCTCAGTCATTTGGTCACCCCTCACTAATCTCCCTGCCAGCCTGGTCACCCACATAGTCTGTTTGGTCATCTGTTCGGTTGTTTTGGATTTGATGGTCACTTAGCCTTTTATATAGAGAGATTATTGAATTATTTTCCATATACAATGAAAAACCTACTGAACAACTGAAAACCTACCTTTTCCCCACCCTGTATATATTTCTATTTTATATTGATTATATGCTGGAATACTATACATACATATGAGAATCAAAAATGACAATATTAAAATTAATAAGTTTACCTTTTTCTGTGTTTTAAAATGTGGATACTAGAATACTAGAAGATTTAAAATGATAGGGGGCTCCCATTATATTTCTCTCAGGTAGTGCTGTTCTAGGTTAGATCCTGGCTGCCTAATGTGCCATCTCTGGATCATTAGCAATGCATCACCTGGTTGCTTGGTAGACATGGAGGTCCCCCTGAATCAAAATTTGCATGTTTCTATGATCCCCCATCAATTTATATCCACACTAAAGTTTGAGAAGCACTAGGTTACCAGTATTCCATGTCTCCTTTGTGAGCTGTTTTTTTTTCCCAGTTTTCACTCTTGATGTCAGCTCTGACACTAACTACCTGAATAATCTCTGACACTAACTACCTGAATGACCAAGAACAAAGTCCGTCCTCAGTCTACACGTTAGGTTTCCCATCTATAACAAAAAGGCATTTAACTAGATTGCCCTTCAAGTGATCTCTAGCCTTATTTTGCAGGTTATGGTGCTATAATTATAATGTAGAAATTCTATTACCTGGTAGGAGAAGTAATCATCATAAGATTTAATTTCACTATCATATTATTCAAATCATTATAACATTTAATTTAGAATCTCTAGTTCCTGATCCAGGTCTTACTTGAGAAGGTAATACTTTTCCAATTCTTTTCAAGAACATTTGCATTTGTTAATTCTGTACCAGAGAGCCCTGTCCCATGTCATTTTGAAAACTTCATTCCAGCATTTATACTCATCAATGAATTTACTTGGGAGCAAGCAGTGGAGAGTTTAGTATTTGGGAAATATTCACTGAGTAAAGGAAATGGTCAGACACAAAGCCATTGATAATTGACAACAAGCTTTTTGAACATCTCTGGGCCAGATCTGCAACATGGGCATTCATCAATTCTTCCTCAGTAGATAGTTAGCAAACATTAAAGGAAGCAGGAAAGCAGAGCATTTCAAGTAATAGTTTGTATCCAGGCTCCATGATTTATGTAATTACAGATAAGTAATTTTACCTAGCTAAGCTTCAGTTTATTTCTCTGCAAAAAGCATTAAGTAAATGTCATTGTTCATTTACTCAATAGATTGTATGAGGATTAAATTAGTGTAGCATGGTGATAGGGGACAATAAATATGAGTTATTATTATTTTTATTATTAATGTTATTATTTGAGACCAATATAATGTGGGACTCGGTATTATGAGGATGAAAAGAATTCGAGGGCTGAGTCTACTAATCGTAGCTAAATTCCACATGAAGGATCGTTTTTGAAGTATAATAGGTTTGATAAAAAGTGGTTGGATCCTAGGTAGAAGAAACACCTGACCTAAGGAGTATGAAAGGCCAAGGCATATTTGGAGAATGGCAGAAAGTCCAGTTTGGTGAAAAGAAAGGGGTAATGGGAATTATGGTTGAAAAGCAGTTTCTTTGGCTGTGGAAACTGGGGCAGAAGAAATATTTCAGGATTACAGGTTTAAATATTTTTTTTGTTGCTGTTAATCCTCACCTGAGGATATTTTTCCATTGATTTTTAGAGAGAGTGGAAGGGAGGGGAAGAGGCACAGGGAGAGAAACATCAATGTAAGAGAGACACCATCGATTGGTTGCCTCCCACATGCATCCTGACCAGGGCCTGGGATCGAGCCTCCAACCAAGGTACATGCCCTTGACTGGAATCAAACCTAGGACCCTTCAGTCCATGGGCAGATGCTCTATCCACTGAGCCAACTGGCTAGAGCATCATTTTTTATTAACATTAAGAAAATGGGTGTCTACACTGCCACACTAGGGGGAAGAGTCCCTATACTTTTGTTGTTTTGCTTAAGGAACAAGGTATTATTCCATCAGCTCCATCCCAACCCTCTGGCCTGTCTTTCCCTGACCAAGCCACTGGCAATCAGATATCACTCCCACGTTAACACGTCCCTGAGACTCATTTCATGCTATTTCTTCATGGGGACATCTGGGCTGACAATGCAAAGAGACTTTTCCCTCATAATTGAAAGGAATTTCTGATTATGTGCAGGATGTCAGCCACGATGAGGTCTTGGACTGTTTCCAATCCCAGCCGCTCCTGTTGACAGAGTCCCAGTCTCCCTCTCCTTCCCCTTCCTGGCATTCTCCCTGTGAACTTTCTGCTCCCTTCTGGGAGCGATTTCTCAAGATAATATGCTGTTTCCAAGCTTCCCTCTCTCCAGCCAGATTGATGGGTACCACATGAAGTGCACTCTTTTGGGGGCCCTGCTCATACGCACTGCTATTGCACAGACCTGCACACATTTCATCTGTGGTTACCCTGTCATTTCCATATCTGGAACCCCACGCCTAACAGGAAAAGGTTGAGTGAACACCCATATATTTTGGGCCTTTCTTTAGAGAAGTTCTTTTGAATATGCAGAACAAAGTGAGGGCTGCATTTATCTCTGACCTTTTCTGGCATCTGTTAAGGGAAAAACAGGGCTCTGAGCTCACCCGCCTCCTCTCCCATGGAGCAAACGATGAAGTTGCCTGGATTCACTTCCTTGCAAAATCTGCCCTCTGGCCTGCCTGCATCTTTCCCTCTGGCTGATTCTCCTTGGTGTTTCCAGGGGATTTCAGGAAAAAACAAAAGAGGATCCTTGGGAGGGGGTGAATTGTTGAGATAGGGGCTAAAAATTCAGGACCCTGGGTTCCTCCTCTGTTTTCAGCCATCAAATCCCTTTTTCATAAAATAGTTCATCCCATGTGTTTTCTACCAGAGTTCCCTCTGATATGGGAAAAGACTTGATGCCAGGAATGAGGAAGGAATGATAGTGAAAGCATCAATTCACTCCATTGGTGCTGATCAGAGAAGATGGCTTTGTCTAGAGCCTCAACAGTATTCAGCCCATAGAATTTGGTCCCTGGGTGTCTCTGGCGGTGGTAGGAAGGGTGGGAGGTAAGAGAGAGGGGATATACCAATACATGTTTTTAAAAAATATAATTTTTAAAATTGATTTCAGAGAGGGAGAGAGAGATAGAAACATCAATGATGAGAAAGAATCATTGATTGGCTTCCTCCTGCTGGGGATGGAGCCCCCAATCTGGGAATGTGTCCAGACCCAGAAATGAACCTTGACCTCCTGGTCCATAGGTCCACCCTCAACCACTGAGCCAAGCTGGTTGGGCATTTTTTCATTTTAATCTTTTTTTAAGATTCTTACCCAAGGTTATGTTTCCATTGATGGGGAGAGAGAGAGAGAGAGAGAGAGAGAGAGAGAGAGAGAGAGAGAGAGAGAATATGAAGAGAAACATTGATATAAGAAACATTGATTGGTTGGCTCTCCTACATGCCCCAACCAGGGACTGAACATACAATCTAGGTGTGTGCCCTGAACAGGAATTGAACCTTCAACCTTTTGATGCATGGTACAACACTCCAACCAAGTGAGCCACCCGGCCAGGGTCCAATACATATTTTCGCCATTTCTCATAACTTTCCTGGGAAACAGTTATAACATAGTAGAAAGAATTATGGGTCTGTTATCAGAAATCTTAGATTTGATATGGGGTAGGCCTTTAGAGGGTTTATGCACTAGCTTTGCTTTTATTAAATGATTCTCAGAAGTAGAATTGCTGGGTCATAGGGCAGTTCCATGTTATTTTTTTGAGGAAGCTCCATACTGTTTTCCATAGTGGCTGCATTAGTCTCATTCCCAACAACAAAGCAAAAGAGTTCCATTTTCTTTACATCCTGACCAACATTTATTGATTTATTGATGATAGCCATAAATAGAAAGAATTCATGGACATGGGCAATAGTGTGGTGACTGTGAAGAGACAGTTGGATGAAGGTGAAAGAGGGTATATGGAGGATAAATGGTGATGAAAACAATAATAAAATAATATAAATAAATAAAAAAAGAAAATGAAAGCACTATGAACAATGCACTAGAACAATGTTCCTATTATAAAGCATTTTCATATGTATAATATATCTAATTAAATATAAATGTAAAAATATATAAAATTAATATTAGCTTACTCTTCACTGGAAACTATTCTTTAGCCTACTGCCATTCATATATAAAACACCCACCTGGTATCCTTAGGATTTTACTATGAAATGTATGCTATTTATTTGGATTGAGCCTTACATTTCCTTTATTTTTTTATTTAATAAATCTTTATTGTTCAGATTATTACAATCGTTCCTCCTCCCTCCATAACTCCTTCCACTTGGTTCCCATCTCACGCTGTGCCCTTAACCCCTCCCCACCCCACTGTCCTCATCTATAGGTGTACGATTTTTGTCCAGTCTCTTCCCGTACCCCTATCCTTCCCCCCACAGATTTGTCAGGCCACTCCCTTTCTGTGCCCCTGATTCTATTATATTCACCAGTTTATTCTGTTTATCAAATTTTTTATTCACTTGATTTTTAGATTCACTTGTTGATAGATATGTATTTGTTGTTCATAATTTTTATCTTTACCTTTTTCTTCTTATTCTTTTTCTTAAAGAATACCTTTCAGCATTGCATATAATACTGGTTTAGTGGTGATGAACTCCTTTAACTTTTTCTTATCTCTGAAGCTCTTTATCTGCCCTTCAATTCTGAATGATAGCTTTGCAAGGTAGATTAATCTTGGTTGTAGGTTCTTGTTATTCATCACTTTCAATATTTTTTGCCATTCCCTTCTGGCTTGCATAATTTCTGTTGAGAAATCAGCTGACAGTCATATGGGTGCTCCCTTGTAGATAACTAACTGTTTTTCTCTTGCTGCTTTTAATATTCTCTTTGTCTTTTGCTCTTGGCATTTTAATTATGACGTGTCTTGGTATGGTATTCTTTGGATTTCTTTTGTTTGGGATTCTCTGTGCTTCTGGACTTGTAAGTCTATTTCTTTCACCAAATGGGGGAAGTTTTCAGACATTATTTCTTCAAATAGGTTTTCAGTATCTTGCTCTCTCTCTTTTTCTGGCACCCCCATAATTCTAATGTTGGTACGCTTGAAGTTTTCCTAGAGGTTCCTTACACTATCTTCATATTTTTGGATTCTTTTTTTCTTTTTTCTTTTCCAGTTGAGTGTTTTTGCTTCTTTGTATTTCAAATCTTTGACTTGATCCTTTAGTTTGCTGTTAGATCTCTGTATAATGTTATTTTTTTATTTCAGTAAGTGTATGCTTAATTTCTAGTTGGTTCTTTTATATATCCTCAAGGGTCTCACTAAATTTATCGGCCTTTTCTAGAAAATTTTTGAAAAACCTTATAACCATGGTTTTGAACTCTATATCCAGTCATTTGCTTTCCTCCATTTCTGTCATTTGTGATCTGTTTCTTTGTCTCCACATTTTGGCTGCTTCCCTGAGCTTATAGAGTGGCTTTGAGTGATAGGTGTCCTATAGGGCCCAGTGGATCAGCCTCCCCAGTTACCTGAGGTGGACACTCTTGGTGCACTCCTTTGTAGGCTGTGTACACAGTTTTGTTGTAGTTAAGCCTTGATTGTTGTTGGTATCACTGGGAGAAATTGACCTCCAGGCCAATTGGCTGTGAGGATCAGCTGTGTCTACACTGGGAGAATTTCTCTGCTGGAGACACCCTTATGAGACAAGGCTTGCAAAAGCCTCTTGCTCAGCTTGGATAGGGTGGAGTCACAGGGCTGAGCAGACAACATTGGTTTTCTGTCAGTCTTGCCCTAATAGGCCCCTATGTCTCAGTGTCCTGTGGTAATCACTATAAGCACCTCTGAGAGAAAGCCGTCCTTGAGTTCTGCCTGCTGCCACACAGTCCAGTTTCTCTCCAAATGAGTCTGGATCTCCAGAGTCTCACCAAGAACTGGAGTTCAGTGCAGTTGGGAGCGTTTGTTTCTCTCCCACTTGCAAAAGCCAGCCGTGCACTCAGTTGCTAGGCCTTTCCACACCAGTGTCTCAGTACATCTGCCTCCTACAGCTCCTCTGAGCCTCAGTGTGCTTTTCTCTTTCCTTCTAGTTGTAGAATTTCCACTCAGCCAGCCTTCCTGTTGTTCTGGATGATGTCTGTTTTGTCTTTTAGTTGTAGTTTTAAAATTGTTGTGTGAGACAGCAGTTTAGTTGTTTACCTATGCCTCCATCTTGGTTTCTCCTGGAACTTGCCTTATATTTCCTTTAAAATGCAAATGTACCTAAGTTAAATATCACATTAAATCATATATGTGAATTAGTTTAAAAAAGACTTCCTAATTTAGAAGAGACTAAGTACCTTATTGTTTAGTAGCAGAGAGGAGTGGGAAGGTAGACAAATACTAGAGGAGGAACTTGGAAACTGGGTCTTCTTAATCAAAGATTGACTTGCCCCCATCTCTCTGCTCTAAGCAATCAGGTCTAATTCATTTCTATATGGTGAGGAAGAAGAGAAAGAAAAATGGCAGTGATAGTATTTCTTTATTTGTTTTTCTTCTGTGTTGCCTGAGACCAATATATAATAATTACTTTAAACTAACAGAGAAACAGCCTTTTCCAGGTGGACTGGTTTCAATCACTCACTCAGTTCACAAACCCACATTACAACATCCTAACAACCCATTGTGTTGCTAGCATCTTTTTGGCTGTGATGATGGGAATTCACCTCTTCTTAAGGCCTAGCATTCTACTGTTGAATGGCCAAACACTTTACAAAAGATTTTAGTTGGATGATGACTATCTTTGTATTTGTTAACTATTAACATTATTTGAAACCTTTCAATATTCAATAGTATTAGTTTCTCATCAGACTGAGAGGAACAAGAAATTGACCCAAATCAAAGCAAAATTATGAGGAATCTGAGATTTGTCTTAAGCCCCTTCCACTTACTCTTTATATCTCTCTCATAATCACATGGCCTTTCCTTTCTGATCTCAACCATGGGGGCCCCAAACCTTTCTGAGTTTGACATTTGCATAGTTTTATGGATTACTGAATGGATATAATAAACCCATCTTCCCAAATGCTTAACAAGGGAAATGACATTTTAAAGTCATATGCTTTATGTGATGGGAAATATTCTATGGGTCCTTCCTTAAATCTTGCCATGAATGCCATCATCAACCCCACTCACACATATTGGTCTCTAACCCCTACTGTGGGTTATACCCAGGGAAAAGCTAACAATTAATCTAAGGAACCAAGGTTTCTTAGCTCTTGTATGCAAGCTACCGATGTGAAATTACTGAAATTCAATTAGGAAAAGATGGCCAGCTCAGTACTTTACTGGTAGAATGATCTTGGCAAGGTCACTAAAAGACCAACCCCAGGTAGACATGATGTTTCAACCTGCTTGATCCCTGGTTGGTCAATTTGTCATTTGAAATATGAAGATAGTAATCCTTTCCTTTTTAGAATCTTAAAATATTTTTATTAAACCCCATGTTTTTCTACAAGAGCTTGCTTGGAGGTTCTAGCAGGGGAGCAAGGCTACTCCTATACTCTTGATGGAACAACAGTCCTCTCTTCTATCAGGGAAGGTTTTCCCCTTTGACCAAGCACACATCTTTGGGAGAATGTACATGGAATAGCGAGAGAGGAAAGGGACACTCATTTAGCCAACCAGATCAGCCAAGTCAATCCTGGCGATCAATGGGATGATAGATGTCGCCAAAGATGGTAATTCCTTACATGCAGATTTCATTTGTTCTCAAGGATTCCAGATTTGGCTGGTTTCTGAAAACCCCCAAATCAAAGAGAAATATATATTGTGGCAAGAGACCTCATTCTTCCCATAACCTATAGGAGAACTTTGAGAAGTCTTGGCAATTTTTTCCAAACACATAGGCTACCATGTAACTGTGGGACCTTGGTCAAGCCATCAACCCTTCCTGGATGTTGTTTTCACATTTGTAAAAGGAGGAGGGAAAATGATAACATCTCTCAAGTCCCTCATAGTTCTAACATTCCTCTCATTTCAAACTAGAAATCCAAAAACTATAAATCCAAACTATTAAAACAAAACAAAACAAAACCCCCTACACACAACTGAAAATATCCAGTTGAGGGAATACTTTTCTTATTGACATGCTGCTGGATCACTGGTTCCTGCCCCTCAGCTAAATGGAACTGTGATTCTGACAGTTTCACTCCACTCCTCATGCAGAGGCTCAGCATGCTGTGTGATTTGAAAGGATACCAGCAAGTCCCAGTCTTTGTCCTTAAACTGCTCTCCCACTGGCCAGGTACTTGGCCTGACATTCTACTTTTGCATATAAACTCTGTTCCATTCCTAAGTACACAGACCACTCAGATGAAGCAGATAGAATCTATCAGCAACCCCATATGCTTTTGTATCAATAAGTACTCCGGCAGATACAGCTGAGTCCTCTCTCTCCACAATGACCGACACACACCAGGTACATGGGGAGTGAAGAAGCAGAGACAGAGATTCTATTGCAAGTCCTGGTGGGTGGAAGTATGTGCGGGGCAGCAGACTGCAGCTAGTTAACCTGAGTGGTCAGAGGACAGCTAGTGGTCAACTTCTGTGTGACAAGAGACAGGAAAGCACCTAAGAAATTAGGAGGATCCAGGAGAGGAAGGTAGGAAATGATAGATCATTCTCTAGCTCATAGTTTGCTGTGATCCACTTTGCATATTTCAGACTTTCTTTGCTATAGATAGGAGTGGTGACAGAGGAGTCCTCAACATGAGCTACATTAGTCCCTTTGTCCCTATGATTGCCATAAGTGGCTTCTCCACCTGATAGCAACTGGCTGGACCGAGCTCACAATTTGGCCTCCTCACAAACCTTTTCTGTGGCTGGTTCTGCCAGCATATGCTGGGAAGGAGATAGGAGACCAAAGTGTGGAGGGAATCTAGGAGGCCCCTGGGGGAAGCACAGGACAAAGCCCAGACAGGATGGTGCGAAAGTGGTGACTGCTGTTGTTAATGAATGCAAGAAGCCAAAGGAACTAGGCTGAGGAAGCCAGGGGTTGGTTAAGACTCTTGATGGGGGGATAGCTTTGCTCTGTTCTTTCCTCCAGGCACACTGATCTTTGGAAAGAAAACACTAAAACATATAGTTATGCTCACTCTATTCCTGCTGGGGGAGTTTTCTGGTTAGAAAACTAAGTTTTTTGTTGGTTTACTTATTTTGATAAGTAACCATAGGGAAAGAGTCTTTAGACACAGTACCAGTAGAAATTTGAGTTAAGAGTTCGAAGACCTGAATTTTAGGCTCAGCTTGGGTTAGCCAGATGTCTATTAAACCAATGTTTATTGAAGTTGGATTTTTTTTTTATCCTTTGCTTTGCTTGGGTATATGCATTTTGTCTGCTTATGGCAGAAATTTTCAACCCTTTTCATCTTCTGGAACACATAAACTAATTACCAAAATTCTGAGGCACATAAAAAATATATTTTTTGTGAAGCTGACAAGAAAATAGTTATAATTTTGAGTCATTCACAGCAGACTGCCATTGTTGTGTTGGCTGTTGTCATTTTTTATTTGACAACCTAAGGGAAAAAGGGTCAGTGCCCCTGATTAAACAGACAGGTGTTTTATGTTTTAAAAATTCTGTGGCACAGCAGCATGCCTGTGGCAGCACACAAGTTGAAAATCGCTGACTTATGGGATAATCTTGCTCCAGTTCCAATCCTCATTGGACAATTTATATGTGCTGAGTGTACAAAAGAGTGACCATTCATATTCCTGAAAAACAGTCAAAAGTAACAAAAGTAAAGATAATAATAGTAAAGATAATCACAACAGTCAAGATAACACATATAGTGTTTATTATAAGCCAGGTGGTAGAGCTGTGATTTGAGCCCATGCGCTGGCTCTAGAGTCTGTGATCATAACCAAGAGTGTCACCCAAATGAGGCAGGAGGAAGGACAGTGAGGTAAGAGCGAGAGGTCACCTGGGACTTATGTGACACTGGGCACAAGACTAAATGTCTCTAATCCTTGGTTCCCTCTCTACATAATAAGAGTAGCAAAGAAGACTTCTAGAACCAAGAATTCATATTATGTGAACACTTTGTGTTTGGGGTTCCCCAAGCTCCACAGGAGCAGGGAGTTATATAGACTGAGAGGTACCTCTATGACTATTTTCAAGACAGGATTACTAAGGTTACTCTAGGGCAGCGGTCAGCAAACTCATTAGTCAACAGAGCCAAATAGCAACAGTACAACAATTGAAATTTATTTTGAGAGTCAAATTTTTTAAACCTAAACTTCTTCTAATGCCACTTCTTCAAAATAGACTCGCCGAGGCCGTGGTATTTTGTGGAAGAGCCACACTCAGGGGGCCAAAGGGCTGCATGTGGCTTGTGAGCTGCAGCTTGCTGACCACGGCTCTAGGGGAATGAGTTCATAAGGCCGCACAGCTAGAAAGAGGAAGCATTGGGGCATGCACCCATAATTTCTAGCGCTAACTCTGTAAAGCCGGGACATTGAAGGAAAGCATAGTGTTCCTCTGATCTGGGGGCTCAGTAAGTCCATGAGCCCCGCTGGGATGCAGGGTTTTGAGGGGTGGGGAAGGGAGAGGGAGGAGAGAGGAGGAAGAAGAGAGGATCTTTATCCTCCTCGTTTATCAGAAAGGATTCCTTTGACTTATTTGCCCATCTGTGATTTCATTCCAACAGGCTTTTATAGGCTGAAAATAGCTTGTGATTCACTCTCTCCTTGGTCTGTCACTCTTTACATGTGGGGGCCACAACTGGGCTCAGACCTCTGTCACCACGAGCAAAGATTTGACCAGAGAAGGTGCTGCAGTTCTTTCCAACAAGAGCTTGCTGTTGAGACCCTCTGAGTGAATTCCTATTCATGAGCTACAACCCATTCCCACTCCTGCAAAAAGAACTCAAGACAACAATGATAATAAAAATGAACAAAGCATCTTGTGCTTGCTAGATGCCAAGTGCTATTCTAAAACTGTGCGTTGGCCAATCTATGCTTCTTTAAAAACCTTATCTTTATAATAAGAGATCATTGACTGCTTTTCAGAAGAAACTTTTTCTCTTTCACTTTAATTGTGCTATTATAAATACATACACTATCATGCCATATATGTATGGATATATATGCCTCTGTATACACACACCATATATAACATAGATACATGTTCATGTGAATTCTCATTATAATGTGTCCACCTTCAACAAACCATTACAACAGCAAGTCCCTTGTTCTTCTTACAATGTTACCCCACAATGATCAAAATAAGCAAACCAACCAACTACATGGAAGAGCCTTTAAGCACAGGTTTGTGAAATTTGGGGTTATTGTAAGAATTAGCAAACCTCAATTCCAGGCTCAGCTCAGCAATGTGTCTACTCAAACGAAGTTTATTGATGACCTCATAAACTTAAGGAATTCTGGGGAATACCAGAAGCATAGGATGCAGTCCCAGACCCTCAGAATCAGCCACATAGAGCAGGAAATAAAATGTCCAAACCATGTGCTAGGAGGCCAGGGCTGACCATTACAAGAGTGGCTCAGAGAGAGAGAGCAGCACAGAGGAGAGGAGGCAGCCCGGGGCGGGAAGACTAAGGTGAGGGCTCAGAAAGTTTTAAAGAAGTGCTGGGATTTGAAAGGCTCTGGAAGAATGGGGTATTTATTTATACATAACTTCTCTTGGCAAAGTGAGGGGGACTGCATTGCTGTGGTGAACGCGGGGTAGGGGGGAATTACAAGGGGTGGGCATCATGGAAAAGCAGTAAGAGGGACACAGGGAGCCTGGGCAGAGGGGAGCACACTGAACCATCTGCTAAAGAAGCGGTGAAGACTGGGCAGGTGACTTCCCAAGGGCCCCATCCCCATCATGTCACTCTGGGAAGCTTCCAGCCCCAATAGTTCCCCAAGGGGCAGGGCTCCTCCTGTCTGGGCCACCTGGCAAAGACCCAACGTGCTACTTTTGTCTTAATCCGCGGCATTCAGGAATAAACCTCTGCGTTTCTCCTTCACTTGGAAGCGCAGCCTCATTGATATTCCGCAAACTTCCCTGGCCCTCCTCCTTTCTAATTCTGTGAGAAGACATTTCAATGTGTCTGAGACGGGACAATTTAGAGCTGAGACTCGGATCTCTATTCACAGCCAGGGTGCGTTCTCACGAGATTTGAGTCAGGAGGCTAAGCTTTTTAGATCCCCCAGTGGCATTGTCTCCAAGTTCCTGGGAGCCGGGCTGCCAAGTTCATGTGAGGTGCTGATCTCTCTCCTTTCACAGGCTACTTATTAGCAGCTTTCTTTCTTCCTTTTTCTTTCCTGTCCCCGTCCAGGCCCATAGATACAATTATTAGACATTCCTGGTTTTGTGCCCATATTGAAAGAAGGTCTGAATGGGTATGCTAAGGACCCGAAAGTGAGCCACTCTCCCCTACTCCAGCTTATGTAGTTAATTAGATTTGGATGGTTTCAGAGGAGCAGCTGGAGTTTTCAGAAAATGGGAGCGATAAAAAAAAAAGGACTATTCAAGGTATTTTGGAGGGAGTGCATAAAACAATGGAGCTATGAACCGGGGGTGGGAAATACAACCCTCTGGATTGGGGAGGCGGTTTCAGGGGAAAGGGGGCAGGAGGGGGAGGCAGGGACCCGGGTGCGCGGCAGAAGAGTGCCAGTCTAAGCGGATTCTGTTCACATGGACGCTGTCAGACTGGTGCCACACAGAGAGCTCTGGCCTCCATAGCAGCTGTGTTCCTAGGGATGGGGGTCAGAGAGGGAGGAGTGGGAGAGGCAGCTCCAGCCCAGCCCAGCCCATCTAGCACATGCTCCAGACAGGGAAACTGAGGAAGGTGGGAGTTCAATATTCATTTGGGGGTTCAAGGCCACTCTTGTTTGGATAAAAATATTGCAAGTTTTTAGGGAAGGAAATGTTTCTGCAGTGCAGGCTTTACTCACAGGCAGAGTGGGTGATGATGGTCCCACAGCTGAGTGTGACTTGAGGTGAACCCTGCTCTCTCTGCTTTGGACAAAATACAGCCCTACCTGGAGGTGGCTGATGCCCCAATCTTGATATCCCTGGTTTTCTCTCTCTCTCTCTCTCTCTCTCTCTTTCTCTCTCTCTCTCTCTCTCTCTCTCTCTCTGTGTGTGTGTGTGTGTGTGTGTGTGTGTATGTGTGTGTATGTGATACTTTAAACATGTTTAATACAAAGACCCTAAGGAGAACAAGTCTCTCAAGCCACCATCTAACTGTGTGACTATGGGCAAGTCAGTGTGTTGTAATTCATGGGCATTTCTTCATCACTAAGACCAGGGAATTGGTCTGGATGCTCTGTAAGAGCCCTGCTCTCTCCCCAAGTCAGATTCACTCCCGATAATGAAGAGCATCATGAGAAGGTTTGGGAGGGGATTAGGGCACTGGAGGATCCTGAATGGGAGCAGGGAGGAAGGAATACTTTCCACTGTCCAACTGGTCAGTGGAGTCACATCTCCAAAACTCTCCCAGAGGTCAACAGTCCAATGCAGCTCTGGGGACAGCAGTCAAGGGGTATTCCGAGAAGAAGGTGGGCATGAACAGGAGCCATTCTGTTCCATGGAGCAGTCACTAGGAGACTCTGTTGTAATTTGTTATTTTGTAATTTTTTTGTTTTTCAGTTACTGGAAGACTTTTTTTTTCAGACAGAATCCTTCAAAGGACTCCACACTGTGAAGCCAGGAGAGGCAGGGCAGCCCTGGTGAAGTGTGCAGAGGGCTGCAGTTGTTGAGACCTGGACAGAATCATGGTTTCAAATAATAGTTTGTTCATTCCTTTAGCAAAAAGCCACCTGCTTATACCAAACACACTGCACCATGGCCTGTGGTTATTGGGTGAATGAACAGTCTCTTCTATTAGGAGGTTTATACTTTATTTTATTATTTTTTATCTTTATTGTTCAGTTTATTAATTACATTGTTTCCCCTTTTTTATCCCCCTATATCTCCCCTCCACCCTGTACCTATCCCACCCTCTACCCTAACGTCCCCCTCCCCACTGTCCTCTCCCATTGTTGCAAGATTTTTGTCCAGTCTCTTGCTGCACTTTCCACAACCCTTTTCTCCCCAAGAATTGTCAGTCCATTCCCTCTCTATGTCCATGTCTCTGTTATATTCACCAGTCTATCCTGTTCATCAGCCTATCAATCCACTTGATTTTTATGTTCATTTGTTGATAGATGTGTATTTGTTGTTCATAATTTATATTTTTACCTTTTTCTTCTTCCTCTTCTTAAAGAATATCTTTCAGCATTTCATATAATATTGGTTTGGTGATGATGAACTCCTTTAGCTTTTTCTTATCTGTGAAGCACTTTATCTGATCTTCAATTCTGAATGATAGCTTTGCTGGATAGAGTAATCTTGGTTGTAGATTCTTGCTATTCATTATTTTGAATATTTCTTGCCACTGCCATCTGGCCTGCATCGTTTCTGTTGAGAAATCCGCTGACAATCGTATGGGTGCTCCCCTGTAGATAACCAACTGTTTTTCTCTTGCTGCTTTTAATATTCTCTCTTTATCTTTTGCTCTTGGCATTTTAATTATCATGTGTCTTGGTGTGGTCCTCTTTAGATTCCTATATTTTGGGGTTCTGTGTACTTCTTGGGCTTTTAAATCAGTTTCTTTCACCAGGTGGGGGAAGTTTTCAGTCACTATTTCTTCAAGTAGGTTTTCATTAACTTGCTCTCTCTCTTTTTCTGGCACCCCAATAATTCGGATGTTGGCATGCTTGAGGTTGTCCCAGAGGCCCCTTACACTGCCTTCAATTATCTGAATTCTTTTTGTTTCTTGCTTTTCCAGCTGAGTGGATTTTGCTTCTTTGTATTTCAAATCTTTGACTTGGTTCTTGTGGTCCTCTGGACTGCTTTTAGGACTTTGTGTAATATTTTTTATTGTAGTCTGTGTATGCTTGATTTCTAGTTGGTCCTTTTTCATATCCGTGAGGGTCTCATTCATATCCTCAGAGGTCTTGTTCATTTCCTTGAGGGTCTCATTCATTTCCTTGTAAGTCTCATTCATTTCCTGGTTGGTCTTGTTTATTACCTCGTAGTTCTCATTAAGTTCATCGGCCTTTTCTAGGAGCCTCTTGAAAAGCCTTATAACCGTGGTTTTGAACTCTATGTTTAGTCATCTTTTCTCCTCCATTTCTTTCACACCTGATTTCTTTCTATATCTCTGCATGGTGACTGCTTTATGTGGTAGATGTCCTCTAAGGGTCAGTGGCACAGCCTCCCCAGTTACTTGAGGTGGGTCCTCTTACTGCAATCCTTTATGGGTTGTACAGTATTTTTGAATTTAAACCCAGCTTGTTGTTGTTAGCCCTAGGAGGGTTTGACCTCCAGGCCAATTGGCTGTGAAGGGAGACTGTGTTCAGGTTGGATGGGCGGAGTCTCTGAGCTGCACAGGCAGCCTCAGTGTCAGCTATGTCCTATGCGGCGCTCGCGCGCACGCGCGGGTCTCTGTTGGATGGGGATGGCTGCAGGCACCTCAAGAGAAAGCCGCTAGTCTCTTCCCCTTGCCAGACAACTCTGCCTCTCCCCAAATGAGTCTGCACACCCAAAGTCTTGCCCAGGGTTGTAAAATAGGTGGTTTCCGGGACCAGGAGACAAGTTTCCAGGGGGCAAGTCACCCGTTTGCGCAAACTTCTTTTCCCAGCTACCCGGTTTCTTTGCAGACTAGGAGACCTCTGCCACGCCTGGCTTCCAGGGTGTGTCCCCCGGACCTCAGACCTTGCCTGGCGCTGGGGAATCCGTGTAGTGGGACATCTCCACCCTCCCCGTTGTCCAAATCCAGCCGGGGTTGCTGCTTCAGCCACTGCCCATGCGTGCGACCAGGACGGCTCCTAACCTGTTTCTGTCTTCAAGGCTGTGCTCCTGCCACTGTTCTGAGTCTCAGTGTCCCACCTTTACTTTTATTTGTGGAGTTTTCACTCAGTCAGCCTTCTGGTGATTCTGGGTGATGTTTGTTTTGTTGTTATGTTGTAGTTTTTGAATTGTTGCGTGGGGCAGAACAATAGGTGTTTACCTATGCCACGATCTTGGTTCTCCAGGATGTTTATACTTTAATAAGGATGGAAATTACACACACAATAACAACAGCCCAGGAAAACTTCATTGGAGCTGCATCAGAAGTACTCGAACTGCCACCAGAGGACAGAGTGAGGACTTTCATCTGAGTGATCAGAGAGATACAATGGGCCGCCCAGTGCAAGCAAAGAGAATAAGCAGCAATGGGCCTGGTGCTTGCTGTCCATTAGTTTCTGTTTTGAATTCTTTGAGTTTAAATATTGAAGAGAATAAGTGAATAGAGAAAAGAAGTAAAGAAGTTCAGGGTGGCAGGAAATGAGAGAGAGTGAGAGAGGAAGAAAGGAAGAGAGATCTGCTTTGAACAGATTTTCAACATTAACTATAAAACTTCCCTTTTCTGTACAGAACTCTGATATTTTTAGATACTGTCTGTTCTTACTTGTGTTTTCCCTTTCTTTCTGTGGCACATGTTTAGGTTGTTGGCTTCTAAAAGACAAGAACGGTGGGTATGTATTTTAATAAATCCATTTACCATGCAAGTGTTTCTCTTCCTTGGAAATCACTTTCTATGTTAGTGGCAGGTGTGTGTGTGGGGGGGGGAGAGGATATGAGGTATGAGAAATTGCACATAAGATATGGCCCCTGTCCTCAGACATAGACTGTTTGGACACCCAAGACAAACCTGCCAGAAGGTTTTAGAAAACAGTGAATTCCTAAACTCTGAGATGATACCTATGAATGTAATCAGCATCCATAGTTTGAGTTGGTAGAGGAGATTTTGAGAAGCAAAGAGAGATGAGCTAGGCTCTGCAGAAGATGTACAAATTAGGAGAGATAAGGATTGAACTGGTAAGTATTTTGGTGCCCAGATGTTAGTCTTAGATAGTGGTGGTGGGGGAGAGGAAAAAAGTAGAACATCCTTGAGTCACTCTCTGTTTTATTCCGTGGCAGGGGAGCTGTTTATAATAGACCCAGGAAGCCACCATTGCCAACACAAGATGCATCACTGGGTTTTGTGGTCCCAACAGGGCAGAAAAAAAATAGATCTCTGTGGGGGTTGGGTGGCTGTCAGAGGAGGAAGGACACTTTGGTGGAGAAGTGGTATCCAGAGACATGGAGAAGCAAGTAGAGGGGGGTTAACTGTGAAGGGAGGAGGTGGAAACTAGCTTGGACAGAAGTCCAGAGGCAAGTTCAATGTACCTAGGATAAAGTGCAGACATTTCCTAATGGGAGTGGGTTGGCAAAGAGCATGAGAGGAAGCTGGACAAAGATGTTGAGTAGAGTTTGTATGTGAATTTGGAAACAGGGAGTCTTGAATCCCAAGCATAGAGATGTGAACTTTACATGGAGGTGAGAGAAGCTCTTTTTGAAACCAGCTTATCATCAGTTGGAGAGCAGCCCTCACCACGAATCGGGCAGCAGAAATCCACACCAGAACACTGTGCTGCATTCAGCACCATAGACATAAGGAGCTGGAAGCATCTCGCCATAATTGGCTCTCTTTAGGCTGCTGCTTTCATGAGAGGAGAGGCAATGCTCGCTCCTCTGCACACAGTGATTACTGGCCCAAAATAGCCCTGCACCTGCTCTGAGATGCCTGCAAGATAATTTCAGCTTCCAAGGAAACTGCCCTGATTGGTGTTGATTTTTTATAATCTCCCTTCAGGCAAACACCTGGAAATAAACACCTGATCACAGAGGTGCACCCTGGAGAGCTGAGTGCATCAAGGTATGCAGTCCAGGCCTGTCCAGGGAGGTCTGCTCCTTATCTCCTCCCAGAGAAGGGAGGCCCAGGCTCTGGGGCCTCCTTCCCTGCAGGTACCTGTACCAAAGGATTAGACATTAACTGGCTGGTGCAGCTGGACAGGAAAAGAGGAAGAAGTAGGAGCCAGAGCCATTGCCCCAGGGAGCTGCTTTGGCATGCTAGAAGTGGGTGCCTACTGATTGTTATCTCTAATTCACAAGCTGATGGTGACCTCTCTTCCCAGCTTATCTTTCATCTCTGCCACTCTTCCATTTCAGCTCCAAATAGCTCTATTCAAAGGCCTTTCTTTAGCTTATGCCCCTAAATCCTGGTCTGTTTCTCTATTCAAATGCTTCACTTTCAGCTCAAACATCACTTTTCCATAGGTCCAGCTATGGTCATCCATGTGCAGAAAGATCCAGTGGACTCGGGAGTAATACAAACAACTGGCTGAGAAATTGGGAGGGATCACAGACAGATCATCATATTTAAAGACATACTGTGGATGCCTGCTGGATTTAAGACACTGTAAAAAGTGACATCAGCACATTATCTCATCCTAGTCTCTCCAAACTCTAGGTGGCAAGTGTCGGTATCCTTGTGTCCATTTTTCAAATGTTTATTGACTTGCACAAGGCAATTTAACTAGAAGTGTTTTAGAGGTTTAAATTCAGTGTTCAAAATATATACTCCTTCCTCTCTGTTATGTCATCTTGGTTACACATCACACAGGTATTTATGAGGAAAGAGGTTACTTGAACCAAGTCACTATTTAAGACTATATTTTATTATGTTCTGCTGGTGGGTCTTTGGGGCTCTGAAGATCCTTGCCATTTCCCCATTAATAGCGCTTCCTCTGGAGCCAGGCAGGCATGGCTTTCAGGAGAAGCAGCACCACAGGAGTGGCCTGTAGGAGCAGCAAGGCCATAGCCAGAAGATAAAGCTCAGTGCTAGTGTTTCCTCCATTTCTGAAGAATCCTATTTATTGCAATTCCCTATGCCAAATTTTTGGAGAATTTATCGTAAAATCTCCATTTTGGAACTTTATTAAGACAAAAAATAGAAAAAGCATGCTCTCTCTCTTTCTCTTTCTCCCTCTCTCTCTTCCAGGGTTTATTTTAAATTTTTCTTAAACTGAAGACATGTACAATCAATTACCTTGACTGAAAAATTTCATGTCTCTGCTCATCTCTGCTGATTCATAAACTTTGCTGTGTCTCCAAAGAGATGTGTGTGTGTGTGTGTGTGTGTGTGTGTGTGTGTGTGTGTGAGAGAGAGAGAGAGAGAGAGAGAGAGAGAGAGAGAGAGAGAGTTATGGTTACCAAAAGCCTCATGTCTGAGAGCTGGAGGCTTTCTAGAAGTCTCCTGAGATGAGGCAGTGTCCAAGTCTTCCATAAGCTAGGACAGTGGTCGGCAAACTGTGGCTCATAAGCCGTGGTTTGTTGCTCTATTGACTAACGAATTTGCCAACCATTGTGTAAGGCATTACTCTTACCCAGAAGTTTTGACTTCAGGTTAAAGATATTAGTACATTATTAAAATGTTTTTTAAGTGTTTTTCCTCAAGGCAGTGGTCGGCAAACTCTTTAGTCAACAGAGCGGCAAACCTCGGCTTGTGAGCCACATGTGGCTCTGACGTCACAGTTTGCCGACCACTGAGCTAGGAAAATAGCTTTCTCTCCAGGAATCCTGTGCGCCCACTGAGACTGTCTCTTACTCATACTCCTGAGAATGTGGGCCCTGGGAACATTACTCTCCTCTGGGTGCCTCACTCCGATGATTATAGCTGGGGAGGAAGAACAGAGTGAAGGAGAGGATAACCAGGTCCATATACTTTTATTTTCCATCTCTTTCTTGTAATTTCATCATATTTCTCCCCTAAGCTATGTTTTCTTGCCCTGTCCTGATAGCAGTGGAAGAAAATTATGTCCCAAGCCCACTGCCTTGGGAGAGAAGGTCTAAGAGTATGAGAAAAGAAAACTTAGCTTTGGCCATTGGCTGCTCCTTCAGGTCCCCTTCCTAACTAGTGCTCCTTCCCTTTATGCTGTAAATCCAGCTTTTCCAATATCCTGGACTTTAGCTCCTACATTTCTAGATTTAAGCAAATAAACAAAATTCACAGGCTAGTCCCATCATTCTCCCTGCTGCATTTCCGTGTGTGGTGTCCCTGTTGTGATCCAGCTAACTTCCAGGCCCCAGGCTCCCAGGTGCTTGATACTGTAAGACTGATGGCTTCTTGTACCTGGCCCTAAGACTGGCACTGTTCATTCCAATCACATAGGGAACTTTCAAAAGCATTTGTCCAAACACCATCCAGAAATTGTGATTTAGGAGATCTGTGTTTTTGTTACATCCCCAGGCTAATTCTAGTAACAGCCAGACAGATTTGAGAACCACTGATCAAGACCATGCTTAATCCGTTTCTTAATCTCTTTTACCTCGACTTCAGCCTACATTTTATTTCCTCCAGCCATGACTTAAGGGAAGGTCTGGTCTCAGATTCAACCACTTTCCAGATCATTTCTGATTCTGATCCAGATCTCATTAGTTCAATTTGTCACTGTCTATGCTAATGTGACAAGTTTCTTCCAAGACATCTGTACGTGGGATACTATCACACACTAGAGGAATTCTACAAGTAGGATACAAGTCTGTTGAGTAGGCTCTGCCGTTTAATCATCACCCCTATGCAGTGATGTTTGTTGAAAATATAATAATCACAGTCATAATAATAGTCGCTTGTGATAGGAAACCAAACTGTTTCACATCCATTATCTCATTTATTGCCAGCAAAAGCTCTAAAACCCTTTAGCGTCATTATCAGCAGGTCTTGCCCACTATCCACTGCCTATACCAGCTACATCTCAGCCTCCATCTCTGGACTGCTCTGGCTCCCAAAGTCAGCTCCTCCCTAGCACCTGTTGGGAATTACCCCTCTTTAGTTCTTGCTTCTATGGGTGATCAGCCTGCCCTGACTATTCCTCAGCAGAGCAATCTGGCAAACTCACTGGCCAGTCCAAGCAGTGCCCTGAGATGGAGTGAGAGCATTCAGACAATAATGCTTAGAAATTTGGTATCCAGGTATTCTTCCTCTTATGGAGGGCCTGACTGTGAACAGAGCTCAAGGGTCTTTGTATTCCTTATGCAAAAATACCTCCCCTCTCCAGTCTACACTAGCATCCAGAAAAAAGATGGTCTGTCATTTCTGTGGGATTAGAGTGATTATCAGCATCATACAAATGTCCTTTATTGAGCACCTATTATGTTCTAGGACTTATGTTTTGTGTATATCGTCTCCCTGTAAGGGAGGGGTATGTATGATCATCCTCATTTGATAGTCTAGGGTATTTAAACTGAAAGAGATTAATGTAGAAATCTAAGATCATTTTTTTTACCAGACCATAGAACCAGGAGGTGAAGGACATCTCCTTGTCTCAGAGGACATCTCTGTGTCCTGAAGTATTTCTTCAGTTCTATTAATAAATGATCAGTTGAAGTTATACATATTTTAAAAAATACTATGAAAGTGATCAGTTACTGATACCCGTAGTGAGTTTTCTTAGTTGATTCTTCTCAGCACACACAGCAGAAATTCCTTTGGAATTTTAGGTTGGGTAAACTAGAGATAACTTATAGGTTGAGGCATTTTGTGGAAAAACAGAGCCAGTAGAGCACATGGGGAGGGAGGGTGTAGGTGAGCAGCATACCACATAAAATTATGAAAACTTTATCTTTTTCCTAATTTCATCTCATCTGACCAATTCTATGGAAATCATCTTTCACTAAAGCAGTGAAAGGCATTGACAACCTGTCCTAGCTAGATAATCAAGTACCACCAATTCTAGGTTTAACTTTTTGACTGTACTAGATAGGGCTAGGAAATCCCTCCGAAATACAAGGATATGTATACATGTTTGTCTGCTCCACTGAACCAAGAACTTCAAATCACCACTCTCCTTGACATGGCTTCTCTCTAGCATTGGCCACACAATAGGTATTATTCGAGAAGTGTTGAAGTGGTGAGTGGAAGAATGAATCACAGCTGCTTTTGCTACCAGTAATAGTTCAGAAGCCAACCTGTCGAAGCCTTGACTATTTCCAAAGGTTCTTAAAAAAATCAGCCTGCTCCCAGTGTCTGAAAGCATGGCTGATGGATTTACTGAGGGTTCTTAAAGCCTATTAATTAGGTAAATAGAATACTAACAAGTTGGCTTGGTGAACCAGAGAACATTAATAGCTTAGATAAGCTTGAATCAGCAATCTTAACTAGTTATAGCATAGGCAATTTGTCTTTATATTTACTTAGTATTGATGTTAAAAAGAACAATTATTCATTCACTTTATAGCTTATCTCAACCCTACCCTCTCAAAACAATTTATCTCAAGGACCTTCAATATTTTAGAGATAAAGCTAAGTTTTGCCTTTTCTCAAAATGAAAGGAGACCAATTGAGCACAAATAATTCCCATCATCTCCACACATTATGCCTTTCTTAGAAGAGTCCCCATTCATCTTATTAAAAATATTTTAATTGCAAGAAAGAGAAAATAATTAACACTCTTTAATCTGTTTATTTAACATACATCTCTAAAAAAACTAGTAAAAAGCCAGCCTGAGTAGCCATAGGTTGACTAATTCCAAATAATAGATAAGCTAGGGGGTCTATATTTACTGGTAGTCTTGGAAGACAGTAGGAAGAAAACCACTAGTTACAGCCTTCAGGCTTGCCTACCACATTTAGACTCTGAAATATGTTCATCTTTGTCCCCAGGCCCAATATTCCTCCACACTCAGTATGTGTTTTTCTTCATGCTTGTTATGGCTTAATAATGTGATAGAAAGGAAAACCATTCATGGGTCCAGATCACTAGGAATAATATATGTGTAGATAATTATGAGATGATTGTAATTTTAATCTGTAAATCTGACTGGACCTCAGGAGAAACTGCTAAAACAGGTCTCATAAACCCCAATCATAAATCTTTTCTGTAACACAATTGACCTATAAAATAAATGCTATCCTTTCCATCTTTCCAAAGAACTGTATGAAATCAGGAGTGTACTATTTACACTAATTTAAGGTTGCTGCATTTTATCAGTTTACTCCCATTTCCTCCCTGTATTATCTAATCTCATGATTACAATCATGAATGCAATTCAACTATTTTCTACCATTGGAAATGCACACCATGTTGATGTTTCCTAGAATTAGTTCCTTACCTATGTAGCCATCTCAACCGCTTTTATGTTATTCCCTCTTCCTGGTATAAGTTATTCCTCTTCTCCCTGTATTATCTAATCTCATGATTACAATCATGAATGCAATTCAACTATTTTCTACCATTGGAAATGCACACCATGTTGATGTTTCCTAGAATTAGTCCCTTGTTCTGTCTCAAATGCAGCCTAAAATAGGGCTCTCCCCTACCTGCTCTCATCATGTCTTTCAGTGTCATTTGTAAATATATATGAGACATTAGTCGGATAATGTCTTCTCCCCTGATTGACTGTAAACTCAGTCTGTTTGCACATCACTATGTCTGTAGCACTTAGCCACAGTACCTAGATCTCGAGTAAGCTATTTTGGAAGACGGAAAATAGAAATAATGAAAACGACAAATTCAGAAAACATAAACTCATCAACTAAAATGTGATCTACTTTTTGCATTTCTTCCTTCTCTTTGTGGGATGGATGAACATGTCATAGACTATTTCTTTGAGAGAGAGAGAGAGAGAGAGAGAGAGAGAGAGAGAGAGAGAGAGAGAATGATAAGATAGAATGGGTGTGTGGGTACAAGTTGAATATGTGTTTTGCTCCTTCTATAGAAATAAGTATCTTCTCTATGTGTTCACAGCCAGTTCAGCTTTTAAACAGGGGCCTAATTTAGTGTTTACCTTTTCTTTGAAGGCTTTGTGACTAAAACCCTTTCCTTTCACAGAGTCCTAAAGCGTATATCTGTCACATCAGAAAATTGGGGCTTGAATGGGTCAGTCTCATGCCTTATCAGCTCCCCCACCATAGCGCCATCCATGAGCTTCTCATAGATACTACTTTCTTTGTCCAGATGTCTCTGTTTCATGGGTTGAGAAGGTTTGCTTCTGTTGACCTCACATCTGTCTGCCTGATTATGCCATGCTTTGATTTCATCCATGTTTCACAGAGTCCCCACAGTGTATCACTTCTCCTTCCCTATCACAGTCCTTCTGGTATCTGGACACAGTTGTTATACCTGCTCCCTTTCTCACTTTTGTAGCTCTATCCTACTTTCACAGTGTCCATTATGGTCCTGTGTTCCATGCATGTCTCATCTCCTCATATAAAGCATAAGCTCATTAAACAATTTCCCTTCTCTCTCTTTATCTATTTTTCAAACCCTAAACTTGCCTGGAAACACAGTAAACATTCTTTACTGAATGAAAAGTACATAAGTGAAGAAAGGCTACTATGGAAAAAATGGAAGTTATTTGGGTGGAAAACCAGGAAGAATAAGATTTCCTTCTTTTCCCATGGTTGGCAAAGTTAAATTGATCAATGTCAAGATTTTTCTACCATCCCATAATGGGCTTTTTTCTCCCAATAGAGAAATAAAAAACATTCATTTGGTAGGTAAAGAGATTATTTTTTCCAGTGGTTGGGATCAGAATAAAAGCCATAGGAACTGAGAAGACAAAGACAATTAAAGACATAGAGGAAAAGATCAAGAAAGGAAGAGAATAAAGGATGAGACTTGTGGGATTTAGAACGTGGCCAGGCCAAGAATGCTATTTCTCTGGTATTGTCTGCCCCACTCCCTAAGGATGCATTAAGCTTAATGCAGAAAATGACTGACAAATTACTAGGTCACTGAGTGTGAAATTTATATTTTTTGCTTCTTGCTTTCTCCCATCCTATAATTGTATCGACCTAAACAGTAAAAATATTGCTATTGTCTCCTTTATTATGGTACCCCTGAAAAGGGACCTGCTGTTTCTCAGTAGATTATTTTTTTCTGGATAAATCTCTTCCTTGTGATAAATAAATCTCCTAATAGGGTCTTATTTAAATAACACAGTGCTGAGAGTGAGGCAGAAATCAAGATGAACCATTAAGCCTAGTAATAGGAAAGCGGTGTGCTTCCGCTGCATTGCCACATCCCAAGAAGCCACATCAATTAGGTACCTAATGGGTGACCCGTCACATAAACCAGTCCAGCCCCATACCCCTCATGCTTCTACTATCGATTGTGGTCCAGGTATTTAGAAATAAACTGAGCCTCCTAATTATCAAGCACATAGAGCTGTGCAGGTTCCGCCATTAGGAGGCTGAACTTCGGCCTCTTTCCGAGGAATTTCCCTCACGGTGATGCACATGCTCTCCCTATGACCTTGAGCTATGAGTGTGTTCAATTTATAATCAACCCTATTTGAGTCATGGGGGTGTTCATAGGAATCCAACAAATCAGAAATAGCAACATCATGATTCTGGGGTTTGTTCCAGGTTGGTTTTAGCAGCACTTATTTGCTTTGGAGAAAACACTCTTAAGTCCACTCTCACATTTCTCTATTTGGCCTCCTCAAGTAATAGAGCTTTCTCTCTTACTCAAAACTTGAACTCTTTTAGCAGATTGTCCACTAGCTGGATTCAGTTCCATGGTATGTGTTTTGTCTTTTCAGCTTTGCTGCCCTTTAGAGTAAGTGCTATAATTTGTTTTGCTTTTGTCTTCAGGCTATTTAGGTGCCCAGCATAGGAGTGGACACATAGTAAATGCTTAATAAACAGTTAATATTGCTTCTCTTGACTACTTCTGACTTCTTATATTATATTAAGCAGCCATTGCGTCCTGTCACTGATGGATTTTAAATTTTGCCTTTTGTCAAGTTACTTGGGCACATAAAATCTTTAGAGACGGCTTTGAGGTCCCCTGGCATTTTCATTTAGGTAAGTTATGTCTAGTTAGTTCTCTTAATCTTCCTCTATGTTCCATTTCTTGCCTTTTAATTTTTTACAATCTAGGGATGACAGCACATTGGATAATTCAAGGGAAACATTTGGGGAAAATGCCCAGGAGAGGAAAGTGCCATAACCAAGGGAGGTTATGTTTGCACAGTCTCCCCATTCTCACTGAATTCACGTCACAATGTGTCAGAATCAAAATGCCCAGTGCAATCCTCAGACGACTGTTGCTGCCTGTTTCTGCTTGACCTTTGTGGTGCTCTGGAACGGATGTGCTAGTCTACCGCCCAGGAGGCCCATTGAAATATTTCCATCCATCCCTAGGAGAAGCTTGGAATATGGCCAGCCAATCAAAACACAGAACAGGGAAAAGGGGAATTGTTAACAACTTCTTAAAACAACAGAATCAGTTTCTAATCCCCCACATGGTCAATGGGCCCACTATGCCATTTTTGCTATTCTGCAAAGTTCTCATGTGGCTGCAAAGGAAAACAGACTGTCTTTGGAACCTATCTATCTATGCACTCCCTACTATGTGGCCTTTTTCCCATTTGATATCATTCCTATTCTGAGTCATGTGTTTCTGATCAAGCAAAACTTTGCAGTGAACCGATGATCCTTCTAAATATGATCTATGTTTAAATGGACAGGGAACATGCAGGACCTTTTTAAAAAACAAGAAAGCATAGAGAAATTGGGCAGAACATAGTAAAAAATCCATTATAAATTATCTCAATCCAGCATGGATCACATTGTAAGTCTGACCTTTTCTTTTGAGTCAACAACAGGCTCATCACCAATACTGGAGGCCAGCAGGAACGTGATGCAAATCAAAATCTCAGACACTAGCATTTCAGTCAATTCCTGCTGAATTCAAAGTCAAGAGCTAATCCTATCCCAGGACTAGCTACATGAAAGGAAGAGAGAGCCACACAGCTAGTCTGAATGCAAAGGAACAGAAGATGTGAGCTACTAAACACCTGTCCAACGAGTGCATAAGGCATAGAGTGGTTTTCAATAACGTATTTTAAGTGAATGAATAAATGCAAGAACCAATTCTATTCTTCTTTGTAGGAATAAACAAAGACCAGACACACTGTGTTTCTTTGGGGTTATTTTCATGACATTCACTTCCTGTCCAGACAACTTTCTCTATTTCTCAATCTCTCTGGGTTTTCACAAACAGAAAGCACTTACTGGACCCATCCTTCAGACAGCATTTATGAGATTTGTCTTTTTCCCCTCACACTCAAAATATCTGCTGTCAGGGTTCTTCTGGATCTCTCCCTATGTATCTCTTCATCTGACTGTTCACGTGTACTTTTTATAATAAACTTGTGATTGCAAATATAGAGCTTTCTTGAGTTTTGTAAGTTGTTCTAGTGAATTATCAAGACTGAGGGGGTTGTGGTAAGCCTCAGATTTGCAACCTGCCAGGTGTGCTTGGGGGTGCCCAGGACTTGGGGCTGAAATCTGAAGTGGAGGCAGTCTTGTGGGACTGAGCCCTTAACTTGTGGAGTCTGTGCTAACTCTGGGTAGTTAGTGTCAGATTCGAATTAAATTGAATTGTTAGATAACGAGTTGGTGTCAGAGAGTTGATGCTGGAGTGCACAGGGGTTAAGTAATATTTCAATGAATTGATCAGTGCACATTTATTTAGTGAAGAGTATCTGAGGAGACTTCCAGGCACAGTGGAGCATAGGATTAGTTAATAGTGACAACAATAATACAGGCAGTGACAAATTTTGACCAGAGAGTTACTCGGAGGGCTTTCACATAGATCCTTTCCATACTAAGAACAAAATTGGAAAATTACAGCTTATGAAACTTACTGGAGCCAGCACATTGTAGCTGCTTCCACATGCAAGTTTCATTATGAATGTTTTGTTTTCTTAGGAGAACACAGCCTTATAGAACACTCATTTGCCTATCCCACTGACTAAAGTTTCAATATGCTTGAGGTCTCCTATAATCAGATATTGCTGTCACACACATCTAGTCTTGCCATTGCCTCACAAATTTTCCCCTTCCCAATCATCCATGCAGTTTTTACAGACAGTGATTTTACAGTTTTCTGATCTCATGGTACCTGGAATTTCTAAGACCCGTTGAATACCCAGAAGGAATTACAGGGCCACAATTTGACTGGGTCGGGGAGTTGGGAACCCTTTCAAAAGCCTCATAAAGGGAAGAGAGAATCCTTTCAGCAGACATTAAATCATAGCATTTTATTTTTTATCAGATACTTGCTATCATTTCCCCCCTCCCTTTGCTGCCATGAAAATTGGGAAACTGGGAATCCAATTACAAAGGTGAGATAAAAAGGAAAGATAAAAACATTTTAATTGGATGGAGGCAATGCTGAATGGTATTCTACTGTTCTGCATTGCTAACACTCCGTGTGTCACAGCAGCAGAGCGAGGATCACTGGAGATAGTCCAGTAAGGTGACATGAGAGATACAGGAACTGCGGTGGGAGTGTTTGAATCAAAACAGAAACATCAGCACAGCACCCTGACCTCCTAGAGTTACTGATTCCCTTTGGACCATCTGAGCCGGAATGTAGTCCAAATGAAAAAAAAACACCCACCTGTTCCGTGGGGCTCATTTCAAATGTTGATTCTCAGACCAGGAAGAGAGACTGTTATAAAACAAACTGCGATAAATGATAGCTTTGTGGGGAAGGGGGGCTTTATTTGGAGTTGGATCAGGACTTTGCTTATGAGAAAAAGCAACAGAATCAAAGATAGACAGAGGTTTTCAGCAGCACAAAAGAACAATCCAATAGGATGGCTTGGGTAGGAGTGGTAAAGTTTTCCTACAATTTGGCTCCTATCCATGTAACCAGGTCCCATGGTCAGTTTTCTGGCCCCCAGCTGCCATCAGAATTGGAGGTCAGGGTCTATATGGTACAAGGTTTGCAACTCAGGTCTCAAAGAAAGGCTGATTAACGGGTGATTGAATGGCCTTCGGCTCCTCAGGAAGGTTGATAGATTGAGAGGTTCCTGCTTTAGGACTGGTCCTATATCCAGAAGTATGCCTGAAAGTTCTCTATTTCTGCGAGGACAAGTTTGAGTGTCAGGCAATCACCAGTCACTGGAATGCATTGCCATGGGAAGGTCTTTGAAACTTTGATCAATTCTTCATTGCCTTTCCATATTCCATTTATCACCAGGTCCTGCCCAGTTTGCCTCTGAAGGTTGTCTTGAATAATTACTTTTCTCCATCCCAGTCATCACACAATGATACAAATAAACACCATCTTTCTGCAGGACATTAGTAGTCATCTCCTCGCGAGCCTCCTGCATTCACTGTGATTGCTCTAAAGTGTTCTTCACATCTCAGCCAAAGTGATCTCAAAATATAAATTGGACGTGCCCCTTTGTTCTCAAATGAAAACTCTCCTTTCCGAGGGTCTCCTCCATGTGCCTGCTGCCTAATTCCTCCATTTCCCTCCTTCTTATCATGCAGGTTTCAGCTTAAGCCTCCTTCATCTGAAGAAGCCTCCTCTGGTCATCTTAACCTCATAGCACCAGCAACTATTCAGTGCATTCATTAAAAAAGTTGTTTAACACAGTCAATTTTAGTTCTTCACAGTGGTTCTCTTCTATAAAGTTGGCCTGAACATGTAGCAGAAATGTTGCTCTGAGAAGGTAGGGCACCATACTGGGTGCAGATGAACACATCTGAGATCATGAATCAGTGAGAGGAAGTTTCCTTCCCAGATAGTCCCTGTATGCTCCAAGTTATCCAAAGGAAACTGCTGTGCCCAGATGAGCCAGAGCAGAGGTGTCTGATGGTCGAGTCTCCATAGATTGTAACTTTCATCGTCTTCTTCATGCTTTACTTCAATGACCATAGCTAGGTTGACCATATGTCTTAGTTTGCCTGGGATAGAACCAGTTTAGATCTATTGTTCTGTTGTTATTACTACTGGTGTCCTATTTTACTCTCCAAAGTTCACCCTTTGGATGATAAATTATATGGTCATCCTATGCATAGACTATCTCATCAGTCATGCTCTGTCTAGACTCCAATCATAACCAATGTGCTAAAATCTTGCCTACACAACCTGTCTCTCCTTTCTTCTTGATGTCTATGGCTCAACTGATGGTCCTTCCATTCCACATTCTGCGATCCATGTCACATTCTTTTTCATCCATCTATTTATATTACATGTAATTTGTTTTCAAATGCATTAGCAGAAATAGCATAAGATATATATGTGTGCATGTGCTTTAATTTTAATCTGCACCCCAGAGGTGATTGATTAACATTTGTAGTTCATTCATCAGGAGTACACATTCTAGAGGTGGTTAGTTAGCATTTTGAAAGACTCTAATCAGAAACCCTAAATCCAGAGGTACCTACTAGAGTCTTTTTCTTTATTCCTGGTTATGACCAGTGGCCTTGTTAATTGAAATAATGGATGCTAGAAACTGTTTTTTTTTTCATTGATAGCTAGAAATGTGGAATATTTTGCATTATTTTACAGGCAGTTTTGCCCTTGCATAAATAAGGTATAAGAATCTAGCAAGAGCAATTTTCTCTTCACTTTGGAATGGTGTCCCTGGGGTTAGAAATCTAAACAGGTCTTTGCTTACCAGCGGAGAAGGTCATTGGAAGCCTGCCATGGGGATGGTGCCACATCTGTTCCAGTGCATGTTTTCATACAAGGAAGAGGAACAGGACTTGTGTTGTTTATAGCACAGCTTGTGTGATTGTTTTCAAACCTGCATGCTAATAGACTTGTAAGTGTGTGTCAGAGTTGAGCAGTCCATGCAAGCCTGATTACCTGATAAATTATAATCTGGAAGCAAGTTAGGGAAACAGACCAATAGCCCTCTCCTACTTGCACTTTGAAGGCTACCAGTACCTACAAAAATAGTAATGACTGGCATGGGTATGATTGAAAAGAGTTTTATTTCCTATTGTATATAGATCTTTACTGGATTGCCCCTTCTTCCAGAGCCCCAACCCAATGTTTTCAAATTTGTTCAAACTCAGTTCAACTGCCCTTCATAGCCAAAGGGTCTCCTGACTACTCCAGTCCTTCTTCATTCCTGTTCTGAACTCTTTTACTGTTGGACACACACAACCTCACACATTAAAAAATAGTCTTTCTCTAATAATTTCTATATGCATACTTTTTAATAAACACACTGGATGTGGAGATAGATATATCCTGTTCTTCTTTCAGACTCCTTAATGCCTGACCTAAAGGTAAACACTTATAATATGCTCAGTAAATAAGTCCTGGCCAGTTAACTTACTTAAGGACCTGAACCAACCAGCTGTGAGCCTCCATGTCTTTGGACCATGAGGCAAGGTGGAGGCCGGTTGGTAATTGTTTCTGAATTCCGGGCTGTAGGTTTAGTTTTCATAGTGAAGGAACCTGGGAGCCATTATAGGTGGTTATTGTTACATTTCCATGTGAAGTATGGGCCCAAGGAACAGTCCCAGAACATCTGTTCAGGGCTGGAGGCCAACGCATATCCTCCAGATGTTAGGCAGGGATCTATGAATGCATTCTTCCTGCTCTATTGGCAAGGAGATAACAGAGGGAAGGAGACAAGATCCAGGGGGAAAACTGATGAAATAAAAGAGACATTATAAGGTACACCTTCTCTGAGCAGTCAATTTATGGGTTCTGAATTTTGTGCTATAAATATCAGCATCTTAGAATCTCAGAGTGAGAAAAGGCCCTTAGAGATCATTTGGCCCAACCCCCTGCCCAGTACGGAATTATTAGCCATGGCAGGCTGATGTTAATAAAAGTCCCCTGCTGCTTCCATTGGAAAGCTCCATTTTTCAAGGGTCTCTCCCTCACCTTTTACATCTGGTTAGGCTACTGCCTAGAGGACATTTTCATAGTTCAAATGGCTTTTTGTTTTCTTTTGGATTTGTTTCTTTTAAATCTGTTTTTCTTACCAATAAGGCAACACAAAAGCAGGCTGTCCAGGTGGTGTATGTTGTATCTCCTTTGCTATTCCTCACATTTTTAACTAATTGGTCCATTTTCAAAACTGAAACTGGCAGGAATTTGATCCTTTAGGCTCTCTAGCCCTGCCAAAAACAGCCATGTTAGAAAAACCAATTTTATGACTAGGTTTTCCAAAGTTACAGCCTCTTTCATTCCAACCAGCTTGGCAAGAAGGATGCCAAAAACACAGATGAAGCCATTTTCTCCTCGTTATCGCCCTTTTAAGCTTGCAAAGATCCTGTGAAAGCCCTGCCTTCATCTACCTGTTCTGGTAAGGGAGCCCTTTAGCACCTTCCCTTGAAAGAAACAGTTTATTCAATGAGTAAGGGAGAGAGAGGTTCCTCCTCTCCTGGCTAGAGGAGGGAGCTGCAAGGCAAGTGTAGTTAAACCTTGGCTGCTCAGAACCATTGGGGAATTCTGGTGAGACAAGTCTTCCAGGTCACTAAGGATGGCTTACTTAGACTTCAAAATCCAACATAATTCTAGCTTTTTTGGAAGAAATTTCTACCAAAGATAGTCCGCATTTTCATGTCGTCCTAAATTCAGAATCCTGACCAAAGCACAATAATTTCTTGATGGCTAAGGGTCATCTTTCTTTAATTATTTATTTTTTGTAAACCCTCACCCAAGGATATTTTTTTCCATTGATCTTTTTTTTTCTTTTTAGATAGAGTGGAAGAGAGAGGGAGAAGGAGAGAGAGAGAAGAGAGAATGATTGACATGAGCGAGACACATTGATTGGTTGCCTGACTGGGGCTGGAAATCGATCCTGCAACCAAGGTACTTGCCCTAGACTAGGAATCGAACCTGAGACCCTTCAGTATGAAGGCCAATGCTCTGAATGAGCCAAACCAGCTAGGGCAAGGTCATGTTCATTGACAACAATTCTACTTGGCTTCAGAGAATGACATGAGTTGTGCAACACTGGTGGTTGTAGCCAGAATGCTTTGCATTATTCTATCTGACTGTAACACTATTTATGACTCATTCCCTCTGCTGTAATCAAATGTAACTTCTGTATGATGTCCTCAAAAGGATATCTAATTTATACACACAGCACAGATGAATCTCAAAATAATTATGCTGAGTGCAAGAAGCTAGTAAAAAAACAAACCAAAAAAAATGGTCCACAATGTATAATTCTGTTTATGTAAAATTTAAAGTAATATGTAGTCACAGAAAGCAAATTCATGGTTGCCTGGAAAAGGGGGGAGGGGAGAGAGATTCCAAAGGGGCATAAGGTACTTTAAGATGTGATAAGTATATTTCTCATCTTGATTGTGGTGATAGCTTTAAGGGTATATGTATTTGTCAAAATTTACCAAATTGTATACTTTAATGTCAATAAAGCTAGTTAAATAAGTAAGTAAATACATACATTCATACATAAAAGTAAGCTGTATACTCATTCACTCAAATTCCGGTGGAAGCCTGGTGTATGAGGGCAGGAAGCGAGCATTATCAGGAAGTGAGAGGCAGAGGGAGGCAGGTGGAGGGCAGGACTGTCAGAGCAGGGCTGAGAAGTGCCCATCTGTGGTGTGTGGCGCTCATCATTTCCAGAATGCTAATGCTGTCAACACATGTTCACACCCCTTTACAGGTATTGTTATTCCTCACAACAACCCTATGAGGTGGAGGAGCAAATTTTTTAAACCTATTTTATGGATGGGAAAAAAGAGAGATAGAGGTAGAATGGATTCTTAGTGAGAGAGGTAATCTAAAATGATCATTCAAAAGATGACTTCTAAAGTTCAATGAGTTTTCAGACCAAATACATTTATATGATATTGTGACCAAACTATTTATTTTTTAAAAATATATTTTCATTGATTTTTTTACAAAGAGGAATGGTGAGGGAGAGAAACACCGATCAGCTGCCTCCTGCACACCTCCTACTGGTGATGTGCCTGCCATCAAGGTACATGCCCTTGACCAGAATCAAACCTGGAACCTTTCAGTCCACAGGCTGATGCTCTATTCACTGAGCCAAACCAGTTAAGACTGTGACCAAACTATTTAAAGACTTCACTTCATATTCTTCAGTACGTGTAATTTGATAACTGCCCCTATAATAAAAGAAGTTGCAAGATGTTTGTTTTTTTTAAAGCGTATCTATGAGGGAGTCCTAAAAGACATGGAATATGTGGCTACCATGTGCCAATCTCCAAATATCCCCCAAGAACCCAAATTCTACTGGCTGGTGTTTGAACTATCTTTAATAAAAGATTAACAAACAAAAAAATCTCATTCAATAGGAGAAACAAAATGCAATTGCTTTCTGGAGACCTAATATGCAGTCTTACATTTACAATAAAGGTCAGTAACTGCGATTCCATTTTTTATATTAACTCCTCTATTGTATGTACTGATTACATACAAATCCTGGAGCCAGCAATGCAGCACTGACCAGGCCTCAAGGGACAGAAGCAAGGGGAGAGGGTATAGAACAAACCAGAACTATTCTCTTTACCTTACACTGTTAGCCTTTGTAAGAAAAAAACTGGGACTAATGTCAGAATCTGGTATGCATCTTTGTAGTATATCACACACTTCTAGGTGCAATCATCTATATATAGTTCTTAATATAAAATTGGGCCCAGTCAATCTCCACAGACACTTGTGTCAAGTTAAAGAACTATTCAAATATTATTAATAGGTGTCAGTGCTGGGTGGGCTAATATGTAGCTCAGTGCCTGGTACCGAATAAACACTACCTTTGCCCAGATTAAGCACAATCAGCCAAGCATTAATCTTTCCTTTGTTAACAAGGAGTAGTAAGGATTGATGGGCTATAGGTTTCATAGGCTCCTTTTGAAATGAAACAGGTTACAGCACTTTGAACTTTCTAGTATCCTAGCACAATGCATAGTTCCTTGAGAGCCTTCAGTAAAGATTCATGGCTTCACTGATTGCAATTTACTAACTCCAGGATTGTTTTCAAGACCAGTGCTGGGACAGATCCTTTGCTATTTTCTATGTATATTGTAGAACATAAATTAAAATATCAGTACAAAAAATGGCTTAAACTTGCATTGGATTTTTAGAAAACACCCTAACAGATGCCCTTCATATAGCCCTCCCTGCATTACACCTCATTCCCAACTTCCTCTTTCATACTTAGAGACTCCTATGCAGTCATTGTTACAGACCTTTAATTACTGGTGTCTATTGCAAGATGTAGCCACTAGCACAAATAGGATTTTTTTTTCTGTCTCTCTATCTAAATATTGTCATCTCTCAGTTCCAGACCACTTCACTGGATTCTCTGAAAAGGCAAATAATTTATTCTGTCAATGGGTATGATTCCCCTGAAGATATTGATGCATTTGGGAGTAAAATTTGGCCAGGGAAGGAGATAACCTGAAACCACAAACTATCCCAAACACTCTATTATTAACAAAGAGGAAAAAAAGCCAAATTGAGTTAGAGAACAGCCTGGCTGAATAATAAATTGTCAATCCCTGTGTAGTTTCAGCCTGTTCTTAGTTGGGATTTTTAGTTCTTAAGGAAAGAACTTTGAAGTGGAAAGTCTAAGAGTTAGGATTTGGACAGCCACATTTGCTCCCTAAGGTGGCCTGGGTCCCAGATACACGGCTAGGCAATTCACCCTGCACATCTCCCCATTCATGATGCTTAATGCTATTCTCTTCATGTAAAATTGCATCACCCAAATCGCTGCCAGTACTTCTATTCCAGTCCAAGCTGTGGATTTCACAGAAGAGCCATCACTCCAGAAACTTCTCTGCAGACCAGGATAGCACTTATCAATCTGAGTGAAGTTTTTGACTTAACCTTGCAATAGTTAAATACCTCTTTGAATGTTTATTCTCCTTGACTTAGGGTTAGGTATTTGCCTTATTTACTCCTTTATATCATCTTGAAGTCCCTTGAGAGAAATTTCCACAGCATTTGTCTGGGTCATTGGTCATTTTGAACACTCATTTTATGTTTGAAACATGGAATTGACTGCCAAGGAGTAACATATCAGTGTGAATGTTATGATTTCCCTGAACTTCAGAGGAGAAATTTTGGAAGAGAAAAGATAATAGGCATAAATTTCCAAGGGCCAAGGATTTCTAGCTAAGTTTTTCATACCACCCATTGGCAGAGATGATATGTTGTCAATATTAACCTCACCTATCAGAGAAGAGGGTCCAAATATGGGCTGGACACCAATGATTACTAGAGATCATTTTGTATTTACAGATACAGAGTATGATGTGTGCTCATTCATAAAGCTTATAGCTATGTTCCTCTGTCCTACTCAGGGTGGATGGGCAATCTGCCTTACCCAGTAAATCCCTCATCACTCAAAGACAAAGATCATGGCTAATATTCCATGTCCATTCTTCTTTGGACCCTGGCAGCCATGCACCGTCATCACTCATGCATAGAAATGTTTTCCCAGACTCCTATTAGAAGACCATGTGCTCTGAAATGCATATTCAAGCCTAGTGATAAATTTTCCCCACACCACCCACACTATTTTGCCTATGACTGATTGCACAATTTCAAATTTCAAATCCAGCTGGCTTGGGCTAAGGGTGTGGTTAGAAGCCAAAAAAGAGTTTGTCTTAATGCAACACAAACACAGAGTTACAATCATAGCTTTGGGCTCCCTAGTCCCTTGCTTGACCCCAGTGAGTGAACTGGGTATGACATCAGCTTTATTTATTTTCAAGTCTCAGCTCATACCCAAAGACTCATTAATGATCTGACCCAACTTCCAGTCACTGGAATCCAAAGGTATTTAATTCTTTGAGCCTCAGTTTCCTCGTTTGTCAAATGAGATAGTCATTTTCTCTTGACAATATTATTATGAATATTAAGGGAGATGAAATATGTAAAGCACTTGTTATCGTCCCTAGCACATAGTATAACCTCAACAAACAGTAACAATGATACTAATAATGATATTAATAAGTTATAAGTATTACTTATGATATTGCAAACCACAATGGCTTGAAATCTGAACTGGCTACCTGCTTAGCTGAGTTTACCAATGTTTTATTTGCTTCCATGCAAATTTAATGAAGTGTGCCACAATGTCTCATTCTATCTACTTTTCTCCTAAATTGACTTCTCTTATTGATCAAGCACTGGGCTGTGCATTATGGGAGTTACAAAGAGGAGGAAGACATACTTCCAGACTGGTAGGAATTGAGAGTGTTACAATGGAGACAAAGCATACTAGTACACACATTAAACTATTGGATGACAATGTGGTCTGGTGATAGTCTAGCAAGATGAAAAAGTCACACTGAAATTTGTCCCTCTTTACAAGTTTCTCTAGTTGTCAGTTATCAGCTTTGGACCCCAGTTCCCAAATGTTTCTACATTGGGACACAGTCTTTTCTATTAATAGAGGGATTTGTCATCTGCAAATTTATAGTTATCTAAAGATCTGTTCAATAAAGGGGGTTTGTTATAGAGGCTTGGATGCCACCAGCATATGTATACACATATCATCTCCAAGGGTCCCCAAGATCAGTCTCTTTGAAATGAGCTTGCTCACCATCTTGCAAAAAATGTATAATTGTATGAACGATTTCTCCATCATAATCATCTCCATAATATAGAAGAAATGCTACCTTGCCAAAAGAAATAAGACATTGGCAATCAACATGCCTCCACAGACATTGTCAAAGAGCCATAACTGTAACAAAATAAACAAATAGATCATCAAAACATTCCTTTTCCCTTTTCTTTTGCTTCTCTCTCTCTCTCTCTTTTTCCACTTTGAATGCTCCGTTAGAGTGTAGAAGATTTTACAGTTTTCTCCAGCTCTGGAAAAATCGTTAAACCCTTTTGCTGGTTGGCTTCGGAAACATTTGGAACAAATTATCTCTACTTTTGGAATCTGAATAAAGGAATGTGAGCTTCACTGGAGAAATGTGAAATCTAGGGTGGGATTCACAAAATGGTTTAAGGTTTGCTTTTGCACACATACTTTTTTATCAAGTTTGTTTGGGTTTGGAACACAGTATAAGAAAAATAACAGGACTTGCAATGTGCTTCTCATAATTCCTTTGCTTTTCATAAAGCCAATCAGCCCTTCCCCCAAAGCTCCACCATCACCCCTGAGAAGCTTCCCATCTTTAGTGTTCAGCATGTGCTTCTTACATAATGTGAAGTCCACCAGATAGGGTGAAGCAAGAGGGGGGGATTTTTCTGGGGGTGTATTCTTTTTCCACACTCCTGGAAACCTTTTGTTATGCTACTAACTCATTGATGTCTAACTACCCTTCCAAGAAGCTGACACAGGCCCTGAGGTAAGGAGACTTCATGAATTTCAATTCTGAATTGTCTTATCTGAGCCCAAAGCACAACCTCACCATGCCCTTAAAAGTCTCTGAGAGGGCTGATTTCAGTCTTATACTGCTTTTTGAGGCTTTGCACATCTTTTCTGTCCCTGGACTTACGTTTGATGGTTAGTGACAACAGAATAGAGGGCCTAAGAAGCTGAGGGATGACATAAACATACCCCTGGGCCACATTTCCTGGGGTCTTTCGGCCACACTCCCTCCCCTGCTATGCAGACATAAGCGCATTCTGGAGAAGACACTCACTTTCACAGAATAAGTCAAAACGAGGAGGGTAGTGACAGAGAGTTCTGGAAACCCTGTTTAAGAAGAAGATAAGCCCTAGCTGGTATGGCTCAGTGGATAGAGCATTGGCCTGTGGACTGGAGGGCCCCGGGTTTGATTCTGGTCAGGGGCATGTGCCTTGGTTTCGGGCGCATCCCCAGTGGAAAGTGTGTAGGAGGCAGCTAAGCATCCCCAGTGGGAGGTGTGCAGGAGGCAGCTGATCGATGTTTCTCATCAATGTTTCTAGCTCTATATCCCTCTTCCTTCTTCTCTGTAAAAAAATCAATAAAATAAAAAAGAAGAAGGGGATATGTCCTTAGGAAGTAACTTTCCCTCCCACATACTTTGTTTCTTTCAATTGGTAAGGAAGTTATGGTGACCACACCTGCTTAATTGTTGAGAAAGTCTGTTTTTAACATTATTTTTGGTTATTGCTGTACAAACATATTTGTCAAATCAGGTTCTCCTTTTTCATTCAGAAAAATATGGACACCATAATATTCTGGTGTCATAAGTTTATGAAGTCTCATTAAGAGGTTCCCTAAGAACTCACCAATCTTCACAGTTTCCTTCTCTCATCCCTACCCCCACACCTCAGTTAGGTAAGCATGCATAATGCCCACCCAATGACATGATAAAGTGTCTGGTCAATTCACCACTGATGAATGGACAATCATAATGTGATGTATCACAATGTGCACACAATGAAATATTATTCAGCCTTCAAAAAGAATGACATTCTGATTCATGCTACAACATGGATGAACCTTGAAAACTTTATGCTAAGTAAAATAAGCCAGTCACAAAAGGACAAATATTGTACATTTTCACTTATCTGAGGAAAATTCAGAGAGACATAAAGAAGAATAAAGTTTATCAGAGGCCGAGGAAGAGAAGAAAGAGGGAATGGGAAGTTAATTCTTTCATGAGTACAGAATTGCTGTTTGGGTTAACAAAAAACATCTGAAAAAGGGTAGTGGTGATGGTTTCACAACATTGGGAATGTACCTAATGCCACTGAATTATACACCAAAAATGGTTAAAATATTAAATTTCATGGTACATATATTTCAATAGCAGTTGGCAAACTTCATTAGTCAACAGAGACAAATATCAACAATACAACGATTGAAATTTCTTTTGAGAGCCAAATTTTTTAAACTTAAACTTCTTCTAATGCCACTTCTTCAAAATAGACTCACCCAGGCCATGGTATTTGTGGAAGAGCCACACTCAAGGGGTCAAAGAGCCGCATGTGGCTAGCGAGCCTCGGTTTGCCAACTATTGTACTAGAACGAACACAAAGTTCTGTGGCTATTGGTTTGCACACCTTCATGACTGGAAGAAAAAAGGTATATTATTTGGAGGTAAACAAAACATTACTTATACATTGGTGGCTGCCAAGTATGTGGAATCATGCATAATAGAAAATTGTGACACTTAGAACCTTATTCAAATCAAGAACATTTTGGACAGACGGTCTTTCATTCAGAGTAGAACTGGGCAACCCTTCATTCCTTTCTCCATCGGGAATTTCCTAATGAGGTTTCTGCACATGGAACAGGAACTGAGAGCAGGAAGTTTGTAGACCCTGCTTTATGTCTGCTTATCCAAATGGCAATACAAAGAAGCATGCCTGGAGGAAATGTCCATCTTCTTTCTTAGCACTTGGACGCAGGACACACCTGGACTCTACTTCACCCTTTCTTGCAGTAACCCTGCTCATTAGTAAAACGGGAGGAATGAAGGGCCTTGGCTTGGAGCAATCCAGTGAGCCCCTCTTATCTGAGAGCTTCAGGGGATCAGGTGAGATGACTAGACAGGAGTTTGACAAAGGAGCAGAGAACTGGGCAAGGATGGGGGAAGAGGGAAACACTTGCACATCTCTCCCCAACATAACTCATTTGCCACCAAAAGTCCTTCCTCTTCTTTGTCAGTGCTTTCCCAAAATATATGTTCCCAAAATTCAATGGAATGCTCCTGTGGTGAGGGGAGAGGGTAGAGATTTAAATGTGTCATCGATAGAAACAAGGGTCATCACTATTCCTGAGAGTCAGAGTCAAGTCTTGAGTTCAAGAAGCAACACCTGGGACGGCATGAATTATAGAAAAGTGTGGTCCTTGGAACTTGACTCACATCAGGTATACGTTGAACAGAGTATTGTTTATCATATTTTCTTTTGGCTAGCAAGAGGCAGGAAATGGTTTAAAGCAAAGAGCACCATCCTACATGACTGTTAAAGGGATAAAATGAGAAAGTAAAAATATGGATGTCCTAAAGAACTAATTTTTAATCAGTGTGCTGTGGCTCACTGAGGTGCCATAAGAGTTGTTAAAATATGCATTACCTGACTATTTAATCAGGGGCACTGACCTCTTTTTTTCTAAGATTGACAAATAAAAAAAAAAAAGCCAACACAACAATAGCCATCTGGTGTGAATGAATCAAAATTATATCTATTTTTTGTCAGATTGGCAAAACATATATTTTTGGTGTGCCACAGAGTTTCAGTAATTAGTTTACGTGTGCCAGGAGGTGAAAAAGGCTGAAAATCGCTGTCCTACAGTACAGTGCTATCCACATGGAAGCAATCAGTAGAGCTCCTATAATTCTGTGCATTAACCAGTGATTCACCAAATATTAACCAAACCCTTTTAGATTGGAAATTGTGTAATGATAAGTCTAGAGAATAGGATTCACACATGGCACTTTTGCTTGCATTTCTCCTTGGGCGAGCATTTGCCAGTGTAAACATATCCTTGCTTATTTTCTGATAATGTGAATTTATGCAAGTCAAGAAGGCAGGCCCCGAACATGTGTCCATTTCCCAGAAAAGGTGAGCCAGAAAAAAACCTGGATCTATCTAAAATACACCCATTTTTCTCAGGTCAGATGCTGGGCCCTGCGAGTTTCTGGTCTTGCTGAAGATGTGTGTGTCCTTTTATTGTCAGCACCCTGTCCCCAGAAGAAACTGATACCCATCCCCATGCCTTGGCTTCTGGAATGAACTTGAGGTAGAGTTTCTTACTGTGTTACAGGGGAGGAAAGCCTTTGCCTAGAAACCTTCATTTCCATTGAGCTAATGAGAGCACTGTCACCTAAATTTGCATTGTTTTAAGAGCAAGTGGAGGCTGACAGTTTCCTTTCAAGCTTGAATGATGAAGAGAAAACATCCCACAGCCTCATCTGGCTGGCTTGCTGCGAGGTAATGAGCCCTTGCAGCACCCATCTCTGCTAGACTGGGATGACCTTATGTCTGGTAATGCATCAGGGAAGAGTGAAAATGCACCATTGTCCCCCCTCCCCCCAGCAATTCCCCCAGGACGCGTTGAATGTGCCAAACAGTTTAGTAAATAGATCTCAAGTTACCATGTTGAAACATATTCCACTGTATTGCAACAGAGAATGTCTCAATCTAAAGGTCATGTGTAGCTGTGCAAAGACCCTGTGTGAAGAGGTTTGGTGGGAGGTGGGGGGTGTTTAGAAGGGGAATGTCACCGAGGTGAGGGTCAGGAGATAAAATATTCATAGTGTTTAAAAACAAATTTCACAACCTTCCCTGGCTAATTACAGTCTATTCTCAGTCCAGACAGGGAATTTCATTTGCTGCCAGTCTTTGTTCCAAGACTCACTGGAGTTTCTTGGAACAGGGGAACAGCATGGGGTGGGGAGGGAGGAAGCTGGGCCATGTCCTGCAAAAGCTGGGAGAGGCTAACGTAGGGTGAGGCCAGGATGAGTTCAAAAGGCTCCCACTTTCCTGACTTTTTTTTTTGCTTTGCTTTCCTTTTCTTTTTTTGAAATGTTCATTGCTTACTTCAACAATCCCAACTTCTTGTTTTCTTTGCTTTTAGATTCCTTGGGAAAGGAATGTGAATCTTGCTTTAAAGAATTGCTGGAGGTTGCTTGGGTATAGAGAAGAGAAACAAGTTTAGAAAAAATTTGGATCAAATAAGGCTTTGCAAACACAGGGAGGGAATCAGCAGCTGCCTCCAGGTTATGGTTTGAAAAATGCCTAGAGAAAGGAATCCTGCCACCAGTATTGGTTTCACCACTTAGGATCCTTTAAAAAGTGTTTTATTTTGATTCAATAGATACTTGTTAACAGCTAGTGTGTGTTCCTGGGGATATTTGGTATGGAAGTATCAATACCAACCTCAAGGGAGTTTCCTCCTACTTGAATGGTGGGCATATACCCCACTACCCTCACTCAACACAGTGTCTTTTTGTGCTTTCAAATTATAATGTATTTTCACATTTCTCCTTTGCCCTTCTCCCCATTGCCATTAAATTTGAAATCTCCAGAGCATCTATTTTATATAGAGTGCTTAGGTGTAGTTCAACAGACATCCCTGAGAACAACACTGAAAATGAAAAGAAAAACCTGGCCCTTCCCAATGTCTATTAGTACAAAAGCCCAAGAACCACAATGTTTTTGGTGATGGGAGGGGGTGGAATGGGGAGGGTAAGGCTACATGCTGGTGCTTAGAACCTATCTTGGCAAACAAGTCCTTTGAAATGAGAACCTTAATGTTTTTGGGCTGCTGCATAGCAACCTCTCTCTGAAGAAAGAAGTAGCTGGATGCTGTGGGGAGTTGGGGGGGATCCTCAGTCCCCAGAACATAGTGATTCAATGATATTTGGTTGAATCTAATTAAATTCCTGTTATTTGACTGTTTTTGACCTACAACAACAGCAATGCTCAGGAGTTCAATCTAATACAAAGCAGAATTTGAAAGAGCCATAAATGGGAGCAAACACAATCAGAAGGAGAGAGAAAAATATGGTCAGACTCAGGAATTTGTACTTCTTAAACTTCTGTTTCTTTCCAGCTATTGACTGAGTGTTTATGTCTCCCCAAATTCATTTGTTGAAACCTAGTCATTGATATGATAGTTTTAGGAAGTAGGGTCTTTGGGAAATGATGAGGTCATGAGGGCAGAGCCTTCACAAATGGGATCTATACCCTTATTAAAGAGAGCTCCTTCCACCATGTGATGCCACAATGAAAAGACAGTCCTCTATGTACCAGGAAGCAGGCTCTGACCAGACACTGAATCTGCCAGTACCTTGATCTTGGACTTCCCAGCTTCCAGAACTGTGAGAAATAAATTTTGTTATTTACAATCCATAGAGTCTATGGTATCTTGTAGCAACTCAAATGGACTAAGACACCTCTCTTATTTCCTTTGCCCTTTCCAAACTTCTTACATGTTTGTAGGCAAATATTTTAAGCGGGATATGGCAGCTGGTTAAGCAAGTCAAGAAAGAATGATATTTAACACAAAGGTGACTTCTAGGGAGAAGCCTGACCCAAGTTCAGGGAGATCCTTGGGAAGTTGAATGGACTTTGGAAAATATCAAATTAGTTATTCTGCAGTTTCGTTAATAATAAGTTTACTCAAGTTATTGTTCCAAGAGTTCCAAAATGTTTGCATCAATTAGAATGAGTTAAGGAATATATATAGTATTTATGCAGCAAAATCACAGCTTCTTTCCCATCAATTTGTTTACTCTGTAAAAAATAGTCTCATGAGGTCCACAAGATATTGGGAGGTCCTTAAAACAACTATGTGTTAAGATGCAGCCAGGTGGTATTATATTTGTTTGTTTTGTATTTTATTAAGCAGAACCAAAAGAAAGTTGTCTCAACCTGGCATTCATCTCTGTTACCCGATTGTGTTTCAAAACAATTACTAGAAAAATGTCTGTGTGATCTCTTCAAACATTGAAGATAACTAGGTTATGTTAGATGACTTTTAAAGTCCTTCCAACTCTAGGAGCCTCAAATTTTCTGATATTATAGAAGAAGCAATAGACTGGGAGTCAGGTATCAGTGTTCCAAGCCAAAACTGCAAATGAATACCTGTTTGAGCTTGAAAAGTAGACTTGAGGCAGATTCTTTTGGTTATGCATAATAGGAGAGGATTATACGAGATATCTCATTATAGTTCAACCCAATAGTCAGAAAGAAAAAGGAGCATTTTCTCATTGCAAGTTGGAGAAGAGGAGGAGGTAGATCAGAAAATGACATTTTCTGATCCAAAGTGTTATGAGTCTACCTGAAAGGTCAAACAAATGCGTAACATTTATCAGATCGATGGTGTTCACTTTGATGGGAAATTTCGGGTCAGAACATATTATGGAAGCCCCATTCTACCTTTCTGTGTGGAGTTGATGTCTTTAGTCAATTGTCAATGGGCCTGCCTTTGAAAATTATTTTTAAGCCCTCAATTAGTGTTTACTATTATTTCTTTTTTAAAAAATATGTATTTATTGACTTTAGAGAGAGAGAGTGAGGGAGAGCAACAGAGACATAGAAATATCAATGATCTGCCTCCTATGTGCCCCCTACTGGGGATCAAGTCTGAAACTAAAGCTTGTAATCTGACTGGAATCAAACAAATGACCTCTTGGTTTATGGGTCAATACTCAAACATTAAGCCACACTCACCTGGCTACTATTATTTACTTGGAAATAGGAGTTGATGTTCTGAATTAATAGTCTCTTCAAATGGCCTTATATCCACACCCTAGGTTCTAGCAATCTAACCTAACTAATATACACTGAGTAGCCAGATTATTATGATCTCTGAATGCATAATAAGTTATACATGGACAAACCTTATTTTAAAATCAATGTATATCCAGCACTAAAATAAATAGTTTATTCTACCTATGAATATAAGATATGACAATCATAATGAGGAGGACATTTTTTTCCAGCTGGATGAAATGAATGAGATTAAAGTATTTGCCATTTATTTGCTTCTTAGGGCTGCTGCAGAATAATCCCTGGAGAACAAACAGCCTGTTCTTCTCTTTTTTGAAATTAAAATCATCTGAACCTTTAAATATGTGTGCTGCCATCAAAAACATGACCAGTGGGTAAGAATGGCATTGCTTATCCTGTCTTATTCCTTCAACCCCATTCCCCACTTCATCCTCAACCACAGAAAAAGTACAACAAGTCAGCCTGGCCAGGTTTTCAATGTCTCAATTGACAGGGCTTTACAGGATCAACCAAAGGGATCATGCCGATACCTCTCCACCTTCTTCCTGTCTTTGGGAGTCTCTCCAAATGTCCCTCTGCGTTTTTGCAACAGCTCTAAAAATAGCAGATGACTATACAGGTGCTGTTCGTGAAAATGTTCTCTTTGCACTTAGCCTGCCTGCCTCAGTGATTAGGGCTCTGCAGACACTCAGATTCCCCCAGACTCTGCTGTGTCAGCTTTTCTTTATAATAGCGTGGAATCTAGAGGATAATTCCGGGACTGCTGTTTATAGGGACTCTCTCCTTCAGGGCAAGCTTTCTTTCCCTCTCACCCCTATTACTGGCTCCCTCCTCCAGAACAGCCCAGAGGGAGGGATAGGATATATATGAGACTACAATAGCTCCAGCCCCCCAAAAGTACTAGCTTTTTCAAATACAACCACTTTCCACATAGGACTGGTACATATGGGGGGAAATAAAAAGATCAGGATGCTAAAAGTACAGCTCGGTTCCTAGTAGCTCTTGCAATATATATTATATTCATAAAATCCTAAGATGATATCTCTGAAAGGAAGGTCGGAGATCTTTCTGTCCTGGGGCTATGGAACTTGCGTATACTTCACAATTTTACCTAGAAAGATTGCTATGAGTGCTAATTTTCATAATATTGCTTAACTTCCTTAATATTCTGATCCCTGAGATCTTGAGAAGAGCCGAGGGGTTTGCCCTTATAGACACGAACCCATATGATTTGGATGTGATTAATCCTTGAACTAAATGATCAGAATCACTTCTCTGAACTAATTCTATTATGTAAGGATGAGAATGCTGAGGTACAGATCATAGAAGCAATTCTAAGTAGGGCTAAAAATTAGAACCCTGGTTCATTGTTTTCTTGTCCAGAATTCTTTCCATATGAAATCACATGGTTTTCACTCTGCTCAAACCCATGAGCACTGGTGATGCAACAGTCATGCAGATGCTTTTGAATCAAAGTTTAAAAGGCACTTTTGGACAAGAAGGCAGCTTTCTCTCCTAACAGAAACTGAAGGGCATACTCACAAACCCTGACTATTACATTTTGGTGGTTCCTTGGGCATCTCTCTAAGTCTTATATTTCAAATAGTATAACAAACCAGCCTTTCTTTCTTATGATGGCAATTGATGTAACATGGTTGAAAGTACTTAAACTGGGCCCTTAACTGGGGCTCAAGTAAAAGTTCAGAACATCTCATCATTAATCCCTTCCATGATTCCTGCCAGGCTCAAAAGGTCCAGGGCCAGAGTCACTGCACTACAAGTCAAGGTCAGACCCATGCACTAGAAGAAATTAGCAGCCCTGGCCTGTGACTGATAGGGAAGTAGGAATAAAACACTTAAGCCAAAAACACAGACCATCATGGGAAATTTCTCTAGCAGGGTGCCATGTCTTTGGAAAATAAGCCCCTTTGAGTTTTCTTTCTTAATCTCTCACATAAATGAGTTTGTGTTCTGTGACTCATCTGATTGGGGTGTATGGTGCCATCGTGGAGAAGGTAATCTATACAAAGGTCAAAGAACACAAATCTTTGAATGCAAACCTTTAGCCACTGAGAGCTATGCCAAATATTAGAGATTATCTAGTCCAAACTCCTATTAAGAATAATTTTACTACCTACACATCCAGAATATAAGAGATAAAGCACATAAATAAGTTTAATAAATGTTTAAAAGGTGGTACCTATGAGAGCAATTTTTAATATTTTTGCGACAGTTATTAGACAGATTATAAAAGCAGTCTAGAAAAAAGTAAAATAGAAAAAGGGGGCAGTGCATAGAAATCAAAAATTGAAACTAGGAAACTAGGCCACTCTAGTGAATTTGCCCCAGGCCTCATAGCAATTTAATAGTGGTGTCTGGTCTCCCAACTCTTGGGAAGAAAGTTTTTTTCCAAAATATCACTCAAAAATTTCTCAAGTATCAAACCCTCCACAGGATAAAATATGTTTTTCTTCACTCCTTGTGCATAATATCAGTCAGTTGCTGATGTTCTACTTGTACTAGAGCAAAGGAGAAAACCCAGAGCTTCTGGAAAAAAATATATTCTACTGATACTATTAATCTATAACTGCTACCCCAGCACAATGAGCTTGATTATTTTGGAATTGGGGACAATTTTGCAGATCTAGTGAGCCTTGCAGGAAGCCTGGATGAGAGAACATGATGTTTGCTGGCATAAGGCATATGACTCTGAAAAAGTCTACAATCTGGCCTTTAGAGCCCAGATTGACTTGTTCATTCATTTACATATATTTATTGAGTACCTCTTAGGTGTCAGACATTAGATGCTGGGCAGTAGTACTTGTATGATGGAAAAGATGTTCATAAACCCAGTCCATGACCTATGGATGGTGCATACAAATAAACAGACATTCCTCATCATGCCACATGTGTGAATGTGGTGGTACAGAGAATGTGTAACAAACCACAACTGTGAGGTGAAGGAGAAGTCAGGGAGGTCTTCTCACAAGAATTTATATGCCCTATATTAGAAGCCAGGAATATAATAGACACTGTCTCCTCTCCAGAGGGATGACTGATATGCATAACAGGATTGATCAACACTGTCACAAGAATGGGATGACACTCTTATTCTGTACAGCACAGAAAAGGAAGGTATAGGGTTATGCATCATCAAGAAGACTATCTTCGAGCTGAACCTCAGAGCATGGGAAAGAATTTACCATGCACAAAGAGATGACTGGAACAAGTTATCATAAAATGGAAAGATTAGAGGTCAGGATCAAAGGTGGGTAGAATCATATGGGTGAGATATCTACTTCCACATGGAATCCAGCATGGAGCTCTCCTGGAGGATTTAAGAGTATTCACAGAGACAGCAATGTGGTCTCCACACACTTCAACTTGGAGTCAGGTTCTCCAGGCCCTTGCTTGTCTTCTCATCCTGATGGGCTCACATGTGGCTCAGAATCTGTTTGTACATTTGGGCTTTCCTGGAACTCCAAGGCACCTCCTTGGAAGCCAGCTTACTGACAGGTCATAAGTGATACCTATTGCCTAGGGAGGACCTTTTCTGGACCAGGAGTACAGGCATGGAGTTACAATGCAATACATGGACTACAGATTGACTAGAGCCAAATCTGGGACATTCCTGGCTTGCACTATCCTCCCTCTACCTTAGAGGCCTGGATATTCAGAGAAGCTCTCTCAGAGGTTCTCTAGGGCTGGCATTTCCCCCAAACAGTCTTGTTTTCCCAGGAGTTCATTCATATAGAGACAGGTGAAATATTGGAATAGGTGTAGTTGTCCTATATACACCTGGGTTCAAATCATGAAGATATACATGAAGGATCCAGTGCTCTCCTGGGCGTGTTATGGGCTCTGCAGATTGTGTCTAAAGGGTAGTCACCATCTATTCTCCAACTAAATAAAGAATTAATGACAGAAATTGGATTAATGTGTTTTCCATCTTAAGGGGGATGTTTTAACATGTTTTAAGTTACCGTGACTTAACTCCAAGGAACAGCTCTTTAGCGGTAGATGAGTAACCAGCAAGGAAATACAACTTTGCAGTGAGATATCTATTTCACTGCCTTAAATTGTAGGATTTTCTAGATTGCATCCTCCCCTGTCTTCAGAATACTGAATCTCAAGTCTAGCACTTGGGGTGGGTTTGTATCTGAATCACTTAGAGTCACACATGTCATTTCTCCACACTTTGAAATTGCTCCTTGCTACAGAGCATCATGGGGGTTGGGACCAGAGCTTGTTAAAGTTTTCATGTGGAACAGGGCCACTTTGAGGCTGTGGAGGTGGCCAGCAGTGTCTCTTGGGTTAGAAAACGGCAGATAATCCCAGCTTAGATTCCACACTTAAATTTAGGAAGTAATAAAGAGAAGCTTGGACTGAAAGCTTGTGAATGCATTTCATGCACCAATGTCTGCATCCCCTGCACATATGAGATGTTGTGCAGTACCTAAAGGCCTTTATTAAAAATGATACCTGTCATGTGGAGAACTTTTCTATGGACAAGCTGATTTGGATAGAACAATCATCAGCTACCCTGAGTTTGAGCCATTCTTCCCAGCCGAAGCTTCTCTTTCAGGTGTTCAGTAGGCAGAGACATATGTCTCAATGCTAGGGAATAAAACACAAACCTCTTAGGGACAGGGAAAGAGCAAATTGCTTTCCCTAAATGTTTCTGACCAGTCCTCTCTAGGGCCAGGCAGGATACCAAGCCTGCCCACAATATGTCTGTCCCTCGGGCCTTTGTTGCCACCTCCTCTCTGTTCACAGCCAGCTGCCTCCCACTCCTGGAAGTCTGCCAGCATCACCCTTCAAAGAGGCGCATCTCAATCAAGTTATTTATTCACCTAATCAAAAAGGAACTAATGTATACAATTTACAATCTTCCCAGTCCTAGCTCCCACAGAGGCTGGGGTAGGGCGGGGGGGGGGGGGGATAAACAAAAGCAAAGCTCTCCAGGTGGGGGCTCTGATAGCTCAGGGATCCCTGTGTAGAAAGACAAATTACAAGTCCTGTTGTCCATATGGCTCAGAAGTCCCCACCATGATCCAAAGGAGGAAATGAACAAAGCAAGAGGCCGAGCTCACACTGAAGCTGTGGATAATGTCATAGACATAAACCAGGGATTCAGACAGAAGTGGAGCCACCCACTGAGCCAAGGGCATCCTCCTTCCCTTCTTAACACTAACACATCAACTTTCAGGGAACCCTCAAGCCTCAAGTTAGGAGTAATCATAGATAAGAGGGCCATGAAATGTTTCTAAGCTAGGAAGATATGATTCAGGAAGAGGATTTCTCAGGTCTCACCAAACCAGGAAAATTCAGTTTGCTGTTCAACTTGTCAAATAAGATGCAACCTGTGGTTCATTGGCTAATCTGTGAGTGCTGGCCACATAAGGAGAGTCATGGAGAAAAGTCCCTTCACATTGTATTCATTATAAGCTCTCCTTCCATTCTCCCCCTGCTTCTGCTGCACAAACATCTTAACAACCACCTTCTCCATCTTTGAATGTCAAAATTTGTTAGTCATTAGAGCCAGAAGATCTTTCAATTACACTGCAACTAGGGTCATATTTGATGTCCTACCTTTTCCAGTACCTTTGATATTGACAGTTCTTCTGTCTAGAATTCCTGGCCTCACTCCTCTAGTGATTGAAATTCTTCCTCCCTGAGGTCCCTTCCTTCCATAAGCTTTCCTTGTAGCAGATCTACTTTCTTATTGTCAGGCAGCCAGTGATGTGCTTCCTGGAGTCATCTCTTATCTGCTTCTCTTTTTGCATGCTTAAATCCAGCCCTGCATTTGTAGACTCTCAGCCTCCTATCAGATTCTAAGCCCTAACCAATCCATACAACTCAGGTCGAAGCTACCACATATTAACATGATGTTTTCTTCAAGATACTCATTTATCTTCTCTTGGAATTTGTGATGCACCAGAAGGCAGGGCAGCCCCTTAATCATCACTGGGTCCCCTCTCATTTCTCTAGCTCAGTGTCTTGCATGCAATAGACTTCATAATTACCAGCTACTTTATTGATAGTAGGCTCCCAGGCCACAAATGCCACATTGTGGAAACATTTTTGTTCTTTTATTTTTAGGTCACACAGTTCCATCTTGTACTACAATAAAATGTGCCCTTTTTGGCCACTTTCAATAGTCAGTAGGGCAAGTTTCTCAGGCCAAATACCCCTTATTTTATGGAAAGGTAGATCAGTGCAGTGGTGAGAAGAGAGAACCTGAAGTTCAAAGACTTGAGGTAACATCCCAGCTTTGTGGCCTTGAGCAAGTCTCTCAATTCCCCATTTCCTAAAGTCCTTACTTGTAGGGTAGGAATGGTCAACACAGTGCATTACAAACTACAGGATGTTGTTTCACTGTCAAGTTGCATTATATGGTTATGATCCTACTTATGGGGATCGTGGCCTCCCTGAGGATTGGCACATTAGTCAAAGGCAGGGGCTTAATGACATTAACGGAGGCCCTCCTGACAGTACAAGCAGCAGTGTCTTTTAGACCAAGTGAAGGACTCTACCTTATGCTTTAATGGTTAAAGTAAGACTGATCTTGCCTTTTCCTGAAAATAAATACCAGGTATCCTCATGCTCAAGGAAGTTCTCAAGGGTAAGGAGGCCTTTCCCCTCACTTGGCTCTTTGGCCTCTGTAGCTTTGAAAAGCATATCTTATCCTTCCCATTGGACTCCCTGGAGGTTTAACGCACATTTAAGATGAACTATGTGTCAGGTCTGTGCTAGTCACTGGGGAGGCAGAAATAAAGCAAACTTCCTGCCGTTACAGTGATTTGTGTCAATGACTTGAGTTCTTCTGTTCTTATCTCAATTAAAAGTAGACCTCATACATTTCCAAATACTGGAATCCCCATTTAGACTTTTCATAATAATATCAGGACAGATAAAAAAGTGAAGGCAAGGAACAGAATTTCTGGGTAGATATGGAATATCTGATCACACACACACACACGCACACACACATACACACACACACCAAATAATCTTACAATAAAAACGGTTTGGAAGTTTAAAGTATCCCAAATAATGACACTAATAATAGCCAATGTTCACTGAGCACTTACATTCTTCTAGGTACTGTTCTAAGCACTTTACAAATATGAACTAGTTTGATTTTCATAATAAGCTTTTGAAGTGGGTGCTAATGTTACCTAACTAGAACTAGGATTTGAATCCAGGCAGCCTGACTCTAGGGTTCTTGCTCACAAGAACCTGAAGAGAAATGATATGTCAGAGAGCGTACTGGAAGGGCAATGGGGTCATTGAATTCTAACCCAGTCAAGATACTAAAGCCTCTTTGACCACGAGAAGTCACTTCTCTTGGGCCTTGTGGAGGAAAGAGCTGTTTGTCCTTTGTCAGCATCAGTGCCAAGGCTTCAGTTCTGGCTCCTCTGATTCCTAGAGTGGAGCAGGGAGGGAGTCAGGTGGGTGGAAGGCAGTCCCAGTCTCCCTCAAGCATCATCCTCTGCTTCTTCCTAAAGCTTCCTCTGCTGCGCTCAACAGAAAAAATCCCCTTAGCTCATCACATTAATCCATTCAGTGTGGATACATCCAGTTAGGTAGCTCTGCTTGTCCCAGTTAAAGCCATTCTTCTGGAGGCCAGGGGCATCCTGGAACCTGAGAGCATAAAGCCAGCTAGCTGCCTATCACCATCAGATTCCCACTGGTCTTAGAAAGTCCTCAGCATCAGACCTGGGCTTGGAGTGAAGGTGGAGGGAGCTCCAATGTGTCCTTGGTCAGCATTACTGCCGGGGTCAGCTGGCTTTCCTGAGCTTTGATCTTGAAGTCAGACCCCCACACCTGTATTCAGTATATATCCCGCCCTCGGTGTTCTGCAGGTTTAGGATGGGAAGCTGGGAGGGGGTTGGGTGAGTCCTGGGAGGAGCCTAAGCTTTCTCTTTGGCTAAGTAGACTGGAAAACGTGAAATTAGCACACATTGTTTATTTCACGCTCTTAGCCTTCTCTGCACAATAGCACAAATTAAATTCTGCACTAACCAGACGAGCAATTAGCCCACAGCAAAGAAGATCAGGCTTTCAGCTGATTGCTGAGGCATTCCATTCACACTATTTATGAAGGGAACAAACTTACTGAAAATATTTTTGTAGCAATAATTTTTTTCTGATACACATTTTCTCCCAATTTACTGCATTACCCCACACTTCCTGGTATTTAAGATGATTTGGCTAGGTTTTCTGACGAGAAGTATGTAGTTCATCAAAGAGAAATTCATTTTGGGTCAATACCCAGTAATTAGCATCATTTTCATTGAAGACAGAAGCTGCTGTCATTTTGAAAAAAGCAGGGTTGTTGTTGTTGTTGTTGTTGGTGGTGGTGTGTGGTGGTGGTGTGTGTGTGTGTGTGTGTGTGTGTGTGTTTAAAATTTCAGTCTGAAGGTAGCCTCTAATAAGACCAGTGAGTTTGCTGCCTCTTAGACCAAAATCTCTAAATCTTGTTTTATTATCTCTCACCTTGTTCACATACCAAATTTCCCTTCCTACCAAATAAAATCATAAGAACTAACACTTATTGAGCACATATTGTGAGCAAACCACTGCTCTAAGCACCATCTGTGTATTAATCACCAAATGAGAGGAGGGACTGTCATTATTTTCATTTTATAAATTAATCAAGCAAAGTACAGAATAGTTAAGTAACTTGCCCATAGTCACATGGCTTGTAGAGTGATGGAGCAGGGATGGGAACAATAGCCCCCATGTTAACAACTATGATGGACTCAGTGGCATGAGAACTGTCATGCTGTAAGCCTTCTCAACTCGAAGGCACTCACAACTCTTTTTAGACCTAGTTTTGTTCCCTTCTTCCAACCCAGGCCATTCTCTCTCCATACTTGGCTTCTGAACAGTCTGCTGCTCTCTCCTTACCTCAACTCTGTGGACTTTCTTAGTTCCTGCCACGCCCAACTGCCAGGTCAGTCCTCCTAAAATATTGCTTTGCTTGCAACCTGCATTGATCAAACAGTCAACTTTGGGTATGCTGTTGGGCTCATCAGAAACGCATGTGAATCCCACTGGCTCATAGGAGTGATTGTCAACCAGGTAGGTGTATGTGCATCAGAATTACCCAGAGAACTATTCAGTATCTCAATGTGTGGAATCTGAATGCCCAGTGATGGGGCCAGACATTTGGAATTTTTAAAGATCATGAGTCTTTAGCCTTACTTAGGAGCCCCCAGAACTTTTAATGGGAATATAGCCTAGTGATTAGGAGCCCAGATCCTACAGCCACCTTGCCTAGGTCCAAAGCCAGGCTCTGTCACTTAGCTGCTGGAATATTTGGGCAAGTCTCCTAACTTCTCTGTGCCCATTTCTCTAATCTATAAATTGAATATAAAAGTATCCCTACCAGCCCCAGCTGGTTTGGTTCAGTGGCTAGGGCATTGGCCTGCAGACTGAAAGTGTTCTGAGTTCAATTCTGGGCAAGGGCACATGCCTGGATTGCGGGCTTGATCCCCAGTAGGGGGTGTACAGAAGGCAGTCAATGATTCTCTCTCATCATTGATGTTTCTCTCTCTCCCTCTCTCTTCTTCTCTTAAATCAATAAAAACAAGTGCTAGAAAGCATGCTGATCCTATAAATGGATGATATTTCAGTTCCTTTGCTTGGCATTCAAGGCTCCCTACCACTGGTTCTGAATCTTTGCTTTAACTCTTGGTGCTGCTGCTACTCCCCATCATGGATCTTATACTCTGATTTTACTTCCATTTTTGAGTGTGTGTGTGTGTGTGTGTGTGTGTGTGTGTGTGTGTGTGTGTAAAAAGCTTAGAATTTCTTATGACTTTCCTTATTCTCATTCTCTCTGATTAGACAGCAAATCTGAGGCAAGGACCTCCCTATCTTCCAAGTGTCTGAAGCTGGCAGGCATACAGCAAAAATTTGTGCAGCCCTCACCTGTGTGTCTGTAGGCTAGCCTCTGGACTTCATTAGTAGCTTTGCTCTGGGTCTCTCTAACCCAATGTGCAATACCAAGGGAAATACCACTGCTTACCTTGTGCTATGTGCCTGTACACCCCCTCAGTGCCACTGCTCTACTAGACATTCAGCCTGCTGGATATCCTTGCTTCTTCCTTCATTAGCCAGCCTGTATGGGTTTCATTATCTGCTGGCCCTCACTGGCTAACAAGGCTTATATCCTTGCCCAGGTGAACTCTGCCTTCTTGTCACCCACAAGTCAGCAGGGCACATATCTTCGAGCACATCTTCAATGTTAGGTTGAGTATCCATTTCTATTACTTGAACCCCAGCAATACTCTTTACCCTCCATCTGGGCTACAGGTGGGAGAAGAGTATGAAGAGACAAGCCTGGCTGTTGAAGAGATGAGAGCCAATTCAGAAGACCGGAAGGTGTTCGGCCTTATTTGGTGCTTGAATGGAGCTGAGTGCCAGCCCTGCCAGCCCTTGGAAGGATAACCATGTCCTCCATTCCACAGCCATGCTGTTTGCTTCTGGATTCTATAGGTTTTCTGGACGAAGTCTCTGAAGCTCTCAAGAGAATAAAGATTCCCAAGAGAGCAGGGGAAGAAATCTTTCCTGTTGCAACCAAGGCAGTGCTTATGGCCACCTGGCTGCTTTGTCCTCTTTCCAGTTATGTGATTGAGGAGGGGGGTGCTTTAAGAAGCCAGAGGAAAATAAAAACAAATGGTTCTGAGGGCCTCTAAAGAGAGTACCCAAGCAAATTCTTGCTATGGTAGGATTCACTCATTCTCAGATCATGATCTTAGCTACTGTCCAGGCCAAACCTTCATTCTACAAATGAAAACTCTGGTTCACAAGAGAGTGCAGGGGCTTTTCTGTGAGTCCCTTGACAACCTAGTGGCAGAGCTGGACCAAGGTGTCAGGCCTCCTGACCTCAGTTCTGAACTCTTTCCATTCAAGCAGGGGTTGGCAAACTATGACCATGGGCTACATCATGAGCTAAAAATGATTTTTACACTTTTAAATGGTTGAGAAAAGTTAATCATAGTATTTATTGAGATGTGAAAATGATACAAAATTCAGATCTTAGTGTCCATAAATAATTTTTATTAAAACACAGCCACACCCATCCAACTCTGTACCATCTATAGTGGCTGCTGTGCTTTAAGGGCAGAATCAAGCAGCTGGGATAGAACCTTATGGCTGCATTACCCAAAACTTTTACTACTTGGCTCTTCCCAGAAAAACTTTGTGGACACCTGCAATAATGCACCTACACATGAGGAAATGAATTAGAGATGAAAAAAGGAAATGAAGTCCTTTAAGGCACATAGTTTTAAAAGTTCCTTCACGTGCTTTTGGCTGACTTGTTCAGAAAATCTATGCTGAGCCTCTCGGATACCCAGAGGCAGGACAGTCCTTGCTCACTCCAGTGGAAAAGCTAATAATGAGAGTGTTAATTGTTCCTGACCAATACCTCATAATGGACTCTACTTTACTGGGCAAGGGTAGGCTGAGAAGACGATATAGTTGCCCCATTGGTTAATAGGAACCAAGGACCTCGAGTGCCCTAATCCATTCCTCTCTAGAAGAATTCTGATCAACTGTTATTAGATATTAAATATGCATTACTGTGGGCATTAATTGAGGATTTAATATGCTCTCTAATTAAAATTTGGTAGTGAGAAGTTCATCATATTTAGAAACACAGTATTAAAAATCCTCAGAAACTTAATAAAATTATAAATCAGAATATCTTCTCTGAAATTAATGAGCCAAAATATTATAGCTAAAGCAGAAGTTAGCTGTGTCTGAAATTCTGAAGGTCATTTGGAGTCATAAAAATGCAGTTTTCAGTTTTATGGTTTCCGAACAATAATAAGGCTGAGGAGAAATCTGGCCGAGAAAAAAAAATCATCTTTGCTTCCTCCACATACCAATTAATATAATAAAAAGCCCTAAGCTGGTGACTTAGGCAAAGAAGCAGGTCTAATTTAGAACTCAAAATTTCAAATAGTGGCTGTAAGTGTGATAGTGGTGGGGTCAGGTAGGTCTGGAGTAACAACACATGATGGGTTGGAGGAAAGGATTGTGATGGAGGATGAGGAGAGAACATCAGAAGACAGAGTATCAGAAAATCATAGGGAGAGTGTTTTAATAATGACACCCATTAAGAAAATAACTAGAGCCTGCAGAAGCTGTGAGCTCTTGATCTTTGGGAGATTTCAAGCAGAGCCTGTTTAGAATCCTGGGGTAGACACTGCTACCACAGGTGGAGGGCAGACTAGCTGACAACTAGTGAAGTTCAAGATTAAGATTTTGAAATTCTGCGACCTTTGAAGGGCACATTCAGCTGCGAAGTGGTAATGACATTAAACAGTTTACTAGCTTGACTCACCCTTGAGTGGCTCAAACATTGCTGTGGACCTTCAACTTCTTCCTAAACACATATGTTTACTGAGCTCTGAATCCTGTCTCCCCAGCATCTGTGCACTTTCCTACCATTCACCTGGACCTTGCTGATGCTTTTGAAATGCTCTATTAGCTCTTCCTATCTGAATAAGTCCAATATTTTCCCAGGATCACTTCCATGGCAATCACATCAGTCCTTTTCTCAATGCCAGTCACAGGTAAAATTGGAAGCATTCATTTTGTATTTGACCAAGAGTACTGTTTGTGAAATGAGTCCCATACTATGTTGTCCTTAATTTAAGATTAAATGGGAAGTAAATTGTGTGGTTTCTTATTACTCCAGTTTGGAAGGGTTCAGTAGACCAGCATACTTGGTTAGTTATATGGAGCTGGAAACAGATATGGCAGGATATCCTCTACCATAGAATCTCACGTGCAAATTTGAGAAAGTTAGTCTATCTGAGCTTCAGTGCCCTCAACTGTAAAATGAAGATACAACAGTCTGTAACTCACTAGTTACATTGAAAAAATGGAAGAATGTACACCTATAATACACAGGAGGCTGTAGGTCCTCAGGAAAGGCCCACTGGATACTGACAACAAGGATAACAATGGAAGAAACAAAGGGGTCCAGATGGAATGGCCTATTCTTTCTCTCTTTTTTTAAGATTTCTTTATTAAGCTATTACATATCTGTCCTTATCCCACCATTACCCCCATCCTCCCACTCATGCCCTCACCCCCTTGCTACCACCTCCCACCCCCATTGTCTGTCTATTCTTTCTTTTCATACTAAAGCTCTTTCTTCCAAAGTGTGCCCAAGTCAAGCTTAGGCTGATGTCAGGGTCTGGCCTCCAAAGGGACACTAATTAGGACAAAGTACTTTACTTCCTGCCAAAATGTCTAAGTCAAAATCACAAATCCAGTTATCAGCCAAATAACTGATAATAATTAAAAACACAGGAAGCCATCTTCTGCACATCTTTATGCCAGCTTTAGCACCCACTGGGACAGCCACCAAAGACAGTTCAAAGATACAAGTATCAGAAACCAACTATATTAGTCCAGGACTTAAGACCAAAAAAGCGATTAACTGAAGAATTTACACACATACATGCATATCCCATGGACACAGACAATAGTGAGGTGAAGGCCAAGGTTGGGGTGGGAGTTGAGTGGAGGGGGCAAAGTGAGGAGAAATAGGGGACATCTAATATTTTCAACAATAAAAAGACCCCCCCCCGCCGAAAAGAAAGGGGCAGTAGACAGGACTTTGTGCTACTTTTTACTTTTGTGCCATATTTTAAAGTAGGATTTGTGCATCTGCATGCATGCTTGTGTGTGTGCACGAAACCTAATGGATATTTTCCTGGAATCTAATCACATCACAACAATAGCTGAGACCCCGAGAAGATAGCAGGCAACATGCCATACAGAGCGTTGCTCCGAAGGTCCCTGATTTTACATAGAACTCTTGGGCAGAATGCTGGAGACCCTCTAAAGAGAAAGGGATTCTCATTTACTGATGGCAGTTTGACATCATCAGCAGTGCCAGTAGCACTCCAATGTACCCCATGGCGTTCTGTACTAGAAGCTGAGCTATATCCCAGGAACATTTTCTATTCTAAACCCAGGTCCAATACCATACCTCTAACTGAATTTCTAATGTGTTTAAGAATCTAATTTGCAAAACAAAACTACCTTTTAACCAGAAGGCTAGTGATAAGCTTTATTATTTTCTCTGCATTTTTTCATGGCTAAATAATGGCTCTTCAACCAATGAATGGGTCAAGCAACTCAGCTCCAGATTTTGAGTCTTTGAAACCACACAAAAAAACTTGGAAAATTGTTTCTTAGTGGAGAATGAGAAAGATGTCATTGTCATATTGAGAAGTAGGGAAACTTGTCTTTGGGGGTAAAAAAATCTCTCATTTTTCCCATTGAATTAGGTCACAGAATTCTCTTTCCTTCTCTCCCAGAGAACCTCACAGGAGACTGACTTTGGAGAGATTTAAATTAGTTTTTTTTTTCACTTAAATTTTAGTTTTCATAATTAAAAAGATGTTAATATGCAATCAAACATTAATCATATTCTGACATGCGCTAAATCTTCATTGAAAGCCAACAAACATGGTCTTTGATCAGATTTCTTACATACACTCAATGAAGAAAAAGGAGGCTACAAGGGATAAGCCTGGGAAATAGAAAGTAGCTCAAGGGACCTTAGGAAAAGAAGGTTCTGTTTTGAAATGATTTGAACACCACACTTGCTCTTCTTGATATTGTCCTTGGATAGGAGTGACCTGGGCTTGCAGTAGTCTTTTCATGCGATACTGTCATATTTGCATCAAGGGGAAAACAAAATAAACAAACCACTTTAAATAAATGGATGTTTGATTAGCTTTTCCTCTAAGTAGCAGCAGTGAGCATGGCCTGAATGACCTGCTTTGTCAAAGCTGTTCCATTAATTACAGGGATGTCTCCTTGGACAAATGGGTCTAGAACACGTTTTCCTAAATCAGAAATGATCTCTCCTGCTACTTTATAGAGAACGATGGGAGGAATAAAAGAAATGATGCGTAGGTCTGGTGAAAAGTAATAAATATTCAGAAGATATTATATTATGATTACAGGTTTTTCATCGCTCCAACTGTGGCTTGATTAAGTAAATTCATCTTTGAAAGATTTTCCAAATTCCCTTTCAAATGGAGACATAGGCCTGGAGTATAAAATGCCTTTTTGTTTTAAAGTGAACTTATTTTGACCTTTTGAATGAGTGGCTTGTCACATTTTATCTGTGTCCTAAATGGGATTGTAAACTCTCTCCTCCAGGGCTATGCCCAGGCATGGTAACCAGGCAGCTGGGTTATTCAGTCAGTCGCAGGGACAGAATGGCATCTGTTCATAGAAGCACCTAACCTGGACCTTAACGATGACTAGCCAAGAAGAAGCTACGGTACTTGTCCAGTAGGGGGTGGTGTGTCTCTCATTCAAGGACTGACACTAACACTTGTTTTAACAGTTTACAATTTACAAAATGTACTTTCCTGTACATTATTCCAATGGCTTCTCCCCATTATTGTGCCTGATCTACAGAGTTGCTATCTTTGCTCTCATTTTGTAGATAAGCAACAGTGACTCAGAGAAGCTCAGTGACCTGTCCCAAACCCATGGCCAGCAGGTAATTAAAACTAAGCCTTCCTTGAACTCTGCTGTTTCTTCTACTGTAGGTAACTTCCACATAGAGCATCCTGGCCTGATGTACCATCTTGCTCCCAATTACCAACAAAACCTCTCATCTACATTCATCCTCAGATTATGAGAGATTCCAAATGCCATCCCAGATAAGAATCTTGTCAAAGAATGCTAATCAATTCTGGCCCAATTTAATGTCAGCTTTTCCATTCATCTCAATTGCAAAGCTAAGCTATAATTAATACATAAGAGATGGTGATTACACTGAATTAGACAACATATGGAGAGAAACCACAGTTTCAGACCATCTTTCAATAGTTGCTGCACCTTTATGAAGTACAATCTTTAAACAAGGCAATTGTTATTGAGTTAATAGACTATCTAACTGTCACTCATGGTCTCTCGCATTGATTGTTATGCCCAATAGCCTTCTTTTTTTGTTCTCTCCAATGAAACAAGTTCCTGTTCATCTTTGCACAGTCTTCCCTTCTTCCAGTGCTGTATTTTTTATGATTTCCTTCCATAGGGAGCATGTAACTTTAAATCAAAATAACAGGCAGAATAATAGAGGGCCTTACATCTGCCTTTCTTACTCAGTATCAAAATATCTTACAAGGCCTCAAAAAGAAGCTATCAAAGAGGCATAAAGGAAACAATAAACATGAAAAGAACAATAGAATATTTGAAAAGGAGAAAAATATCTCAGCCAACAGAGACGAACACTTTTATGATGGTTACCCTGGGATAAATATGTTCAGAGAAGACGCTGTCTTACATTTCTCCCTAATCTGGGGAAATGGAGACCACCACTTTTAGAAACAATGCTCCCTCTGGTCCCAGGAAACAATAGCCTGGGGACATTGGCTTCTATCAATGGGCCTTGTGAGCTGGTTTAAGGTGCCCTGTGGGGAATATGGTTACTTGTAATTGATGGGCCAACAGCAAAATTCTAGAGGGCAGGCTGACTCCCTGATCCAGCATGCAGTTTGGGGTGGCCATCTGGAAGGGTGAGAAGAACAAGACACTGGCTTAGTTGATCCCGAGATACCAAATTATACTGAGTAACAGATGTTATCTTCACCTCTCACTTTGGTACTTAGTGTCACAGAAATACTTTCGTCAGTTGGGTATCTAGTTTTATCCCAACTTAACTTATTACGTCTGTACAGCAGCAAAGTTATAGGATCGCTGGGAGACTAGGACTGTTTTTCCTACATTTGTCTCTATCCCGCCCCATTCTAGGACCTGGCACAGGACTGAACACATAGTGAACTCTTGTTCTTTTCTCTACAGTGCTTCCATTTTGAGGCAGGATTCTATCTTATTTACTTTTATTTCCCCAGAGCCTGTGTAAAGCCTTGCACATCATGGATAGTTAACAAATATTTGCTGAATTATATGTCTAGTACTCACCAAAGCCTTTGTTTAATTCAAGTAGGAAGTAAGACTTCAAAAATTAATTCCAAATCTGCCTCTGATAACGAGTGCTAAGACATAATAGGAATGAAAAATAGCTTTCACTTACTTAGTCATAGACCACTCCACACAAGTCTTCCTTCAGTTATCTTATTTATGCTCACAACAGCCTCTTGAGGTTAGTATTAGTTCCTATTCCTATTCTGGAGATGGGCACAGAGATTAACTCGGTAGCCCATGATTGTATAGTGAAAACCAGGATCTAACAAAGTGTTTCTGTGATAAAAGACTCCAGAGAGGAAATGTGTAAACCTGGCATTTCGCCCACTTCTGTGGTCCTTCAGATAGTTCCCACAGCCAACACGATTGATGGTGCAGAAATCAGTTATCAAGGCAAAAAGGTAGGCGGCGCAGAGATAAGGCCTGTAAAAATGGACAAAACATGATATGCCTCGCTGGGAGGACTGATGGAAAGAATTGGGATTGCTTCCGAGAAATGTGCTGATTCTTATCCAGCAGTGACTGACCTTTCTACAGAAACACATCGAGGAAAATGTTTCTCACGGGCTCTTTGCCTGTTCCTCTTTTCAGATGTAGAAAGCTATGGGCCATGAAGAGGATGGACAGCTTCTTGATGGTCTTCTTGGGCAGCCCTAAGATAACCCATAATCAAGCCCATCATGTTCACAGTCACCACCGCTGCTATAGGTGGTGTGTCAGGGGACCTGGAGGGCTGTGAGCAGCCGCACTTTCCAGGGCTAATCCCCTACTCTCAAAAAACGTGCTTTAGAAGTGTATATTGGAGACAGTTAAAGGGGATGCTGAGTGAATGGATAACGTGGAATCAAGTTGAAAAATGACCTGCCATTGGCATATATCACAATCTTTCATTGGGTCAAAATAGAATGGGAGGAGCTAGTATCTCTGTGCTAAGACTGGCCTTGGGACAAGGTCCATCATCACTTACCACATTGCTCTACAAGAGCAGGATTTCTTAATGGCTGCTTCCCTTGAACACTACCAACAATTGCAGGTAGTCAATGTATGTTTGACCAATGAGTTATGGAATGAATGGATAAGTGTTAGTTCATTAAGAATTCACTTGAGCCAAATAATATTGTATGCTTTCAGAAACTTTTTAAAAATGAATATTTCAAATGTTTTGTAAAAGCCTTAAAATGAACTGGGTTTCTCAAATTGCATTTCATAGACACTGAGGTATCTTTGGCCAAAAATGAAATGGAGTGGAAGGAGCTTTATCCAAGATCAACTGAACTTGGGAATTTAGACAAAGTCACACATGGTTTTAAAAGCAGGATTTCAGGCTTGTAAGATTCATGTAGGCACTGTGTGTCTTCACAAATGTGCTATATTTAGTACCCAAATCTATTTGCCCATGGGCAAATTATTTTCATATTGCTCCCATTAACATTCCAAAATTCTTCTGCAGAAAACAGCTTAGCTTAGTAGGTCCTTAGGAATTTTGTAGGGCTAAAGCATGCCATGATGGATATTAGTTACCTTTTATACATTCCTTCCAGAAACTTCTACAATACCTATTTAGTATAAGGGGGATGCCAAAACAAGTAACAGTTTGTTCCTGTCCTTAAACATCTTACAACTGGATAGGAACAGCAGCAAAAGGTATACTAACATTAATAGTACTAATATTACTTTATAGCTCATATTGACAAAGGATATGCAAAGAACAGGTACTTTCATTAGAAAGTAATTATATTTAGAAATCAAGGGAAGATAAATAAATTAGAGCAGACACAGTGGCAAAGCCTGGAAGTTACTTCCTTGAGTAAATTTCTAATACCTGCTCCATGACTCACTATTCACAAGGGAAATGCAGGAGTTACAATGTGTAGCTATCTAAGCTTTTAATAAACAGTTAAATTTCTGAAAAATGTGAAGATGCCAGTCCCCTGTGGATGGCATTCTTTGATAAATCACAATCTACCTAGATATGGTAAACACAATAGCACTCTTCAGATAACATATCTTTCCCACCAAAGGTGAGGCCTCGGGTGAATCATCCCTTGATCACCCCCTTTATTTAAGTTGTTTCATCTCAGCAAACTCTTCTGGACTCAGTGACTCCCATGTATTGTCTCCTTCTGTGTGAAAAGAAATGTAGTTCCTCTTACTCTTCCCCAGCTCATACTCCTCAATCAGTGTCAGAGAGCCCTATTTAAAAATGTCTTCCCAGTTAGATTATGCCTCATAAAGACAGAGGCTGTGTCTGTTATATTTAGCACTGTATCCCCACCACCTAGAACACTTTATAGATACTCAGTAAATATTTTTGAATGAATATTTGGATTAATGAAAAAAATCAGAATACTGAACTAAAAATTGAGATGTAGCTATAAACTCATACACCTAAACTCACACATCTCAGTGTTTTGCATGTCAAAAAAAGCTCCCTGTGGGAAGTTGTCTATTTACTCTAATAATGTGATCACTGTTTAAAATATGTCTAGAATTCTCCTTCTGGAAGAGTATTCAGCGCCAGATTCAAGGTAATCTAATTTAGTGAAACAGCCAGAAATTATTCAGAATGGACTCTGGAGAGCTGGGAAGAAGTTGAGTCATATTTTGGGGGGGGAAAAACAACAGAGCTGATAATGTGACCTAGAGGATGATTTTCAAACTGGAAATCCACTAATATCACACATCAAATTATCAGTAGGATCATTAAGGGCCCACTGGGATGTACATGAAAGGGGGCAACAGTCACTTCCATATTAGTTAAAAAATAAATCTCAACTTTCAAGTTTTATTTCCTAATTTATAGGGTTAATAAAACATCAGAACAAAAATAACTGATGCATCTGAACAGAAACCATCCCAGTGTCTTCAGTGGTTTCTAGGTTAATCTAGCCAGCCTGTCCCACCACCAACAGGGTTTCTCAAAGTCATTGTTCTGAGGGAGTTATCAATTTCTTCAGACTTATTTGGGGGGCTCTATTTAAGGAGCTAGAATAACAATTGAATAGTATAATGGAGATTCATTTGGTCTAGGTACAATTGCCCCCGCAACCCACTTCTTTCTTGCACCATAATGAGATCATGTGTGAAAGCCTAAATTATGTAAATGAAAAGGCTCCACTAATACCATTGAAATATTCCTGGAGTGTTACACTTGACAACCTCAAAGTACATTTCACACTGCTAATGACTTCATCACTAACACAACTGCCATGAGTCAAGCAGTTTCCATGGCAACGCCCTAGTACAGCTGTTTACCCATATAAAGCATTGCACCTACTTAGTTACATATACAGACAGATCACTAGATTCCTAGGTACTGAAATTGAAATAATTCAATTTTCAATGTCTCTCTTTATGAAGTGATTCTGCCAGCTATAGGGATTAGCATATCAATGTGACTTTGACAGGGGTTGCTGCAAAAGACATATTTTGCAGGCACTTCATGTCAATTAGAGCCCTAACTGTTTCATGGAATAATCATTCCTGCCAGATTAAGGTCGGGCTGCAAGGTAATTTAATTGGTGCCATTATATGTAGAAAAAATGCTCTAATAGAGTGCATACACTGTCTCTGCCAGGAAAGGGGAGGGTTGCACAAAGCAAATGACTGAAAAGAATTGCCTTCTTAGCCATTTAGAAAGGATTTAAAAACACCACACACGCCAAGATAGGAACCTCTGAGATGTTATTTCCTGAATTAGCTGGGAGGATAACTTTGAAGGAGAGAGAGGACATTGGCCAGCTCATGGTTTCCTCCAAAGGTTTTCTTTTTTTCTCTTTTTTTCCCTAAAGGAACCCTGAATAGCATGGCAGTTCAATTGATTCATCACCACAACTCCTACCTAAGCTTCACGAAATGCTACAGTCACATTTGCTGAGGGGGCATTTGTCCCTGGTGGTGATGGGTGAAGGTCACAAAGCAAACTGGTGACTCAATGTGTCATGAGGTGGTATTCAAGCATGACTTTCTCCCTCTCCTTAAAGAGTGAGAGATGCCTCCTACATTTATTGTCCTTTGCTGCCAGAATCCTTTCACATAATCCCTCACTTGTCTCAGAGAGGCTCAAATCAGCCCTAGCTTTCCATGCTCGGAAGTCTGGAGAAAATGGTTGAGATTCTGAGCAATGGGTAGCATCATCCAAGTAGAAGGAAGTCAGAAAAATATTACAGATAAAGGTAATGCCAAAGGCACTTTCTGTTATTGCGAACACATTTAACTCACCCAAGCTCACTCATCATCATTCCCCATTCCTATCACATGAGGGGAGATGAGGAATAGTATTCTCTTCTTTGGTCCTCACTGTATTCCCCACTAGAAATAGCATCCCAATTCGAAGTGCTCTTGACTTATTACAGCCTTACACATCCTGTATTGTGAGAAAAAGCAATCTGGCAGTTAGTCACATCTGACTTTATCATTAGTGATTGCTTTTGTGTTTCCATGTCTTATATCATCATCCCCAGTATTTTTTTTCTTGAAGGAAGGGTATGTGTTTTTTAAAATAATTCTCTAAGGCCTAGATGCCCCGATGTGACCCCCAAGACGATGTTTTGTATGCAAAAATCTTTAATATTCATTGATAATAACAAGGAATCATTTTTTAAAGATTAAAAAAAATTCTTTTTAAAAATATGTTTTTATTCTCTTAACCAAAGAACTTATATGCATAACCCATGGATATAGACAATGATATGGTGAAGGCTTGGGGGGCCCAGGAGTGGAATGGAAAGGGGTTAATGGAGGGAAAATGGGGCCATCTGTAATACTTTCAACAATAAAGATAAATTTAAAAATATATGTGTTTTTGTTGATTTCAGAAAGAAGAAAGGAGAGGAAAAGATAGAAATATTGATGAGAGAGAAACATCAATCACTCAACCAACTGAGCCACACCAATCAGGCAACAGAGAATCATATAAAAATATCAAAAATGACAGTGAACCTTGAAGGATGGCAGCATATCAGAAAACGCTGATGGTCAGAGGTGGTTTCTAATGCACCTAGCTACCAATTAGGAAAGCTGTACTGGTTTGTCTAGGCAATGCTGTCCCATAGATATATAATGAAAGCCATTTGTGAAATTAAAATTTTTCTAATGGCCATCCACATTTAAAAAGTAAAAATATATGGATGAAATTAATATTTTACTTAATTTGATATACTCAAAGTAGTATCATTTCAACATGTAGTCAATAAATTTTTATCAAGTTTTTTATATTCTTTTTTTTTCCTTGCCAAGTCTTTGAAAACCAGTGTGTGATTTATACTTACAGCAGATCTCAATTCAGACTGGCCACCTTGTGAGTGCTTAGTAGCCAGATAGGGCTGGTGGCTGCTGTGTTGGACGGAGCAGTTCTAGAACTATACCTCTTAATCTTTCTGCCAATATTCTTTCCACTGCACTGAGCAGAGCTATCTCCTGCAGTATGCCCTGGCCTCAGTCATGAACAGAAGATCAGCAAATGTTTCTGAGAAGCTCATAGCCACACAAAGCCCAGAAATCTCAGGAGAAGTTTAGTTTGCCTTTCTTTGAACAATGTGAGCTTAAAATAGTATGGTGCAAACTTTGAAAGGTTGATGGGAGGAGGGAAGATCAGGCACAGATGGGATTTTGGCAGTTGAAGACCTGTCAAAGTGATTACCAAGAATCCATTGCTGAGGGAGTTTTTCATTGGAGGATATAGATTATATTCCAGAGCAGAAGCCCTAGGTGCTCCTGGCTAGGGGACACGGAGAAGGTAACCCTCTTATACTGATGGGGGAGGACTGTAACCCTTTTATATTGACAGATAGGTTTTTGTGAAACAGGAATCCCCAGGCTATTTAATTTGAGCATTTTCTTAAATCCCAGCTTCTAGGGAACTTTAAGGACCATTAAGGAGGTGAGTGGAGGAAGGGAGAGAAAGAATCCTTTGCTTATGTCTTCTACTAGCATCCTTGCTGCCTCCTTCCTTGGGCTGGTGGGGCTCATCTAACAGGTTAACAGAAAAAAAGTGGGGGGGAAAGTAAAATGTGATAAGAAATTAAGCACTGAAATGTCATAAAATGGTGATAGATGCAATGATTAAGCAAATGATGAGTGTGTACCAGGTCTCTGCCAATACTTCTCCACAGAACAGAGCATGGGATCTTGTTGATGTGGCTGAGAATGACCCTCAGGTGTCCTGACTACTTGCTTGCTCTGGGCTGAGATCCACCTTGAAGGTTTTAAAGCCTGCACAGGCCAGTGAGTACCTGCATTAGTGAGTCTTGGACTCTTTTTTTTTTTTTTTTGCATTTAGCCTGAATTCGTGCAATATGTCAGGGAGAGAGAGAGTAAATTTGAGATATCTGAGAGCATCGCAAAGCAGGAGGCATTGCCCAAATGGCTTATCAGAGCAAGAAGAGCCCCAGGGGTTGCAAGAAGCCCAGACAGGAGCCAAAGGATCAGAGAAAGAAAGTGCAAGTCTGGAACAGTGTGAAGTGGAGGACAGAAGGACACATGAGACAGAATGAGGAACCATCATTTGATTCTTAAAGCCACTTCCCTCTGAAATGTATAGTGTCTGAATTTAAGAGTAAAGTTGCAGGCAGTGAAGTCCAGGACATAATCCTTCCTTCCTGTCCCATGGACTCTTCCATGGTCTAACAATGAACAACCTTACTATGGACCATGATTCATTGTTCTCAAGCTGTCTGTGCGGTAGCTCACCTGCAGGGCATTGACCTGCATGCTACTTTCACAGGAATCAGTCCTTTGAAGTGACATGGGCGACAATCAGTATGCTGCTCAAGCAAGTTGCTGTAATTTCTCCCCAAAATATTTACCAGCTTCTACATCTTTCTAATTAATGCTGACAAGTAATCCCTCCTCCCACAGGAAACCATTCCTTCTTGTGAGCAGGTGTGCAGTGATCCTTCATCCGCGACAGCTCAGACGCGGGCAGATAGAGGTACCATGCACCACCTTCCAGAGGCTATAAAGGAAAAGGTCTTTCTGGTTGCCTTTCAATCTCTGTGGGGTTGGTTTGTTTGTTTTAAATGAGACAGCGTGTAAATGGCTCTCCTTAGGAGAGGGAGTTATAATGAACAAGCCTGGCCCATTTTCCACTGGGTAATGAGTGCACCCAGGTAGCTGCCAGGAACAGTGATGTATTCAGTTGTCACCCTGATTTTACACCAGGGCTGGGTGGCCTGTTTAATACATGAACATAAATCTATCAGCTGTTTTTACAGGTTCCCATTTGGAAAGCCAAAGTCTTAGCATAATGCATGCTCTGTGTGTGTGAGATTGGCACAGCCCTTCCATCATTTCCATCACAACTATGAGCATTTACAGATTCTGTATATTATAGACCATAACATGTGCACACATGTGCAGGCATTTGCATCTCTCTCTCCCTCTCTCTCTCTCTCTCTCTCACACACACACACACACACACACACACACATACACACACACACACACACACACATACACACACACATACACACACACACACACACACACACACGAAGAAACAGTCATGTATACATTAGAACCATGAATGCCAATAAAAAGAAATGAATTTATGAACACTGAAACCCTCTCAACTTCTGAGAAGGAGGAAGAGGTATGAGTTGAGGAAAGCTAACACTCAGCCTAAAATTAGAGTACCCTCCTTCACTTTTCTATAAAATAAAGGCAAATATAGTCTTTCAGGTTTTTCTATCACCAATTTCTTTGTGTGTAAATTTGAAACTTAGCATAAATGAGAAATTACAAATTAAGTTTTATTAAAGGAGAGGAGAGAGGCCACAGTGTGATGGGGAGCTTTGGTCATGTGTGGATCTGGGGCATAAGTAGCACCAAATGAAGAAACTGGAGGTGGCAAAGACAACACTGAAAATGTTGACACATTTCCTAACAGATCTGAGCATCCAATCAAGGGCATGCTTGATTGGTCTTCCATCTTCTGTTGGGAAAAGATGGAAATAATGGACCATAGTAAAGGGTTGGTACTCACTTGTATGCTAACAGTGATAAAGCCAAATGGGAAGTTCCCATCTTCGAACTTAAATGTTTCTGAGGAAGCCCAATCTTGGAAGAGCTCCTGACTATATACAGTGCACATGGAAATGTATCACTGGGGTCAGCATCAGCACTCCATCCCTTGGGGGAATTGTTAAGCCACAATGTGTCAACTTCTACAGCTACGGGTAGCATTCTAGGCTTGAGTCTCAACCCTGGTCACATATTAGAAATACCTAGGGAGCTTTTAACAGAGAGAATGGCAGGGGAAGGGAAAAAGTGAAAGAAAACAGGGGCTTACACACTGGTATTTTTCAGACTCCTTGGGTGATTTCAATGGGTAGTCAAGGTTGAGATCTGTTGCTTTGAGGAAATGTAGGGCAGTGGCCCATTCTCTCAGTTGGAGTTCAACATATCCTCAAAGAGGAGACCTGCACAGACCCAGGTCCTGAGAAATGTTATGCAGAACAATCTGGGATTCCCTGTTGTCAGTAGATAAGTCCATCAGCCTCAAGAACAACATAGTGGCTGATGGAATAATCTCTGGATTTCAAGGGAGATGCCTTTAGCTCTAGTCTTAATTGTGAAAATAAGCTAAGTGACCCTTGTTTACCACTTCAGTCCAGTACCTGGATTGTTATTCATGTTTAATGAATGAATGAAAGACACTGAACTCTCACAGGCTTGGGTTTCTTCTCTTATGAAATGAAAAGTCTAGATCACAGAGTTCCAAAATCTCTTCACACTCTAAAATTTTAAAATGAATATAGATCCTCTGCAATCAGCTCTATTAATAGAACTTATCAACCACATTTAAAATAAACCTTCCAAGGCATCATAGTTATGGAAAGTGTTAATATTAGATAAAGCTGGGTGAGGGGGTCTATGACAAATCTCTAATATCTTGACAACTTTTTTTGTAAACCTTGCATACACCAAATATTCCAGAATGGAAAGTTTATTTAAAAAACAATTCCATCCCATCATATTTTTTCTGAACAGACCCCACAAACTCCAATGTTTTGGCCTTTCCCCAAGCTAACACCCATCCCTAAACTTTTCTTTTGCCTTTCCACCTTAGGGAAAAGACTAATTTCTAGTCTAAAAGATTCATTGATTGCTTGAGTTTCTTCCAGCTGTCAGACCCTCATTTTGTATTTCATCATGTCCTCCTGCCCAGATTTATCTCTTTCTTCCTTCATTTAAGCTTATTACCAGTCAGTATCCAACCAGGAGAGGAGAAACAGGGAATTTATGACACAAGTGATACAAAACATGAAAAGCCAAGTGTGGGAGAGTGAGGCTAAGCTCGTGTTCCCAGACCACAGAGTCCAGGTAACTCTCTACCTGGTGGGAAATTGGAGCCATGTACCTGGGGCATGACAATGAGGCAGCACCTGCCAAAAGCAGAGAGAAAGGAATACTGGTTTCTCCTTTCCTTCCACCCTCCATTTTCCCAACAATGCTTCCCATTGGCCAAATCCAGGCCAGATGTCATAGAAACTTAGGAAACAGAATCATGCAGGAAATAGCCCCCCCTGCGACACAGAGCAAAGTGAGAATAGGACAAGGAATGGGTTTGAGGGCAAAAGGCCAAAGACCTACACTGTACCTATAGGTTATATAATACAATCTAATGTTTGATTATATCCTGTCTTGTCTGATACTCTAAAACAGAGTATGCCATAGAAATATAATGCAAACCATGTAATGTGGACCACATATGCTCTTTTAAATTCTCTAGTAGCTGTATTTAAAAATGGATTTTATTTCACCCAAATATATTAAAAATATTATCATTTTAACATGTAATTGATATTACCATGTCGAATAAGAAAATTTATATGTTTTTTTCCGTACTAAGTCTTTGAAATTCAGTGTGCCTCTTATGCTTACAACGTATCTCAATTTAGACATTTCAAATGCTTAATAGTCTCATGTGGCTAGTGGCTCCTTTACATAAATTTTGAGTGATTTCATATGGTTTCTAAGTTTTGAACAAGCATAGGACAAGAATCCACCATGGACATCTCCAACTGTAAGAGAAACCTCGTGAGTGAAAGTTTTAACAAACTCCCATTGAATTTCAATTTAAAGAGTAAGAAGAAAACATAACAGAAACCTGTTGAATATAGATCTCAGAAGTTGGAGAAAGACAGTGCTATATAGACCAGATTCCATCACATTTAAAACTGTTTCACACATATTAAATAGCTTTATAGTCATGGAGTGTGTCATTGATGTGTAGATTTCTTTGGATGGTATTGGATGATGATATATTACTTTTTAATAACTTCCACTCCTCTTAAGAAGAGGAAAACTAGAAGTGTTCAGAAACTTCCCTCCTGTGATCTTCTCAAAGTTGGAAGGAAATTTTCCTTACATGACTCAGTATCTGGGGAACTTCAGGCTTATGATAATTTCAGTGGGCCATAAGTACCACAGGTCAGATACACCCAATGTGGGGGCAATGACTAGTTCTCTGTGGGAGGGAGGAAAATGGACAGACATTTCAGGTTGTGACCATATCCCATTTCTTTTACTCAGTGATGAATGCATGAGTGTTGGTTGTATTGCTAGTTTTTATAGCCTACATGTATTTTATAAATGTTTTTATATTCTTTTGGTGTTTAATAAAATTACAAATGACACTAATGAAAATGTATACAAAGTAAATAATGAAGACAAAAGGAATGGAAGGAAGGGAGGAAAAAGGAAGAAGAGAAGGAAGAGAGAGAATAAATGAGTACAAACCAAAAGAAGGCAGGAAATACAACTAGTGTGAATTGACCCTGCCCAGAGCAGGCTAACCAGGCAGATGCTTTGTTCTGTTTTGAAATCCCATCATTGTGGTTTGCCCCACTGTTCAGATCTACACAACTAGGGCAGGTGTCCTCATAGACATGGAAATGCTCCAGGGTAGATGAGCCTGGCCTTTCGCATTCCCCTCTGGCAAAGTCCATTATCCTTGACAGTCTTCTGTCCTCAATGAGATGAGTCTTTTAAGGCAGACCACTTGGTTGACTTTCATGAGAAGAAAGGAAAAGCACACAATTTGCAAAAATTGGGACAGTGTCGGTGTGATGAGTACATCACAGCATCGCCATGTTAGGCTCTAACACCAGCTGAGCCCACAATCAATCAGGGACCTCCCCTGGAATAACTCCTCTTGGAATAACTTCAGACCTGAAGAAAACACAGTAGGTGCTTACACTGGGATCCAAGCAGCCTTCAAGCACCTTAAGTCTTGTCACAGAAGCACGCCAACTGCTGGGACTTCTCTCCCACACTGGACACCCTATGGGCCATTCCCAGCCAGGCGGGATGGACTTCTCTTCTAACGCTGATACTAGCTCTCTAGCTCTGTTTCTAACATAAGGCCCCTGGTTGGACTTGAGGGCATCACATTCTTTCTGTGGTAGCCTGGCAGCTAAATCCTTGAACTGAAGACCCTCACTGCCACAGGCAGAGAGCTGCACTAACGTAAAGCTGGCCAGGACTCAGCATCCCACGCACAGATTCAAGGGGTTAGGAAGGCTTAAGTCTCAAAGGAGAGCAACTAGCTGGGAGGGAAGGGGGGTGAGGACCAGGCAGCAAGCTGGGGCTAGGCCAGGGATGCTGAAGAGGGAAGGAGGGTTTGACCTATCAGAGGTCAAGACACTCACTGGAGCTCTGGTAAACAAAGTCCACTTCTAATTCTGGACCTAAAACTGTTTTCCCTCCTCTATTTTATACTATTGGTTGCAGGTCAGTATCACTGGACCTAGAAGTGTTTAACATAACAGGAAGGTGTTGGGGAGGCATGCGCCTGAAAGGGGCAGGGTTACTTCCTCCTTCCTGCCATCAAGTAACCTTGTTTCTACTTCTAAGCAGATAAAGTGATGACTGTGCTTTGTTTACCAAGAAATACTTCTAAAGTCCCCCCGCATATAAGAGAAACGAGGGAGAATGATGACAGGCATTCGTGACATATTTCAACTGACAGATTCACATAATTAAATTTTGATTGGAAAGGGCCTGAAGAAACAAACAAAAAATATCTAAACTATTCCATATTTCCTTTTCCCAAAAAATAATTCAAATGGTCTTTAGAAGATTTAGTTGTTCATGTAACAGACAAACAGATGCTAACCCAGCCTAATGCTCATGGCAGTGACTGTGTGGGCAGGATGCTCTCCGTGTGTCTGCATCTGCACATGCATGTGTACGAATGCACATTTGTGTGTGTGCAAGTGTATGTATATATGCGTCTAGGATCATACAAATAAGGTGGCTGAGTTGGAGATATAGTGAGTAAACTCGGAGAATAGCAGGGACACTGTTAACCCCCAGAAAAAATGATTTGGAATTTAAATAGCAAGTGTTTGGAAGTGATAGGCAAAATAAACCTGGGAGACTGTTTGCGGTGCAGATGGGATCTGATGCTCTGGGAGCCAGGAGAAGCGCTGTCAGTGTTTTGACAGACACAGGCTGATGTTCAGGACAGAGCCAAGGAGGTGCTGGGGGAGGGGTTGGGGGGCTGGAGACCTCTGTGACAGATTGACAAGCCTGTGCAGGATTTCTCTAGGCGGAGGGGGGTGAGGGAGAGAGGATGTGATGATAAAGGCACAGGGAGCCTGGGATGCTGGTGGCAGGGTGAGGTGAGAAGGGCAGAATTACATTTACCATGTCTGCCTCTTTGGGATTATTAAGGAGGAAAAGGCAGGGGCCAAAAGCCAGACCTCAATGGAGATAAGCATCACTTCCCTGTGCTTTATTTCTCGTTGCCCTTTGTGGAGCTGGCAGGCCTGCTTAGTGCTCCAGGAAGGGAAACCCTGTGACAAATGCCTCCCAGGAGGGCTGAGGGGCAGAGAGCAGAGCTCAACCAGAGGCAACCGGACAGAGGGAGCTCCAACGCAGGCCTCGCAGAAATGTTACCCAGAGGGAATCTGCAGCAGGACGGGCAGAAGAGCTCAATAACTTTGCGCTGCGAGAGACTGAAACACTTGGCAGTGGAGAAGTCCTCTCCAATTATGTAGTCACAACTGACTTGAACCAAACCATCTCCTCGCTCCTCCACCCTGCACATCCTCCCCCAGAACCCATGTACATCCACGGACCTCAGTCTCCTGCCCTCCTCTCACCCGTCGCACTGAGGCCCCTGCTCCCACATGCCCAGCCTCTCAGGGGGATACAGGGTCCTTGTTCTCATCCTCCCAGAGCATCCAGGGCTTCAGCATCCCGCAGGCAGTGTGATCCTGTGGCTACCACACCACTTACAGTCAAGAAGGCTCCACCCAAGTCCTGCCTCCACCCCTCAGCCCTGTGTACCTGTACAAGTTAGACATTCTCTCATAGCCTCGGTTTCCTGGTTTGGAATAAAAAAAATGCAGCACAAATAGCAGGCTGGAGGTATCAAATTTAGGGGTCCTAAACTAGAGGTGACTTTGTCTCCTAGGGGACATTTGACAATGTCTGCAGACGTTCTTGCTTGTCCCAGTGTGGGAGGGAAGGTTAATTCTGGCATCTAGTAAGTAGGATCCAGGGATGCTGTGAAATATCCTAAATGAACAGAACAGCTCTCCACAACAGAGAACCATCCAGCATCACATGTCAATAGTGCTGAGATTATGCACAAAATGTCTCTCAATGTCTTATGGGTTCTCAAAAAATGGCAGCTACTATTATATACACACACACACACACACACACACACACGAGGCCCAGTACATGAAATTCGTGCACAGGGGGTGTGTCTCTCAGCCCAGCCTGCACCCTCTCTAAGTTGGGACCCCTCAAGGTATGTCCAGCTGCCCGTTTAGGCCTCATCCCTGTAGGATTGGGCCTAAACAGGCAGTTGGACATCCCTCTCACAATCCAGCACTGCTGGTTCCCAACTGCTCACCTGCCTGCCTTCCTGATTGTGCCTAACCACTTCTGCCTGCCAGTCTGATCATACCCTAACCACTCCCCTGCCAGCCTGATTGTCCCTAACTGCTCTCCCCTGCAGGTCTGGTCACCCCTAACTGCCCTTTCCTGCAGGCCTGGTTCTCCCCAACTACTCTCCCCTGCAGGTCTGGATCCCCTCCAATTGCTCTTCCCTGTAGGCCCAGTCGCCCCCAACTTCCCTCCCCTGCTGGCCTGATCACCCACAACTGCCTTCTCCTGCTGGCCATCTTGTGGCAGCTATCTTGTGTCCACATGGGATAGCCATCTTGTGTGTTGGAGTGACAGTCAGTTTGCATATTACTCTTTTATTAGATAGGATAGGATAGGGGCCCGGTGCACAGGTGGGAGCAGGGTGGTTTGCCCTGAAGGGTGTCCTAGATTAGATTGGGAGTTCCCTTGGGGTGTGGGGCAGCCTGGGCAAGGGGCCTGTAGTGGTTTTCAAGCCAGCCACCACCACCCCCAGCTACCCAAACAGAGGTCCTGGTATCTGGGATTTATTTATCTTCTATAATTGAAACTTTGTAGCCTTGAGTGGAGGCCAGGGCCTGCCAGAATTTGCCAGGGAAATCCAAACCTCCTGTTCGCTCTGTGGACACATCCATTTTTGTTGGGATATATTTATCTTCTAAAGGGTGTGCAGGAAGCTTGGCTTCCTACATTGCTAGGGAAACCCAAGCCTCCTGCTCACTCTGTGGCTGTGATGGGTTAATTTGCATTCTCGCTCCTGATTGGCTGATGGGTGTGGCTTGTGGGTATAGTGAGGGTATGGTAAATTTGCATATTACTCTTTTATTAGATTATATATATATATATATATATATATATATATATATATGTGTGTGTGTGTGTGTGTGTGTGTGTGTGTGTGTGTGTGTGCTTTTAGAAGATAAATTCCTTGAGAACAGGCAGAAGCTAAGCATTCAATCCCTCTATGTTTTCGATTCAGAGCCTTCCACAGAGAACAGCCTCAAAGGTTTTCAACTGCATGGTAAAATAATCATGGTGGAGACTGACTCTCATGTCAAAAAGTTAAATCCTAATTTGTGCTGCCAGGTTCATCTGTTCATGGCACATGGTTAAAACAAAGCCACTCCACATTTCTCCCTCCCTAAAACTCTCAGAAGATCTCATTAAAACAAAAACCCAGAACCCTTTAAACAGTTCAAATGCAAAAGATACAACCAAGTTGCCACCTTCTAACAGGTTGACAACTGGCTGTTTGACTAAATTCATCCCCATTTTATTGAAAACCATCACAATGACATAGGAGGGGCCTGGCCCATGGGAGGAAATTCACCTTTGCACAGAAATTCATCAGAAAGGTTTCAAGTGGACTATTTCTGCTGGAAAACATTGTAGGTAAATTTCAAGGCTTTCCTATTGCTTCCTCATAATTATCATAAAATATCCCAGGCAGTCTGCTGCTGCTGTCATCACGTTCTCTCTTTTTTAAAAGAACACATTTTATTGACTTCAGAGAGGAAGGGAGAGGAAAAGAGAAATAGAAATATCAATGATGAGAGATAATCACTGATGGGCTGCCTCCCACATGCCCCCTACTGGGGATCAAGCCTGCAACCCAGGCATGTGCCCTGACTGGAATCAAACCCAGGACCCTTCAGTCTGCATGCCAATGCTCTATCCCCTAAGTCAAACTGGCCAGGGCATCATCATGTTCTCCTTTATCACTGGGCGCTCAGCTCAGCACCTGGCCCACTGGATGGTCAGTAGATGTTTGCTGAGGAAGAGGTGAGCCTTCTACATGACCTGCAGAATGGATCAGAACCGGGTTCTGGGACCAGAATGGATGCTGCAAACTCAGCTCCAACGCTCCCATGCAGGTAACCTCAGTCAAGTTACTTATTATCTCTATATTTCTGTTACTCATCTGTGAAATGGGTATAGATGTGGCCTTTGTTTTGGAATTGTTGTGAAATAATGCACATCACCTGTTTTACATCAGACCTCACCTACAGTAAATGTACACTGTAAGCATCAGTCAACAACAATGCTGTTTAGAACAGCAAAACAAGCAATGAGCGCTTCCCAGTTTGGGGAGGAGAATGATAGTATTTATACAGCATTTCATGAGCTCCACCCCTTTTGTCCATAACAGGGGCCCTCTGAGGTGTGTGGACCAAAGTTATTATTTCCTATCTAAGCCAGGTATCCAGCAAGAGTTGGATTCTCTAACACAGCAGTTTTTCACTAGGGCAATTTTGCCTCCCCCTACCCCCGAAGGCATATTTGACATTTGGAGATAATTGGGGGTACTATTGGCATCTAGTGACCAGAGGCCAGGAATGTTGCTAGCATCATACTGTATGATGTTCTTTCCACCAAACACACCAAAAGAACACTGCATTAATAACAACAACAACAACAAAACCCCAACTCTACAAGGAAGACATTAACTTGTCTCACGGGTAGTGGTTTCAATGGGAAGCTCCTAGAGAAAACTCTTTGTAACTTACCATATGTTCACTAAACGTAGCATTACAATGGTTATCACAGAATTTAGGCATGTTTGTGGAACGCCCTACCATCTCAGTTTGACCTTCTAGATAAAAGAAAATTTAGAAGTATTTGCTTCTTCTTCTTCCTACTATTTACATATACTCTCATTTTTAGTCAATAATAAAGTCACTGAAAGCATGGAACAATTACCACATATTCTGTGAAATCTGGAAAATAGTGCTGTACTTGTCTCCATAGACTACCATCCCCTTCCAGGCCCTGAATTCTGTACTGTTTGGGTTTAAATAAGGTATTATAGAGAAACATAGTCTTCACTTGAGAAAAGGAAAGATTATAACTAAGGAAAGAGCTTAAAAGAGAATTTAGTTAATGCACCCCTACAGCTTTTCCCTGGAAGAGACCTTCAAATGCATTCATCAGGCAGATAATCAAATCTGGAAAAACTATTCTTGGAGAATCTGTGCTTGAGAAATATAACAAGAATAAAATTCTCAAGGGAGCCTGGGATGTGTTCAACAAGGAGTAAATGATGTTCAAGAGGACAAGAGAGTTGAGTTATCAAGGAAGTCACAGAAAAATAAGTGAGCCAGACTCCCATGGGCAAGGTCTGAAATACTATTACAGATCTCACTGTAAATTTGGATCTGAGAACATTTACCTCTTTGGGGCCATGGTGGTCCCACTCTAAACATCTGTTGAATGGCAGCATCCTGCCCTGAAAAAATATGATTTCCTACTCGGTGGACGACTTAAAGAACAAAGGCAGCTTAACAAATGTTGTATTCACAATTGTGGAGAAATCAAACATTTGGAAAACCTGGATCTTATAAAAGTTTGGACTAAAACTATGAAGAAATTTAATAAAATATCAATAGCTGGCTCTTAGCCCTGGGAAAGAATGGCTAAGGCATCATTTAACCCCTGATACAGACTCACTGGAACTTTAAGAAAACATAATCAGCTAGGAGGGTCAACGTGAGGAGCGAGGGCTTACGTAAGTTCTCATACTCTATGTAATCTCAAGAACCCTGCATACAAGATCCCTACAGGAAGAATTCTCTGTTTATAATAAAGCTCCATGGCTCTAACTTTCCCTTTCCTTAACTTCCTTTTCCCTTGTATAAATACTACTCTGTCTTGACAGACCAGAGTGTGCACGTGGCTTGTCACGTTTGCATGCACTGGGTTGCAACCCCTTCTTTTTCCCAAATAAATCTTTTCTTGGTAATGAAACACCTACTCAATATTATTTTTCAGTTGACACCCCAAAGACTTCCAATACTCTAAGAGAAAAAAGAACTTTAGTTTAATACATTTTTTAAGTTCTGCTATTTAAGCAAATACTAGACTTAAATTTTCTCTTTATGCCAGATGTATAATTTTATTAATGAGAATAATATACAAGATTGCTTGAATTGATCTAGAGGTCAATATGGTTGAAAAATTATCTAGTCAAATCACAATTAATTAATTAACTTTGGCCTTAATCCTAAGCACTATGCAGAAGATCTAGTGTTGGTCAGTTTGGTTATTGTATCACTAATATGAGAGACTCCTGGTAAGTTCATCATTATATAACTAGGAGGCGGGGGAGTCCTTCAGCCTGACCTGCACCATCTCCAATCCGGGACCCCTCAGGGGATGTCTGGCTGCCTCTTGTAATCCAAGACTGCTGGCTACTAACCACTCACCTGCCTGCCTGCCTGATCTGCCCTAACTGCTCCACCCTATGGGCCTGATTGCCCTAATTGCTCCCCTGCTGATCACCCCTAACTGCCTCTGCCTCACCCTACACCAGGGACCCAGGATTCCCTCCCTCTGGCTGGCCACAGGCACCCAGGACCTGCGCCAGCTTCACCCAGGCCAGCCACAGTCACAGGGGACCATGGGCGGGTGGCTTCACCACAGGTGCCCAGGACTGTAGGACAGGTGGCTTTTCCCTCTCCTGGGCCAGACCGCAGGTGAAGTTACAGCTGCTGGCACCTACCCGGGACTGTGGGGTGGGTGGCTTGTCCCTCTCCTGGGCCACAGCCTGGCTGGTCCCCATTTCTTTCTTAAGAGCTCATTTGTGCCTGGCTAGTTCTCATTCTTCTCTCCCCAGTGTTGAGTGTCTGAGCAGTTTACAGCATGATGGCATGAGGGTGTGATGACCTGAGGGCATGATGACCATTTGCATATTAGCTCTTTATTATATAGGATGGAATCCAAAATTATAAGAAAGTAGTGGTGGCCAAAACCTGTTTGGCTCAGTGGATAGAGCGTCGGCCTGTAGACTGAAAGTTCCTTGGTTCGATTTTGGTCAAGGGCATGTACCTTGGTTGCAGGCACATCCCCAGTGTGGGGTGTGCAAGAGGCAGCTGATCGATGTTTCTCTCTCATCAATGTTTCTGACTTTCTATCCCTCTCTCTTCCTCTCTGTAAAAAAAATTCAATAAAATATATTTAAAAAAAGAAAGTATTGGTGAATTGTACTATATTTTCGTAAATCAGGTATTTCTTGTATTAGATAATGCTCATTAGTCCTGTCTTTGAATTATAATTTAAATTAAAGTTTATTAAATATGATATAAATTTGTAGCATAATGGAAACTTAATGTTCAGTTGCTTTAAATCCTCTTCACTCTCCCATATCATTTTCTAGATGATTACACCAATCCCAGAGAGGAAGAGTTTCTTGTAAAAAGTCACTTTAATTTTCAAATAATAAGAGAATTTTGTTTTACCCAAAGGACAATCTGTGCTGACACACAGAATCCAGTTTGTTCTACTTGGCCTGCGTCTTGCCTCCAGCTCCTTGTTAATGCTTTCTTTATAGGCTTATCAGACATTTCTTTGGAGACTTAGTTACTTTGCTCACCTGTTTGTGCCTTCTCTCCAATGCACACAATATTAGAGAAAAATAAATCTAGACTATAGTGATGTTTGATGGTTTTATGGCAACACACTACCCATTCCCTCTTGATCTCTATCTTCCTCCTGGAAAATACTCTCTCCACCCATTTCAGTCTCCAAGGTTTGCATAGTAAAGTAGTCTCCCCTTGAATTTAGTCTTAGATTCATGGAGAAGGATGTGAATCAAACCTGACCCATCACAGAATCCCATTGTGCTGGCCACAGACATTGATTCAGAAATGAGACTATGACACAATTATATTTAGTGAGGCAGTCACAGGCTTTTCTGTTGGGACTACTGTAATAGAGCCATTCTCTCTTTCCTGTTGAACTTACAGCCACTGAAATATAAGCATGGAACTGCTGGATGATCATCTTACTTCTGCAAGAATGGAACCACTAAGAATGAAATCAATGCATAGCAGAGAAGTGTGAAGAAATTGAGGAAAAACCCATTTTGATGTTATTGTTAGAACTCCTTGATCCATCTGAGCTTGAAACTATTAGATAATTCAGTTAATGAACCAAACAAATCACCTTTTTATTTGAGCTGGTTGGGTCCATTATTCTAGCACTTGTAATTGCAAGATATCTGACAGATTCTGCAGTACTGAGTTTCTCTAATGTCTAAGCTCGCCTACAAGGGATTTGGTTGCTGACATAGGTAGCTTTTTGATACCAAATGTTTTAAAAGTCACTTTTCAGTCAGTTGGTGCATGTTTTTTCATAATAACATGAATTGCAATTAACCACCAGCTTGGATTTTCATTCAAATTGTGAATTTTCTGTTTTTTCTAGGATCCAGGTTAGAATGGTCTTTTAGGATGAGAATCACTTCCCAAGGGAAAAGGGAAACGGGAAAAGGGAAACACAGCCATCGGTAGAGAGAGCTAAAACTAAACTAACCCAACCTCTAAACTATCTACACAACAGAGGGGATTGCCCTTGAGAAGTGCAGCTTTGTATGAAAATAACCAATTTTGCCTTTGTTCTTATGACTTGGGTAAGACCAGACAATGCAGCTTGATCTTCAAACAGAGGCATCACTAACCTTCTTTACCTATGAGTGAGATCCCCCTAAACGGGGGCAGTGGGTGGATAGTGAAGCTAGAGAGACATGGGCACTGGCACAATCATTTACCAATGCCTGCTATCTACTTTTGGTGTCACATGGATGACTTTGAAGAACACCCGCACTGAAGTACCAAAGCAGGTATAAGCTTACTGTGTTGTCTTATATGGCATATTACTGTTTTCAAACAAAGCCTTATACCAAAAGAAAAGGCCATTAGGAATCAGCCATAAATGAAAAAGAAGAATATTCCCACAGATTTTACATCTACCAGTAAAATTCTATCTCAATTGTATCCACCCCTTTTGCTTTTGGGTAAGAAGGGCCCTGGTTATGAAAATAAAAGGCAGAACTTTGGGAATCAGTTTCAGGTAATTCTGAAAGGCTTATCTTGATTTGGCACCACAAAACGTGGTCATTCAGGTCTTTTTCTGAAAGCAATACTTACCTTCAGGGCCCTACTTCCTTCTGTCAGTAATCATTACTAGTGACTTTGGCCTCTTCCCATTCTCTTTTGTACACACATACACACACACACACACACACACACACACACACACACACACACACACACACAGACACATAAAGCAAGGCGAAGTGATGATGAAGAGCCTTTCCTGCAGACCAGAACTCCCATTTGGTGCTTCCATCTGGTCCTATTTCTCTGCTGCTCTAATCTCCTGGACTCTCTACCTTTCCAGTTGCTCAGATGGTCTCTGCTTGGCCATCCAGTCTCACTTATGATGTGGAGCTTGACCTTTGGGCATCCTGACCCATGGTGGTTTTTACAATCATGGACTTGAGATGGCAAAACACAAAACAGGCCCACCCTTCAGTCCATGCCAAACTGCTCCTTACAATTGATCTCTTTTGAGTTCTGTTTAATCTAGTTTGTTTCTAGGAATCCAGTTTCCCTAACAGCATTGGAAACACTGCTATAGAAACATAGCCATTGAGAAACAACTTTACAATCTAAGGGTTCCCCATCTCAGGAAGTTTTCCCCTGCACTCACTTTTTATTGCTCTACCTCTTACTGCCTTTCACAGTTTACTTTCATCATTTCTCCAGCTATGTCTTCTAGTAACTTTAATGTGGAGTTCTCCTTAATGTGGGATTCACAGTGTTCCAGACATTTCACCTCTCTTGTCCATCACCCACCCTTTGGATTTTTTTTCTTTTATATCTTGCCTAACAATGCTGATCATATTCTAGCCCAGAAATGCCCTCCATGTTAAATGGTTACAGTGTGACTTGCAGGATGCAGAGCACTTTACAAATAACAACTATGATGGTCTTTGATATGTAGACATTTCTAGTTCATGGTTGTATTTCAGTGCCTAATGCTAGCATGTAGTAGGTATATAGAATAGCTCACCCTCCTAAATGTACCTAGTTCTCCCAACAATGGCTGCCATGAGTCTAGGAGGAATGATAGCACAGTGGAGAGATGCACATTATCTTCATGCTCATGGGATCAAGAAGAATATAGTGAGGACATCAAGAGAAGGGTGACAGCCCACACAACATTGTGGAGTCATCAAATGAGATGGTGTAATATGAAGACTAAGAAGTCTAAAGAGCCAGAGTCAGGTTCTCTGCTCTGTCCACTGCCAGCTGGATGAGGAGGATTAAATCCCAATAGACCCATTACTATATACCATGTATCTCATGTTTGAAAAAGTGACCCTATGGGGTAAGTGTATATCTGTACATCGCTGAAGTTTTTAGACAGAATTGAATAGTTGAAAATGTTGGCAGAACACTAAATACTAAATGTTCCTAAACAAGCTGTCAATGAGGGAAAGATAGTCGCCAGTACCTATAAAGGCATCCCAGTGCCCCAAATTAGAAAATCACCCAATGCCTATATATATGTAATCTCCACATAAATGTAGACACTGCTTGCCTGGTTACCCTTTAAATTTGTATTCTGTTTGAGGTTACCTGGTCACTTCAACCTCATTAATTCACAAGGCAATGTTCATAATATAGAAAACACAGGATGTTCTTCTGGTATTTGTTTGATCACACACCACATTCCTTGCCTCTGACCTATAGGGAGAATTATTCAAATCACTCAGTTCAGCATCAATATCCATAAAATTATGGATCCTCAGTTGTAATAAATGTAATTTCCACATACCTTATGTGCTGGGCAGTATATCTGTGGTGTTTGGTCTCAGAAATAACCACATAGTAACTGATAACCTCTACTTTATAGTAAACTTTTCAAAGTATTAAGGTAATGAAAGGACATATGAAAAGTACGAACAGCCTGATCTTCAAGCTATTCTTTTGCTTAACTATGTTTTACATGTAATATGTTTTTAAAAAGGAGTTTTGGTTAAACTCTCCATGAAAATACTTAGTTAATAGCTATGAAGAGGCCCCACACTCAGTGAATTCTAGATAATTCAGCTAGACAGAACATTAAAAACACAAATGAAAGTAGTGATGACATGTGAATAAGGACAATGACTAAAAAGAACCTTACAATTACCATTGCATAGCCAAGACCGCAGGCACTAGTGTGAGGTGACTGGGAAATTAATCTGTCAAAATGTATACTCTAATTCTTTAAATTCAATGCTATTACATGCTCCAGCTCAAATAGGATGTGGTTAATTCTTCTCTTAGGTCATTGGTCAGGATTGGTCACATGGCCTCACTAAAGCATAAAGGATTCAAAAGCCAGCAGTACTGACTTCCACCCTTCCTATAAGTCTGTGGTCAAAGTCACCTTCTTACCAAGACCACACTGACTTCTGTCCCTGGTTATCTGATTCTTCTTGCTTAAAAATTTTTTTCCACTTATTTCTTTAACCTACTATATACTTTACTTACTGTACTCATTGTATATCTCAGTCCTATAGTGGGGAAAAGTTTGAAGAAAAACAAGATATTTGTATAATCTTAAAGTATTTCTATAATATATATATTTCAAAGAGAAAAATAGAACTTCACAGTAGAACAAATATCAACTTACCCAAGGAATAAAGATTAATAACACCAATACATATGTATATTTGCACCATGTAGCACTTGAGTGATACACTGAGAAGAACACATTGCATCCTTTGTCATACCAAAAATGCATAATCACAATTTAATCATGAGAAAACATAAGATAATCACAAATTGAGGGAGATTCTACCAAATTAATGACCAGTACTCTTCAAACTTTCCAAAGTCATAAAAGATGAAGAAAACCTGAGAAACTATCACAGACTGGGGGAGATTCAGGAGTGATGGGAACTAAATTCAATGTAGGATCCTGGATTGGAAAAAGGACATTTAGTGGAAGAACTGGTGAAATCTAAATAACTTCTATAACTAATTAATAGTATAGGATTCATGTTACTCACTTAGCATTGGTATGATTATATAAGATGTTAACATCAGGGGAAGATGAAGATGGGTGGGACATATATGGCAATCCTCTATCAGTTTAGCAACTTTTCTATAAGTCTAAAATTATTTCAAAATAAAAAGTTTAAAGCAAACACAAACATTTTGAGGGTTGATTATGCTTTCTGGCTCATGCTGACATTCCCTTGGTTCTCTCCACTCCTGGGTGTCCAGCATGTGATAGACTCATTCAATATTGTAGCAGGAAAAATGGGTATGAGATAGAAAGTACCAGGTCTAGGCCTTGTCCCTAGACTACAACATGGCATGGTTCTCTCAGAGCTAGAGCTCTGACAACCAGTAAGGAGGCCTTAATTCTAGTTCTGGCTTCATCACATTGTTGTTTTGGTGGTATGACCTTGAAGAGTGGTTCAATCATTCCTGCTGTAGAAATGAGCATAAACAGTGACATTTGCTGCCTCCCGCACAGGGCTATTTTTGGTAAGGCTCAAAGGGCTTAGTGAGAGACTGGACCAAAATAAAGACAGAGGCATCACCTTATTCAGAATGAACACAGCATTTATTGCCTGTCTAATTCACTTACTTTTCATCATATGTAGTCATATTTTATGAGGGGCAGCATGTGCAGTGGCTAAAGCCCCAGGTTCTGGGTTTATAGTGCCTGCTTCCCATCCTAATGCCACTGCTTACTAGCTATGTTGTAATTTCCTCAGCTGTAAAATGAGGGTAGTGACAGAACCTACATCATGGGGCTGTTTTAAGGATTAAGGAAGGTAATATTTATAAAGCCTATAAAAGTTGCTTTGCAACTTGGTGAATGCCATATAGTGTTTGCTCTTAATATTACTTTAAGATCATTTTCCCTGACGGTTCATGACGTTATTCAGAATTCTATTTAACTCCTTTGGGCGTAGCAACTTGTGCCTTCCTAACTACATAATAGTAGATTGTCTGAGGACAGGGGTGTGAATGCATTGTGCTTCAGCCTTCCCAGTGTGATGCCTTATACAGAGGAGGAGCTCGATAAATATCTGATGATTGATTGATTAATAAGGCCCTAAAGCCAATGTTCTCTTACATCACAATTTCGCTCCAGGCCAACTTTTCATTTGTGTAAATCTAAACAAACTTGGAAAATAGCAATTTCTCTAATGGTAGGGCTGGTCTCCTCTCAACTCTGTCAGAGTTTGCAATGGGAGTTGTTCATTTTTTGACATATCTTCCTCCCATCCTGTCCACACAAAATCTTTCTGTCAGTGCTGCATCTGAAAAGACAACTCAGGAATAGAACCTGACACTCAGTCTTTGACTGAGCTCTTCCCTTCTCTTTTCTCTTGTCTGGGAGGAAAAAGAATCCTGCCATCCACTTTTCTAAAATGATCGCTTTATGTGCTTTTGTTCCGTTTCCAAGAATACATCTTTGGAGTCAACTTGAGCTTCAAGGCTTAGCAATTATTAGAGAAATAAAATATTACCCTCCTCGTTAAGCACTTTGGCCACATTTTCTGTGGTGTTTCCATTTTCAATATCTAAAGTGCAGTGCTCCTTCAGTGCCCTTGAAGCTGAACTCGTTTTCTTACTGAATGCATTATTTCACAGAAGAAAAAAATATCATCTTTCAATTTATGAATCACTCTTATCTTTACTCTTCACCTTTCCTTCTCTTTGTGTTCCTTACACTTACATACTTCTACATTATTTCTGGCCAAGCATGAGGCAGCCAAGTTGGAATCCTGGCTCTGTTGCTATCGTCATGATCATTTCTTTGTGCCATTTTCATGAAATTAAGTCCCATAGATTCAGGGCATACTGAAGGCTTTGTTTTTGCAGTCAGCAAGACACCAAATGCTGCCACCCTCACCCCCCACCCCTGGCCATTTCTCCCCAACATATTATTTCCTCTTGTGTTGCCTCTATGACTCAATAGTTGAAATGTTTCATGATTCCAAGGAGCTTTGTTGCTTTCCTGACACTAAAACATGCCCCAGAATGAAAGGAGTTCTCCATCCTCTGAGAGGAGAAAGGAGAGGACAAAACACTAGCACTGAAATCCTCCAAGTCTCCTCTCCTTTCTTTCTTTGCTTGACTTCTGCTGGGCCGAAACCACTGTCTTCTATTTCATGAAGTGGAAGTGTGGGAGTTTAGAAGGCAATGTAGTGTGAGATGCACTTCTCATAAGGTGCATGTGTGGAGGAACACACTCCAAAGAGAACGGCAACTCCTAAATGAGACACTCCACCTATTTGTGGTGACATGGAGACCAAGGAAATGAGGGAAGCCCAAGGTCTGAATTTGAAGAATGTATATCCGGTCCCAGTTCCAAAACTTTCAAACTCTTTTCTTTGACCTTAGTCAAATCACATACCTTATCATCTTTGGAAAGGAGAGAAACAACTCACATCTCTCTCACTGGATTGTTGTGGTGACCAAGAAGCTCAGCACTTGTCTAAGCATTTATGAACTACAAAGTGCCATATGGACACTATTATCCAAAAATAGATTTTTATAGCAATGAACAAAAGGATAGTTATTAATATGGCCATTCAAGTCCATTGATCAATATGATTTACACTTATTACACCAGCAAGAAGTATTAGACAAGGTCCTTGTCCAGAGTAGCTTAAAGATCGATGGAAAAGGCAAAACTTATAAACTTGTCCAGCTGAATCCATGGGAAGACCAATAAAATCTAATGCTAAATGTATGTTGTAATGTATTTTGCAATGGTGCTAAGAAGTCAGAGGTTTAAGTGCCTCAGGAAATAATAATAATGACATACAATTCTGTATCAAAGTCTTGGCAATGCTTAATTAGACTGCAACAAGGGGTGATACATAAATGCAAGCCCCTCTTAAGTATCCCAGCTCCTAGCTCAGTGGACTCAGGCTCCTAGCCACTGTGTTCTCCTTCTATGCTCTATCTCCTATTACAGAAAAGAGTGGTAGGAGAGGTCTAAGAGGGAAGAGTGTAAGCTACAGGGTCAGTCAGCCTTGTTCAAATCATACCTCCCAAATGCAACAGCTGGTGACCTTGGATAAATTATTTATGCTCTTGACGCCTTGCTCTTATAATTAAACCTATCATACATGGTGATAAAGATAATGGGTTAATACATATCAAGTACTGAGAACAGTGGTTGGCATATGGTACATGCTCAATAAATGCTAGTTATCGTTGTAGTTGTTGTCATCACTGCTATTATTATTGCTATTATTGTCAAGGCGACGGGATTTGAACATTAAGCTTATTATAGCATCTGTACGCATTGACCCTAAAATTTCCCTACAAAGTATCAATTTGACTTGTGAAATTAATTATTCAAGGCATGATTAAAGTTGAAGACTTTTAGATAAATTCATACATCCTACGCTGAGTCAAGTCTTCCAGGAAGCTATTCCTAGAAGTATTTTCGGAAATAGTTCAAAGGACACTAGTCCTATAAGATAGTCCTCATAGAGGGAATTCTGTAGTTCAAATATGTGGTAATTGCTGCATTTGTATGTAAAAATGCACATGGGTATTGAAACATAAAGGGACATTTGTAATATTTTCAACAATAGGAATAAATTTTTAAAAAATTCTTTAACCAACCTAGACTGTCTAAACTTACTTAGCCACGGGACTCCTGGTTCCGACATAATGCCAGTGATCTTAGGCTTCCTCCACAGAGCGCATTTCAAGAAACTTATTTCAAGGGATAAGAAAATATTTATACTTAATTTATAAATATTTTATGCTCAGTCAAGGACTGCACAGTAAGAGAAAATAAATGAAAAATATTAACTGCATTGTGAATGATTTTTTTTTAATTGTCAAATAAGTGGTTTGCATGTTTTTATGTAATTATTACTTCTTTATTCGATAGATTAAAATCGACTGAATTATTGACTTTTCTCTCTCGCCAACAGTTAACCTGTAATTTTATTAATGAGAGAGAGTTTAAAATCAGGTCATTCTGAGTTTCACAAATGAGAAAAGGACACAAGGAATGTGAATAATACACGTACCTTACCAACCAGGAAACACAAAAGTTAGGAATAGTTTCCTGGAAAACTTGACTCAGCATAGGATGTGTGAATTTATCTAAAAGTCTTCAACTTTAATCATTCCTTGAATAATTAATTTTATAAGTCAAATTGACACTATAGGACAATTTTAGGGTCAATGTGTACAGATGCTGTAATGAGCTTAATGTTCAGATTCCACCTCCTTGACAATGTGTCATCATTTCCAGTCTTTGTACAGACCCACCTTGACCACATCATACCACCTTTTTAGAAGTTATGTCCTTCACAGAACATTGGTGGAGGTTCCAGGAAAGAAGGTTAGGAGTAGAAGGATCTGGCAGAATTTAATTTCTGATATTGTCTCTAGGGGTACAAGTAAATATAATTTTTCCATTTTGGAGCATATAACCTAATGACCATGTCAACACTGATTCCTGTAAAAGGACATATAGCCCTTCCATGGGATTGACAAACGGATAAAGCCCTAGGCTTTGGGTGGACTTTCACTTAGGGCCTTTCCAGTGCTAATGTCTAAAAGCCCTAATTCATGCCATACCTGTGAATTCTCCCTTTCCTCTTTCTTTCCCTAGACAGTGAAGTGAAGTAGTTTTTCCCTAGATAGTGAAGTGAAGTAGTTTTAACAGTAGTAAAAGCTGCTGTTATGTTCTTATTTTAGTAATCATCTGGCGATAGAAAGCTTCCCATTGGACTTGAACTTTCCCTGATCTGTCTTAATGGCAGTTCCATCATTGGTAATTCAGTCTTTGTTAAAATGAAAGTATTTCATCAAAAAGAGTAACACAGAAGCATGATCACTTAGGATGCCTTCAGTCAATGTAGTTTATTGGTTCCCTAGCAGAGGACAGGCTAAAAGGGAATGAGACCATAGACTTGAAAGCGTCACAGAGAACAAGAAGCAGGAAGCAGAAAGCCATTCTTGACCTCAGCAGAACACATATATAGGCAGCTCTCTAGGCAGCTGGAAGATAATAAAAAGAAGCCAAGTTCCAGTGGAGCTCAAAGAGCTGGAAGGGATGGTGGAAATGGTGGTGATATAGTGAAATCTTGATTTTTTTCCATGATGTGTCTTTGGGCTTGCCCTGTCTTTGATACCTCATTCTTTAGCATCCACAGTATGTCCCTTTATTTTAACTCTCAGTGAAAGATCAACAATCCAAATCCTCCGATAAAAATGCAGTCTTCTGTTCTTTACTGTCTGAAATGGAATTTTAGATAGAAGATACACTGGTCTTGAGGTCCTGGGGGTAGAGTGGGCATCTTTTCAGGCTCCCTCAGCACAGTGAGTCATGAAACCCAGGAAATCCCAGTCCCCAGCTCTTCAGTGGGTGAGACTAAATAGCTTACCAAGAATCAAAAGTGAAATGAATGCATGAGTGTGGAAGGTGGAAGTGTGTAGTTTTGTAAGATCTCTGAATAGCAGATGTTTGGGTCTTCCTATCCTCTCAGTATCTGCAGTGATCTGAGAACTAAAAGGCAGAGGAGCTGCCCAGGAGACTGTTAGAGACACCACCGAATGGGGTTGGTGACATATGTGTTTTTCTTTTAAATATATGTATTTTTTGTCTTGGTTAAAACCACAAGTATTTGAAATTCTTCCAAAGGAATGAAATCTCAGACCTGTGGAATGTCAGTTGTGGAAATTAAATGGCCACCACGTGACCTAGCAAATGCCACTGTGGAAAATAAACACACGATGCTGAGCAGACCTGCTGTTTACTCTAACATTTTGAGATGACAGGCAATCACTTTCCAAAACCACAGCCAGAGGTAGAGCTCTCTGAAGGCTTAAATCAAGAGTCTTTTAAAGCAGATTGACTATTCAGCTATGATTCTCCAGCAAATTAAGAATCTGCTCTTGAATTCTGGACAATGAAAGCCCAGACAAAGCTACTAAACACACACAAGCACCCTCTTCCTTTTGGGCCACAATGACCATGCTGTTAAGTACCATCTTACTCAATCCTGCTGGTAGCTGAGCAAAACCAAGATCTCTTATATTTAATGAGAGAGTACTATAGCTGAATGCTAGTGTGATTCTAGAGATAATGTGAGCCAGGGATGTGAAGAAAAAAAATCAGAGTTATAAAAGGTGCCAAGGGAGAAAGAAAAAGGGTGGATGGATAGAAAGGGAGAGTCAAAAAAAGATGCAGAGGAAAAGAGGAAGGGTGATACCGCATGAGGGGAAAATATAAAGGAGGAAGGGGAAACATAAAGATGCAAAGAGGTATGGGAATGAGAAAAAAGAGAAGGAAAGGAATGGGAAATGGAAGTGAGTGCAGGAAGAAAATTAGAAAAATGGGCTAAGGTGGCAAAGAGGATAAGCAGAAGTGAGTATAACCCCTTTCTTTTTTAAAATATAATTTTATTTATTTCAGAGAGGAAGTGAGAGAAAGAGAGACATAGAAAGATCAATGATCAGAATCATTGACAGCTGCCTCCTGTATGCCCCACATTGGGGAACAGAGCTTGTAATCCAGGCATGTGCCCTGACCTGGAATTAAACCATGACCTCCTAGTTTTTACATTGCTATAAGCGTACCCCCTTTCTAGGAAGCCCCCTTTCTCTTCACTAATGTAGGAAACTTGGCCAGCATGGCATCAAACAGCTAGAATCAATGGATGAGAATGTGGGCGGCTGCCCAGACCTGCCAAGGGGAAGCAGTAGGAAGCCCTTCCCTCTGGCTTGGCAAGGTCTGGCTCCTGCCTGCCAGAATCATCAGCCTCCTTGGGAAGGCCATGGAGAGTAAGAACTTGGCCTGACTGCCATGGACTTTTAGAATAACTAAAACCCAGGCTCCTTCAGACAGCTCAGGCCTGACCATATTTTCACCTGGCTTGGTAGAATGAAGCCTCAAATAGGGCTATTTCTTTCTTCAAAGGGAGTGACAAAGGGGTGTGCATATTTCCAGAGAAAAAGCAAAACTCAGTCAGCTGCCTTTAGGCCTTCAAAACATAAAAATTTAGGTCTAGGGTTTCACAGTATAAGGAAGCAAAATCCTGGCCAAATTGTATAGTTGGATGGTTTGTATTTGCACCTCTCTCTTTCTCTTAGGGCCTCTTTCCAAATTTTAAGCATCTCAGCTCATTTGATTATATTATGTGTGTAGTCACTGGTTCTATGCAGGAAATGCTGGGTGGCTGGCACATGCCCGGAGCCTGTCTTCAGGTTGCTTACAATCTCCTCCATGTTCCTATGTCTCTCTCTAAAATCTCAGGACATTGAGCTGATACCAGAAGAGCAAGAACATGACAATGTACCCAGCAAATAACAGGTTCTACATGAGACAACCTGGGTTATAGTCTCAGGAAGTACACTGCCTGGCTAAGTGACCTTAGGTGCAAGGATCCTGCCTAGGACCTTGGATTTCCCACGTGTAGAGTGAAACTGTGGGACCAGATGACCTATAGGGTCCCTTCCAATGTTCCAGTTTTGTGATTTTGCTACAAAATCTCTTTACTTTCCTCTAGTGTCCACTTCTACAAACTTTAAACAAGCCTTAGAATAAAAATAAGATATGATTTCTCCAGGTTTCTTTTAAGGCATGGAATAAAATTTCCTCACCCAGTCAGTCACATGAGAACTCTGATAAAAAACCATTCATTGTGGGAAAATTTAATTTAGAAAATAGGAATTAAATTAAATATTTCTTAAATCACTTTAATGAGTTTACAAAATTGAAGTAAATCTATTTGTTCTCTAAAGATAAGACCTGGAGCTAGAGGTTCAGTCCTATTTTTCAAATGGCTTGAGGTAGGGGTGAGGGAGAGAGAAAGTATATTCATATCTGAAAATGATTAAATGAAAATTTAATCCTTAATTATCCTTCTAACAGCTGCTGATGGAAAATCATGCGTGCGTACTAAAATTTAAAGTGCCTGGGTTCTGTGCTTTCAAATTAAGATTTTTTTGCAGTCATTTGACTTTTAAAATTATAATGAATGCCTGTTTTCCACATAATTCATATAGCAAACACTTTAAGAAGTATTATGTACAAGTAATCTACTCCTTTCTCCAAATCCATGATCTCTCTGAAATTGCTTTGAGTTGCACCCTGTTTTCTCTTTATTAGTCTCCGAGTTGAGTCTGTCCTTCCTCTCAATACTGGGCTATGGGGATGCTCCCTTTATCAGACTGTGGTAGAGCAGAGGTTCTCAAAGTGTGGCCCTCCAGCTAAAGCCAACACCTGAGAATTCATTACCAATACAAATTATTGGGTCCTGTAGAATCAAAAACTCTTGGTGGGTGGGTGGCCCAATAATCTGGATTTAACAAGTCTTCCATGTGATTCTGATGCTCATCTCTGAGAATATGGAGTTAAAGGATCTGATTAGGAACTGAAGCAGAAGTTGTAGCATGATAAAACCCAGCTTTTGCCATTTCATCCGTCAGAGATTTGCTTCCTGACCACTTCAACTCTCAACCTTTTTGAATGACTCTCTATTTTAATGTAACTGAAAAAAAATGTTCCAATCTTGTATTTCAATATGCACTGTAAGCAAAAATGCACCCAGTCCTACTTTCTAATTCCTTTTTCCCTCTGCCCTCTCTCCATTGAACTCCCTTGTCTGTAAAAGAATTGCATGTGGAGTGACAGTATGTCATTTTGGTTTTTAATAAGGGTTAGGGCTTCAATAAGTGAACATTTATGTTCTATAAGCTAATGCTTCTCTGTTTCTTCAGGCTTCAGACCAGGAAAAACTCTGCCATCATAGTTACATAGAATAGGTCATTTTCATATTCTTTTCACTCCTTGTTAGATATTTAATTGTTTTCAACCCACATTATATGTTGAAGCCCTAAACGCCAAGTACCTCAGAATGTGACTGCATTTGAAGATAGGGTCTTTAAGGATGTGATTAAGTTAAAAATGATGTCATTAAAGTGGGTCCTCATTCAATATGACTGACATTCTTTTTTTAAAATTTAATCTTTATTGTTCAGTTTATTAATTACATTGTTTCCCTTTTCCCCCCTATAGCTCCCCTCCACCCGGTACCCAACCCACCCTCTGCCCTCACCTCCCCGCCACTGTCCTCTCCCATGGGTGCATAATTTTTGTCCAGTCTCTTGCTGCACCTCTGACACCCGTTTTCTCCCCAAGAATTGTCAGTCTATTCATTCCCTCTTTATGCCCACGATTCTGTTATATTCACCAGTTTATCCTGTACATAAGATTTTTAATTCTCTTGATTTTTATATTCATCTGTTGATAGATGTGTATTTGTTGTTCATAATTTTTATTTTTAACTTTTTCTTCTCCCTCTTTTTAAAAAATATGTTTCAGCATTTCATATAATATTGGTTTGGTGGTGATGAACTCCTTTAGCTTTTTCTTATCTGCGAAGCACTTTATCTGACCTTCAATTCTGAATGATAGCTTTGCTGGATAGAGTAATCTTGGTTGTAGATTCTTGCTATTCATCACTTTGAATATTTCTTGCCACTCCCATCTGACCTGCATCATTTCTGTTGAGAAATCCGCTTACAATCGTATAGGTGCTTCCTTATAGGTAACTAACTGTTTTTCTCTTGCTGCTTTTAATATTCTCTCTTTGTTTTTTGCTCTTGGCATTTTAATTATGATGTGTCTTAGTGTGGTCCTCTTTGGATTCCTATAGTTTGGGGTTCGGTGCGCTTCTTGACTTTTAAGTCAATTTCTTTCACCAGGTGGGGGAACTTTTAGATCACTATTTCTTCAAATAGGTTTTCATGATCTTGCTCTCTCTCTTTTTCTGGTATGCTTGAGGTTGTCCCAGAGGCCCCTTACACTATCTTCAATTTTATGGATTCTTTTGGCTTCTTGCTTTTCTGATTGAGTGGATTTTGCCTCTTTGTATTTCAAATCTTTTACTTGGTTCTTGTGGTTCTCTAGATTGCTTTTAGGTCTTTGCATATTATTTTTTATTTCAGTCAGTCTATGCTTAATTTCTAGTTGGTCTTTTTCCATATCCTCAAGGGTCTCATTCATATCCTCATGGTTCTCGTTCATATCCTTGTAGGTCTCATTCATTTCCTTGTAGGTTTTGTTCATTTCCTTGTAGGTCTCATTAAGTTCATCAGCCTTTTCTAGGAGCCTCTTGAAAAACCTTATTACTGTGGTTTTGAACTCTATGTCTAGTCGTTTTTTTCCTCCATTTCTTTCACATCTGATTTCTTTCCATGTCTCTGCATGGTGGCTGCTTTCCTGAGTTGGTCGATTAGCTTTGTGTGGTAGATGTCCTCTAAGGGACAGTGGTTCAGCCCCCCCAGTTACCTGAGGTGGATACTCTTGCTGCAGCCCTTTACGGGTTGCATAGTCTTGTTGAAGTTAAGCCTAGATTATTATTGTTAGCACTAGGAGGGTTTGACCTCCAGGCCAATTGGCTGTGAGGGTCAGCTGTGCTCAGGGTGGATGGGCGGAGTCTCTGTGCTGAACAGTCAGCGTCAGCTCCGCCCTATGTGGCATTGGGTCTCTATGTCAGGTGGTAATGGCTACAAGCACCTCTGAGAGAAAGCTGCCACCGAGCTCTTCCCACTGCCGGACAATTTAGCCTCTCCCCAAATGAGTCTGCACACCCAAAATCTCACCCAGGATTGTAAAACAATGCAGTCTGGTGGTTTCTGGAACAAGAGAGCAAGTCAAAAGTCCTCTCTGCCCTCTTGTGCACCTTCTGCTGTTCCCTAGTTTACGTGCACTCCCCACAATCTCGCCCCCTCCACAAGCTCGCAGACCTTTGCAGCACCTGAGTTTCAGCATGATTCCCTACAGTCCAGTTTCACCTGTATGAGTGTGGGTTCCCCAGACCTCAGAACTGGGGAATCAGTGCAATGGGATGCCTTTGTCTTTGTAGCCGCCCACCCTCTCCACTTGCTCGCATGTGTGCAGGGCTCCAAACCTCTGACTCTGCGTGTGTCTTCAATGCTGTCCTCCACTGCTCCTCTGAGTCACAGTGTCCTATCTTTACTTTCATTTGTGGAATTTTCACTCAGCCAGCTTTCCGGTGATTCTGGATGATGTTTGTTCTGTTGTTAAGTTGTAGTTTTGAAATTGCTATGTGGGGCAGCAAGATAGGTATTTATCTATGCCGCCATCTTGGTTCCTCCTCCATGACTGATATTCTTATAAGAAAATGGAATTAGGAAATGAATGCACACAGAAGGAAGACAAGATTAAGACACAAGGAGAAGGTGACCATCTATAACTAAGGAGAGAGGTCTCAGAAGAAACCAAACCTGCTACCACCTTAATCTTAGTCTCCTAGCTTCTAGAATCCTGAGAAGATAAATTTCTGTTTATCTTCTGGGCCTGTGTTTCTTTTTCATGACACCCTAGGAAATTAACAACCTACCCAGGCTGTGAATTAGAATTCATTGCCAAGGGTATAGTCCCCTCCTGACAGAGAGGAAAGTTTGAGTTCCTTGAGTATAGCAGCTCACTTTTTTGCAATTTCTGCAACTTAATCTCCCTCTCCTCTCTCTCTCTCTCTCTCTCTCTCTCTCTCTCTCTCTCTCTCTCTCTCTCTCTCCCTCCCTCCCTCTCTCTTGCATATTTTTATTTATTTTTCATCCCATCCCATAACTACTCGATCCCCACCTGATTTGTCTTTCTAAAAGAAAAACCAGAAAGTTCAATTTCTCCAGTATCTCCAGCTTTAACAGGCACATGATACAATACCTCTTGACAGTTACTACCTTTCATATAGATCAGTCACCACAGAGACGTGTTTTGAAGATCAGGTGGGAGTTTAAGAGCACATAGCCAGGGTGGGAGAAGATGCAGACAGGGTACCCAACATCACTAAAATCCCAAACAATTAACCCTATGGTACCCCTCAACTGACCAAACTTGACAATGTGTTATAAGAAATGGTGAGTATAGTAACAATGACATCCCTTTTAAAAAAGAGGCCTAGTTATTTTTAGGATTTCTTACTCACACTGATCTCCCTTTCTGTGAATGCCTAGTGCTCTACAAACATGTAAACTGTGCAGAATTATTAAAATAGGTTTTCCATAATATAAGCAAAGCACCTAAAACAGTGTGTGGCATGTAGCAAGCACTGTCTCTAAGGTATGCTCACTCTCAAATACTGGGACATGACCTGATTATAGTCATGACTAGCTTCATATTAGCACTTTAGTGCAAGAACAATCCCCACCTCAATATAAAAGAGGGCATATCTGGAGAGGGATATGGAAAGACCTGAAAGTTAATCTTAGTTACTCTGATTCCGTTGTATGAAAGACCACATAGATTCTGTCTGCACAAGCCTTTGGTTTGACAAAATCAAGGTAACAAAAGGTTATTCCTTCATACCAGCTCACCTATGGGCCTGACCTGAAGATACCAAACAATCCACAGAGTTGGAATTTAAGGTCAGTGTGTGTAGCCTGTCTGTATTTTAGGAAATATAGGTGATTGTGTTATCAAGACACAGAAACTGACTCATAGCTACATAAAAAGGGAGAGTGCCTGACTGTGCAAGAGAGACTAAGATAGAGAGATAGGGAAAAGAAAAGAATGGGAAGCTCAGCTCCAAAGGAGATGACAACTTGTTTCTCTTAATCTCCTAGGGCTCCCCTGTGAAAACTTTCTCAGCATGTAGCCTTCCACTAACTCCTTGGAAGAGCTGAGATATTGTTTCTGGTAAGGCCCACACATTTTCCCAGTTAACTTGCCTCAGGCATCTCATCTTCAAAGTGTCCAATAATGTCCACAACTGACTTTCAGTTCGGGGAAACAGACTTATAAAGATAACAATTCTTCTCCCCGCCAAGATGTCTCAGAGCCAAAAAAGCAACCAGCCAGAGGATCCAATTGTAGGACAAGGTCTTTGTGATAAGTATAAGAGCATCAGCCCCTTTAACCTCCTCACCCATTTATCAATCCCAGACCAGCATCACCCAGTGGGTTTCCCATGCACAGAAAGTCCGGACCTAACCCTCTCCATCTCCAGTTAGTGTTTTGGAGATAAGAGAAACTGAAAAGGACTTTGAGAGAATAGGCAGAAAGAAAATGAGTACAGCCAGAGGATGAAGGAGGAAAAAAAACCCTCAATATAGAAATGAAACAATAGTAATTGATAAAATTAGGGCAAAGAAAGGATAGGAAAAAGAAAAGAGAAAGAAGAGTAGAACAGAAGAAGAAAAAATAATAAAGCTGGGAGAGAATAGGCTACGTGTAATAACACACTTTAAGGTAGTCATGGAAGTAAAGCAAGATTAAAAAATCAAATAATGACTAATTAATATGCCCCTTAAATGTGTGCATGCACATGTGGGTGTTTGTCAATGGTGTTCTTGATTTAAAACTCAAAGATAAAACTGGGCTAATGCTCTGAACAAAAAACATTCACATAAATGCTCATGAGGACCCCTTTAAATGCCTATTGTTGATTTTAATCACTTGTTACTTAAGGTGATCACACCTTCAGTAGAGTTGTCAGGGCTTGTTTTAAATCATATTGTTTGAATTTCTACATGTGAGTTCATATTCCATTTTCTTCTATTTTTAATCCAGGATTTGGCCTTCCTGAGGATCCTTTCTTTTTTTCAGGTTATTATTAAGCCTGTTTGATATTTAGTCAATGTCTCTGATTTGTGGAATAAACTCAATATTTTCTGAACTAGCTGTGAAAGTCACTGTTGTGAAATGTTGTACCTGGGAGGAAAGAGAGAGATCCTTTGTTGGATCTAAGAGAAGACAAAGACCAAAGAGGCCAAGTGGTTTTCAGAAGGCCACCCATTCCAGCTCTTCCTCCCCCTGAAACTCCAGCAAGTCATTCAACTTTTCTGAGCCCAGTTAGATTTTCTCGCAAATGAGTGTTATAATATTTGCTTCAAGGATTTTTTAGAACATTTTTAAAAAGCCATGCTTAAAAGGCAGATCGCACAAAACCAAAATAGGTGCTCAATAAATGTTGAGCACACATACACGTACATACAAACAGCTGACAACACCCTAAGCCTTGCACATGCATGCAGGGCAGAGGAGAACTAAGACTGGGGCATCCACTATGACCTGAGTGCCCTTGTTGGAGCAAGTCAAATATAAGTTATTAAAAAAAGATTGAGTGAGTGAATGAATGATTAAATAAAGACATTTACTTCTCCCTAGTTTAAAAAATAAATTAAAATGTTTTTATAAAAGTTCTTAAATAATGAAACAATTATCTCAAAAAATGTACTCATGTAAAAACTCTCATCTTTTGATACTGTAGCACACACTTTTAAACAGTTACCAGGTGCTCTCAAGTGAAGGACCCATCCATATACCTATGGACACCTACATATATACAGTCCTGTGCTGTCTGTCTTGAAGACACCCCCCAAAGGATATAGGTCTTTTCTTCTATCTCCCTGAAAAGATACTAAAGGGAATTTAAAAGAGAAAAATTATGGAAAGTAGACAGCAATGAAAATACCATTTCACTCGGGTTCATAAATCATTTAAAAAAATTCTTCTTTCATTTCCCGCCACCCAGCAGATTTATTGAAAATTTATCACCAGTCCTTTCAGGGAAGCTTCCCCTTACTCAGAAATGAGAGAATTTTGACCTAAATTGCCCAAGAGCTAAGCCAGAATATCACTGTAGCTCTGCGGCTCCATTTCAAAACTGGCCTGTCTTTTACAGAATTTCAAACATCCAAGTCACTTCCAGTCACAGGAGCTAAAATTGGCCAGGGTGGGACGTGCGGCTGTCAGAACTGATAAACATTTCCTGAATGCCAATTGGTTGGAGAACCATGTCTCTGAATGCCTTTAAAAATGTCTGAAGTCTACCTCAACACGTAACCCCAAGTTCCAATTACTTGTCGGGAAACTGAGACTTTGTTTGAACAAGCTCAACCAATTTCATAGTCTCTCATTCTGTGGTAAAAGGGTCTTATGTGTGCTGAGATCTCTGAAGGAAACAGGCCGTCTTCCTGTTTTGCACTGGGATGAGAATAATGAAGTTCAAATCCCGTGATCCGGGGGATTAGGGTCTTTCTGCATGGATTGATGCCTCCATGAGCCTCAGAAGGCCTCAAGAAACAAAAAAAACAAACCTTTGGTAGGACAAAGTAAGTTTGATGATAGAGAAGACCTATTTCCTGTGTTGGAGGAGTTTTCTTCTGTTTGCTTTTTCCCTATCTTCCCCCTTCCTTTTCTATGCAGTGACCCCTGCCCACTAAGAATTTACTGCACAAATTCAGACTACCTGCTACTATCTTTAAAGGTAGCATTTGATATACATCCCTACCTCCATTCCCTGAGTCTCATTGATAGAAGGGGTCTCTACTGTGTGTTTTCCCGAACACCACCAAGCAATGAACTAAGTTCTGTCACTATCTACCTGGAGAGAGTGTCTGAAGTTAAGGGCTCAGCCCTGTAAGACTGCCTCCCAGCCCACTTTAGAAAACTCTGTTTGTGTCCTCACATGGTCATTGCTCATCATATAAAGGCCAAGTCAGAGTGTCAAGCAATCTAGAAGCATGAAGGCAAGATAATTTTAAAGCTTCCTGATTTTCCAAATGTCCAGCAGGTTCAGTTTTTTTGGTGTTTTTTTTTTAAGAGTATCCTTGATGAAATTATCCTGCCCAAAGCTCTGATAAATTAAAGAGAGGAGATATTTATGAGGCTAAAGAAAGGAAAGATAAAGCAAAGGTCATGGAGATAGTGACAAGAGACAAGAATACACAGTTACTGCAGCAAAGAGGAGACCTGAGCCTCCAGATGTCATGAGGGCCTGGGGAGTATATGCAGCTGCATTCTTGAGCTGGTCACACCCACAGACAATGAGGTGCTATGCAATAATTTGAGCATCTCCAAGAATCCCCAGATCCTGAATCTTAAACACTTGTCCTACCAAGCTTGAAACTTCACTTAGACATTTATTCCTCTGCCTGATTTAGTCCCCCAGGTCCTCTGCAGAGAGAGAACACAGGAAGGACTATGATGTGAGAAGTCACAGGAGTGCAGGCCCCTGAAATACTCTTCATGTAACTGTGGAATGAGTACATCTGACTATGGCACCTGGCATCAAAGATTCAGCAAGAAAAGGGTTCAATTGGCTTCTTAATAGCACAGCTAAATGCTGTCTATGTCCCTAGGCTCAATAATTTCAGGCATGTGACTGATACTTTGTAAGTATTAGTTGGTAGGAATGAATTAATGGATGAGTAGATGGATGGATTAATGATTAGATGTAGGACAGTTGAGTCTCCCTTTGGCAAATTTTTAGAGAGAGTATTTGGCACTGACCTTCTTGCTTTTTTCTGCTTTGTTTTTTCTCCATGGTAACCTCTCTGTACATATTCCTTCAGGACCCTAATTGCAGCAGGGTGCTATGTAATCCCTGTTTCCTAACAACGGGCTTGCTGATTCGGGCTTTTCTCATATAGGCATATCTATATATTCATGTTTATTTAAAAGCTACTTAACTTTAAAACAAAAAGCATCTGAAATAACTTATTTATAAAGCATATCTAAAGGCAAACAGATAAGACACAGTTATGTGCCCCATACCAATGTTTCAGTCAATGACAGACCATGATGTTGGTCCTATAGATTGTAACAGAGCTGGTGACATTGCGGCCATTGTAATGTCATAGCACAATACATCACTCCCATGTTTGTGGTGAAGCTGGTGTAAACAAATCTACAGTGCTGCCAGTCATATAAAAGTATAGCACATGTCATCATGTACAGTACTCAGTACTTGATAATGACAATAAACTATTTACTGGTTTATGTATTTATTATACTATCCTTTTTATCACTATTTTAGAGTGCACTCTTTCTACTATAAAAAGTTTGCTGTAAAACAGTCTGCTGTGTTATGCTGGCAGCAGCTTCATACATCTTGTGCTCGCTGCATCTCTTGATTGCCTCGTTTTCTCTTGTGCTTGATTTAATCTCATCTTGTTTTGTACAGTAACATGCTGAGCAGGCTTGTAGCCCAGGAGCAGTAGGTTGTACCATATATCCTAGGTGTGTAGTGGGCTATACCATCTACATTTGTGTAAGAACACTCTATTATATTTGCACAATGACAAAATTGCCTAATGATGCATTTTTCAGAACATACTCCTGTCATTAAATGGCACATGACTAGTAACCAGAAGATTTGTAGTCATTACAAAAGAAAGCAGAGAGAATAACTTGTAAAATGTGAATGAAGGTGAAGTCAGGTATTGAGGAAGGGACTTCCAGGCCTGTCTTCCTACCTAACCTTGGTGAACTTTACAGCCTAGGATCGGACTCTCAGGCTTGCAGACTCAGAAACCTAGTTTGGTCAGCACTCAAGAATGAATAGGCTAGTCAGGAACAGTCTCCAATTAACCTCAGAGACACTGTATAAATCAGCTCGTTAATTATTTTACCCCCAACATCACCATTCCTGTGCCAATCAGATTGGGTGCAGCTAGCACATTCTTATCTGTAGTCCATTCCTACCTGGCATGCCAAAACCAAACTTGAGAGGTGCTTGGTGAGGTTGCTTGGCTCTGGGATCAGAACAAGGAAATTTTGACAGTGGCTTTAGATGCTGTTGCCAATAAATGTGTGACAAAGCCCAGGTGCAAAGCCCAGGCTATGGCTCCCAGTTTCTTAGACACTGCTGGGTGGGCACTACCCACAGCAGCCCCCTTGATTCTGATTTGTTAGTGCTTCTACTGCTGAACAACACTCCTTCTGCCTGACCCATTTTCCCCAAAGATGTATTGGAATTCTTAGTTCACTTACAATCAAGATCTACTCATTGGAAAACTTTCTTCTCTATGAGGAGACAGCTAATACCTGTTGTGATGTACCCTATGTTTCTAAATGAACTCTCAGAGTTATCCTACTTCCCTTAATTTCCTGTCAGCACCCTACCTTTGTTCCCCCTGTGATCAGGTAGTGGCTAAGAGTGCTGGTTCTGCGGCCACAGAGACTTAGTTTCAATCCAAGGTAGGTGACACTACTAAGTCCTGTAAACTCCATGTGCCTACTTCCTTATCTGTAAAATGGCCATGGGAATAGCCAAGAAGACCATTGTTGAGATGAATTATGGTCATGTTTGGAAGCACTTAGCACACCTGAAAACTCTTGCTCACAGGAAGCAGTAAAAACGTCACCATTAGTCATTATCTCTCATTGCTCCCACTCAGCTATTCTTCACTGAGCACCCACTAAATGTGCCTGGCCCCACACGAGGCCAGGAATCTAGCACAGGGTAATTACTACTACTGAATATTAAATTTAGCTCTTAGCTTCCTGGCTTCCAAGGCCCAAAGGGCCATATTAATTATTGCTAAGGTTTTTCTCTGTGCTCCAGCTTATCCACTCCTATGATATTTTTACAAGCTTAAGTTCTAAAGCTGGCTATCCAATTATGAACTTTCAGATACTGAGACAATCAGATGAAGATGACATCTCAGCACTTACTGGACCAGATCTGGTGGCAGCACAACACAAATCAACCCGTGTTGAAAATACCCCAGAATTCCCAGGGTATCCTACAAAACCATAAATTAGACATGCAGGTGACTGTTACATCCTATTTGAAAATAGGATGGCTCAGGTGAAAAGAATATATAGCTTTAGTTCAATATAAATGTGACCCTCGCTAGAAATTATCTATAATAATAAAAGTGTAATATGCTAATTAAACCAGATGGCCTAATAGTGGAACGACCTTCCAGACAAAGCTGGGTGCCACTTGCACAAATTTCGTGCATCAGGCCTCTAGTTTTTTTTTATAATTTTAAATAGAGAGCTTAAGAAATAAACTCACATCGCTGTGATGCACATATACATTTCTATAGCCCGATCTTGAGTAATTCGCATTAATAAGCGAGACACAGGGCCCCATCTCGCCATACGCCGCAGTCACTTTACTGGACTCGAGATAGAATCAAAGTAATTGCTCCATAAAGTAAAGCAGTTAGTAATAACCTAAACTCCAAAAGCCCTTTAATTTTCTGATTCATATCTTTAATCAATTTGCAACATGGAGCAATTGAGTTTTCCCTCTGGTTTCCCAATTGTTTGCTCAAAAGGGCTGCCCTGCTGCCTTTGACTGACGTGACATTATTGCATTTATATTGACTTTTACGGCAGTTTTTACAACATTCGAGGTGCATAAGTTACATGAAAATGTAGCACGGGAACATTTCAGGATGAAAGTAAGCCGTAAAGAGAGTGCCTTGCTATAATGTCTACAATTTACAGTGTGAGGACATTACAAATTGAGCAGAGCAAACTGGGCCTGGGCTGGGTGTCATCTGCTTCCAAAACTGCCCAGCAAATTGTCCCATCCCCACAGTTGCATCCCCACAGAAGCTGCACCAGCTGCTCTGACGTGGTTTCTTAGACGTATAGAACACAGAACAAATGTCTAGCTTCAACATTGGAGAAAGGGAGGGTGCCAACGAGGCAGGATGATTTTGAAAATCAAATAAGGTGACTGAGGCCTAAAGTAGGCCAGTGAACTCCTTGAAGATCAGGCTACTACTGACTTATTGTCACTTGTTCACAGGCTGGCATCTCAGTCTTCACCACTCACTTCCTACCAGGATCCAGGCAGTGAGGTGGAAACAAATGAAAGTCCATTTCTCATCTACGAAGGACCCTCACTTCTACTGTTCCCTCTAATGGAAATGACTCTGTCTAAATCAGGCCCTCAGCATTTCCTACCAAACTGGCCTCCAAATCTTCACTTCTCCTGTCCTTAATAGAGAGATTTTTCTAAAATGTCAGTCAGAGCATGTCGATTCCCTCCCCAAAACGTGTCCAGTGGTTTGCAGCTCCTTCAGAGGAAGTTCTCCACTCTTTCCTCAGCATCCAACAATGGCCTCATCATAGCAACATCTTACTTGTTAACAGTACTGCCTCTGTTCCAGCCATGCCAGGGGGAACCTATTTGTGCACCAGAACATTTGCATGTTGAGTGTTTCCCATCACTTTTCTCTTCCTGGACTCCATTAACTAAAAGCTTCTGAAAGGTCAAGACTTTTATCCTAGAACCAAATTCCCTCAGTTAAATCCTGAGGAAAGTAAGTTGTACCACTTACTACCCTTTGGGAATCTAGAAAAATTGCTTAACTATTCTGTGCCTCAGTTCTGCAAAATGGATATAATTTCAGGACCTATTGTACTGATTTGTTATGGAGCTTGATTCATTCAATATATGTAAAGAGCTTAGGACAGGATCTATCAGAGTAAGAGCTATTGAAGTGTTAGCTGCTATTTGGATGTTGATTTCTTCAGCATTTCTTCTAGATCCTTTTCTTCTTCCAATCCTTCAGTAATTAGTGTCTTTCCTCCCCCTTGAAGTAATCCTAGATTTTTCTGTCAGAATAAGTTACCATTTTATGCTCTACTCCCCACATGTTTTTCACTTACAACTTTTATTAAGATGACATGTATCTCTGTTCAAGAGCAGGATTTTCATCAGCATCAGTGGCCACTGCATGAGATCACAGTAGGTTAAGCCCCACTGAGGGTCAGTCCAGCATGCCTTCCTCACCTTGCAGGCTCACCACCTTTGAGGTCCAGTCATGGCATACATACACATGTGGCAAAAACTTAATTTGTTACAATACCTTTGATTTGGTCATGACTCATGTCAGGAAATGTTCAAGGTTCTAGGGTGAATTTAAATCAATGAAGCTCTCCAAATCTTCCCCACTTACCTATAGATCGCCTTCCAGACAGATAGGCTATAATAGTAGGTTTATAACAGGGGCCTATAAGGTTGAGGCCAACACTTGCCTACATAAGTGGGATCTGTTCTGACTTGTGGGTCCTCCTGAGGAGCTGAATGTAGCCACCCAAGGGCAAAGGTCAATTCCCTAGCAGCTGCCTCTCTAGAAGTGAAATAAAGAAGTCCTTGGTCAATATTCCTGGTGGGAAATTTATTTTAATTTTAGTGTTTGCACACCTTTTCAAGAAAACACTTCTTGTGGACTAGAAGTGTCTTTTTTATTCTTTCATATCATGTAGTTAATGCTTTTTTGTTTGCTTTTTTTGGTTGTAAGGTCCTTGAAGTTGGGGACTATGCATATAAGGTGTTTACTTTAGAACATTTTATTTTTAAAATACTAAAACACAAAGAAATCACAATCTAACTTTTAAAATATGATGTGACACAAGAAACAAGAATTTTTCCATCCAACATTGCTATTAGTTGCATATAAATTCTTCTTACATTTCTCTGGTTACCTCTCTCTCTTGCTTTCCCTTCTATCTATCATCTATCTATCTCCATTTACTTGTCTACATGTATAATGCATGAATATGACTCCTTAAACATATATACATGTAGTTAATGAACATGAAATCATTGACCTAGAGCTTTTTCCCCCTATTTAATGCTATGTCATGGACATTTTTTCCATGTAATCTATATATAACTCATTTTGCTTTAATTACTACAACTCCTAGAAGTGGAGTCAAGAAGTATGAGCATTTGGAGGGAGAAATCCCTCAAATTCTGCCACAGTCTGGGGCCAACTTACCTTTCAGATATTGCTTTCTTCTCTCTATACTCTTTCTCAGATTAACAGGGACTTGATTGTTCCTCGAATAGATATGTCCTTCCATGTACCTCTTGTGCATTATTAGTCCTATATTCACCTTCTTCTATACTTGTGCCTTATAACGTGCTGTATGCATAGCAAGTAGTCAACAAAAGCCTGTTACAGGAATGAATAGACATGGAGGAAGCCCACTACAATGCTACTCAATCAAGACCATCTACCTGCTAGACAGCACATGTAGTTGAGATACTTTCTGTGTTGCTTTCAGGAAGTTACTTGGCTTTTTTTTTGTTTCCTCAGTTTCCCATTCATCCAGTAAGTCTAGAGATATTGGCTTATCTCCTGGGAGAACTTGGATGGAATCTGGTATTTCAAAGTGCTTAATGGTGCTGCTCAGTAAATAAAAGATGTCATTAATATGCATGAAGCTATTTCATCAAGAGGCCAAAAGAGCAAATTTAAAAGCTATCTTCAAGGGAAAAGAACTAAATTGCCATTATAGGCATACTAACAACCACAATGGAAGTCTGCAGGAGCCAGAACAGTGTACTCCCCGGGATCCTCAGACTCTACTAAAACCTTAAGGTGCCCTAGTCTCAATGTCAGTCTCTTAGGGGAAGGGATGGAGAAGAAGAATTATCTTTTATCTCCAGACTCCACAAGTAGGACTGGAGCTCTCAGCATTCCAGTGCTATGCTTAAGGGCCTTAAATGATACATCTAATGGTTTCTGAGAACTGTCCCTAACAGTATGAAAAATTAGATGGGAAACAGCCAACACATGAGCAGGAGGAAGGCTCAGGAGGATTTATGATTTGCCACCACTCCAAGGTCACATTTTCACTCATAGGCATGAGAAATGGGGAACATGGTTAAGGCAGAATCATTAGGAGTGAATTGAGTGTACTGTGCCAAATGGAGAGCTAACAAAGTGCTAGGAAGGAAGTCAAGTGCATGGGCTGCCACATGACCTTCCCCTGGATCTTACATCTCACCTAATCTGTACCTCATCTGTAGGTAATCACAAACATCTCCCTGGGGATCCATATTCATATCAGATGCAGTCTAGTGTCTAATTCCTGAGGTGTCTCCTTCTTTCATTGTCCAAGAACTTGTGTCCTTGTGCCAGTCTTCAATGTGGGAACTGGATGTGTCCATTCATGGATTCCAGTTAAGCTGCTTGTGTTTCTATTGTTACCACAGGTGTTGCCATTGAAAAGGGTCCCACACCACACACTCCCCTGTGTTCTTATGGTTGAGATGATGCCTTTCCTGGTCCATATCCTGTTACAGGTTTCAATGGGTCTCCTTACATGTGACCTCCTAGTTATAGCTGTCAGTGATTAAATGCCTGTGCTCAGAAATACTATTTCTGGGCTTTCTGTCCCCAAGACTTCCAGGTCCTTTGGTTGAGAACAGACAAACAGTTCCAGAATGCTTAAAGTTATCTATGACAGGTAACAGTTGACCCATCCCATACTATTATAAGTGATCTAAAAGGAAATGTTCAGAATCTGAGTCTCCTTTGCCTCCCAGAGGATCCCTGGATACCTATGCAAACTTACTCATCTCTTCTCTAGCTAAGCATACTATAGGGTATGAAAGAATGCAAAGGCTTACTACCTTTACATCTTACATATCCTAATTAGGAACAGCTACCTGTTTGTCCAGAAAATAGACAAATTTGATGGTTTCCAAGGTGACTTTCTATGCCCAACTGTACAATGAAATAGAAGATAAATTCTATTGCTAAAAACTAAGTTTTACCTTTACAGGTATTTTGCTCTATGTACCAATATAATGTGCCTTACAACACTTGCATCATTTATCTCATTGGGATGTTGTAAAGATCAAATAAGGCTTTTGATAAAAACATGCACTTTTAAAAGCAAGAAAAGAAAGCTAAATAATAAAAATAAGGAACTGCTATAGAGAAGATTCATTCCATTAGAAAGAGAGTTGGGTTCTAGAAACTCTGGCTTGACTTGTAGGCAGGTAGGGTTTTGCAACAAGAAGTAGAGAATAAAATTTGGCTTCAGAAGGAATGTCAAGGATGGAGCATGCTTGATTTGTGGTGCAAACACAATGAGCAAGCTACAAGAATGGACTGACAAATTAAAATAGTACAGGGACAGTTTTACTAATTTGCAATATCTATCTCCCATTTAAATAATTGCTGTTTCCTGAGCTTTTCCTCCAAAACTGTGTACATTTTTTAAACCACTTAAACACTCAGAGATTTAGTTTCCAAAATGTGAAATGAAGCATTGAGGCTAAAATTAGTAGTTTTTGAAATTTTTAAAATCCTAGAATGGTATGTATGAGTAAAGATACTCAATAAGTAAATGCAAACACTCTAAGACTATATATAGTCAGATATAATAGTGACCTTCCAAGATTAGTTAATTCCTTATAAAAGGCCATTCTGTCCTCCATAGCAACTCCAACATGAGTCCTTTGGAGATATTGGGGGACAATTATCTTTGGTGGCCAAGGGCCAGATCCTTAGTCCAAAATTGTATCAATAATTCCACTGAGATTCTTGAATAATATGACAATATTGTGCAGATAAAGGAATTTAGTAACCAGCACTTAATTTTTTAAATGGAAGAATAATTGACTTAGGCCAGAAGAATAATGTGAAGAAATTACCTCTGATAGTGCTTAGGCCATATGCAGTCTAGACAAAGAATAGTTCAGGTGGCTTCCCTTTACCTAATATTAAGCCTGCACTCTCTTAATGAGATTATTTCTAACCTTTCTGAAAGATACCTCTAAAGTACTTTTTTGATACCCTTGCTCCAAAAAGAGCACAGGAAAGTATGTAGAGATAAGAAACAACTCCACTTTACTACATAAAGGCACTGCGATAATTGGCAAAACCTTTTGGGATGGGGTAGGAGCTCAGGGGAAAAGTGAAGAACACTTGGGAATAAGCCCAGAAACATAAAGACATCCTTGGGAGGCAACAAGGCTAAAAGGCACTCACAAAAATCAACCCAGCAAGCCAAAAAATAAAAATTACAAACTTAGCAAGAGTGCTGCCAGACATACTGCCAATCACAGCTTAACTTTGTTTCTCTTTAGAGGCACTTAAATGGTTCTTTCTCTGTAAACATTTTCATGACACATGAAGGATCCTAAGCAAGATATCATGTAGGGTGCTAGAGGGTGTATTGGTAGATACAGGCTGGAAAAGGGAGTTCCAAACAAATTGTGAAGGTTTGGCGATGCTTGGCACTCAGGTTCTAGTTTGTAAGTAGATGGGAGCTATAAAGTGTTCCTATGTGGAGGAGTGACAAGAGAAAACTCATTTAATGTTCACCTGATCCACCAAGAAAGGAAGAGTTAGAAGGTAGTTGGGAGGGGTTGGGCATTTTAAAAAAAAAACCTTCTCTATGGGAAAAACTGCTGATTTGACTCTCAGATCTGTATCAAATTCTAATTTCCCCCTTAACATTTAACTTCTTATTATTTCTAGACTTCTAGTCCTATAGAAGGCAAGAACTGGATTCTATCCAGGTGTATCCTTATGACCTGCCATAGGGCCTAACTCAGCATAGGGGTTTATGAGAAAAGAAATCCATAAGTGAATAAATATTTGGTTCAAGTCATGCATTCCTAAATGTGTTTTATTGGAGATATATGTCCTGTCTGCTGTCTGTAAAGACTATAGGCCGATATTGTACAGAGCAGAGGTGCAGGGAAATATACTGCCACACCAAACAGCCTAGCTAAGTATTGGAAAGGGTCTCAGGATACCAGATCTTAGTGGGTTCTGTGATGTGTCCCAGGAGATGTGATGATAGTGGTGAGGGGATGTGTGAGCTCTCAGCCATGGAAACTACAGGAGAGGTGGACTAGGCCACACTCATGGACATGGCCATGGACAGTTACATTATAGGTGAGCAGGATATTGAAGGGATGGGGCCTGAAAAGAATGACATCTCAGAAGAATGACCACTCAGCTAGGACTAGACTGTCTGTTCTGGGATGTCTCCCTGGAGCCTTTCAAAGCATCCATTAAGGGTCTGAACCCAGTGCTAAATGCCATTCGCTTTCTTATGGCAAATGGCAAAGGGTGGCATTTTACAGAAGGGTGCAATGAAAGTGGAAGGCAGCCTGATGCCAGGAAGATTCTCAGCAGGGGACGCTGTGAGAGACACTCTGGACTTTTGGTTACCCTACAGGTTAGAGAAGGGTTTCTTCCCCTCCCTCACCCTTCACACTGAGAGGAGAAGAAGGTAGGCTCAGAAGGAGGCATGAAGACATCTAGTCCAAAAGGAATACTGAACTGAGGGTCTGTGTCCTGAGTTTGTTGCTTTGACTTGGGTATGGCCTATATGTCATAGAGAATCTAAAATAGTCCTAGAGAGGCCAAAATAACCTAAAAGTCACAGGGTGGCAAAAAGGAGGAAGAGGAAGTCAAGAGAGGACTCCCTGAATGCACAGCCAATCCTGCTATTAAGAGTGTCACCTCTCAAAAAGTTTCTGACAATGACATTAATTAAGACTCACCCCTTTCTCTACTAGAACCACAGTTTAGGTAACTTGGCCATATATTCTTTTTCATGAACCTTAAATATTTTTTTTCTTTTTTACCAAAATAAAACTCAAAGAAAATGTTTTAATAATAATAAATCATCCCCTATCCTGTCAGCTAACATAACCCATATTGTCATTGTCTCTTGTTCTTAAATCATCTAATCAATGACAGATTCTCAGAGAGGAACCAAGATGGCGGCACAGGTAAAACACCAATCTTGCTGTCATACGCAGCAATTTTAAAACTACAACTTAATGAAAGAACAAACACCATCCAGAATCACCAGAAAGCTGGCCGAGTGAAAATTCCACAAATAAAAGTGAAGATAAGATACTGTGACTCGGAGGAGCGGTGGCGGACAGCATTGCAGATTCGCACAGAGAGAGGTTTGGAGCGCACACTACAGCGGATAGGGCGGGCGGCTGAAAACCAGCCAGTTTTCTTGAACAGGGAGACAAAGATGTCCCACTGTACTGATTCTCCAGCCCTAGGCGAAGTCCAGGGAACCCACTATCATACAGGGTAAAAACTGGACAGTAGAAGGGCACGCCAAAGATCGGGTGCTGCAGGGATTTGCCAGCTTGTGGAGAAGGCAAGCTTGTGTGGAGTGCGCGTGACCTTGGGAACAGCACAGCTGCATAACTGCGTAGAGAGTGCTCTCAACTTGCTCCCACATTCGGGAGACTGTCAGACTGCTTTGTTTTACAACCCTGGTTGAGACGTTGGGTGTGCAGACTCATTGGGGTAGAGTCTGAATTCCCTGGTAGCTGGTGGAGCTCGGCAGTGGCTCTCAGAGGTGCTAGAAGCCATTGCCCTGGCACAGAGTCCCTGGGGCCGCATAGGGCGGAGCTAACGCTGTCTGCTTGGCCCGGAGACTCCGCCCATCCAACCTGAGCACAGCTGAACTTCACAGACAATTGGCCTGGAGGTCAACCCCTCCAAGTGCTAACAATGATTAACCTGAGCTTAACTTCAGCAAGACTGTGCAGCCCATATCCACCTCAGGTAACTGGGGAGGCTGAGCCACTGTCCCTTGGAGGACATCTACCACACAAAGCTAATTGACCAACTCAGGGAAGAGACATGGAAAGAAATCATATGTGAAAGAAATGGAGGAAAAAAAACGACTGGACATGGAATTCAAAACCACGGTTATAGGGCTTTTCAAGAGGCTCCAACAAAAGGTCAAGACCTATAAGGAAATAAGCAAGACCGACAAGGAAATAAGCAAGACTGACAAGGAAATGAATGAGTCCTACAAGGAAATGAACGAGACCCTCAAGGATATGAAGGAGACTCTCAAGGACATGAAAAAGGACCAACCAGAAATTAAGCATACACTGACTGAAATAAAAAATATTATACAAAGACCTAAAAGTGCTCTGGAGCATCCCAAGAACCAAGTTAAAGATTTGAAATACAAAGAGGTAAAATCCACTCAGCTGAAAAAGCAAGAAACCAAAAGAATCCAAAAAATTGAAGATAGTGTAAGGGGCCTCTGGGACAACCTCAAGCATACCAACATCCGAATTATAGGGGTGCCAGAAAAAGAGAGAGACCAAGACAATGGAAACCTATTTGAAGAAATAGTGACTGAAAACTTCCCACACATGGTGAAAGAACTAGACTTAGGAGTCCAAGAAGTGCACCAAACTCCAATATATAGGAACCCTAAGAGGACCACACCAAGGCACATCATAATTAAAATGCCAAGAGCAAAAGACAAAGAGAGAATATTAAAAGCAGCAAGAGAAAAACAGATGGCTACCTATAAGGGAGCACCCATACGATTGTCAGTGGATTTCCCAACAGAAACGATGCAGGCCAGACGGGAGTGGCAAGAAATATTCAAAGTGATGAACAGCAAGAATCTACAACCAAGATGACTCTATCCAGCAAAGCTATCATGCAGAATTGAGGGACAGATAAAGTGCTTCGCAGATAAGAAAAAGCTAAAGAGTTCATCACCACCAAACCAATATTATATGAAATGCTGAAAGATATTCTTTAAGAAGGGGAAGAAGAAAAAGATAAAAGTGTAAATTAGGAACAACAAGTACACATCTATCAACGAATGAATCTAAAAATCAAATGAATTAATAAGCTGATGAACAGGATAAACTGGTGAATGTAACAGAATCATGGACATATAGAGGGAATGGACTGACAACTCTTGGGGAGAAAAGGGGTGTGGGAAGTGCAGCAAGAGACTGGACAAAAATCATGCAACTATGGAAGAGGACTGTGGACAGGAGGCAGTGAGGGCAGAGGGTGGGATGGTTACCAGGTGGAGGGGAACTATAGGGGGCAAAAAAGAGGGAACAATGTAATTAGTTAACTGAACAATAAAGATGGGGAAAAATGACAGATTCTCTTTTGTCTTATGTAAAGGGTATTTCCCATGAGAAGATGGAATTAGAAAAGGAATAATTCTTCTATTATCTATTTAAAGTGATACAATCTAGTTTACATAGAGCACACAGGATCTACTCATATATGAACTTAGAACCTTTTTAGTTCTACAGTGGAATCCAGACCTAAGCCTTGTAGAAGAATCTTAAAATTTAGCAAGTTAAAGTAATTAGCGTATGCATATTGTTAAAACATGGAGCAAGAGAATTGGCTGATGGGGGTGTAGAAACAAGAGTACCTGCCTTTAAAGCTAGACTTTGGCTTTTAGGATTAGTACTTAAATTCCACTACAATCCAAGCACCAGCTGCCTTTCCAATCTATGCTCCATGCAAACTTGGATCCAAACTTCACCCAGCTTCATTATCCTTATACTCATACATTTCCTCTTCAGCATTTTTCCCTTCTCCTGATCAGCCAGTGACCCGGGCACATTTTAGCTATGAGCATTTGCACAAAGTCCTTCTGGTATAGAAGGTGGAAAGATAAATTCTTGCCTTCCTTCCAAGACTAGGAGGCTGTGTGATCCTTTGTCTTCAACAAGACATAAGAAGTCTACTGTTGTTGGGATGATATTAGTCCTAAAACGCATTTTCTTTCCTCAAGGAAGGAGATAGTGTTGGCAACAACCTTTCTCCCTTTCATCTTCCTGCCTTGATTACAGATGTGAAGTCTGGAGGAGCAAGGCCTTCTTGTGACAAGAAGGTGATGAGCATGAGAACAAAGACAAGGAAACAGCCTCCCTCCCACTGAGCAGCTTCCCTGTGCCAGCAGCCTCCTACCTCCAGAAATCCTATTAAGTTACTGTAAGTCAGATATTTTTTATTATTTTCAATCAAAAGTATTCTTAGCTGATATAACCATCCCTATCAGCCCCCTTCAGAAGCAATCCAACGTGAGAAGCAATGTCTATAGTGGTTATAAACTTGGCTTCTGGAACCAACCTTATTTTTGAATCTTAGGTCTATCAATTCTTAGTTGTATGACCTTGGGCAAGTAGCCTAACTTTCTAAAGCTTCATTTTACATATTCCCAATAGTGGAATCACAGTGGTATGTGCTTCACATAAATGCTGAATGAGATAATGCACATGTAATACTTAAAACATTGGTTGGCAGATAAGTGTCAAATAACCCTAATTTTCCTAGTATAGGTACTACTCTCACCTGTTGGAGGCTGAGATTTATGAACTCCCCCTGTGTCTCTCAGCTGGGCCCACTCCCCAGTTCTCAGAGCCCACGTCTGACTGGAAGAGAAAATCCAGAGTAGTCACCCCTCCCATCCGCCTGGACCTGTTCCTCATAGGCCTCCCCTCTAGAGCCAGAATTGGACTTGGCCATGATGAACAGTCACAGTTGCTATAGTCCTGCCACAGCTGAGCCAGGTTCTCATCTTACCTTACTCCTCCATTTCATTAAAGGGGGAACAAGCAGTAAAAAAAGTGAAAGAAGAAAGTTCTGAGACCATTTTCTATGTCCGTTTGCCAGTAGCCCAAGAGGCTGTGGCTGTTGCCATGGGAATGGGCTTCAGGACACCACCACAGCAGCTGCTTGGTCTCCCTGGCACTTCAAGGATGGGAAAAATAAGTCGTTCAAAGAGTCTCCTTCCCCCCTGGGACTGAGGGCTTATGCTGAAACTTTATTATTAGTTTAAATAAATAAATTACTCTCTTGAGGCTAGAGGAAAACATGCTCTTATTAAGATTTTTAAAGGAGGAAAGCAATTTGAGAATAAAATCAAAGGTGCCCAAATGGATTGAAGTGGCTCCTCAGAAGCTGACATAAGAGCAATTTGTATTTATATTATGCTTCTCATCAAAGAAGCATTTCACAAAGGCCTGTTTCCCTAGAGCTACCCCATGGAACCTTGGGGATCCATCAGTATCCAAAGCACAGCCTCAGGCTCTGACCATAGTGATGACCTCCAGGCTCTGGATCACAGGGCTGACTTGTCTGGGAGTTGGGAAGGCACATGTGTATCCCCACTGGTAAGTGCTGGTGGGGAAATTGGTTTGGGTTCTCTTATAGAGCTTAACATTCCCCATAGCCTGAGTGGAGAAACACGAGGCTGGGCGTGGACATTCACTGACTCTGAGCTGGGAACATCCCTTTTTTGGTTCTCAGTCTCCTCATTTACTTCACACACACACACACACACACACACACACACACACACACACACACACACACACACACAGTGAAAGTCATTAGAAATAAGAGCCTGTCTGGAGATGGGATTGCTCCCCAACTATCCATTAGCAAAGACCAGGATTTCTGACTATGCTTGGTTTTCCCTAAGTGTTTCAGACCTGCAGGGCAGTGATAAAGAACATTTTCTTTCCTTGTGTTTTTAGATAGGAGATAAGATATATGCATATTTATATATTGAAAAGCTAATGCATCTACAAAGGTTCTTCTTTTATTTGTCTTCGTCATCACAGTGCTGGATGTATGGTAGGGATTATGTAAGTGTTCTTCAATGAATTAACAGCACTGGTGACTTGATGAAGGACCAAGGTGGATCAATGAGATGGTAAGTGGAAATTTCTAGGTTTGAGGGATAACTTCGTGCCAGGGGAGCTTGGGCAGGATTTCATTCTTCAATCACAAAAGCAATTTTAAAATCTAGCTACCACTTATTGAACGGCAGCTTGGCACTGTTTTGCTTGGTTCTGTTCCAAAATTTAATATCTTTAAAAGTACAACCTTCACTTCTATGAGCACCACTTTATAAAACAGGAAACTGAGGCTCAGAGAAGTTGTGCCTGGTCCATGGATTTGATAAGCTCAAAGTTGGATCCCAGCTCTCCCGGGCTCAACTCAGTGCATCCTGTATTGCTCATCCACAATCCTGCCTCATCTTCACAGCATTATGTCCATATCCATATTTGTTCCATGGAAATGTTTCACTTGAAATATATTCTTCTTCTTTTATTTAGCAAACGTTTTGTATTTTCTTTTAAAATGTGTTTTTACTGATTTCTGAGAGGAAGAGAAAGGGATATAATGATAGAAACATCAATGATGAGAGAAAATAATTGGCTGGCTACCTCCTACACATCCCCTAATGGGGATCCAGCCTGCAAGCCCAACAGTACCCTGACCAGAATCAAACTGTGATCTCCTGGTTCATAGGTCAGTGCTCAACCACTGAGCCATGCCAGCCAGGTTGTATCTTCTTTAGAGCTCAATTCAACTCTAAAATCTTACAGTGTCTAGACTATGCCCCAGCACAACCATCAACCAAATACTCCATCAAGAAAGGGAGAACAGGGATCTCACATCAATTAACAAAAGTTTGGATATTCTGTGTAAGGGCAGGGCTGTTCCCTGTCCTGATGTCCATCCTTTGTGGCCTCACATCCTTTGTGAGCTCCTTGCAGTCAGAGAACAGGGTCTGAGTTCATGCTCTACCAGTTGCTCCCTATGTGACATTAGACAGGCCACAGAACATTGCTATTACTTTCTCATTTGGAAAACTGAACATAAACAATATAGAACCAATTTCACAGCACTATTGGAAGGAGTAAATGAAACAATGATGATAAAAGCCTTAGAACTACTTGGCATGTCGCCGGGTTGCCCATGACTGTTGGTGATGAGTGTGATGACAGAGATGACAGCCCTCATATGTTCCTCATGCAGTGTTAGTCCAGATGGATTGTCTGAGGCTCTGTGTGGGACTCAAAGGGAAGGAAAGGGTTTTCAATGACCTTGGCTCAGGGTCAATGGGGAATGCAGGGGCAAAAAGGGGAGATGATCTTACACTATTCAAGTCTATAAAGGACTGCTTCTTATGAGTAGGACTCACTCCTTGGGAGGTTGATGCTCAGCGGGTGACATAAGAAGTGTCAAACAATGGGATAAAAATGGTCTGGAACATTTAAAAGAGATAGATAGTGTGCAGCGATATTCAGAAGGGCAATAGCTGACCTCTATAGACCCGAGTGTCTCTCTCTGAGATAAGCTGCCCTTTCTCACCTCTGTGCTCTTGTTCACAACCCCCTCTAGCTGGTGCTGAAGCCCCTCCCCATGTCCTCACCCTGTCATTGTCTATGTTTATCATAAGAATCCTCACAACTCAGTTCAAATCCCTGCAGTTCTGCAGTCCAAACGCCTCTCCTTTTTCAATCAGAGCTGTCTGTATCTCTCACATGTCAGTAGCAGTATGGTGACTTTGCACCAATATTCTGTTGTTCACATTTAAGCCTTGGTGATCAGCCTGCAATTCTTCACAGATAGGACCGAAGCCAAACACAGAGGTTTGCATTCCAAAACTGGGGTCAGCACTGAGGCCAGATGGAGCTGATAATCAGTTTACATACTTATTAGACAGAAAGATAAGTAGCAACCAACTGACCTGGCAGGGTCTTAAAAGTTCATGCAGTCCAAATCCTTGCCTGTGAAGTAAATGAGGAGACTGAGAACCAAAGAAGGAATGTTCCCAGCTTAGAGTCGGTGAATGTCAGCACCCAGCCTTATGCTTCTCCACTCAGGCTATGGGCAATGCTAAGCTCTATAAGAAAACCCAACCAAGCTATGCTTTTCATACTCTCCGCTTGATCCCTTATCTTTTTAAAAAATATATATTTTATTGATTTTTTACAGAGAGGAAGGGATAGGGATAGAAAGTCAGCGACATCAATGAGAGAGAAACATTGATCAGCTGCTTCCTGCACACCCCCTACTGGGGATGTGCCTACAACCAAGGTACATGCCCTTGACCAGAATCGAATCTGGGACCTTTCAGTCCACAGGCTGACACGCTATCCACTGAGCTAAACCAGTTTCGGCTTGATCCCTTATCTTATTGGAAGTTCTGAGCTTTGTTGTTTCATTGGAAAGCAGTAAAAAAATATATGCTCACCTCAAACTCACCATACTTTGAAAGCATCAGCTATCCAACCTCAATTTTTACATTGTATTCCACTCTATTGAAATACCTATAGTTCCCCTAAGTTCTCTGGACACCTTCCCCATGTCTAGACTTCACTTGGCTAGCCTTCTCCTCCTAGGATTTACCTTTAAGGTAATTCTTATGTGAAGTTTTCATTGACACTCCACCCCCTTCTCCCACCTCCAAACCAGAAAATCTCCTTTACCTTTTACCTCTTACTCACTAGAACATACAATGGGAGAAAATAATAGCTGAACCTCAGTGCTTTGTAGTGACCATGTTTCTGATAAAGAACTTAACTGCCTGTACTTATTTTTTGCTTCACAGATCAAAAAACTACAAGAAAATTATTTAAACAGTCATTTCAGTAATTTTTATGCATTTATTTTAAGAAACAAATGGATTTAAATAGCATTGTTATGCTTTCCACAAACATCCAAACAAAATATATTAAAACTGTTTGCTACATCTATCTTTTGATGTCCTTTATGTGGACACAAGATAAATTCTTGAGTTTAGCTGAAGGATTTTTTAAACACATAACAAATGAATTCTCCGACTATGATTCTAAGTGCCTGTGTCCTAAGTAGGAGAAAATCAAGGAATATTTATTTGTTTCTGTGTCACAATCTACTTATCTCAAGGCTCCAAAAGAAACCACTTCCCTACTTTTTTAGAGGCTCTTACTTTTCTTATCTTCTCAACAATTTTACCTCGTTTTAACACAGAATATTTCAAATTATTAATAAAATAACAACTAATAATTGCAAGTTTAGATGTGCAAGAAAATGCTGGGGAAAAATAAATTAAGCTTTTTTTTTTTAAAGCAGCAAGACTTCTCAGATATTTAAAAATGTTAGTGTACCATGGGAATCTATAAGGGATGCCACTGGAAGAAATGCTCATACAACTTTGACCTCCCTACAACCTTTTGTAGAAAGGAGCCGTTAAGAGTTAGTGGTCTGCAGAGCATCAGCCTGATGTGTCTGGCCACTCTAATGACTGACAGAAGAAACCTCAAAGGAATAAAATAAAAATATTTTTCTTTTTCTTTAAAAATATCCAAGTCACTTGACCCTGTAACTACTATTAACTGTCTTAGAGGGAGTGCTATTTCTGGAGGTACCACATGGTACCTTCTTTATAGAAAGGACCATATTTAAGCCCTGGGTCAAATGGTCAAATACATCACAATATAAAGAGAATCAAGTCACTATAAAATACTCATAGGCATATGTAGATGCCCATTGATTGGTAATGAGCATTTTATTTTCACCATGAACTTAAGGTAATAGATAAGTAAAAGTGGCCAATATATACAATAAAATATTATTCAGCCTTAACAGGAAATGAAATTCTGACATATATTATAACAGGGATGAACTTTGAAGACATTATGCAAAGTAAAATAAGCCAGACACAAAAGGACAAATATTGTAAGACACCAGCCCATCTGAGGTATGTACAATAGTCAAATTCGCAGAGACAGGAAATAGCATGGTGGTTGCCACAGGCTCGGGGCGGGGGGCGGGGGGAGGTGTGGAGAGTTATGTCTGATGAGTATAGAGTTTCAATTTGGGAAGATGAATAATTTCTGGAGATTATGGTGATGGCTGCACAACACGGTGAATGTACTTAAAGCTACTCATATGTACACTAAAAATGGCTAAAATGGTCAGTTTCATATTATGTATATTTTACCACAATAAAAAATGGCACCTTGGGGTAATTATCATATGGAAATTCCATAGATAAGATGATGGGATGTCAAGAAGACAAAAGAGTATCTGAGTAACCAGCTTTTGAAAAATATAAAATCTCTATTCAGATATTTTTTAAAAATTATTTTTCTTTAATACAAGAGATAAAGCAACACAGCAGTTTTAAAAGGGAGAGCTAAGGGGGGAACCAAGATAGCGGCATAGGTAAAACACCTACTCAGCAATTTTAATACTACACCTTAATGAAAGAACAAACACTGTCCAGAATCACCAGAAAGCTGGCCGAGTGAAAATTGCACAAATAAAAGTGAAGATAAGACACTGTGACTCAGAGGAGCAGCAGCGGACAGCGTTGAAAGATTCGCACGGAGAGAGGTTTGGAGCGCGCACCAGCGGAGAGGGCGGGCGGCTGAAAACCGGCCAGTTTTCTCGAACGGGAAGACAAAGGCGTCCCACTGGACTGATTCTCCAGCTCTGGGCGAAGTCCAGGGAACCCACTAACATATGGGATGAAAACTGGACAGTGGGAGGGCACGCCGAAACTTGGGTGCTGCAGGGGTCTCCCGGCTTGTGGAGAAGGCAGCTTGAGCGAGCAGCTTAGGTGCATGACTGCGCAAAGAGCGCTCGGCAACTCGCTCTCTCATTCGGAAAACCGTCAGACTGCTTTGTTTTATGACCCTGGGTGAGACGTTGGGGGTGCAGACTCATTTGGGGAGAGTCTGAATTCCCTGGCAGCCAGTGGAGCTCGGCAGCGGCTCTCTCTCAGAGGTGCTAGCGGCCATTGCCGCCAACACAGAGTCCCTGGGGCCGCATAGGGCAGAGCCAACACTGTCTGCTTGGACCAGAGACTCCGCCTATCCAACCTGAGCACAGCTGAACTTCACAGACAATTGGCCTGGAGGTCAACACCTCCAAGTGCTAACAATGTTTAACTGAGCTTAACTTCAGCAAGACTGTGCAACCCATATCCACCTCAGGTAACTGGGGAGGCTGAGCCACTGTCCCTAGTAGGAAGTCTATCACACAAAGCTAATTGACCAACTCAAGGAAGCAGCCACCATGCAGAGACATGGAAAGAAATCAGATGTGAAAGAAATGGAGAAAAAAAACGACTGGACATGGAATTCAGAACCACGGTTATAGGGTTTTTCAAGAGGCTCCAACAAAAGATTGAGGCCTATAAGGAAATAAGCAAGACTGCAAAGGAAATGAATGAGTCCTACAAGGAAATGAAGGAGACCCTCAAGGATATAAAGGAGACTCTCAGGGATATGAAAAAGGACCAACCAGAAATTAAGCATACACTGACTGAAATAAAAAAATATTATACAAAAACCTAAAAGTGCTCTGGAGCACTCCAAGAACCAGGTTAAAGATTTGAAATACAGAGGTAAAATCCACTCAGCTGAAAAAGCAAGAAACCAAAAGAATCCAAAAAATTGAAGATAGTGTAAGGGGCCTCTGGGACAACCTCAAGCATACCAACATCCGAATTATAGGGGTGCCAGAAAAAGAGAGAGACCAAGACAATGGAAACCTATTTGAAGAAATAGTGACTGAAAACTTTCCACACCTGGTGAAAGAAATTGACTTAGGAGTCCAAGAAGTGCACCGAACCCCAATATATAGGAACCCTAAGAGGACCACACCAAGGCACATCATAATTAAAATGCCAAGAGCAAAAGACAAAGAGAGAATATTAAAAGCAGCAAGAGAGAAACAGTTGGTTACCTATAAGGGAGCACCCATACGATTGTCAGCGGATTTCTCAACAGAAACGATGCAGGCCAGACGGGAGTGGCAAGAAATATTCAAAGTGATGAACAGCAAGAATCTACAACCAAGATTACTCTATCCAGCAAAGCTATCATACAGAATTGAAGGTCAGATAAAGTCCTTCACAGATAAGAAAAAGCTAAAGGAGTTCATCACCACCAAACCAATATTATATGAAATGCTAAAAGATATTCTTTAAGAAGAGGAAGAAGAAAAAGATAAAACTGTAAATTAGGAACAACAAATACACATCTATCAACAAATGAATCTAAAAATCAAGTGAATTAATAAGCTGATTAACAGAATAAACTGGTGAATGTAACAGAATCACGGACATAGAGAGGGAATGGACTGACAACTCTTGGGGAGAAAGGGGGTGTGGAAAGTGTAGCAAGAGACTGGACAAAAATCATGCAACTATGGGAGAGGATTGGGGAGAGCGGTGAGGGTGGAGGGTGGGATGGGTACCAGGTGGAGGGGAACTATAGGGTGAAAAAAAAAGGGGGCACAATGTAATTAATAAACTGAACAATAAAGGTAAAAAATAAATTAAAAAAATAAAAATAAATAAAAGGGAGAGCTAAGGTAAAATAATTTAAAAGTTCTGTTTTTAACATCTTGTTAAATTTTAAATATACATTAAGGTCTAATGTATACAAGCACAGGGCTAAGTAATATTAGAGATTCAAATATAGAAAGTTTATTTATTTTACTGATTTCAGAAAAAAAGGGAGAGGGATAGAGAGATAGAAACATCAATGATGAGAGAGAATCATTGATTGGCTGCCTCCTCCATGCCTCACACTAAGGATCGAGCCCACAACCTGGGCATGTGCCCTGACCAGGAATTGAACCATGACCTTCTGGTTCATAGGTCAATGCTCAACCACTGAGCCACATCAGCTGGGCTAAATGCAGAAAATTTTGGTCCTTGTGCTCAAGGAGTTTATAGTGTTACAGGAAGACATAGTCATGAGTAAGTTGGAGGCAGCAATAACTGCTCTTAGAGGTGTGTTTGAGTTAAAATACACGGCTCTAGCCCTGACTGGTTTAGAGCATTGGCCTGTGGACTGAAGGGGCCAAGGTTCTATGTTATCAAGGGCATGTGACTTGGTTGCGGGCACATTCACAGTGGGGAGTGTGCAGAGGGTGGCTGATGGATGTTTCTCTTTCTTCAGTGTTTCTAGATCTCTATCTCTCTCTCTTCCTCTCTGTAAAAAATTAATAAAATATATATTTTTTAAAATACACAGCTCTGGGAGTATGGAGGAAGATGATTTTAAGTCTAATTTTGGATCTATTCCTTATTCTTCACACCCATCTTGATTCTTCCATTCTTGAGAGTCAGACCAAGCCCACTGCCCCTGAGAAGCCATCCCTGATTGTTCTAACCCACTGTAGTTGAACTTTTGAACTCTTCCTACAATTGCACTCTAGAAACTATTCAGAGTCTGTCCCCTTACAGTTTTAAGCAGACATTATAAAGTGGCTAATATCTATTTGCATGTATTTTTATGTACTCCCCCTCTCTGGTTAGAGGCATCCATTACTTGGGGATGATTCGGATCTTGAAAGTAGGAATAAAAGAAAAAAAGGGGAAAATTGCGTTTTAAGCCCAGCGTACTGAAAGGTTTTGAAAGCCAGCTGTGGTCAAAAGTGAAAGGGTTTTCTAAATTCCAAAATCTCCCCTTATCATATCTGAAGCCAAGCTTGGTAAAGTTAATGATAGAATTTTATCCTACCTCACAGCATTGTCACAGAATAGAGACAATAGGGTAGTTCCCATCAGGTAAGATGAGGAAAAAGCATTCCCAGGCAAGGAAGAGAAGGATTTTGTGTGGATGCCCCCAGGTTTAGAATAAAGTCAGGTTCTCTGAGAATCTGAAAGGCCTGGACTTTCTTGGGTGGGAGTTACTTGAATGAAACACTAGACTAGGTTTTCTGGAACCCCCAGGCTGCTTCTCTGCCCCTCTGCATCCCATATGGTTAGGAGAAATCTTAGAAAAGTATGAGACCAAGAGCTCTGATTCCACATGATGCATGTATTGCATGTAGGGAGTCTCTTAAATTCCCTTGAATTCTCTGTGGACTCACAGAGGTGCTGGGCCCCTAAAATCCTATGTCAGATGGGAATGATAACAAATGCAGGACCTCTCCAGCAGACATACTGCTAGTATTTGATGACTATGTATATTGATGGTGTGAGCAATAGCATAACACCCACAACAAGAGCAGCAGCAAGTGAGATTAGTCATGTGGAAGATACCAGTACAAAGTGTTCAGGAACCAGCCCAGCCTAGCCTCTCTCTGGTGGACCACAGGGAGAACAGCACACAGGGCAGCCTGCCTTACCACCAGAGGGCATGTCATTCATTCAACCATCTTGGGAAGGAACTTAGAAGTGCTTCTTAAGAAAGGGGAAATATCCCTAATTGAGCTTTTACACTTCAAATTCACTAAATATTGTCCAAGTTAGACCAACTTACACCTAAGAAAACTATTCTAAAAGAAAAAAGACTTAATTGGAAAATTTAAATCATAGGAGAAGAAAATTGAAAATGGTAGATATAAAAGCCAAATGTATCTTTTTATTTTGATTTTTGACCCATTTAACTTGAAGTGTGTAAATATTCACCACTTTTAACTTGTTTTTTTTTTAAGTATATTGTAATCTGAGATATGTGGCATGCTTTATGCTCTATATGTAATAGGTTCCCCTAAATATATGCTACATAAAAAACCAAACGGAAGAAAATGCAAATTTCATATCCTCTTTGCATCTCATTGTACCAAAGCCAAAATTAATTCTAAAACAGAGAGATTTGAAAAAAAAAATAATTATGTAAGAGAAATGGAGAGGGGGAGAGAGAGAGAGAGAGAGAGAGAGAGATCTGAAAAAATCATGAAAGTCACAGGGCTTAGTTCCTAGAATATGAACACTGCTGGGCATGACAGTCTTCCTGCCAACCTTTCTGTCAATCAGCTGATTTAAAAAATAAAAAACAAGTTAAAAGTGGTGAATATTTACACACTTTAAGTTGAATGGGTTGAAAATGAAAATGAAAAGATACATTTGGTTTTTATACCTACCAATTTCAACTTTCTTGGTCTTACCAATTTAAATTTTCCAATTAAAGGCAATTAAATATTTTTCCTTTTAGAATAGTTTCTTAGGTATAAGCTGAGGTAAATATCTACCTGGACCAATAGAGTCCTGCAAAAGTAATAAACAGAGTTTTCAATCTTCAAAAATGTTTGAACATCTCTTAGAACGGAAACTCCTAGAATCTCTCATAAATGGATATTTCCCTTGGTGAATGAATATCTTCTTCAGGATCAAGCCTGCATTCTCCTGAAGATTCAGTGAGGAAACTTTGACAAGAAAGTCACATTTTTTTCTTCTCTATTCTCTTACCTTGAAACCCTCTTTGCTTTAAGAAATCATGGAATATATTTTTCTTTTTCTTATTGGAGTTTCCAGTGGGGGAAAGATTCTATACAAAGCAAAAGACAATCTGAAAAGTTGGCAACTAGACCAGGGAAGTCTTAATGAGAAAGCGAACAGACTGCCTGGCTTTTTCTTGCCATGTATGATGAGGTGTGCAAAGCTGTTAACAATAGAACTCTGCAAAAAAAAAAAAAAACACACTGTGGAAAGCAGGTGAATATTGATTCTCAGTCTTAGCTCATAAATAATTAATGAGGCAATTCCAGTTTAAAGGTATACACATTACATTTTTTTAAAAAAAATCTGGCACAACGGTATTCAGAAACTCTATATGCAGTATCTCATAAAAACATCCGTCCCATCCTTTAAGAAGCTACTCGCATTTCATGAAGCCTTCCCTGACCAGTCCAGCCCTCACCCATCACTCCCTTCTCCAAACTCCAAGAGCACTTATTGCTTGCAGCAATCACTCAGCATAAGCTGTTAGGTATATTTTTTTAAAAATCACAAAACAAACATAGTCTGATGGATAATAAAATTCCCCAGGGTAGGGATCACATTAAATTCCCCTTATTATCTCAAAGACCTAGCCTGGAGCCTGATCCACAGCCCACAAGTGTTCAATAAATGTTTGTTGTTCATGTTGATATGTTGCAGACACATCTGAAACACAATCTGGATAAACACAATACAGGAAAAGTGCAAATCGTCATCTAACAAACCTGAGAGCCAAGCAATCGATACAAGAGAGCTGTCTGCACACCCAGTGAAAGACAAAGTAATGCCCTCTCCCTGTCCCAACATCCAACACGGTGATGGATTGTGCTACATGAAATTATCGATAAAGAGCAATGTAGTCACAATGATTCCTAAACTGTGGCAAAAAATATTACATACAACATGTCCCCCTGCAACAAAGACAGCAGAACTGAGAAGCCATGGAGAAGAACAGATAGAGTAAGTGGATGAAGGACCACTTTGCAAATAAGTAACTTCAAGCATAATAAAAATGCAGTGCTTTCATTTCCTCCTTTCTCTATCTCCCCAGCCCAGAGGCCGAGATGCTGATTTCTGGCAAGATAGTTGCATGAGCGTCACTTGTCCCTTAAACAAAGGAGCAGGAAGGCAAACTGGGGCATTCAACCTTTGCCAAAACAAACCCAACCCTTTCAAATGAGGTATGTTCTCACGATGTGAGACAAGTTGAGTAAATTCATACAATTCTCGTTTACACAAAGAGAGTAGAACAACCTACTTACCTCTGGTCTGAATTCCTGTCTTCTTCCATAACATCTGACATTAACTTAGTAGTGGGAAACTCGGGCCAAATCCATACCATCAGTAAACCTCATATAATATTTCTCTATTGTCATGTTTACTCTTTCTCTGCTTTCACTTGGGGGCTCATAGGCAGAAGGCTCTACCACATTTATGGAACATATAGATAACATGCTCAGCACTAGCATTGTCTAACTGACATGAAGCAGGGGAAAAATCAATCCCAAAGTCCCAGGGCCCTGGGCAGAGAACTTGAGCAACAGGAGGAATAAGAGAGGACCCAGATTGGCATTCCCACTCTGCCACAGTTTATACATGCTTTGTTGTCAGATGGACAGCCAGAACAGGATGATCAATTTAACTCATCACTCTGGTAGAATACTGATAGTGACTTAACTGATTTTTAATACTATTTACTAGTTATTTTGGCCTAATTTACCAACTGGTAAGATTTGAACTTACGCATTTAGTCTTCATTTCTCCCACTACCATATTTCTCAGTGACCTTTAACATTTTTAATGGGTTAAAGAACGTGCAAAGTGAATTGGCCACATAGACACAGCTCTAATGACCTGGTTTTTCTCCACTGCTCTTAGTCTTTTTGGTGCATTAAATCCACTAGCTAAAGAAAATTAGGATTGAGCTCCACGGGTTAATCGATGTGTAGCAGTTTCTATAACCAACATGGCTTTCTTCACAGACAAACGAAGACCCAAGCCATCTCATCTCCTTGAAATGATTGGCCTGTAGCATCTCTTTGTGAGCTAAAGTTCTCATTGAGCTAAAGAAAGAATTATACATATAGAAAGTATTATTAAATTTAGAGAACACAAAATGCTTTTATTATATGATATAGAATTTTCCTTCTAGATCCTGAAGACATGGACTTAGAAATGATTTATGTACTCACAGTTATTCACCTCCTGTTGGCACAGTGGACTGAGGTGCTCCGAGCCTTTCCTTTGTCTGTAGATAGAGGGGGAAATATTTCAATGAGATGTACTCATGTCCAGGAACACCCAGAAGGAAAACAGGAAAGAGCCTAAACCAAAACACAGAGAAGCTCATTTAGCCCTGTTGTTTCTTTGGGTGATGGAAGCAGCCTGTAAAATGGTGAGTGAGGGCAATAGCTGGAGTCAGCACAAGGAGGTACTATGGGGCAGAAAATGGGATTCCCCACTAGATGGCACTAGGACACATCTGTGGCACCCATGGGTACTGTTACCAAGCAGAGCACAGGGATAGCATCAGCTTTCACACATCTCTCAGGCAAGGCCTTAGATAGAGTGCCATAGGGACTGAAGTTGGTATATGTGGGTATTTCATACCTCCTTAGGTTTAATCTTACATTGAAGGTATACCTGGATGGCACATGTGCATGTTCATATGAGTATGATTAGATATGTCGATATGAATGTGACTATGTGAGAACACCCATATACACATACATAAATATGTTTGCACATACACATACACACTTATATATTAGGTCATATTGATATGGGTTCATATAGACATAGATATGGGGGATATTATTACAATAAATGGAAATCATATTGTAAGAAGGGGACTAGTTTCTGTGGAATGAGTTCCGTGTGCCAGACCTTTTCATATACTTTCTCATTTACCCTTCACCAGAGCTGTGAAAGGTGGCTATTACTTCCCCCTTCAATTCCATACATTTTGATCACAGTTTATTTTTAAAACACCTGTTGATATCCAGAGGCATAGTATTCCTCAAAACCCATTTTGAGTAAAGCATCTCAAGGGAATTCAGAAAGAGTTCTGGAATACTTCTTATCAATATCGTAGAATTAATAACCCTATATAATAAAGAGCTGAGATGCTAATTAGACTGGACAGCAGAACGACCTTCCAGACAAACATCTGGATGACCTTCTGGATGAAGTCAGGGCTGCGAGGGCCAGCTGGGGCTGTGAGGGCCAAGCCCCTCGCTCAAATTTTGTGCATCGGGCCTCTAGTAATGATAATAATTGCCTTTTACTTGTATTTCTAAGTTAATACTATTTAATTTCAGAATACTACCAGATCTTTGTAACAGGTCTCTCCACTCTCCAACTTTTCCTGTGTTCCCACATTTGCCTCCCATAAATACACTTTCACTATGCTCTCTGCCCACTCTGCAATTCGCCATGATGCTCCAATGTTCTCAGTATAAAATCCAACTTCTCACTCTGGTGTTTCCACCTTTCTCTGTCTCCAGGTTCCTTTTCCGCTGCCTTCCAGGGTGAGCTCTTTGTTTTAATCACCTGGCTCACTCTCTGATCTCCAAACAGGGCACATGCTTGCTCATTCTCCCGACCTGTGTTCTTCTCTTGTTCTGCATGTGCAGGTGTGTTTCTCAATAGGGTGCAGGTTCCTTCACCAGCAGAGGTAGTTACCTGCTCATCACCATTTCCCTCACAGCACATGGCCCATGCATTCCGCCAGGGCATTGCAACAACCCCAGTTGCCCACCTGCACTACCTTCAGCCCCATCTTATGCCTCTCGAAATGGATGCCCACAAGCAGTCACATTTGATGACCTGACACTCAGCAACTCATGAGGTTTTACTTTTTAATTTTAACTATGGTAGCAAGGTTTTATTATATAGAAGTTAGAAACACTGACAGGAGTTGCATATATGGATAGGGGGGAAGCAACATATATTTCTACCTTTAAATATATTTCAATATATCCATATATATTGAAATTCTAGACTTTGAAGCCCAAGTTCTGTGCTGGTTGTAAGAACAGCCTCGGGTACCCATGAACTTGTGGCTGGCAGGTCGCTGTCCTCCAGGTAGCTGATCTCTACCTTACAGAAGTAACTGTTTGGAGAGGGATCCATGGATATGAAGGCAGAGAGGCTGAGATAGTGGGGCAATCCGTAGTTACAAGATCTGGCTTTGGTTCTGGTTTTATGGCTGACTCCTAAGTGGCCTTGCCAAAAGCCACTTAACCTCCTTGGGCCGCAGTACCCTCAACTGTAAACTAGGAAGTCTAATATTTAAACTTACAGGGTTATTGTGGGAATTAACTGTGGTAATTGCTGTAAAATGCCTCATAAATTATAAGGAGCTTTGCAAATGTTAGTTATTATTAAGAAAACATTGTGGGCATTTCCAAGTGTTTTGGTTTGTTTGTTTGTTTGTTTGTTTTGGGGCAATACCAGAGATGTTTACAAGTGCCCTAGAATACTTTCTGTTATGAAATGTGTGATTTCTCTTGTGTCTATAAGATTGCTCCCTGCCTTAGTTCTAACTCTATTCATATTTACATTCATCAGAGTCAATGTCTTAACAAAAATTTTTCTCATTATTGTTTGAAGACTGCTGCTCAAGCTATTGTTAGTAACCCAATTAAGTATTATAGCTATATTTTCTATTTTAGATGTTGTTTCCAGTCTTGAACTTGCAACTACACACACACACACACACACACACACACACACCATCAGATTTCTTTTTCTCCCTCTCTCCATCCTTCCTTCCTACCTTCTTCTTCCCTTGTTCATGCCTCCATCTCTTCTTTTTTTTCTTTTCCTTTCCTCCAATGAAAGTCTATAAACATTCACATCAGTAAATGCCACATGCATCTTTGTACTTCTCCCCTGCCTGAGTCTACTTGAAATGCTTATAAAGCCTTCTCTTTTTCTCCAGAGCATACGGTTAGGCACTAGCAGGTATAATGTAACTGATTGTGTATTATTTACCAGTTAGGTCCCTGCACAGACTATAAAGTTAATGCATAATCTACTATGCATAAGACCCGATTACTGAAGAACATTCCCTAGGCATTCTACAGCCTATAGGGGCAATGCATTTTCCATGATATGATGGGAATTATTGACTCACTGGACCAGAACGCACTTGGAGTCCACATAATAACCCTTGTTTCCACAATGGACTAAAAAGCCAACAGACTCTGATTTCCTGCTTATTCACAGTTTGCAGATTATTGATCTGATAATGAATCAAGTCTTCATCCTCTGGGGGTTCTCAGCTCAATGTATGTGCACCCCCCTTAAAGAGGCCTGAGTCTCAGAACTCCCCAAACCAGCACCTGCACAGCAGCTGCCCCTGGCGTTCAATTGCTCAGATTGTATTTGTCTTTAAAATATAATATTTCAGCCTCCCTTAAAACACACAAGGTCAGGGAAAGTGATACCCCCTAGAAAGTAGTAAGTGAATTGCCATAGACATACAATTATAAACAAGAAAGGTGTATAAAAATATAATCATAGAACTTTCAAGCTGGAATAAAATGCACTAAAATTGTTTACAATTTATTGCACATTAAGTTTAACCTTGATGGATTAAACAGAAGTCTATTTTAAAGTGTGTGTGTGTGTGTGTGTGTTCTGGTATTCCTGAAGGGTCATTGTTGGAACTCGTTTAATTCAATGCCCCCATACTATACAGCCTCTCAGGGATCTGTATTCTCCAGTGGCTAACTTCAGCTACACAAGAGCTACATGGGACATTTTGGGGGGATGAACAGAACCTGATTTTATCCCCATTCTAGTCTATTAGAAAAACTATCTCCTGAAGCTATAATAATAAAAGCATAATATGCTAATTAGATCAAACATCCTTCCAGATGTCCTTCCAGATGACTTTCCTGATGAAGCTGGGGCTGCGAGGGAATCCTGGGTCCTGGGTGCCAGAGGGAAGCCGATGCTGGCAGCCAGGAAAGAAAGACCTACTCTTGCACAATTTTGTGCATCAGGCCTCTAGTTTCAATATAAAGATCAATTCTGTTTTGAATGACCACTCTCTCACATATGCAGATGAAACAATGCTTATTGTTTCTCTATTTTCATGGCCTTCCAGTCCCCAACAGCCTCTTCAAGTCATTTTCCACCTCACACTCTAATAGAGATCCTTCTGTTTGAGCAGAACTCCAAATCAGTACCCACAATCTCCCACTTCCTCTCTCCCTCTTCTCCCCTGGAAGTGCCCCTTTTTCCATGCCTGTCTCTTTGCACAAGAATGGATGGTTTCTGAAGCAGATTCCTCTGTTGAGATCTCCTGGATTCACATAGGCAAAATGACCCCTCTGTATTTTTTGAGAAAAATAATGAATGGATACAGAATGAGTCCAGCCAGGAATCCACTCTAGAAGGCTTCAATTTACTCTCTAGTGCGGACCATGTTCTACCTGATCTTCACATTTTTTTAAGATGTGAAAGATTGAAAAGACCTTTAAACTCAGAAGTGTTTTTCTGGTGATAAGATTTTAGCTTTGATGCAAGCAGAGAAGTCTTAAGTTATAAGTTTTTGGATAGCAGGTACTTGATTTATTTTCTATCAAGTACTCACAAGCACCACAAAGGCAATGAACTTTTTCCTTCTTTGTGTTTAACCCCCAACAGTCTTCATTGTATTTCTCTATTCCTCAACAAATGTTGCTGTCCAGTTCTTTCTGTTCCTCCCAACCCCACATAATTTAGAGGTAACTATAATACAATGTTCTGCAACTTACTGCATTAAGTCATTAAAGATCTTCTGTCAGGTAATTTATAAAAAAAACATTCCAGGCTGTCCTTTATATTCACAGGCTCAAAGTTCAAGCAACCTGTACTTGTACACATTTTACCTAAATCACCTTTGGCCCAGTGATTTGAGGGTATCATCCATCAGTGGATGAATGGTAATGCTGATCTCTGGCCCTCTGTGCTGCTGACAGCTGGTATTGCTGGGGAAGGTGCTGGCCCCCACTGCTGTTGGGAGGCTGCGATTGTGGGGTGCTGGGATGCTGCATTGCTAGAGGAAAAGATCTTGAGACAGGGTGGTCCTCATGCTCAGCACCAAGTGGCACAAGTTCCTTAACATGGTGAGGGTAATAATTGTGCCTCAACACCTCTATCTTCTTTCTAGATAGTCTAAGCAAAACTGAGAGATCTGCTATAAAATCCAGGAATATCTTTTTTCAGTAAATTAGTCCTTATTTCCCATTCTTCCTCACCTCATTCTCTCTTCATGTAAAATGTATATATATAAGGCAGAGAGGGTTTCTAACAAGCAATTGGGCAAGTACCTTACCTAGAAAGATTTTGTTAAAACCTCAAGTAGAGGTTTAAAAATTAAAAGCTGCTTTTTACTTCACAAAAATATGTCAATTGAATTTGGTTCATTGGTATAAAATCATGGTTTACATGTTCAATAAAAATTTCCTTGACATCAGCCAGTTAACCTGCATATGAGACAATGATTTGTTAACTATCTTTCTTTTATTGCTAATGCCATTTGGCTTTCAGAGTTTTAGCCATGACAAATTTATAATATCCACTTTACTTTTGGAAGTGTTATTGATGTGACAAAATAAGATTTCATGCTCACCATCATTGCCTTTAAATCCACTCTTATCTCAGATCTAAACATCCACAGTATAAGTTTCTCAGAGGTCATCAAATCCCAATTCTTTATCAGACCAGTTAGAAGGTTGCACAGTCAACACACATCAGCTCTATCATCACACCATAGTGAAGGTAGCACAAATCATGAGGTAGACCAGAAGGTTTCCCTTTAACAGCCATTCAATGAGCCTGAACAGTTGGGATTGGTTTTGGAACATCCTCTCCTATGCACAGATACAGCTGTAAATATACCCTCTTGTTCTATTGACTGGAGCCTCAAGAGACTGATATTCATCTGTCTCAAATAAACTCCTTTGAACTCGGGGAATTCCCTTTAGCTTTTTAATTACCACTCTGAAATTATACACAAATAGTTCACTGGCAGCATGCCCTTTATTTGAACATTATTAAATATACAATTATCACTATAGTATGTTCTATATGCAGATAAGTTCCTTCAGGATAATGCATATTCTCAACAACAACGAAAAGAATTGTTAACTCTTCAAGTGATGTTAAACCAACTCCCAGATTATAACACTGAGCATTTGCTCTGGTATCTACACAGACTGGCATGAGTGTTTGACACACTCTTTCTCTCAGGAAAAATACTGTAGGCATCATTTTGCATAATTTATTAAGCTGGTAGAGCAAAGCTGAATAATTTGATCATCTCCTTGTTGCAAGGCTACATTTTATGATGATCTTTTGAATTCTGAAATCTAAATTGGAGTTGGAGTTAAGGCATGGAGGGGAATTGCATGTGAACAAATAGAAAGATGCTCTTTATGAAACAACACCTATAACATTTAATACCGTTGAAAATAGAACCCATCCCCAAAAGGCTTTCAAATCATCTGTATTATTGGCTAACACGTATCAAATGTTTTACTGTTAGGAAAATGATTAAATAGACCTAGGTGTGTATATATTCAATGTTGCATTTTATTTTTTTGGAGGAAGAAGAAAATATAAAGAAGCTTAGAAGTCAATAAGTTCCCCCCATGAATGGTAGAAAAGAACTTTCAAATGTTAACAAAAATACACAAAGTCAGAGAAAAAGCTATGGCTTACCCCACAGTTCCTCTTGAGCCCTGAAATGACAGTTCTGAATAGCCAATGTCACCAAAGAGACAACTCTGAATAAGAAGTTGGGATCCTTCTCAGGTGATCAAGGCAAGGAAGGCAGCCAACATGGAGGACACCTGGATGTCCAGGTGTTTGCTACCCTGGCTCCCTCAGTCCTTCTTAGACTCACTTTTGAAGTCCCTCCCCTTGGACTGCTCTCATTAGCATCTTGTTCTCCTTCAATGGTTCACTAATACGTCAGCACCAGATCTTTGCCCCACTGGAGAATACGAAGTAGCCAGACAACCTATCTCAGGGCCCCAACAAGAACCACTGGAAGATCATTCTTCCTGTGGTCACCCTGGTTCTGCTTGGCCTCCCCTTTGCCACATTGCTTCCTCCTTTTTTTCCTTACACATTACTGAGAGGTTAAATTTTTACAAATCATATATTCATAAGACATTTTTTTGTCTTAGAGCTGATGAGAGATAAGAAAGGCTCATACACCTGGCCTTCCTAGTGTGGAAAACTCCATTTAAGAAATGAATTGGCTGTCCTGAAGGTTGGTACCTGAGCACACTTTACCATGAAATTCAGGTGAGAGAGGAAAGGTCAAGGTTCCAAGGAAAGGTCAAGAGAAAGCTTCCAATAGCATCCGGTTCCTTTCTCTTTGAGAGAGGACCAGACCAAAGCCAAGTTCCATTACTGTGGTTATTTGTGAATTAAAGCAACTTACAGTTCAGGAACTTAGAACTCCAGCTTTCATCTTCATGTCATTCTCCTCTTCTTCATCATTACCACAAAAAAAGAAACGAAAAATTGTCTTCTAGTCTACAACATTGAGCAGAATAGTTTGCACCTATTTGCCTTAAGCATAGGGTTAAAAAAAACTAAAGCTCATTCATAGTCACAGTTTCCTTTGAACATAGTTGGTCCCCAAATTTCCCTGAACTCTTATATTTCATTCTGAAAACCTTACATTAGCTATAAGTTTATCCTAAGGATTAACTCCCTTTAAGCCTCAATGTCTACTCCTTGCTTTTAGAAATGAAACTATTTTTCCAAAGGCTCAGCATGCTGTCCTATGGGCTTTTGCTATATCTATAGCAACCACTCTGTTGGGGAACCTTACAAATAAAACTAGGCTTTGGAGTCCTGACCCACATAAAAAGATACATTGAAATAATAAACATTTTTAGGATTTTGTTTAAACCAGTAACAATAGCTTATTAATAACTGCTGAGGTATTGCTGAGATGTTCCGACTAAATAAAAGGGATTCTATTCCTTGAAATTTAGTATATTTTCAATATAATTCACTTGTACATTTAAGACATTTCCATTTGATAATTCAATTTAGATCTATGTTTAGAAGAGATTGGTAAGTGAGAGTAAAGCTCTCTGTTATTTCTGTAGAATTTCTGAATTTTCTCCAAGAGGTATACATCCCAATTTGAAACTCATCCCTTTCAAATAAAGCTAATGGCTTTCTGAGGACATTCACCCTGCTTTCAGCATTCCTCTGAAACTGACAGAACAAGAACCAAATGTTTTACAGGTGGGAATGAACAGATAAATTAATGTTTAATCATAGTGGATTCTATGTGTTTTCTTTTAGTCGATTCCTTTACTAAAAGCAATCAGGGCTCCTTGGAGAAATAGCAGATTCTAGGACTAAACAGAAAATATATAAGATAAACTAGAGAATTTTGCAACAAGCACCAAAAAAGTGAGAACTGATTTAAACATACACACACATACACACACACACACACACACACAGAGCCAGCCCCCCAAACAAACACACACACACACACACACACACAGCAGTACTGTCAAAGAAACACAAGAGGCAAGAGTTCCCAATAGCCAAAGCTGAAACAATTTGGACAACAAAATAAATAAAATAGTAAGATAAAAATAAATATCCAGGAGTTTGTAGGGGAGAAAAAACATCTCTCTCAGGTTCTACGGCTGGGGCTAAGAATTCAACTGACGTACAGCAGAAAAGCACACCATTTCCATTTAATATTTTTACATGTACACAGGAGTCTTTAGAAGGAAAATGAAGACCTAAAGGTGTTCAGCCCTAAGTCTTAATACCTTTTTGAACAAAAAATTGATAAATTGTGGGTATGTAATCAGACAAAGGGGTTTAGATTAGAGGCAGCACTTTGTGGGACTGTGACTAGGAAATGGAAAGAACTAATGGGAAATCAAAGTGATTTTGTAGGATTGTTTATGGTCCATGTTAGAGCTGATTTGCACTCTGGTGATAAGAATTTATCCTGGTACTGAGATGCATCTTTTTATTGGACATTTTAGGACCAAGTTTTAGGTAGAAAAGGTCAGAGAGTTCTTTCTGAATTTTCTGTTTCTTAAGTGCCTTCGGCTCAAAACAATCAATGTGCCAAAGGGGCATATTCTCCACCTCTTCAAATACATACTGATATAAATAAGTAAGTAAATAATAAATAAATAAGAAGAATAGACAAATCTCCCAAGCAGAAGAATTTCAAATTACTGTGTAGGAAATCAGCCCTAGGGAAGGTGGAATGTAACTCTCCACTCTAAGTGAAGGCTGCTCTTAATGACCTCCTTCCCAAGAGATTGCATGCAGTATGGGCAAAGGAAAAAGAGTTTTTTCCCCAGTTGATAAGCCTCACAAACATTACTGCAAACATAAAAAATGATGTCTCTGGGTAGCAGGTACCCTTGATATGAAGTAATAAGAATGGCACTTTACCTCTGTGATCTTCCTCAACAAAGCCACAATTCTGCTCTAATTATGAGGGAAATATCAGACAAATCCTAACCAGTAGCCCTCAAAACCATCAAGGTCATCTAAAAGTGGAAAATTTGACTTTTTGTCATAGGCAAAAGGAACCTGAAGAGACATAATGACTAATGTGATGTATCCTGGATGGAAACCTAGAAGAGAACAAGGTAACAACTAAGAATATCGGAATAAAAGTATAAAAAACAGTATCAATATTGGTTTATTAATTATAACAAATGTACCATACTGACATAAAGTGTTAGCAATAGGGGGGAAATAGGTGTAGAATAAGTGGGAGCTTTCTCTTTGCAATTTTACTATAATGTAAAGTTTTCATAAATTTAAAATTAAAACTCTATTTCTTACAAAAAGAATCTACTTACTACATTGCAAGCACAATCCAAAGGCATAGACACATTGGCACTCAACAAATGTTTGTTAAATGTATGAAAATAAAATTTGTTTCTTAGTCTCTGTGAGTTGCCCTTCATACATTACCTTCTATCCAATAGGTTATATTTTATTTAATATCAAAAATGACTTTGAGAATAGAAATGGTATATGAAAAGAACAAACTCTACTGTGGAAAAAATCAGAAGTAATTTCTTGGCAATGAAAGTAAATATTGACATTTCTTATAATCCCCATCACAATGGAACTTTAAAAATGATAATGCTAATAAGAGACTATGCTTTTTTATTTTCAAAATACTCGCACATTTATTTACAATGTTAATTCCTGCAGTTCTCAGTAAAGAACTGAGAAAGGCAAGATAGCTGTTATGTTCTCCTTTAGAGCATCAACAATCTAGAGTTAAAGAAACAATGTACAGTGTGTTTAAGGCAGAGAAGAAGTTCTTCATAATCACTCAGACACACGTCATTAGATTGTGCTTCGCTTCATTGCATTTTATAGATAGTATGTTTTTTTAAAAATTGAAGATTTGTGGCAACCCAAGCCCTGCAAGTCTATCAAACCATTTTTCCAACAGGCTCAGATGAAGGTTAGCAATTTTTAGCAATAAAGCATTTTCTAATTAAGGTCTGTATATTGCTTTTTTAAAAAATAAATATACCATTGCATACTTGATAGATTACAGTATTATACAGACATAACTTATATGTACAGGAAAACCAAAAAGTTTGTGTGACTTGCTTTATTGCAATATTTACTTTATTGCAATGGAGTAGAACTGACCCTGCAATGTTTCTGAGGTGTGCCTGCATTGGCAATAACCAGGTTGTGGCATGGGAAAGCTGTCTCACTTTTCTGGACTTTAGTTCCCCTGTCATGATAAAGGGGAGTTTATGTATAACGTACCCTTCTAACTCCAAACACATGAAAGAACATAAATGTTATCCCCAAAATGTTATCCCCTGAATGGAATGGAAATTACAGGTATAGGTCTCTGATCACCAAGGGGATGAGACCAGCTATGTATGAGTGATCTAGCCAACCCTCTCAAATGGCAATGTGTGGGTTTCAAACTGGGCTCAGACAATGCTTCATAGAGATCTACTGCCCAGGTAGCTTCTAGAAACATGATGTTATCCTAAAGCCAATGGCCTAAGTCAAGATTCTCACCTGATACTGGTTCCCAGGGTTTTGTAGGTACAGGCACTGAGAATGGACCTGAGCTGCTAACACAAGGCTCCCTGTGGGTCCAGACAGGGATAAATGTGGGCTGAAGCAATAATAATATGGCCTGTGAGGTAAAAGGCACAGGAAACTACCCCCTAACAGATGAGTGAAATCAAAGAAATTAGATAATCCTCATTCAAGAAAACAGATATAATAGAAAAGTTTAAAGAGATGTTTTTGTGTGTGTGTTTAAATCAGTATCTTTGAAATCAACAAAGAAGTAAGAGAGAGTAATGGGAATCTTAGCAGTGGGCTATTAGGCTAACACAACCAAAGACTTTTCCAAATAATAGAGAGAATTGAGGAAATTTCCTAGGATAAAAATAGAAAGACCAAGTGACAGAGAAATGAAATAAATGATAAGGATGCTGAGAAATAGCAACATGTCTAATAAGAAATTCAGCCCTAACTTGTTTGGCTACGTGAAGAGAGCATTGGCCTGCAGACTGAAAGGTTCTAGGTTCGATTCCGATTAGGAGCATGTACCTGGGTTGCGGGTACATCCCTGGTGGGGGCTGTGCAGGAGGCAGCTGATTGATATTTCTCTCTCATTGATGTTTCTAACTCTCTCTGCCTCTCTCTTCCTCTCTGTAAAACAATCAATGAAATATATTTAAAAAATAATTTCAGAAGAAAATATTATAAAAAGAATAAGGAGATGTTCTAAAAGAGTTAGCAGTTGCTGAAACTTCACAGAATTAGAAAGACATAAGACATAAGTATTCCGATTAGGGAAACCCACAGTTCACACAGCAGGAGAAATAAAAATATATCCACACACAGACATTGCAATGGAGAGACTGTAAAATCTGACTAGAGGAGATAAATTACCCAAAAAGAACAGCAGTCTGGTTGACAGCTCATTTTTTAATTAATAAAAGAACTAGTTCAAAGTGCCATGTGAAAATAATTTTAAATGTAGAATGTTATGCCTTCAAGAGTTAATGTAAAATGAAGACATCTTCAGACATTTAAGGAGTAAGTTTATTACTATCAGATCTTAACTGCAAGAACTAGTAAGGGAGATAATTCATCCAAAAAGCAAATAAATTCCAGAAGTGGGATTCAGGAAAGTTGGTGAGCAAAGAAACTGGACATTGTGGTAACAAAAATACATTGATGTGTATTGTAAACATTGAAGAAAATAAACCAGAAGGCAGAGGAGGGTGCGAGGGGGTAAGAGATCATTCAGAGGACTTGTATACATGCATATAAGCATAACCAATGGCATAGAGAGTGGGGGGAGGTGAGAGCATGTGCTAGGGGGTGGGAGTGACTGGTGAAAAGTCAATGGGGGAAAATGGAGACATATGTAATACTTTCAAAAAGAAGGAATTTAAAATAAAAAGGAAAGAAGATATAATTATTTTGTGTTCAAAACAGGTTGGAATTAAAATTCTAGATAGCAATGAATATTGGGAGTAAGGGGACCTAAGGAATATGAGGGATATTAAGGTCCTTTCTTCCTACATTTTGTTAGAAAATTAGTAATAGAATGTGGGTATTGAAAATTTGATGGAAATCAATAAAAGAACAGACATAAAATACATAATTTATAAGCCAACATAAAAAAGAAAAGACTGAACAAAAGAAAATTATATCAATCTAATAGAGATGGCTAATGGAAAAGGAGAAGTGAAAGTGGCATGAAAAGAACACACACAATAAGATAGTAGAAATAAATCCAAGTATACCTGGGGAAACAAGTTTTAGAATAATACTTTGTGTATAGTATTGATGCCAATTTTGTAAAAATGTTAAGTCCCTAATAAAATAACTATTATATATATATATATATATATATATATATATATATATGAATCAACTCTATAGAATGTTTTAAACAGAATGAAAGAAACAAACTCATGATAATGGTTGCATATTGGGTGAGAGGATCCAAGCTTTCCCTTATAATATATTAATTACTTATATATTAAAAAGATAACACAAATATAGCAAAATATTCCAGCTTATTAAGGATTATAGAAATCAAATATTATTAGATTTTTGTGTTCCTTATTTTTTCTATTTTTTAATTAAAACATGTCTAAAAATGTGTATACCTCTCCATTAGCCAAAAGCGCCCAGGTAGCTACAGGCAGAATCAAGACTAGCACCAAGATTGCCTAATTTCAAGTCTCTGGTATTTTCTTTTCCATCAGTATTCTAGGTGTTTTAGTTAATTGCTCCTGGCTGTCCTTAGAGATGACTTTTGAAAGTTCATACAAACTTTGGAGTTTTCATCTCTTTTTCTTCTACTCTCATTGCGTAGATTGGCACCAATTTACCCTGCAGAGGTTCTTGGGAGACTTAATTGAGGACCACAAAAAGATAGAAAGATCTTTAAGTACATAGCTCTGAATAATTTCCCTAAGCAGATCACTTTGTGGAATTTCATTTTCAACATGACTGGTGACACTTCAAGCAGTGAATGGGACGCATTGTTCAGGGGAATGACGCACTCAGCTCTGTAGTGCTGCTCAACAGTTCCAGTGCAACTCAACAGTGCATCAGCATTTTCCTTATAAACCCATCAGAGGCCTGTATGTGCCCAGAGGCTGCCTCTGAACTCCATGTGCTGAGTCACTGCTGAGAAGGGCTGTGCTGATAGGACCCACAAGATTGTCACAAACATGAACATCAACTTCTTCCAGGATGTCTGGAGTCTATTAGTTTAATTCTTATTGGTTCATGCCTTTAGTCTCTTAGTTCTCTGAGTGGGTCACACCTTTTCCACAACTGGACACAATTTGAAGATAGGTGGACGATCTTTTGTTTATCATGCAGCTCCTTTCTGAACCAAGTTATTGCCGCATGACATAAGCTTTAGTGATAGAATAGCTGGATATGAATGGTAATTAATAATCTAATATGTGATCATGCATGAAATACAATGAAAATTAATTCTTCCTGGCACTCAATGAACTCTCAGTTGAGAAAATTAGTTGGAACATATATTAAGCTTTTTTTTCTGGAGTGGGGACATGATGGAGGATAAAGACTCTGTGATACATCTTCTGACTTTAGGGTGTCCCTATTTTTCCCTCTGAATTCTAAAGTCAATCCATCCCACATGATTATTCCAGTCTAGTTCAGAGAAAGCTTCCCCATTTGCTCATTCTTTCTTTGCTGCCTCTGAAATCCCTTTGCATTGATGTTATATGAAGCATAGCCTTGGTCCCTGAGTTCTCTCAGGGCTATTGCTTCTGTTTGCCAACTAAATGAAGGGCCTCTTGAGAGCAGCCCTTTGTTTCAGAGGCTGAAACAATTTGAGAACAGTGCTGACAACTTACAAGGCCCTGGAGCATTAACTACTTGTTTCTTGATTGTTTCCTTGCAAGTCATGTGGGCCAGACCCCACTGGTGAGAGAAGACACCAGCTCCATTCCTTCCAGCCAGCCCTCCTTCATAGTCACAGAGTTGGTGGAGTGAGTGGACCCAGGGCTCTCTCAGAATATCTATACTCAGATGGTCATGCTTCTCCCTTGTTCTGAAAAGATAGCAGTCTGTTTTAAGAAAGCGTGCTCTCTATTACCTTAAAGGTGGAAAACTAAAAGCAGATTCTGATTTAGAGGGAGAACCTGCAGGACTATCAGCAATAGCTATAAACCTCATCTCACTGCATGTCTCTTGCCACTTCAAAGGATCTTCAGAGAATCATAGCTTCTCGGAAAGTTCCTTAGCTCAGCAGCTTTGAAATTCTTCAGCTGTGATCTATAATAAGAACTCCATTTTACATTGCAACATGGTACATACATGTGACTGAATGAGAGAGGAAGAGAATGGGAATGAAATGGTTTCAGGAAACTCTAAGTACTATATGTGGCACACTTACTAGAATAATTCCTATCCTAGCTTATCCTCATTCATTAAAACAGTTGTTGGATATGACAGCTATATTAAATCTATGACTGATATAGAAACTACTTCTCTGACATTCCAGATCACAATTTCTTATTGCTATATCACCATAATATTTGCTTCAATCTTTTTAGTGACCTTGTAATCAGTAAGAAGTTCTTTGGAATATGTAATAAGATATTCTTTTTCTATGATTTATGAAACCAGATTTTTTGGAGCTTTTCCTATTGTCTGGGTTATGGCTAAAACCAGAGTCCTACTTACTGTGAAATGTTGCAGCTAGATACCACCCTTCAGGGCTGTCTGAAAGGTCACAGATGGCTCCCCCTCAACATGCCATAACCTTTCTCCCCTTCCCCAGTCTCAGTAGGAGAACTGCAGGAAACAGTGAGCCTTTAGGGAAGTGCAATGTTAGTAAAGGGAGTTTACTCCTGTCCCTGCCTATTCACACCTAAGCCAGGTAAGGGAGATCTCCAAGAGTATTAAGCATGAAGACTTGCAAGACATAGCACAAATACATTAGGCCAGACACATTACAAGAACAAACAACTACATGCCAAAATCCCTTATAAACACAGATGAAATAGTATAACACAGACTTAGCACAATACATAAAAATTAAAGCTCACAATATATAAAAAGGACAGTATTTGATAATTAAGTGGATTTACCCTGGGAATACAAGGTTAGTGTAACATTCGAAAAACCATGTAATTTACCATATTGCTGGAAGCAATAGGAAGACACTGGCCTAGAAAAGGGAGCTGTGGATGCTGATAACCTTTATGGCACTGCCACAGCCAATCAATATCTAAAATCAGGAAGTACACTCGTTCACCAACTTGGTTATTGATTCAGTGGCAGAAATTGCAAAATGATCCAAGTCACCTAAAATGCTGATTCCTAAACCCAAACTCTTACACTAATAATTTGGAAGAGAAGTTAAAAGTGCAGACTACTGGACCCATCCTGGGGCTCTGTTAAATTCCATCTAGGAGAGGGGTAGAAGAACCATATTTTCAATGCCTGCTCCAGGAGTATAGAGCAGCATTTGCAAAACGGTGCCCCTTAAGATTTGTCAGTTTCAATACACAGTGTCAACACATTTATTTGCCTGTGTCCTAAAAAGGGAATTGCAAACTTTTGCGTCTGATTTGCTGCTTCCCCAGGCAAGATCTGAAGGAAGCGTTTATAGAGAAAATGATTGTATAAACAAGACAAATGTTTAGCCTGCTGAAGAAGAAAGGTCAACAAATGGTTCCCAAGCAATTATAAAAGCCACTCTGTATGCAAATAATGCTGCTATACAAGGAATGTGCTAATTACAAATTATTCTTATCTCACCTGCAAAGCTTTTCCGAGTGTTCAAATTCATATTATAAACCCATGCCCTGGTCAGGCCTCAGGCATCAGCTGTGTCTTGGAGAAAACTAGGGTAATCCTTTCAGCCTTCAGAGGTTGAGGGAGCTTCTGGGGCCAGGAGGTGACATTCCCCAGAAGAGTCCTGAGAGATGAGAGCTTATCTAAACGTGAACTAAGAAATGGCCCTCCCCACCTTCTTACACACACGCCCTCGGTTCTCCCTTTATTTGTTGGACTTATGATCTTTTATCCATCCTCATCACTATCGCTACATTCAAAGGTCCACAGCTCCTTTTGCTTAGATCAACGCTTCCATTAATGACAATTATTACATCTCTTTTTCTGCTGTCATTTATTTCTTTATTAAATTTTATTGTATTATGTTAAGAACACCTAACATGAAATCTACCCTCTTCACAAAATTGTAAGTGTACTATCTGTTATTGCTGACTACCGGCACACTTGTAGACAAGTAATGTAGAAAAAATGGGGCCCACTCTGTCTTACAGATCATTTATGAAACTTTACTGATTTAATAATGTCCACTGGCATGAGGTGATTTATGCCTGATTCAAAAATATATATTTTCACAAAAATAAACACTTTTCACAATATTCTCTGAGGATAAAATCCTCCTATCACCAAAAACAGAGATTGGGGAAGAGAGCTATTATCAGAAGATACGGAAGAAGTGATCTGGTAATCCTACTTTTGCTCAAATCATCCATGTTTTCTATAGGGGCATCAGCAGGTGACCTTACCCTTTTCTTTGGAGCTCTTGGAAACCACCCATTAATGATAGAAAAGTACTAGTTTATCTCTCCCAAAACCATGGTACCAAGACTCCTTTCTCCCAGCACCCACTAACCATCGGTATTGTTTCATCTAAGATCAATGCATCCTAGGGAATATAAATCTCAGGCCACAATTTTAGGTCCCCAAAACAAAATTCTTTCTTGTTCACAACTTGATTTAATTCCAATTGTAAGTCCCATTCTGTTGGGGTTAGTGGCTAACATTAACTTTATTATACTCCTTTCAAGACTATACTTAAATTTGGGGCACAGACCTTATCCTGAGCATTGTGAAGATCCCATTGACTTTTGAGGTTTATCCAGTCAACCACAGAACGAACCATCCAAATCTCCTCTGGTTCTCTGTTAGTCCAGATGGCTCATGGCTTAGCTTTTTCTTGTTTCTCTTACAATTACCAAAGTAGACTAAAGCATTTAAGATAAAAGAGTATGAAGAATGCTCTTGAATGGTGAGAAAATTAACTTTTAGAGCAATCCATGTCTTTTAAAAAGAACTCTCTGGGACAGCAGCCCAGGGAGTGCTGTGGTGGAACAGTGATTTTTCTGAAAACACTCTAAAGCAGTAGTTTTCAACCTTTCTAATGCTGCGACCCTTTAATATAGTTCCTCAAATGGTGGTGACCCCTAACCATAAAATTATTTTTGTTGATACTTCATAACTGGAATTTTACTACTGTTAATGAATCGTAATGTAAATATCTATGTTTTCCAATGGTCTTAGGTTCTACAACAGTGGTTCTCAACCTATGGGTTGAGACCATTGGAAAACACAGGTATTTACACTATGATTAACAGTAGTAAAATTACAGTTATGAAGTAGCAACAAAAATAATTTTATGGTTGGGGGTCACTACAATGTGAGGAACTGTATTAAAGGATCGCTAGCATTGGAAAGGTTGAGAACCACTGCTCTAAAGGCTTCTGGTAAGTGACTCCAGAGGATTTTCCCAGCAAAGGGATTTGAGGAACCATTCATGTCAAGGAATCTCAGAGCTTAAGAAGACAGAGTCCTGAGGTTATGTAAAGTTGCAGCTAGAGGGATTTAGAGGGCCATGAGAGAATCTTTCTCAGAGCTTTGCCATAACAGCCTGGTAGAATTTCTGGATATAAAGTTCACAAAAGTGTGAGGGCTTCCCCTATGACTACAGCTTTTAATTATTTTGTGTGTATATCCTGAAATCAAATTGCTGAATCACATGGTAATTCTAATTTTAATATTTTAAGGAACCGCCATACTCTTTGCCTTAGTGGCTGTAACATTTTCTAGTAACAGTAACAAGGGTGCCAATTTGTCCACATTCCCCCCCCCGATAATTGTTCTTTTTCTTTCAGTTTTATTTTTATTTTTATGGTAGCCATCCTAATAGGTCTGAGGTAGTATCTCTTTGCAGTCTTGATTTTCATTTTCTTAGTGATTAGAGATGGTGAGCATCTTCTCATGTGCTTAGTGGCCATTTGCATATCTTCTTTGGAGAAATGTCTATTCAAGTCATTTGCGCATTTTTGAATGGGCTTGTTTTAGGACTTCTCTCTATATTGTTGATATTAACACCTTATAAATATATGATATGCAAATATTCCTCCCTTTATTTGATATACAAAAATTTTAAATTTTCATTAAGTCCAATTTATCTATTTTTCTTGGTTGTATTTATTTTAAATTACCCTTTAAAATTATGTTCTCTTTTAAAATTAGATTCTCGAGAGTTTTTTTTCTTCTCATCTACCAGATATTATTTTTTAAATTATGTTTAGCGAATCTTTCATTAATTTTTTATTCCATATCTTTTTTTTACTTCCTTTACTTTTTCAGGTAAGTGTGTTAAAAGTATATTAAGTTAGCTGCTTAATTCATTATTCTCATTCTTTATTGCTTAATTTAAAAATATACAATAAACGCTGAACCGGTTTGGCTCAGTGGATAGAGTGTCAGCTGCGGACTGAAAGGTCCCGGGTTCGATTCCGGTCAGGGACATGTACCTTGGCTGCGGGCACATCCTCAGCTGGAGGTGTGCAAGAGGCAGCTGATCGATGTTTCTCTCCCATCGATGTTTCTGACTTTCTATCCCTCTCCCTTTCTCTCTGTGAAAAATAAATAAAATATATCTTAAAAAAAAAATATATATATATATATAATGAAGTAAATTTACCCAATGATTCTATTTTCACCACAAACCACATATTTTGATAAATATTGCTCTTGTTTTAGGTACTAACAAGTTTATAATTACAGTTTTGATTTTCTCTCAAACTCAAGGGATTTTTATGAAAACTGCCTGATTGCCTGGTTAATAAGTAGACTCTTGTTTAATATGTGTTAATGCAACCCCATTAATTATATTCAAATCTCTTAGTTAATTTACTTCATACACTAAAGAATGACAGATATTTAAACTGTCCTGTTATTCTGAATTTTTTATGTTTCATATTTTTTGATATCATTAGTTGGAATATAAATTGCTTCTTCCTATGACATTGTTTACCAATTCAAAACGAACCAGTCTTTTTTGTACAATTTTTCTTTTTATTTTACTTTATCTGAAATTAATATTTCTATTTGCTTTTTATGCTTGACAGTTCTCATTTGATTTTGAGAAGTGCTTTTGTTATTAAGAGCACTTACTTGGAATTTTACAACAGATTTTATATAAAAGAGGTGTTGTGATCATTTACATCCACTGTCCATTGGTCCTCCCTTAGGTTAACTTAAAAGACCTCACAATGATTCTTTGAGTGACACCACCTATGCTACATCAGCTGAGCAAAGGTATGAGGATCAGGAATAGGAATAGGAAGGACTAGGTAATGGGACTAATTTGGATCAGGTGCCTTATGGCAATGAGCAAATAACTACATTGTGATTCACAAGTATTCTAAGCACATTAGAACTAGGACTCACCTAATTCTCATAATAGCCTTATTTATAGGTGAATAAACAGAGACCGGAGATAACTTACCCACAGCCATGTACCTGGCTGTCCACGAATCCAGGATTGGAAACCCAGACAGTGAGGTGCCGAGCACAGGTTTTCTGCAGATCTATTATGCTACCTCTTATTTGTAAGCTCTTAACTTTAACTAATCTCTCTATAGTTGTTATAATTCCCTCCCCCCAAACACAATACTTGAGTAGTGTATTTTCTGGATTCTTATGTGCCTTATTATTCTGTTCACTTATGAAGTATAGATTTATTTGTTTAGATTAACACGGAGCATAGTCTTTAAACAAAAAGAGACTATCTCATAACCTTGCTGTGCTGTCTTTGGTATTCAGTGATTCAGAGGTCTGATAGCTGGAGGATTATAAGATTTTTAAAATCTTTATTCATATTCACAAGATGGAAAGATATTATTTACAGAATAAGTTTTGGGGAGAACCCTGTGTTGTTTTTAGTTTATTTTTTTTTCTTTTCAAAAGAGAACATGGATCAACTGCTAGGTCTTGGAAGCAAGACTCCAAGAGCAAAGAAAGCTAGTTAGACTGGTATGCATGAGGCAAGGTAGGGAGGGAGGCATGATGGAAAATCAAGGCAAGGAGAAAGGGAAGTAAGATCCAGCAAAAAGACCTGAGAGCTTAGGTCATGCCCTGAAATGGTTCTCAGCACCTTCCCAAGTCTCTAAATTCATGCACAAGCTGGTGGTACAATGTGACATCTGGCTCTATAGAAACTGATGGAGGGACTGAGTCTAGCATGCAAATTGGTCAAGGTGGAGCAGACAGTACCTGGAAAGGCAGGGGAAGTAAGCAACGAGGCTAAAAAGAAAGCTCCCAGGGAATTTTCAGAAATCACTTGGGAAAGCTTCAAACCATCTCAGGCAAGGGAATTGGAGATTAAAGACAATTTACTCAGATCTTTCAGGGGCAGGGAGGCCCCAGTTGACATCCATAGCAACTGTCTATTTTTCAAAGTTCTATGGATATAATAAGCCTATTGCAGTATTCTAATTATGGATTTTACTAGCAAGTCATTAATCCCTTCTAGTTACATGATCAGACAGTTTCTTCAGCATGAAAATATTTTTTTTAAATAATCACAGTAATTAGGAGGACAGGTACTGGACTCAAAGAGCCAAGGTATGCATCAAAGCTCTCTCATGAGAGAGTTACAGAACGTTGTGCAAATCGCATCACCCATCTGTGCCCAGGTTTCCTCATTTGAAAATGGAGATAAACACTGCTCCTCCCTACTTTGTGGGGCGGTAATCATGTGCTGGTGATATGAAGAAGCTTTAGCACAGCACAGAGAAAGGGCCTGATAAAAGTTAGCTGCTCTGATGCTTGCACATTGAACTATCAATTCTGTTCCAATTATTCTAGCTCCTTCCTCAGGAATGACTATAATTCTGGTGTTCTTTATTTATCCAGAGGAATTTATATTTCTCTTTTTTCATAATTTGCTTTGGCTTAATATAATAGTAAAACCTCTCAGGTTTGTCTTCTAAATCACTGGTTTAATATTCCATTATGTCTTCCTTGTTCTTCAGTGCCAATAATGAATACTTTAATTCTGCTACTATTTTTGGTTTGCTTGCAGTTAGTTGTTCCTTATTTTGCCCATCCCCTTCATCTCATCCAAGGATGTTTTCATCTCATTACTTTCCCTCCCAATATGACTTTCAATTACTCTTTTATGGAGACGGGTTCCTATTGCTTCCTACTAAGAATGCAAAACTATTTTCAAATGTTTCTCTGCTTTTCATATTAATGGTAGTTTCATAGCAGTTCACTTTTATTGTATTTTTGATATGAACTGGCGCCATTATTTTAAGTGTTTTGTTTTTTATGGATCTCAATAATAGAGGAATCGTTTCTTATTCCTGGAAGAGAAGTGGAGCCAGATCCTCTGTTGTCCACAGGCAGGCTGTGCTGTTTGTCTGGGCTCCTCTCTGCCCTTGTGAGTATGGGTGAAATCTCTGTCATAGGCTTGCAGCTGATCATCACATTGCAGCTCTTCGTATCTAGAAAACTTTTTCTAATACAGTGCTTCCTCATCTTCATCAGGTTTTGTTTTAATGATATGAAGAGATGAAAGATGTGAAACACCAGAGGTATCTTGATAGCATGGTCTTACTCTGTCTCTGTCTCCATCTTTACTTTGGGTCTTCCCCTTTCACACACTCATTTATTCATTCATTTAAACAAACACTTAATAACTACAAATTGCATGTCTACCTACTTCAAGCATTAGGGATACAATGAAGCATACTTGATATCATCTCTCAAGAAGCACACACAAATAATACCAATGAAATGTAATTGTGAATACTGTGAAGAGGAAAAGTAATGAGGTGAACATACACTGAGTGGCCAGATTATTATGCATTTAGAGATCATAATCATCTGGCCACTCAGTGTGTGTGTGTATGTGTATGTATGTATGTGTATACATATGTATGTATATGTATCTGTATGCATTAGAGGACTGGTGCACAAAATTCGTGCACGGGGGCAGGGAGGAATGTGTGCTTCAGCGCAGCCTGCACCCTCTCCAATTTGGACCCCTTGAGGGATGTCCGACCGCCTAAACGGGCAATCAGACATCCCTCTCACAATCCAGAACTGATAGCTCTCAACCACTCACCTGCCTCTGCCTGATTGCCCCTAACCGTTTCTGCCTGCCAGCCTGATCGATGCCTAACTGCTCCCTAGCTGGCCGGATTACCCCTAACTGCCCTCCCCTGCAGGCCTGGTTGCCCCCAACTGTCCTCTCCTGCCAATCTGATCACCCCTAACTGCCCCTCCCCTGCAGACCTGCTCACCCCTCCACACACAATTGCCCTCTCCTACAAGCCAGGTCATCCCTAACTGCCCTCCCCTGCAGGCCTGGGTGCCCCCCCCCCCTGCACAACTGCCCTCTCCTGCATGCGTAGGTTTCCCCCAACTGTCCTCCCCTGCATGCTTGGTCCCACCAAACTGCGCTCCCCTGCAGACACTGCCCCCCCCCCCAATTGCCCTCCCCTGCAGGTCTGGTCACCCCCAACTGCCCTCCCCTACTGGCCCTGTCACCTATAACTGCCCTTCCCTGGTGGCCTGGTCATCCCTAACTGCCTTCCCTGCAGGTCTGTCCACCCCCAACTGCCCTTCCCTGCAGGCTTGGTCCTCTACAACTGCCCTCCCCTCCTGGCCTGTTCTTCCCAATCTGCCCTCCTCTGCTGGCCCAGTCGCACCTAACTGCCCTTCCTGCTGGCCTGGTCACCCCTAACTGCCCTCCCCTGCAGGTGTGGATCCCAACTTACCCCCACTGCAGGCCTGGTCCCCCCCAACTACCCTCCCCTCCTGGCCTGGACTCTCCCAATTTCCCTTCCCTGCAGGTCTGCTCTCCCCTGCAGGCCTGGCTCCCACAACTGCCCTACCCTGTAATTCCGGTCCCCCCCAACTTCCTTCCCCTACAGGCCTGGGTTTCCCCCACCAACTGCCCTCCTTTGCCGGCCTGGTCTCCCCCAACTGCCCTTCTCTGCTGGCATTGTCACTTGTAACTGCCCACAACTGCCCTCCCCTGCCAGCCATCTTATGGTGGCCATCTTGCGTCCATATGGGGGTAGCCATCTTTGATCACATGAAGTAGCCATCTTTTGTCTTAGAGTGATGGTCAACTTGCATATTAATCTTCTATTAGAGGCCAGGTGCATGAATTCATGCATGGGTGAGGTCCGGCCAGCCTGGCCAGGAGGAGGAGATATGGGTGGTTGGCCAGCCTGCCTGTTGGTCAAACTCCTGGTTGAGGGGATAATTTGTATATTAAGTTTTTATTATATAAGCTATACACTGAGTGGTCAGATTATTATGCATTCAGAAATCCTAATAATCTGGCCACTCAGTGTATATTTCAGAGCCAAAACAAATCCAATCTGGAAAGTGATCAAGGAAGACATCTATGCTAATACTTGAAGGGTCAATTGGAGCTGTTCAAAGGAATGAGAAGGAGAACATCCCAGACAGTGGGAAATAATATATGTAATCACACCCATGTGGAATTGAAAGCCTGAAGCTGGAGCACAAAACGCAAGGGAGAATTTGGAGTGCAGTGCTGTGGAAAAGAAGCTAGAGGACAGCTCAAATAAGGATCACAGGTCTTACTAAGGATATTGATCTTTATGCTAAAAGCAGTGGAATTCCACTAACCAGATTTTAAACAGTGTAGTGATGTGCTAGAAATTCTCTTTAGAAGATTACCCTGATTAGAGACTAGAAAATAAATTAGGTAACCAATTATGGTCACAGTAAAATGAATGAGAGTCTATTTCAGTGGCCTGGTTGAGCGAGGAAGATAGCTATTGCGAGGGTAGATTGTGTAGGAATGGAAGTGAGTAGATTGGAGAGAAATGTGTAAAGCAAACATATGGACATAAACTGGTGGAAGAATGGGTTAGAAGAAGAAATAAGGGTTAAGTATGTCCCTTAGGTCCTGGTTTGTACAACTTGGCTGAATGGTAGATTTTTTTTATTGATAAAAGTATTAAAAATAGGTTTAGAAAGAATACAAGCAGTATTCAAATAGTGTGATTCCTTGTATAAGGATACTGTCACCATGCCATGGTCCAATCATATGTCAACACCATGAATATTCCACAGAGTTGTATTCCAACACAATGAATACTTGCAGCTTGACTTACTGAACCAAAGTGTTACACCTTCCTGCCTGTCACCTTAGAAAACAGCTTATTCAAAAACTTAAGTCTGTAGTTACAAAACAGTCATGGGGATGTAAAGTTCAGCATAGGGAATATAGTTAGTAATCCTATATAGTAAAAGGCTAATATGCAAATCAACTGAATGGCAGAATGACCAGTCGCTATGATGCACATCGGGGGAGGGCAGATGTGGGAGACCTTAGGCCAGCCAAGGTGGGTGCCAGTGGGGGCTCCCCCAATCACCCCACCAGTTGCCTCACAGAGGGAGGTGACAGATGGTGGCAGGGGCAGGGCTAGAGAGCAAGCAGCACCAGGCCAGCCAAGGTAGGTGCCAGAGGGGCCCCCCCAATTGCCCTGCTTGTCACCCCACAGATTGGCTCTGATTGCTGGCCAGACCTAGGAACCCCACCCATGTATGAATTTCATGCACCAGGCCTCTATAATAATTATCTATGGTGCCAGGCGGGTACTTAAATTATGGGGCAGTAATTTCATAAATTATATAACTATCTCAACACTATGCTGTTCACCTGAAATTAGTATAAAATAATACTTAATGTCAATGTTCATTGAAAAATGAAATTATAAACTAGAAGCCTGGTGCACATGGGATTTCTCAGTTTGGCCTGCTCCCTTTCACAGTCTGGGACCCCTAGAGAGATTTCAGACTGACAATTTTGGCCTAGTCCCCACAGGCTAGGCCAAGGGACCCCATATACGATCTTATGTTAACTTCTTCCCACCCTCTTTCTTCCCCGTTTCCTCTGAGATTCATCAGTCTTTCCATGTTTCCATGCCTGTGCATTGAGCGTCTGCTTCCTGGTGGTCATTGTGCATCATAGCTACTGGTTGAATAGTTGCTTAGTCTTTTATATATACAGATAAACAGGGGGGGGGGAACCCAGCTTGTGGTCCTATTTTCCATGGAGTCACATAAGTCAAATAGTATAGAATGAAGAGGCAATCCCCTATTCCCCACATGTCCAGTTATCACAAAGACCTCCATATTCCATAGGCAACCCAATCTATCAGTCTTTCATTAATCTTTCCGATTTTTTGTTTTATATTATTGCCCCCAACCCTCATTTATTGAATCATCAAATGTAGTATATTATGACACTGCTTTCTACCTTTCTTTTTTTAACTTAATGTATCTTGCAGATCTTTCCATATCAACATTCAAAGTGCTTCCTTCTTTTTAAAAGATGCATATTATGTCATTATATGGACATATGATGATTTATTTTAAAGGCCCTTGTTGATAGACTAGTGATTTGTTTCCAGTCTTTTACTACAAAGAAGGCTGCAATTAATAACCTCAGAGGTATATCATTTTGCATCCGTGTAGCCTATCTGTGGTGTAAATTCCCAGATGTGATATTACTGGGTCAAAGCATATTTGCGTTTGTAATTTTGACAGATATCGCCAAATGGCCCTCTGTAGGGGTTGTACTAATATAAATTCCCACCAGCAATGTACAAAAGGGCCTGTTTTTCCACAGCCTTGCCAACAGGGTATGTTTTTGATCTTTTGGATTTTTGCCAATCTGATAAGTAAAAAATGGGATCTCAATGTAATTTCCATCTCTCTTATAATGTATGAGTTATGCTTCTTTTCATGTAAGAACATATCAAATGAATTTTCATTTCTGTTCACTGTCTGTTCATATGCATAAACCACCCTTATATTGGATGGTTCTTTCTCTCAGTTATTTTAAACATATATACATAACTCCTGTCCTATAGTTTCTAACACATCATTCTGGGATTTAATTCTTATGCTTTTGATTAGGACAGTTTTGCCATAATTTCCTGTGAATTAACACATTTAGTGTGTATATTTGGGGAAGGTGTACATGAAACCATTTTTAAGAGTGGAAGAAGCAGAGAGGAATGGCAATTTATGATTGACATTCAAAATTCAAACTCTGACTTTTCTATGATGATTCTGGTAGACTTTTCCACTTACAGCAGAGTTTCATTTCTTCCCAGTATTTTTTTTTAAAGTATGCAAATTAAAGAATATGGGTAACCTTTCTCAAGTGGTCCTCCTAGAACAATTACTCTCAAGACAATGGACAATGGTTAAGAAAATGGTGAAGAAAAGCATAGGATTGAGTGAAATTGTCCAGGAATAATTATCCTTGCAACCACCTGTCCATCACTTAGAGATTTACTTGCAAAGAATAAAAATGGCTAGAACTCTGTCATCAGTAGGGGGGAGGTACAGTGAGTGTGATTCTTAATAGAGATGCTAACATGGTGGGAGAGATCTGCTTCAACATGCTCAAAACACCCCCTCCCCAAAACAACAACAACAACAACAAAACACCTCATTCCCTCATTCCATATATATATATATGATCTACCCTGTGCTTTAAAAACAGAAATGGTGGGCCCAGCCGAGGGGCCACTCAAGGTGGGAAAGAAGCATAATCAAATGTAGGAATTGACTCAGGAATATACACTGGTATGTGTAAATGACTTTTTTCATAATACTCTTTAAAGTGAAACTGAGACAGTGATTTGAAATATGATCACCAACTATTAATGTTAAATTAATAGTTTCTTAATTATTCTTGGGCTCAGGTTCCTTTTCTTTAAAATGGGAGCATGAGTTGGGGCATCTGAGGACCCATTTTACCTCCATCAGACTGTGATTCTCGAAGGACCATAAAACCGATGGGCTATCCAACAGGATCATAAATTTAGTTTCCAATTATTTAAAGAAAATTTACACTTAAATGGTGCTCATAACTAATAGAAAATAAGTGTCAATTATTTGTAGTTCTCCATCCATACTTCAAATTACAGGTCAGGTTCTGAATCTCCCCAAATGTCACCAACCAAAGGCATTAATCTTTTCTCCATGCCTCCAGCTACCAAACAGCTGGGCTCACAGCATAGCAATCAGTTTTATATATCAGATATTTTCTGGAGTCATCTTCCTACACTCATCCATAAAATTTTGCCTTGGTTTCTCTTTTTTTCTTTTAAACACTTTCTCAGAAAATCTCTGTTCCTGACTCTTCAACTCTCATCTGCATGCTGACAGGAGGAAACGTATATTGGCCTTCGATCTTTGAGCAGATACTTTTACTAGCCATCCTATATAATGCTTCACTACTGTAATTATTGTCATTGCCTCTGGATTTGAATGACATGAGATATGAGTTTTTCTTTAAGACTTCCTAATCTTGATTATAGAAATTTAGAGATGGATGAAACATGAAAAATATCATTCAGCTCCAGCTTCCACCCATTTCAAAATTCCTTATGCACCAAGCCTGCCAAAGAGCTCTCTAATTGTTTAACACTTTTGCTGGCAGGGAACTTATTACCTGACAGTCATCTAATCACATTAGCATCTTAACAATGGCGATGTGTGGCTTCCATTTGGCTCTTTTAGAAGCATTGTGACATTGATCCATTGCTCTCATGCCTTTACTCATCCTAAATTAGGAGAGAACATTTGGCAGTTTGATAGTACCCATTTAGTGTTATTTAATAGCAAAATTTCCAAATACCAGCTATAATCATTACTAGATGTTTGGTGTTGATACCATTGTAATGACTACATTAGAGTTGAGGCAATCTATGGGTGAGTCAAGATAGAAAGACAGGAAAATTAGAATTTTGTCACAGTTTTGACTTTAGGAAAATCACTACTTTTTCTAGTTCTCAGTTTCCTACTATGTAAAATAAGAGAACAGGAATAGATAATTTCTAAGCACCATTCCTCCCAAACTATAACATTTTGTTGTTGTTAATCCTCCGTGTTAGATATTTTTTGTCCATTCATTCATTTTTTTTAGAGAGAGAAAGTAAAAGGGAGGGCAGGAGGGGAAAGAGAGGGGGGAAAAGAGAGAGAGATACATATGTGAGAAAGACACATTGATTAGTTGCCACCTATGCATACTCTGACCATGGCTAGGATTGAGCCTGCAACCCAGGTACATGCCCTTGACTGGGACTCAAACTGTTACTTTTAATGAGATCATACAGTGTTCTTTCCTTACAAACGAAGGCACAAAATATAGTAATTAAATAAATGAATGCATGAATTTCTGTGACCAATTGCATGTGTGGACAAGGCAAATAATAATGCAGCAGATATAACTCAGGATTATCATAAAAGCTTCAATTGCTACGAATATCCACGAACATTTAAATAAAACAGGACTTCCACATCCTTGGTAACTTCTGAGATGACATTTCCACTTGGACTCTTCCTTATTTCCCTGCATTAATGACACTGGTTCCTAATAAACATCATCCCACCTGAAAGGGGAACACTGAATTAGCATTATGAATTATTGGGCACTTTTCTATAAATTATTTGGATGATAGCTCAATATATTGGTTGGCTTAGGGAAGGAAGCAGGCCACATTTGGGAGGTCACCTGAGCCAAATCTCCAGATCCAGTTTAGCATGAGGGTCCGCGAGGGGAGTGCAAGGCAAAGGTTAGGGAGGAAGTAAAGTAGCTAAGGGAATAATTCTTCCAGTGAAGTCAAAATTTATTTACATGCTCAACCCAAGCCAATCACTGCTTACGACATTGATACACATGGAAGATTGTTTTCTGGCACAAATCTGTGTGTGGAGAATTTAGTTGTCTGTGGAAAATAACAACCACCAGAACTCTGATGGAAAACTGCCTCTCTAAACTTTTTAAGACGTCAATAGCAATTTGCCCCACTGAGGACTATTAAAAGTTGTGCCCTAGAGAAATCTGAATTCCCAAGGAAGGTTTCCCAAGTTCTCTGAGGTAATTTATGGGATTCACAGTGAACTTAGTGAAGAATTTCATTGCTTAGCTTTCACCACCAGGTCCCAACAGATTGTTGATCTGAGTCTATTGTTGGTTTATAACTACTAGTTTAGTTTAGAAATAAGAAAAGTTAACTAACATGGTGAAGTGGAAAGAACATTGGCCTAAAAATTAAAAGATCACAGTTCTGGTCTCAGATCTTTGGATTTCGGCTATGCTTTCTTCTTCATCTGTAAATGAGGGGAGAGATTACTGTTAAGATTTCTTCCAGCTTTAATTGCCCATGAACTTTTATTTATAAGAAAATAAAGATTATATCTACTTAACATTTATATCTTCAACTCAGAGGTCATTGTTCCCATCAGTTTTAAATTTCCATGTAATTAGAGTGAATTCCTGCTGGCCCACCTTTCTTTTCTACAGTCTCTGTTCTGGACTACCTGTTTTATTCACCATCCCTTTGCAAATGGTGGCTTCCTTTTAAAATGATATACTCTCTCTTTCCTCTAAAGATCCCATTCTCTCCAAAGTTTTCACATCCAGCAAGCCATATAATGAAGTAGACTTTTAAAAATGCACTGTATCCACTTGAATTTGAATTTCAGTTACATTTTAGTATAAGTATATTCCATGCAATGTTTGGAATATGCTTATGCTAAAAATTATTCATTGTTCATCTGAAATTCAAATTTAAGTGGACATTTTTATTTGCTAAATTTAGTAACTCTTCCTTTGGTCAGAGTTCTCTTGTCCATTCCTAACATTGTACAAATCTTCATTTGAACCATTCTCTGTGCACATACATTATTATTATTTTTATTTTTAGTCCTTACCCAAGGAGTGAGGATAATTTTTCCATCATGATAGACATACATCGATTGGTTGCCTCATACACAGCCTGAGCTGAGGCATGGATCAGAACTGCAATCCAGGTACTACCCTTGACTTGAAATCAAACCCACAACCCTCTGGTGTGCAGGCTGATGATCTAACCACTGGGCACACTGGCCAGGGCTGTGCACTTACCTTATTATCTAACATTTTAAGTGTTTGGGTGTGATTTTCTTAAGTACAGTGTAAGTCCTATGAGAGACACAACTGAATACTAAAAATTTTGCAACACCTTCTACCCCAGTGGTGCTTTTTATCATTTCATAATTGGCTGGTTCCTCTGAGACTCCTTCACAATCCATGTACTTGCTTCTAATTATTAAATCACAGTTTGCCTCTTCCTCAAATTAAGATAACATAATCATACCATATTAGCCCACAACCACACAAAAATAAGGTGGGACTCAATAAAAATTAACATTAGGGTCTATAACAGTTAGTTAATCAGTGTTACCAGTGATAATAAAAAATATAAATTAATCTAATCATTTCTAGTGAATTAAAAAGTACAACAAGATCATATGCAAAGCTGAATTCTTAACTTGCCAATTATGTCCTACTTATTCTCAACCTACAGGCTCCATTTTGCAGGGCACTAACCCTCCTGGTATCTTTGAAAAGTCTAAAAGGTAGTGAGTTCTTTTTGTGTCCATATGAAAACATTTGTGATTGTGCATAGCTGCCCCTAGAAGCCCAAGTGCATCAACTCACTTCTCTCCTCAAGATAAAGTCCTTTAACTTCATTCCCTTTCAAGATATTACTCTTCCACAGATTACTCATCATATTTCTCAAAGACACCTTAAACTTTTTCTTGCTCTCTTGTTCCTGTCTCTCATGCTCACCATGTCTGGCTTTCTAAATCCTGCCCATTTGTGGCATCCCTGGTCTGTGAAATTGTAGAGCAAAGGGGCCCTAGAAATCTGGTGTGACACTATTACTTTAAATATGAAGGATCAATGGACTTCAGATCTATTCAACAATGCTGCAGTAGAGTGACAGAGCCATGACTCAAAAATGTGCCCAAAGTCTTTCGTTGCTGTTCCTTTGAAGTTTCTTCTTCAATAACTACCTTCAGCTTCCCCCAAAGAAAGCCTTTCCTTACCATCCCAGCCAGAAATGTTTTCTCTCTCTCCTTTAACTGTAAGCAGCATTATATTTTTAACTCTCTTGTGGTACTTAGTCCTTTTCAGGTTGTGTTTTTGCTGTTGGCAAGGATCCAAGTTAAAATTATTCCCTGTGCCAAGAGCCAAGACATTGGTGTAGCTCTGGATTACTACTTTCCTAATAGCCTGCAGGTTGCTTTGGGAAGAAAAAAATGGATAGATGGTGTTCCCCAATTGCTGGACTCTATGATTGAGGCTTTTGTAAGCAAGGAATTATCACTGCCATTCACTCGCTGTTCAGCATGGAGAAGAAACTGTACAAAGGGAGCAGCGACGCCTGGGTTATTCTAGAGACACAAGCTAAGTGTGGTAGGAAAGAAATGATCTTGAATAGAACTTCATCATGACTCACTGTATTCAACTTGTCTCAAGGTAACTTGTCAAAAATTGATTGAGAGACACACAAAAAGGATATTATTATGCTGGGGACCCTGTAAACACCTAAGCAACCTATACTTTGTAATTATAGCTTTACCAAACTGCTCTGGAGGGGACAGCAGTGGGAGCAACCTTAGAAGAGGGATGAATCGTTGAGGGCAGGGAGCAGGCTGGGTGAGAAATAGGTGTGTCACTGCTGGTTATCACATTACTGATGGAATCAAATGTGTAGGTGACATGACATGCAAGGTCTCAATGTCAGAATAAATTGGGACACCAAACATTTTCAACAAAAATTCCGTACAATATTAGGTTATACTTGGTCAAATTAATAACATTTTTCATACTTAACATCGGATGTTTATCATAACAATCTACTCTGTGGCAAATAATTGACTTTAAGTCACATGGCTTTTATTTTTTTATCTTTATTGTTCAGTTTATTAATTACATTGTTCCCCTCTATTTTCTCCCCTATTGCTTCCCTCCACCCGGTACCCATCCCACCCTCTGCCCTCACCTCCCCCCAACTGTCCTCTCCCATAGTTGCATGATTTTTGTCCAGTCTTTTGCTGCACCTCCCACATCCTTTTTATCCCCAAGAATTGTCAGTCCATTCCCTTTCTATGTCCATGATTCTGTTATATTCACTAGTTTATCCTGTTCATCAGATAATTAATTCACTTGATTTTTAGATTCATTTGTTAACAGATGTGTATTTGTTGTTCAAAATTTTCATTTTTACCTTTTTCTTCTTCCTCTTCTTAAAGAATATTTTTCAGGCCAAAACCAGTTTGGCTCAGTGGATAGAGCGTCAGACTGTGGACTGAAGGGTCACGGGTTCAATTCCAAGGGCATGTACCTTGGCTGCGGGCACATCCCAGTAGGGGGCGTGCAAGAGGCAGCTGATCTATGTTTCTCTCTCATCGATGTTTCTGACTTTCTATCCCTCTCCCTTCTGCTCTGTAAAAAGTAAACAAAAAATATATTTTAAAAAAAAGAATATCTTTCAGCATTTCATATAATATTGGTTTGGCAGTGATGAACTCCTTTAGCTTTTTCTTATCTGCGAAGCACTTTATCTGACCTTCAATTCTGAATGATAGCTTTGCTGGATAGAGTAATCTTGGTTGTAAATTCTTGCTATTCATCACTTTGAATATTTCTTGCCACTCCCGTCTGACCTGCATCATTTCTGTTGAAATATCCGCACCTATAAGGTGCTCTCTTATAGGTAATTAACTGTTTTTCTCTTGCTGCTTTTAATATTCTCTCTTTATCTTTTGCTCTTGGCATATTAATTATGATGTGTCTTGGTGTGGTCCTCTTTAGATTCCTATATTTTGGGGTTCTGTGCACTTCTTGGGTTTTCAAGTCAATTTCTTTCACCAGGTGGGGGAAGTTTTCAGTCACTATTTCTTCTAGTAGGTTTTCATTATCTTGGTCTCTCTCTTTTTCAGGCACCCCTATAATTTGGATGTTGGTATGCTAGAGGTTGTCCCAGAGGCCCCTTACACTATCTTCAATTATTTGGATTCTTTTTGCTTCTTGCTTTTCCGGCTGAGTGGATTTTGCTTCTTTGTATTTCAAATCTTTGACTTGGTTCTTGCAGTCCTCTGGACTGCTTTTAGGACTTTGTATAATATTTTTTATTTCAGTCAGTGTATGCTTAATTTCTAGTTGGTCCTTTTTCATATCCTCGTAGGTCTTGTTCATTTCCTCGGAGTTCTTATTAAGTTCATCGGCCTTTTCTAGGAGCCTCTTGAAAAACCTTATTACTGTGGTTTTGAACTCTATGTCTAGTCATCTTTTTTCTTCCATTTCTTTCACACCTGATTTCTTTCCATTTCTCTGCATGGTGGCTGCTTTCCTGAGTTGGTTCATTAGCTTTGTGTGGTAGATGTCCCTTAAGGGATACTCAGCCTGAGGTGGATACTCTTACTGCAATCCTTTATGGGTTGTACAGTATTGTTGAAGTTAAGCCCAGCTTATTGTTGTTAGCACTAGGAGGGTTTGACCTCCAGGCAAATTGGCTGTGAAGGTAAGTTGTGTTCAGGTTGGATGGGCGGAGTCTCTGGGCTGAGCAGGCAGCGTCAGCTCTGCCCCACGTGCTGCATGGGTCTCTGTGCTGGGTGGTAACAGCTGCACGCACCTCCGAGAGAAAGCCGCCGCCGGTCTCCACCCATTGCCAGACAACTCTGCCTCTCCCCAAATGAGTCTGCACACCCAAAGTCTCACCCAGGGTTATAAAACAAAGCAGTCCGGTGGTCTCCTGAATGAGGGAGCAAGTCACAAGTTCACTCTGCGGGGTTGCGCACTTCTGTCCCCAAGTTTAAGTGCAAACTGCTGTTCCAAGTTTATGCACAGTCTCCTCAAACTCACAGACCTCTACCGTGCCCGGGTTTTAGCGTGCCTTCCCCAGACCTCGGATATCGCCTGGAACTGGGGAGTCAGTGCAATGGGACACCTCCGCATTCCCCGTTGGAGAAAACTAGCTGGGTTTGCTGCCACCCACCCTTTACTGCTCACGTGCTCACAGCTCTGAACCTCTCTCCATGTGTATCTTCAAGGCTGCACTCTGCCGCTCCTCTGAGTCACAGTGTCCTACCTTTACTTTTTTGTGTGGAATTTTCACTCTACCAGCTTTCCGGTGGTTCTGGATGATGTTTGTTTTATTGTTAAGTTGTAGTTTTGGAATTGCTGTGTGGGGCAGCAAAATAGGTGTTAACCTATGCTGCCATCTTGGTTCCTCAATCAAGTCACATGGCTTTTAATCAGTGCCATTTTTACAATTCTTTTGTTTTCTTTTCCTCAGAATGTATATAGAGACAACAACCACATATGGTTAATTTCTTAGTCACTCAAACTTTCAAATCTTCCCTGTAGTGTATCTAGTCAGCAGACATTCATGGGCTCCTCCTTTTAGCTGGCACTGAGCTGTGGCCCAGACAGGGCAGTCAATAAAACAGCATGACCTCTGTCCTCAGGAAACTGGGTCCTGTGATCCAAGGCCATAATTCCATTTGACACAGGAATTAATATATCTAATGTTTTAATAAATTCAAAGCAGCAGTTTTATGCTGAAAACCCACTTTTTCATGTTCAGGGCTGTTCTATCATCAGCTGCCACAGCCTGCTCAAGGCACTGACTGCTTGATAAAACAAGAGCTCTTTTCCCTCCAAACAATACCCTGATTGGGATGCTTCATCAACAGAGGATTTCTCGTTATTAGCCACATTCTAAGCACTTTGATCACAATATAGTAAATTTGCAAAAGGAAGTTCCTTTTATAAAGATGTAAGGGCTTATGTGTTTAAGCTCCATGCTTCAAATACAAGTACATATCAAAAATATTATTCTAGGGTGTCATTCCCTGAGTGCTTCTCATATGTCTGGTTCTGTTCTAACATTTTTGTTTGTGGTTGACTTTAATCTAGACAATACTATGAAAAGCAAGCACTACTCTTATTATTTCCATCTTACTAAGCTCACAGTGTACACAACTGTGTATACAACTGTGTACACTGAGGCACCAAGAAATTAACAATTTGCTCATGGACACAGTATTAGAATGTGGTTCATCCCAAATTCAAATCCAAATGTCTGCCTCCAGAGTTCACATGCTATTATTGGCTATAAAACTGGTATAATCTGACTTCACCAAAAATATAAATTCAACATTATCGATCGTATTAGTTATTTTCCTTTGGAGAAATAAAGGCAATAAATTAAAAACTTAAAAGTGAAACAATCCATCTTTTTGCCAGTTACGTGTTACCTTGAAAGAAAGTTGTACAAAGTAAAAAAGATAAATCTTGATAAAGATGGCACTGTCAAAAAACATATGGTTATAAAAGAGAACTCTTAAGCATTAATGTGAAGTTGCAGATCCAGGGCAACAGCAAAATGGGTAAACTCTCCCCCAAGCTATTTAACCAACTGGCTGTTTACTGAGCTGGTCATGCCTAGTGGAGGTGGACCTGAAAAGATGTCTCAGCCAAGCTCACACTTAACTATTCACATGGCAAAGCAGCACAACAGCATGAGAAAGGAAGCCTATATAGAAAATACATGCTCAAGTCAGGTCATGATGTATAACAGCAGAACCTAATGGTAAACAACAAATGCTTATGACTCAATTTGTGTCTTAGCATTGTCTCAATTTATTTCCCATGAAGAGAGCTCAAGTAACATCCTATTTGCTTCAAAATTAGACTACAACTGGGCATCCCAAAAATGAGCACCAGCCAATGTCATCAGAGGGCTAGCAGAGTTACTGGCAGGCAGGAAGGTAGAAAATGGCTTGCCTGAGGCTCTGGAGCACAAGGTAAAACTTGGGGATAGATGGCCTAGGGTCCCCAAGTTTCACTGGGGAATTCTCAAGGTAGAAACCACACCTAGATTGTTCATTCATAGACTGGTATGTTGGTATTCTGCAAAATAAGGATGAGAAATCTAGGAGTTAATATGTCTTACCACCTCTATTAAAGTAGCAATGGGGGAGAGAACACACAGAAGCCAGTGTGCAGCCCAATGCTTGACACAGTGTGAGTATAAGGAATGTTTGTCAGCTCTGTTTTTTTCTGTGTCTTCCTGTTCGCAGTTTCTACGGGGAAAGCATTAGCTCCCACATGCTTGATTCACCTTCTTGTGGTTGGAATCACCTCATAGGTTGTGCGAGGTGTGCTCAGTGTCATATGGGAGAAACTGATACCCAGAGCTTGACATTGACCCAATTGCACATAAGAACTAACAAGGCTAATGATGGCACTCAACAGTATATGTCATATAACAGAAAAGAAACCACAAACATGTTTGAAAGTCATTATATCCCACCCTGTCAACATAAAGTATATCAAGTGGCTGATTGAAGCAATACCTCTTTTTTGTGGAGCAGAAAAAAGTGGAAGTAGGATGTTCTCTGTGAAACTGTCACCATGCAGGGCCAGCTGTGGCTAGCTGAGTTTTCCCTCATTAATCATAACATCCCCCTGGAAACCCTAATGGGAAACCCCACATTTCTGACACTAGCCTAATTCGCTACATCAAAAGGGTCATGAGACCAGACCAGAGAGAGACAGAACCCAATGGAGTGACACAGGCTGGTGCTGCCTTCTTTGGGTCTCCAGACAAATCAGCTTATGGACAAGACCATAGCCTGATACCTCAAAGGATAATAGTAAGTAACCACATCTCACGTAGGATAAACAGGAGTAGCATTTATTGATCACGTATTAAGAGTGAATCTTCATATTGTGCATTAACTCATTTATTCTTCCCATTTGTCATTGCCCTCATGGTGACTGTGGTACAAACAGGGATTGGGAAATTTATGTGAACTGCCCAACCCACAAGCCTGGTGAGTGGTGAGATTGGAATTTGAACTCTGCATGTGCTTACTGGAGCAGGTCTGCATGTATACTGGGCCCAGCCAATTAAACTCAAGAACAGAACCTGGGTCAGGGCCAGCAAGATCCTGATAACCATGTGCTTATGTTTGCATTACAGCTGGTCACATTTTAAAACACAGTTTACAAGATGAAAGAAAGCAATTATAAAATACCTGATCATGTACACTGTGAGATCATAAATCCTATTGCCTTTATATTTAAGAAAATATGCTCCTGGAACACGAGTATTATAATGGGTGTGATGTTCTTTAGAATATGTACCAACTCATTGGGAGGAAACAACCCAAGCCAGAGCCGTCATGCCAAATCTGCTTTTAGATTACTTTGCACAGTTTCCAACTTCTTTGGCAAGCCCATTAGAGACCTTACAAAATATGCATTCTCTGCTGCAAGAAACAGGTGGAGTTAGTCTGACGATTAATTTACCTTGACTCCCAACATAAACTTTAGACATTTTCTAGACATGCGTATTATCAAATCTCTGTATTCCAATAGAAATTTTTCCAACTGACCTAAATCATGACCTTAGACAGTACCTTCTCAACATGCTTTTTGGCTTCGAAATTCAGAAGGACTGTGTTCTTGAAACGTAGCTCTTGATGCAGATGTGCTCATGGAAAACTATTGTGTAAAATGATTTCTGCCAAATGAAATCACTTGGCCCAAAGGAACCTTACTATTTAAAAGAGTCCCACTGTGAATAGTTTTATGAAGTAAATAGTCTCTAATGCATCCACTTTACAAATCTGAATTTTAAAACAACATGTAACTGCTGAAAATGGAGTTCACATGAGCATGCAGGTAGTTATAGGCTGGGAAAGTTTGTGATATGAATAAAGGGCAGCAGCAGAGGGGGAAGAAGACACTTCTAACAAATGCCTGAACAAAGCTAGCCCTTGAATTTGCCCACTGGTGATCTACTTTCCATTTCCTACCCAGGAAGACACTTCTACCGGGACTGGAGGACAGAACATCTGGGACCAACTCCTCATCCTGCTTCTGTCCATGACTTCTTTGCCTGACCCTGTCTCACCTTCTTCTGCCCCATGCCCAGCCCTAGTTGCATATTTTGCTATTAATGGGGTCCCTTGACCAGACCTTTGCTTCTGCCTGTGTCTTACCCTTTTCCCCAATTTTCTTCCTCCTGATCTGCCACCAGTAGGATCCTCAGCACAGAGATTAGTGATTCTCAGTCCTGGCTGTATATGAGAATAATCTGGGAGCTTTAAAAACAATTCCAATGCTTCCACCCACCATCTAAATTCTTATCCAGTAAATCTGGTGAGAGGCCTAAAGGTGCTGGGGTTTTATTGTTTTTCGTTTGTTTTTTTTTTTTTTTTGCTTTTCTAAAGCTAATTAGGTGGTTTTAACATGCAACAAAATTGAGAGACCCTTATCTACTCCATGGCCTGACCTTGAGCTCTAGTTACTTAATGGTCCTTGCTGTGGGCTGAATTGTATCTCCTTAAAATCATATGCTGAAGTTTTAACTCCAAGTACCTCAGAATGTGGCCTTATCTATCTATATATATATATATATATATATATATATATATATATATATAAGCCTAAGCAACTGTTATGACCAGATGACCAGCTGGTAGTTATGACATGCACTGTCCACCTGGGGGGAAACACTTAACACAGAAGCTATCTTCTGGTGGTCAGTGCATTCTCACAGCCGACCTCCCATAGCCAGCCAACCTCCCACGATCCCTCTCCTTGGCCGGCCAGCCCCAATTGGCCCCCATTGAGACTGGATGAGACAGCCCTGATCAGCCCCAGTTGCCAGCCAGATGGAAGAACCCCATCTGTGCACAAATTTGTGCACCAGACCTTTAGTTTAGAGATAAGGTCTTTATGGAGATAATCACGTTAACATGAAGTCATTAGGATGGACTCTAACCCAATATGACTGGGGTCCTTGTAGACTGTGGAAATAGGAAACAAATACATTTACAGGGAGAACAATGTGTAAACATGAAGATGGCCATCTATGAACCAAGGAGAGAGACCTGGAAAGGTCCTCCCTACCATCTTCAGAGGGAAGAAGCATGGGCCTGTCAACACCGGGATTTCAGACTCCCAGTCTTCACATCTGTGAGACAATACATTTCTGTTGTCACAGCCACCTGGTTTGTGGCACTTTGTTTTGTCAGCCCCAGGAAACCAGCATAGCCCTCAAGACCTCACAGCAGATGCCCTGATCCTGGAGCATAGCTAGAGTGACTAACTTGTCCCAGGTTTCCCAGGATTTTCCCAGCTTTAGTACTGAATGTCTGCATAATGGTCCAGTATGTAGACTCCAGAACCAGAAAACCTGATTGAAAGTCCAGCTCTGCTCATGCTTAGCTACATTGCATTGAGCCTCAGCATTTTCAGCTGGAAAAAGACCTACCACATAGTAATGTTGTGTAGATAATGTAAACTAATACATGTAAAATACCTAGAACATTTTCTGGCAAGGTGAGCACTTAAGCAAATATTAACTAAGTTAATATAGTCACATAAAGATATTTGCTTTCACAACCATAAAATAGTAAAGGGATCTCAATTCAAAAGCTTCCAATCCTGAATTTTCCTTATTAATTAACGACAAAATAGCTTTGACATTTCTCAGCATTTCTACTCCAGTATAGTAAACATTTATCACAAGAGTTGGGCTACATAAAGTAAATCAAGAATACATTATTTTAACTATTCTGTGTATTGACTTTCCATCTCTTTGGCAAACCATGGAGGAGGCCACATGTAGGCAACAGGTAAAAGTCAGGACCTGATTCAATGGCGAAACTTCTAACCAATCATAACTAAATGGGTTAATTCAAGAAGGAAGACAAATTTGCAAATGGAAAGTGTCAGTTCTCTAAAGATAGCTAGAGGTGGAGAAAGACTTAAAGAAGGGCTGACAATGTAGTTGGATCTTGAATTAAACAAAAGCATGGCCAGATAGCTATGGAGGGTGGGAGTTAGTTCAGATAGAGGGGCCAGCATCAGTAAAGGCAAAATCATGTGGAACTGCCTGGCATGTCAGATATCTAGAAGTTGGAATCTCCAGTGTATAAGGAGCATGTGGAGGTCCAATAAGAGAAGAAATCAACTCATACTGATTTTTAACCCCTTTATAAAGGCACAATCAATTTTTGGGTCTTGTTTTCAAAGCCAGATGTTCAATTCACTGAGGAAAATGCAGTAACATTTACTTCTTTGCATCCTTATAGTAACATTTTGTCATAATTTATTAATTAATAAAAGTAATTATATTGAGAATACTTTGCAGGATGAATATATTTATACATACTTTTATATGCATTTATTAATGCTTAAATTTATTTTATTTGGAATCTATGTGTCACCCTGTAGAATTTATTATGATAAACTCTATCTCATCACTGCTTTCACCCCAGGGCTTCCTCAGAATCAGAACCTGCCACACTACATTTGAGCAACAACTCCAAACTGATTTGTGTGAGCTCTAGCAACATCACAATGTGGAATATAAAACCAACACAAAGGGAAAACGGGCCTTCTATAGAGTAAAGGTAATAGCCATGCTTTCATCTAGATCAAGTTTTATCTGTCTCCCTCATTTCTAATTGCTTAATTTTGGATTTCATTTTCTTTCCTATTGACCCTAATGACCACCTTTGCTTTATCTCTTTTGGACCCATTTGCTTTCCTCCTGGTCCCCTGATCTGTACTATGGTTTTCCTGGGTGTGTAGCCTTTGCCAAATCCTTCCTATGCAAAAAGTATGAGGAGTTCTTGCCACTGGATGTTTATGAAAATCACATGTAAATTACATGTGAAATCAGTTACATAGTCTTTATTCTTGGAAATTTTGATTCAGCACACATAAGAGGGGGCATTAGGTACTTGTATTTAAAAAAAAACACTGCAAAGTAGAACAGAAGAAAATGCATAGGTTATTCGCATGTCAAGGGTGAGAAGCACTTATTGGACATTATACCATCATTTCCCTAGGCCTGCCCTTTCCTATTGCTACATACGTCCAAAATTTCATTCACCCATCACAGTGTAGCAGAAACAGAAACAGAGACCACATGTGTCCAGGGGCTGTTAATAGGGTCACTATAATGACACTAATCTCTGAAAGAAATAGTGCTGAGATAACATCTGTAGGGAGAGAAGACTCAGACATCTCATACTTCAATCTAGCCCTACTGGTCATGCCCCTGATAATCATTAAGTAGTTCGGAGTAGGGGCCATTACATAAACCTACTAATAACTGCAAACCTGTTTGGAAATCAAGCTATAATTTTCAGTCTTGTGAGCTGTTGTGAAGGCTATTCCATTGAAACACTCTTAGAATTCAGGTGCTTTCAGTGAAATCTTGAGATTCAAACCATAGATTTTTAAAAAAGGAAAAACTAGAGGGTGGTGCTGGTTATCATGGTACCTAGAGTGGGGAACATGGTATAACCATGGGAGGCCACAGTGACCTCCTGCTCCAGCCCATGTCTCCAGTAAGCACAGCTAATCTCTTCTGCTGCCACTTCCCTTTGGTGTGGGTCTTTCATCTCTGAAGTGTGCTGACATTGTTCATTATCCCAGACACCAACAAGATTCAATTAGTTTCTATAGGGATGTCCATTTTACAAAGCTGCATGAGAATGAAAGACCTTGGTATAAGTGGTGTACTTATCAAACCAAGACTTTAACATGTTATTCATTAGCGAATAAATTAACATCAGGCCTCCTTATCAACTGGGCCATCAAGGGACAGGCCTGCTCCTTGACAGGATTCTTTTATGAGCAGTCATTTATGTGAGAGAGAGAGAAATCTTGGTAGAAGCCCTAATGAAAGTGGCAGCAAAGAAGAGCATTTTCTGTGGAGCAGACACAGTGAGCACAGAGAAAGGGCACTGTAAAACCTAAATGTCAAATGCTTTCTTGACACCTCTGAGGCCCACAGGGATTTAAAGGCCTCATTGTGAGATCCTCTGTTCACTCCAGGTATGTTCCCCTCCAAGTTCTAGCAGTTGGGCAGGTGACACCACTTTCAGTCCTCTGCCTGATGGTTTCACCACCCAGACAGCCTGCGGAATTATTCAGAGAAGCCCATCACATTCTCCTGTGAGAAACAGGTCCCACCTCACCCTCTTGTTACTATGACTCTGGCCTTTCCTTATACACTCTTATGCAATTCCCATGTGGCCCAACATGGTGTGCAGTGTCCTCTTTCCTGACCCCAGATTGCATTTATTATTAATAAACTGATGTCAATTTCAACTGTCTAGTGTCCACAGGTCAGGTGTTCAACCATCTGTACTATTTAAGATAGAGGATCCCTCCCTTGCCAAATCATTGATCAGAAAGTGATCAGAACTGGTACACAGGTCTCACCATCTATAGCAGAACTTTGACCTCAGTGATCAGAGAAAGGCTAGTCAAGGCCCTGGCTTTTAATCCCAGCATTTCCGATTAGACATGTAACTTAAACCCTCTTAGTCTCAGTGTTCCTATCTGGGAGGTAACTACAATAACATTGGTCTCCACCTGCTTCATAGGTTTGTGTAACGTCTCATAATGAAAATTAAGGACATTTTATACACTTCACTTAGTCTAGGATGAATGGAGTTATTGGAGATAATTAAACAGTTCCTTCTGAGTGGCTTGGAGCATTACTCCTTATCCCTCCTACATATTCCCCTGAGTTGCTACCTGGGGGAGAGAATCAGGAGGAAGCAATAGAAGGGGAGGAAAGAAGAGAAGAGATAGGATAGTGGAATTATTTGAATGCAGCAGAAATGACATAGTAGTGTCTTTTCTTTGGAATATTTTAAGACAAATACAGCTAATTGTGCCAGCACATTTCTGAATATAGAGCCTTGTTTTGGCACAAGTTCTGAGAAAGTTATAATAAAGGTGTGTTTGGAGTAAGGATAAGGTATCTATAGCTAAAGGCATGGGAAAGAGGAGAATATTACATGATAGTGATTAAGAGGGGTTTACCATATCAAGGTATGAGTAAAACCAGTCTTTGGGTAGAGCGAACACTCTCAAAGTAGAGTAGAACAAGAAAGCATAAAGAACTTGCCAAAGAGTAGGCAAGTCAGGAGGTCGGCAGGTTAAATCCTTGTGAAAGGGAGCTTGGAAGTAAGTGTTAAAAGGGCTGAGCCTGGGATATTTTATTTCCTGTTTGTAAGAAAGTTTAATTTTATATTGGAGATAATGGAGAAGCATTAAAGTGGTGAGTGTGTTGTGGTATTACAATCAGATCTGTACTTGAAAAAACTCACTGTGGCAGGAAGTACAATGAGATTGCACTGGCAAATTGAAAGCTAGGAGGTACTATTAAGAGACTTCAGGTAAGAAATGAGAGGAATCAAGCTATAGGTGTGGCAGAGAGTTCTATGTGAGAGTAACATTCCGTGTACAGAGTGTATAGTGCTGATGGTTTCTTGCATCAACACTTCCACTGTGTAGCTGGTGACCTTAAGCAAGTCCCTTTCTTTCTCTAGGACTCCTTTACTGCATCTGAAAAATGAGATGACTGGACTAGATGTATTACGTTCTGTTCCAACTTTAACAATCTCTAATACTATGATTCTGGTCCAATTTGAATGGCATCCAAGGAAATTTGGTTAGTGAAATTCCCAAAAGTCCTCATTATAAAGTGGTACCATAGATTAGAGCCCAGGGCAGTTATGAAAATACTTTAGAAGACTATTATTAAGGATAATAATAGCATTTTGTTTTTATACAACACTTTCACACCTATAATCACTCATAATCTGTATGTCTTCATCATATTATTGTATATAATGATGATTATCTTCATTTTAAAGGTGAGGAATCTAGTCCTTGACAACTCAAAGACTATTTTTAAGGTTCCAAACAAGTCATAGTGTAGTCTGGACTAGAATCCATGTTCTGAATTTATCCTGCAGATCTCTTCACATGATTTTGAACCTTCAAAGTGCCCTGAGTCTTCCAGGTGCATACCTAATTAGGACCTCACCCAGGCCACTTCAATGAGCCCTGAGAATAATAGTCATGAGGACCAACTTCACCTTGGTTTGTTAGATTGCTAGGAATGAGTTTGAGTATTTATGACCCACCTCTACAATATAAATACTAGGAAGAGATTCCAAGTAGGTTCATTTTGAGAATAAAGGAGCCCTCAGTGTGGTTACATGCAAACAGAATCTGAAATTTTCTCATTTTCTAAATGAATTACAAGTAAAAGAATGCAACTTTAAAGCATTTTTTCCAGGCAGCTCAGAGAGCTTGACTTTATTTTTAGCCTGGCATTCTGGCCTGGGAAATGAGATACTGTAGGAGAGAAAATTTTAAGATGAAGGATTTTTCTTTGCCCTTTATTCCTCCATTATTTGTGAAGGAAGGACCCACCAGGAGTCTGTGATTAAAAGAGAGAAGACATTCCTCACAGAATTCTTATCCCTTAAGAGATGGGAAAGATTATGGTATATTGTTTTCCTGTCCTGCTGACTCTTTGAACACAGCCAAATCTACAACTTACACTACTTCCTCCAATCCCCAACACGTGTTCTATGTTGGCTGGTTGAAGGTTGAATGACTTTTATAAAATAAAGAAAGGAGCAAAGGGGATGATGGAAAGAGGGAGAACAGTGTTTATGTATTCACAATATTCAGAGTATATGCTAGGTGCCAGGCACTGCGTAGTTACTTTATATATGTTATCATTTTCATCATTATAATACCCCTATGAAATAAGTTGCATTAAGTGAAGTAACTTATTTAAAATTACATAGGTAATGCTAGAATCAGAACCCAGGAATGTGTGACTCCAAACCTGTCTCCTCATGATGCTACTTTCCAGTCCTATTAGACAGTTTGCTGTTAGGCCTTAAAAGTTTATCCAAGAGGACAATCACAATTTTGTACAATGTGACTAAAATCCAGGAGTCAAAAAGGGTATCTAGAAAATAAGTGGGATTGCAATAAAAATTTGTCCATAGATTTTTCCATGTTCTTTACATAACCTTGTCCATATCTCCTATTTGTTATTTCTGTTGAGAAAACCGAGGCCAATAAAAGTTATGACCAACACAATTAGTTCATTTCAGAGTCAGAAGTTGAACCCAGATTTCATGACCCATATTTGGGGGTTGGTTCTACTTCACCAAGCTCTCTTATAAGTCTTTATTGACCCATGGTAAAGAGTCAGTGTGGCAAATACACACTTCTTCAACATTACAGTCATTCTAGTGATACTAATGTTTTTGGAACCTTAAGATTTTTACAAATGCTATTCCTAAAATTGTCCATAGTAAATTCATGACTCCACTAATGAAGCTGCAGAAGTACACTCACTGGCATTTTTACAGGTTTTTCTTCTTGTTCCAGAACTGTTCAAGTATTATAAGATTAAGAAATGTGTTTTTAGAGAGATCTGTTCCAGAAATTTTCAAAAGGAAATGACAAGAAATGGTTTCCACACTCTAAAATTAAAAAAATACTCATCTAACCCACTTTAAAGGGAAGTGAGAAGGTGGCAGGAGACGATGTAACAGAGACTTCATGAAAAAGCTCAATCCCTTGTAATTAATGGGAACCTCTAAAATCAGAAGCCAAGCCCATTAATCATTCAGCCAACTCTCCATGAGGTTGGCATCAGCCACTCACCCACACACCTTTAATGACTCAATTCACAACGGACAAACTCGGAACTGCAGGGATGGTCTGCAGAGCATTTTAAAACCACTGCCAGTGGAACGTGAATGCTGTCATTCAATCAATGAGTTTGTTCCGAAGACTGGACTAGGAGGTGCTGCAATTGCTTTCAAGATTAGAAGCTATTTTTTCTCAATATATGGTAGGAATTCTTAACAATTAGACCTTACAAGGGAAAGAGGTGTCTTGTCAGATGGTGAGCTTGAGATGCAGAGGATTGATGAAGGTGCAGGAGGAAGAGTACTTCCATTAGGTAAGAGCTGCATTATGTTTCCTTCCAATTCAAAGCTATTTATGTTCTTCCCTCGGTTATTTCGTGGAGTGATATAATTAATTGAGAAAACATATAATGGATCAAATTCCTCCAGGCCACTACCAGATGTATTGTAAGAGCACAGGGAATCTCCAAAAGGAAACTGGCGGGAATCATGTTCATTTAAAACTAGATATCTCCCCAAGCCCATACTCAGCTCACCCAAGAATTTTGCACAGGGATCACCACCAGTTTTCTAGGGAAAAGAAAAATGTCTTCTACATGTTTCATCCTCATTCTCCCAAGTATTCATTAAACCTTAGCAATCTAAAGTTCATATAACTGGTATATGTAATTACATAGATCTTACCACATGGATGGAACACTTTAATTTTATTAGAAAAGGGAACAAACATTCTAGATTATTTTTAAAAATATTTTTATTGATTTCAGAGAAGAAGGGAGAGGGAGAGAGAGATAGAAACATCAGTGATGAAGGAAAATCATTGATCAGCTTCCTCATGCATGCCCCTGACTGGGGATCTAGCCCACTACCCGGCCATGTGCCCTTGGCTGGAATCAAACCCAGGACCCTTCAGTCCGCAGGCCAATACTCTATCCACTAAGCCAAACCGGCTAGGGCTAGATGATTTTTTTAAATATGTGTTTTCTGTAAGGTGGTATAGACTCTGTCTCCTCACTTTCCACCAGATATATACATATACTGGATTATGAAATAAGATTGCTGTTAGATAGTTGCACAGGTATGAACTCTGAAAACTGCATAATAAGGCAATTCTGATTATTTTCCTTTTATAGTGGAAGACCCTGAGATTCCAAAAAGTTGAGTGATAATTCCAAGATGACTCTCAAACTTCTCCATGATTTTAGAAGAAATATTTACTTCCAGGCCATGATGCCTCCTGAAGAATGGGGGGGAGGGGAGAAGACAAGTACTAATACCCAGCAAACTTCCATTACAAAGAAATAACATGATGACACCACTGGAATTTCAACTTGTCCTCCAAGCATACAAAGAATTAAATTTACAAGAACTCCCAGCCTCCTAATACATCAGGAGTTGACTATAATTTTCTTTAATTCTATAAATATTATTTATTATGGATTGAATTCTGTTCCCCCAAAGTCCATATGTTGAAGGTCTAAACCTCAGTACCTTGGCATATGACTGTATTTGGAGATGGAGCCTTTAAATAGATGGTTAAGTTAAAATGAGTCATAATTTAATATGACTGCTGCCTAATAAGAGGAAATTTGAAATGCCAAAGAGACACTAGGATACACGCAAACAGCAAAAAAAAATTGTGTGAAGAGCCATCGAGAGAGTGGCCATTTGCAGGCCAAGGAGAGAGGCCTCAGAGGAAACCAACCCTTGACATTTGCCAGGACCTTGATCTTTGACTTCCAGTCTCAGGGACTGTGAGGAAATAAATTTCTGTGGCTTAAAGCTACCCGACTGGTATTTTGTTATGGCAGTCCCAGCGATAAAAGGCATTATCTTTATGAAAGTGGTTTTCTTATTCAGACAAAAATGAATAATGGATATAATTGTTACTTCTAGTCTCAAAAGATGAAATACACTATGTAAGTCTTTTACATTACTCTGATCAATCCTGCTTTCTGATCTATCAGGACAGAGAAATTTAAGGCATATATCACGGTAGAATTGGGACAACTCCAGTTGGAATTCTACCAATGAAAAACGCATAGACTATTCATATGTATAAGATTTAAGCTAGAGGATTTAAATAAATATATTCAATATTACAGAATTCTATTTTGGTAGCTTGCTAGTCATATTCAATATTGTTCACTAAAGAAACTCAGCAATATATGTGAAATTACACACCCACATATAAATACATACATTTGTAAGGACAAATTCTGTTTATATCCCTGGAATCTCACAGATCTAAATAAGTGTGCTGTCCAACAGAAATTTCTGTGATGTTGAAAATATTCTATATTTGTACTGTCCTAGATAGCAACCACTATTTATGTGTGGCTATTGAGCATTTGAAATGTGACAAGTGTTGATTTTTTACTTTTATTTTAATTAAGTTAAATTTAAATAGCCACATGTAGCTAGTTGTTATCATATTGGATAGTGCAGTTATAGACTATATGGAAACATTTAGTGTTATTTGGAAATATTTAGCAAGTAAGGCTAAACACAAACAAACAAAAAATTCAGTGCCTTGTAATATTTTACTAGACTCCATTTTTGCTCCACAAACACTGATTCAACCTTTTTAAGAAACGAAAAACAAAGAGGAAATTTAAAGCCTATGATTTATATAACAGATAGTTATATATATATATAAGGAAACTTAAAGAATTATAGAATTTTAGACCTACAGGAGATCTTAGAAATAGGTAGTTCTGTATTTCTGATTTTAAGAAAGTGGACTGGGTACTTTCTAAAAATCTCTGCACCTTGCACCAAACCATCACATATATAAGAAATAAATCAATTACTATAAAGTCATATTCATAAACAATAAAAATCACTCAAAGAGAAATATAGACTGCTGGGAGAAGCTACTGCCATGGTGACAATGAGGAGAGACACCTGTCATTCTGTCATCCCACAAGGAGGCTCTCGGGGACAATGAAAATGTGTGTGAGAAAGCCATGTGGAAAATTCTCTCGAAGACAAGCATTTAACCAACACCAATAACCAGAGGAAAGCTAATACATCACAGAAAATAGATAACCGAGTAATCTGCAAAGCTTTCAAAATAATATATTTAACTATCTTTAGTAAGATTATCATATTCCTGAAAAAAAAAGCTATGAAATAAAGATAGGAGATTATGAAACATGAGTAGACAACTATAACAAAGAAATATATATATTTATATATATTTATATATATATATATATATATATACTGAAATTCATGCACTCAGGTTTGGGGATGGGGGTCCCCCTCAGCCTGGCCTGTACCCTCGGGAAATGTCTGACTGATGACTTAGGCCTGCTCCCCCGCCCCACTGGGCATCAAGCCTGCAACCCAGGCATATGTCCTGACCTGGAATTGAACTGTGATCTCATAGTTCATAGATCAACACTCAATCTCTGAGCCACACTGGACAGGCAGAACCAAATAATTTAAAATGAAAAATATAATGTTAAAACAAAACAAAACAGGTGAAGGGTAACCGAAAAGCTAAATATTAAGTTGAATTCACACAGAGAGAACATAGAAAATGAGATAGATATTAAGTGATAACGGAAAGTTGATCCAGAATTCCAAAACTATCTGAGTTCCAGAATCAACAATCAGAAAAAAAAAATGGGAGAAGAGGCAATATTTAAAGAAATAAAATGACAAAGGAAGGAAGGAAGGAAGGAAGGAAGGAAGGAAGGAAGGAAGGAAGGAAGGAAGGAAGGAAGGAAGGAAGGAAGGAAGGAAGGGGGGAAGAAAGAAAGGAAGAGAGGGAGGGAGGGAGGGAGAAAGTCTGCATTCTTGGGTTATAAGAATCTGAAAAACTGAAACGAATTACAAACTACAAAAACCTGGACAAATAGCTGTAAAATTTCAGAAAGTCAAGGGAAGAGAAATTCCTAAGAGCTGCCAGAAAGAAAAGGCAGGCCCCCTACAAAGAGGTGAGAACAGAGTGACATCAGCCATCTCATTAGGAAATCAGAGCACATTTTCATTCTAGGTGACATTTTTTTCTGGAAGAACACAGATGTTTGCCTGAGAACTTAAGGGCTAATCTGACATTTCACTTCTCTATAACATGGAGACAGAATGGCAACTCTTAACACCTGCAGAATCTTTTTAACAACATACCCTCTCAGAAATTTTTTCACACCTAAATATTCCTGAAGCATCAGAATACTGACAACCTCCTCTTGGCTCCCCTAACATGAGGTTTGTAGTCCAAAAGAGAAAATCTGCTCACTTGCTCTTCACATGTTTACCTTACCCTGGAAGTTCCTTGTACCTGGAATGGTATCCCATTCACTGTTGGTTTGCAAACTGGCCCCATACATTGAGGGCAAAGAGAGAAGGAAGAAGAAAAACACAGGTCACTCCAGACTAGGAGATGGCAGTTTTAATAAATGATGAAACTTACCGATAAAGCTTCTCTTGCTGTCTGCAAGATAAGTAGATTGGCACACCCACCACCAGAATCTGCAAAATTGATGTAGAGGCCTTAACGGACCTTAGTCATGTAAACCATCCAGATGATCTCAATAACACAGTGCTATCTCATGGATGCATCCTTGAAATGGCTCTGGCTATAGAAACAGGTGAGGGGAGGTGTCAGGGTTGGGTAGAGTGTATATTCCCAGCACACAGAAAAACACATGAGGAGCTTCTGATTGTTTGGATTCAGTTTCAGAGTCAACTTGTGACTCTCCATGACCTCTTCCAACACTTAACTCCCCTACAATCAGTTCTTGCAATCTACCTGCCTTCCTCATATATGCAGTGTGTCAGCAGGGGTTTCACTAGTGTGGACATGACTCCTTTGGCAGCTATCTGGCTGCTCCAGAGGCAGCTGCAAAAGAAAACACAGATCAAGATAATGATCCCCAAAATAAGTAACATTGTTTTCCCACCAAGAGCTCAATGATTTGAACTACTGATTTATTAAATTCCCCATCCCTACTAGGTACCAGATATTTCAGGGTGTCCACTTGTGTCTTCTGGTGACATAATGAAGATGATACATTAGGAGACTTAGGTAGGAACACACAACATTCTGTTTGGACAATAGTACAGTTTCCTCCTTGGGAAACAGGCGATGAAGCCCAAGGCCATTCTATTTTGGAGGAAAGATTTTCTCAATAGAGACATTTCTGTGTTTAGTAAAGATGGGCTTTATTGGCTATGCTATCTGGTACCACTTGCTGGGTGAATTTAGGAAGAGCTTTCTATGTGTACTAGAAAGTCCTCCAGGCCAGTGGAGAGAACAAAAATAGTGGTCAAATGATTGTACCACTGAAAAACAGAATGTGCCTATCTGGCCCTGAGTAGAAGGAGGTTGGCAGCTTTAGCAATTTGACCTGGCTGTGCATACTATTCTTGTTAGGCAAGGGAGGCAGAGTTGGCAGGAAGAGATGGGCTGGGGCAGTTATGCTGGGACAGAACTCCCCTCTTTCTCCCTCTTCAATGGCACATATTCCATTCCAGTAGTGAGTACAGTTCAGCAGGTGTGGATTGCAGCAGGAAAATGAGGTACCAGTGGATTCTGAGTCATTACCCCTCACCCAGGTCTGTGGGACATCCTATTGCAAATTCCACTTGATGACAGCGCTCTCAGGATTGATGGGGCTCAGTGTTCTCAGCAGCATAGCATGTTGATCCATGGGGAGAGTCAAGGCAATGGCCAGCTGTCTCTTGTGACTTGTATACCTTTGCAGTGTTGGATGTCCCATCAGGGGTGCCCAGGCTGGCATATAGGGCAACAAGTCCTACTGGTTGATCATTCAAATCCTGGGGCAGTACTTTAGTTCACCTGATAAATAGTTTACCCATTAGTCATTTAATCTGCTGCTTTAATATTCTAGTCATCTTTCTATCAATCCTGTTCCCCAAAGGTTATAGGGAAGATAGAACCTCCCTTTAATGTCATTTTCTTTTGCCCAGTCTTGCACATCATGAGCTTTGAAATGTGACACCCTGGCACAGTCTATTAGATGAGGTAATCCATCCACAGCTTCTTTGATTCCCTAATGGTGGTGGACTGGTTTACACAAAAACAAGGAAAATTTTGGGTTAGGTCAGAATTAAATCTGTGAGTCAATAACCAAAGTTATGCGGAAAAAAGCATTTTATAAGTCCAGTACAGTATGGTAGACTCCTAGGATTGTGGGCAACATATATAAGATGGTGGCAATGTTGGGCACAGTCGCATGGATGGAGCACAGTACCTTGTTCAACCCTCAGCAGTTTATGGTCATTGGCTATGAGCCATCTGGCCTTTTTACTGGCCATGCAGATTATTGAAAGCAATATGGGCAGGGCATATAATACCCACCTGGTGCAGTTCCTGGCTAGTTTCTCCCATTTACTTATGCCCTCAGGCAACTTATATTGTTTGGCAGTTAACCACCCTTAGTGGGGAGTGTCAGGCTTACTGGCTTCCACTTAGCATTTCTCCTCAGCAATGGTTCCATAACCCTAACCTGGAGGGAGAATTCACTGATAGAGTTTTGCAGAATTTGACCTTGTAGGATGTCAATGCCCAATATGTTCTCTGGTGTTAAAGAGATAAAATCTTCATATTCTCAGTGGGGAAAGCAGCCAACGTGCAGTGTCAGAAGGACTTTTGACTATACCATCATTGTGCCAAGGGGGCCGGAAAACTTCTGGGGGTTACCACACCAGATCAGCAACTGATTGCCCAACATTATAAATGCCTTGCCTTATGCTTGGGCTCAGCATGGATATCACCATCCCATACTAGGGGTTGGGGGCAGACTAAGTATCTTGGCTTTCATTGCTACATTGACTGTAGCTTGATCATCCCTTGAAAGTCAGGGCCATAAATGGCCTCTCATTCCCAGTCCCCTAAGGAGTTTTTGCACTTTCTCTATAAATTTCCATGGTCTCATGGGCCCAGGGAAATCTCCCTCATTGAGCCAAGCCACCCTGCATCCAGTCCATAAGGGAGTGAGGCCCTTGAACCACCTGAGTGTATGCAGGCACTGTCCAATCAGAGAAATGCCACTCCCCCATATCCAATAGCCACACTAACAACTTCTGGATACTGTCCCTGGCTTTACTAGACTTTGGCAGCTACAGCAAGAAGCTCAGAGGGAGTATATTCTGTCATCATGGCTGTTTTCCTGAACTGAGGACTGGCTCGCTGTCTGGGGTTGTGGTAGCTGTGCTTTTACTTTCTTTTTCATTAGGGTTCGAATGGCACAGGGAGCTCTCTGAGCTTCACTGTCAATCATCACAATATTTTCCTCTTCACTTTCCATTTTTTTAGGGATTCCTCCTCTTAATGTCTCAATCAGGCTTTGTCACAAGTGCTTGGGCCTTATTCTGTAGCAGCTTACACCCTTTTAGATTTGCAAAATGGCATGGTAAGGTCTCCAACTTATCCTGCTTGCCACGTTGTTGTCCCAAAGCTAACTGCCTGTCTTTGTCTAACTTATCTCTTCTTCCAACTTTCTAACTTGAGCTTCAGCTATAGCTGGGCTTCAGTGACAACTGAACTTTCCACAACAGAGGCCAGCCCACTGAATAGCCATTCGTTTTTCTTATTTACTACAGCATGCTATGCAGTTTCCTACACAAATGCATTAAACCAGCAAATGTTTTCAGGATGTCCCTGTACTCATATGGTTGTCCACAAGCATCTAATTTGCAGGCCACCCCACCCCACACAGAGGTCATTGCCAACTCGAGATTTCCCCCTTAGTGCTTCTTTTCCAAGACCCATTTCTTTGATGTCCTGACTAGCTTGCTAATTGTTGGTTCCCAAACTGGCTTTCATACACAAAAGAAGAATAGAGAAGCAGGCCACTCCAAATTGGTAGGTGGTAGTTTTAATAAGCAAAGAAACTTACTTATGAGGCTTGTCCTGGGAACCAAAAGACAATAACTGCACCACTTTCCAGAATCTTCAAAGTTTACATAGAGGCTTTGACAGAGTTCAGTCAGTAACAGAGGTAGTCTAAACAACACATTGCTCTCTCGAGGCTGAGTCCTTGGGGAAGGTTCTTGTTGAGGTAAGGCACATGGAATAATGGAATACAGCTTCCAGGACAGGGAAGAAGGTAAAAAACATCCAATTACCCAGGTCCAGTTCTCATGTCAACTGGTGGTCACACCCTCTGGAAGACCTCCTCCAACACACAGATAGGTGATCATCTAAACTCCCCTCATCCCTCAAGGTCCGCTTAGGGCACATTTACTCCACAAAGCCATATATAGTTCATGGTGGCCCCCTCTTCTTCTTGGCTCTTAAATATGCAGTGTTTGTTCAATATACTTTGACATTTTCTGAATTATCTGAATGCTCTTACTGATAACCTACATTGAATGCTTAGTATACACCTAGAACTTTGCATCTGTTATTTTACTTAATCTTCAAAACAATACTACTATGTAAACATTATTATTGTTACTCCTACTATACAATAAAGTAAAGGGATGCCAAGTAACTTGTTAAAGATCAGAGATCAAGTTCATGACAGCTAGGACAGATCAAAGTTTGCCGTATTTGGTTGTCCAGTTTAAGTATGGTACAAAAGTGTGCAGCAAAGGGCCAAATGGAGTCTTGTATTTAACCCATTCTTGGTTCGACAAGCCAACAATAAGCCCTATCTGGAGGAAACGATGTCTATCTAATTCACCCAAGACACTTACGGGTTAGTCACTGAGAGAGGCTTTAGGCCTGCTAGGTCCATGACTCACACCTAACTGCTACACTTTACCACTCTTCATTTAGAAGATTAAATAATGAGGTCCTGAAAAAGAAAATAATCTTTTTAAATTTACAAGCCTGGTGGATTCTGGGTTGCATTTTAGACAGTCCATTGCTCTTTCTGCTACCTTACTTGGGTTGCTTTCTACTTAGATTTTATTATACACTGTCTATCATTGTTTTCTGATTATTTCTTGTATCTATATCATATACCCACAATGCACTGTCAACTTGAGAGGAGGGACCATTCTAGCAGTTATTTCAGCAGCACACCCCATATGCCCAGGTATAGAGAAGACTCCTGTAGATGTTCCTTAACTTGAATGCAATGCTACTCATAATGAAGTTGCCCTATGACCCTGGAAATACCTCTGCAGTAGCATCTGGTCCTGAGAAGAAGACATGCTCACAGAGTCTTGAAAAAACAAACAAACACATCAATCTGGACTCATCCTGCTGGGAGGTAGATGCCATCAGCTCCCTAATAAGAGAATTTCTATCCTACTTAGGGTAGTTAATATCACTAGCTTCCAAATAGAAGCAATCCTGACTTGAAGGCATTCTTGGAAAATTTCCTTTATCTTCCTTTTTTCATGCTCGATTCCATCTTTAAAGCACTATAAAAAGATATGAAGAATGATTGTGGAATCAGGCCTTAGAGATTCAAAGTGTAATAACTTACATATGTCTTGAAAGGTTTAGGTATTAAGATGAATGACATAAGCTCCAGGCATATTTATGGAGTCAAGAAAAGCAATATTATTTTATATAAATATATATTTTATAAAAGAATAAATGGAGGGTTTTAGCAGGTCTCATGTCTGAGGTGCCTTAGGTTATGCTGCTAATAACTGAATGACCCGGGAATGGATTTTTGTTCTATCTAACTCTCAGTTGGGTGATTCTTCTCTCATCACAGCTGCTGTATCCTGGAGGGTGAGGGGAATGTGGTCCCCAAAATGCCATAAAAGGTTAATGCCTGAACATTTCTTTAGCTATGTATGTAAGCTAAAGCTGATATACTCCAGGAAGTGTGCCACAGATAAGGCATCTTGGGGAGTTAAAAATAAATTCTTCTGATTGTCCTTTAGAAAATTAGAGGAAGAGATCATATTATGGCCAGGTAAAAATTCAATAAAATCTTTCATAGAAGGAAGATGACTAAAAATTTCAGCTCTGACCCAGCCCACAGGCAATTGCAGCCATTCACAAAAGGATCCCTGCCCTTCCAAAATAAATGTCTGCTCCACTTGAGTTAAAATTAGACACACATCAATTTCAGCTGTTGACACAGAAGCTTCTGACAAGCAGGGTGGATAGAATCCAGAATCCTCTACAGAAATGACCAGGCTCTGTAGACATCTTCCAAGACACCCAGAGCTAAATGATTCAAGTGTCTTACCATTTCCTCACCACCCTCTGGCCATATTCCACAATGAGCTGCACCCCATGAGCCCCAGGGCATGAGTAAAAAGTGCCTCTCTCTTTGTGGCAGGGTTTCCAAGTGGAATGGTACAAAAGATCGTTTTATTTCTTTTTTAAAAAATATGTTTTGATTGATATTAGAGAGAGAGGAAGGGAAAGGGGAAGAGAGAGAGAAACATTGATCTTAGAGAGAAATACCAATCAGTACTTCTTGCACTCCTCCTGGGGATAGAGCCTGCAACCTGAGCATGTGCCCTGACCAGGAATTAAACCAGAAACTTTTTGATGCATTGGATGATGCTCAACAAACTGATTCACTGGCCAGGGCAAGATGGTTTTATTTTTTATAATAATGTTAATTCCTATGGTCTATAAACTTGCCTCACTAGCAAAATATTCATTATATAATTTACCCATTCTTTGACCATCATTAATAGCATAATAAGGAAAAATGCATATATGCTTCTAATAAAAAATATAGGGTAAGATAAGAGACCAACCGAAGGTCTAGTATGAATGCATATAAGCACAACCAAAGGATGTAAGACAATGGGGGGTGAGGGCATGTATGTGAGGCGGGGTGGAGGGGCAACGGGAAGATATGCACACATGTAATACCTTAAAAATGGGGAAAATAAAGGCAATTATTACTAAAATATATTTATTTTAGTCTCTACCATTCTATGAAAAGTACTCAGATTTCCATAAAAAAATTATGAAGCAAAAACTCAGACAACAGACTTATAGAATACGTGAACCAATAACAGTCTATTTATATCTGAAGAAATTGAATTTGTTGTTAAAAACTTTCAAAGGAAACTCTAGGTCCAGATCTCTTCATTTGCAAAGATTTCTTTAGTGACACTGAAAAATTATCCTATATAATAAAAGCCCAGCAACTGAACAGTAGAACAGCCAAAATAATTGTTCAACCAGTTGCTATGACACACACTGACCACCAGGGGGCAAATGCTCAATGCAGGAGCTGCCCTCTGGTGGTCAGTGTGTTACCACAGTGGGAATACCACTCAGCTGACCAGGATTAGTGGCTGCTCCCACTGTGAAACCTGGACCAACAGGCAGGAATCCGGGTTGCAAGTGTTGCCTCCTTGCCCAAGGGCTCCTTTTCCTCACTCCCTGCCACCTCCACTGGATGCCCACAAGCCACGCTGTACCACCTGCCAGACTCGCATAGCTGACCCTGGAGGTTGGGAGGCAGGTTCATGGCCACCATGGGACTGAGGCCTACTCCGCCGACTCTCAGTGCTATTGTCCTGACCCCTACCAGGTCCACTGGAGAGGTGAGTGCTCCAGCTCCACAGAAGATGCTGGACCAGGGAGCATCTGCTCAGAGAGCGAGTCCACAGCCACTCAGCAGACCAGGATGAGTGGTGCTCCCACAGCAGGCCAATCCCTACAGGCCACCCTCCCCCCTCCACAAGTGTATGAGTCCTGTACACCAGGACTCTAGGATGGATGGATAGATAGATAGATAGATAGATAGATAGATAATTACAATAAGTTTAGTTAGCACATCCCTGAGCTCACATAATTACCATTTTGTTGTTGTTAAAGCTCTCCTCTCATAGTGACTTTCAAGAATACATTACTGTTAACTCTAGTCACTATGCTATACCTTAGGTCCCCAGAACTTATCTATCCTATATAATAAAAGAGAAACATGCAAATTTGACCATACCTTTACTCTTGATTGGCTATGCTACCAACCAATCAGGAGTGGGGGTGGGGCCAAGTGGCACAAGCACTGGGCCCCAGGGGTGGAGATGAAATGGTGGTGGTGGCGAGCACCCAGCCCCTGGGCACTGTGCGGGGAAATAGCGGCAGCAACAGCAGTGGTAGCGGTGGAAGGGAGCATCCGGCCCCTGGGCACTGTGAGCAGAAGTGGCAGCGAGCACCCAGCCCCTGGGGCCGGGTGGTCGCAGGCAGCCGGGGCTGAGTTGAACAGGGTGATGGCTGGGCAGGCTGGGGGGTGAATCATCAGTTGGACATCCCCTGAGGGCTCCCAGTATGTGAGAGGGGGCAGGTTGGGTTGAGGGACCACCCACCCCCAGTGCACGAATTTCATGCACCGGGCCCCTAGTATGTATGTGTGTGTGTGTGTGTGTGTGTGTGTGTGTGTGTGTGTGTATATATATATATATATATACATATATATATATATATATATATATATATATATATATATATATATAAAAGCCTAAGTGACTGAAAAACTGGTCGACCAGTCACTATGATATGCACTGATTATTAGGGGACTGACACTCAATGCAGGAGCTGCCCCCTCATGGTCAGTGTGCTCCCACAGTTAGAGAGCCACTCAGCTGATCAACCCATCCTGGTGGCCCACCAGTCTGGCCGCAGCCGCTGATTCCCTCAATAGTTCTGCGGGTTCAATCTCTGGAGAACTGGCTAGGCACCAATAGACCAGCACTGCCACCACAGTCCTGACAGCACTGCCGGCCTCCTAAAAGTTAAACTTGGGCACCATGGTCACATCCCCTCCTTAGATTCTTGGCAAGGAAGAAAAGATATAAAAGCTTCCCTGCCAGGTAGCTCCTGACTACTAGTGCAAACATCATTGGGATGGATCCAGATTCTGGGCCAGCAAGGCCATACCACCACCTGCTCAGAGGGCCGATCATGTCCCATTCCCCCATCCAACTTGGATGGATGCCAGATGCAGGGATCATGGCTGGCAAGCACTGCTGTGGTGGTGCGAGACTCTCCTGATCAGGACTGATTGGGCACAAGCCCACAGCAGGCACAGTGGGGCTGGAATGAGTAGGAGCAGTAGGCAGGAGCAGTAGGTAAAGTTGGACTGCCAGTTTAGGCCCAATCCCCACAGGCCATGCCAAGGGACCCCACCTATGCACAAATTCATGTACCAGACCTCTAGTTCATCTTATAAGTGAAATACTTTCCCATTTACCTCACCCCTCAGCCTCTGGCAACCACTCTTCTATTCTCTGTTTCTCTGTTTTTAGAATCCACATAGAAGTGAGATCCTATTGTATTTATCTTTCTCTGACATATTTCACTTAGCATAATACCCTCATGTTCTATTTATGTTGTCACGAACAGCAGGATCTTTTTAAAGGATAAATAATATTATTTACATACATATATATATATATATATATATATATATATATATATATATGTAATAGAGGCCCAGTGCACAAATTTGACCCACCCTCTCACCCCACGGGGGTCAATCAGGCCAGACCAGTGTGGAGGAAGGGATGCACAGGGACAGCAGCAGTTGGCTGGCCAGCCCTGCCCCTTATCAGGGTGGACTGGGCCAGCCAGGGGGAGGGGCTGTGGGAGGTTGGAAAGGGAGGCCAGTCAGGATCACGATAAGGCTGGTTGGCTGCCGCAGTCATAGCAACTGATCAATTGGGTCATTCCAATCATTCTGGCATTCCAGTCACTTGGCTTTTATATATATACTAGTGGCCCAATGCATGAAATTCGTGCACGGAGCGGGATTCCCACAGCCCAACCTGCCCCCTCACACGTACTGGGAGCCCTCAGGGGATGTCCTACTGTCCCCTCACCCTTGGCCGAAGCTTTAGGCCTTGGGCACCCAGCCATCACCCTGGAATGGGGCTATTGGTTGGCTCTGCTCCGGCCTGCTCACCCAGCCCTGGCCTTAGCCCCAGTGGCAACTGCCCAGTCCTGGGGGCACCCACACTCAGCAGCCGCACGCACCAGCCTCACCTGCCTCCTGTCCTCGTAGCTCCTGTCCCACATGGCACGCCGGCTGGCCCCTCCCATTCCACCCCTCCCATCCCACACAGCTTCTACCCCACTCAGCATGCCAGCCAGCCCTTCTCTTCCTGCACGCTTCCCATCCCAGGAGGCTTGCAGGTCGGCCCATCCTGTCCCATGTGCCGCATCCCCCCGCTGGCCACCCATGTGCCTCAGCCCCGCCCCCTGCCTCGCATTACTTGGCCCCGCCCCGGCCCCTGATTGGTTGGTAGCATAGCCAATCAGGAGCCAAAGGTACATCACAAATGCATGTTACTTTTTTATTAGATATGATATATATATATATATATATTAATATTAATATTAGAGGCCTGGTGCACAAAATTCATGCACAGGAGGCAGGGGATGTTCCTCAGCTCAACCTGCACCCTCTCCAATCTGGGATTTCTCAAGGGATGTCCAACTGCCTGTTTAGGCAGCAATCCAGGACTGCTGGCTCCAAACTGCTCACCTGCCTGCCTTCCTGATTGCCCCTAACTGCTTCTGCCTGCCAGCCTGATCACCCCCTAACCACTATCCTGCCAGCCTAATTGATGTCTAACTGCTCCCCTGCCAGCCTGTTTACCCCCAACTTCCCTCCTCTGCCAGCCTGGTCACCCCTAACTGCCCTCCCTTGCAGGCCTGGTACCTCCCAACTGCCCTCCCCTGCAGGCCATCTTGGGTGGCCATCTGTGTCCACATGGGGCAGGATCTTTGACCACATAGGGGAAGCCCTCTTGTGTGTTGGAGTGATGGTCAATCTGTGTATTACTATTTTATTAGATAGGATAGAGGCCTGGTGTCTGGGTGGGGGCCAGCTGGTTTGCCTTCAAGAGTGTCCTGGATCAAGGTGGGGGTTCCCTTGGGGTGTGGGGTGGCCTGGGTGATGGGCCTATGGTGGTTTGCAGGCCGGCCACACCCCCCAGCAACCCAAGCAGAGACCCTTGGATTTAGGATTAATTTATGTTCTACAATTGAAACTTTGTTGCCTAGAGTGGAGCCAAGCCTTCTGCTTGCTCTGTGGTGATAGCCATTTCTCTTTGGGTTTATTTAAATTCTACAATTGAAAGTTTGTAGCCTAGAGTGGAGGCCCAAGTGCTAGAGCTGCAGTAGCTTGGCTTCCTCCATCACTGGGGCAACCCTAGCCTCTGCTCTCTCCAGCTCCATGGCTGCCGCAATTTTGGTTGGAATATATTTTCTATAATTGAAACTTTGTAGCATTGAATGGAGGCCTAGGCCAGCAAGGGCAGGCGAAAAGCTTGGCTTCCTCCATTGCCAGGGAAACCCAAGCCTCCCTCCTACTCTTAGTGGCCACAGCCATCGTGGTTGGGGTTTATTTGCTCCTGATTGGCTGATGAGCGTGGCTGTGGGTGTGGCTTGATTGGAGATATGGTCAATTTGCATATTACTCTTTTATTACATAGGATAGACTAGAGGTCCAATGCACAAAATTCATGCAAGGGGTTCAACCCTCGAAGCCCTGGCTGGACCTCGCAGCCCCTCACAGCCCCTCACAGTGCTGGCCAGCCCTTGCAGCCCCTGGCAACCCCTTGCAGCTTCGGGCAGCCCTCGCAGCCCTGGCTTTATATAGAAGGTCATCCAGATGGCTGTTCAGCTGTTCAGTCTAATTAGCATATTAGCTCTTTATTATATAGGATATATGGGATACATATCCCATTTTCTTTATTGGTTTATTCCTTCATTCCTTGAAACAAACACTTAAGTTGTTTCAATGTCTTAGCTTTTGTGAATGATGGTACAAGGAACAAGGCAGGCTGATGTCTCTCTGAGATGGTGATTTCATCGCTAGTTAAAAAAAAATAGGGCACTAAATGGGCAGATGGCAGCTTACTTTAGCTTCCTACAATTACCAGATTTAACCTGCCATGCCTTAGCATGGCTTTGGCACTTGCCTGTTCCCTCTGAACCTCCACTTTCCCTCTGCCAGCTATGACGTCAAATTTCACAGCCCTGACACCTCCTGGACATATTTCTGCCTTTGCCCTTCTGGTTGCCTCTGCCTCTAAATGCTGAGCCTGGGGATCCACTCTCCTGTTCTTAGCTCTCACTCTTAGGGACCCCTTCTGCTGTTCTGCCTTCTCCACATTACCTGCTATTTTCCCTTGGAGCCAGGCCTTTCCCCAGATAAATTAACTCTGATTTCCTAACTGAACGTCTTCCTCCATGTCTCACCAGCATTATCAAACATATCTTGATCTTTTTTGGATGCATCACCATTACAGCACAGTAACCTAGTCCTGACCGGTTGAATACTTGAAGGAGACCAACAAAGGAGAAGCTCAGCATCCCAGCAACTTTTAATTATGATGAATAATAGAAATGTACAACATGGGCCAAATACTGCCATTCCATTTCACCAGGCCATGTTTGCAGCCGTCTGTGAAACATGTTTCATATTTATAACCTATATGTGCTGTTGTTCAGGTTGGGCTGCTGCTTTCCCACAATACATCACACTGCAAGTTGCTGACATGCCCTTCCTGCTGGCTTCTCTGGACTGGGAGGAACTGATTTATTATTATTATTATTGATGTTGTTTCTCTCTGCCTGTGCTTTCAACTGTTCTGTTGGCATTAGTTAAAGGTTCCTTGGGCTTGCAAAGCAGGCAGACATCCCAGTCACAAAGGGAGCTTCCTGCAGGCCCAATCTCTCTGACAGCACAAGGCAGGGGTTCAAAGCAAGAAACATCAAGCATCGTCATTTCAATTAATAAGGACACGGAGATGCTTTGTGATTGGACCCTTTCAACTGACAGGCAGGAAGGTCTCTTGAAGACCCACCAGGGCTGGTGGCACAATGCGGTTCTCAGATCAGGACACTTCCTCTGCCATAATCATGGCTGCTTGCAACAGAAGAGGTGGGCAGAGTAAGGAATATTGCCTCAGAGAGGCAGAGGCCAGGATGAGAGAAGGTTCTGTGTTTCAGAGAAATGCAGAAATGAGAAAAAGTTTTTAATGAGAAGAGAGACAGGATGCCTTAAAGGATCCACAGTGAGGAGGAAATGAGACTAAACTCCCAGAAAATGAGCCATAATGTGCAGTCAATATTGTCCTGCACAGGAGATACCTGAAGTAGTAGCAAGAGCATTTTTCTGGGATTTAGTTTGTTGGTGTTCTAACCCATGTTTTGTGTGCACCTCATTGTGTATCTTGGAGTAATCACTTCTTCCCAGTTTCTTCATCTGAACATTAAGTTGTACAACTCAACCTCCTGCTCACCTGCTGCTCACCCTCAGCTCACCCCCCTGCTCACCTGCTGCCAATTTAATCCATTGACTCTCAAAACAATCTGGAACTCTCTCTTTCCAGTTCCTTCAGAGCTGATTTGCCTGAGTGGCTATATGCAGACACACACTCACATACACACACACACACACACACACACACATACATACACACACACACGTATGCACGCACGCATGCACAACACAGGTGAGATAACTGTTTCAGGAATACAATTTGTTTAATTATAACCCAAATGGTATTTCTAAGTCAAACTATTTACCTTATTTCTATCTTGGCTTCAAGTGGCTTTTAATTTTCTTAAAATATTAAATCATATATGGAATTAAATAGCTTTTATTGAAATACTATATGCCAAAATTCTGCCAGAAAGCTTCACTCACATCCTCTTTGAGCATTCTCATATTTTCAAAAACATGAAAGCAATGATATTATCTCCATTTAACAGAGGACGAAAGCAATGTTTAGTAATTTGCCAAAATCACACACCTTCAAGGGATAAATATATGTTAAGTAATGTTTTCTAACTGTAAATTAAAGGATAAAAACTTGATCCTGATATTTAACAAAATGTTAGAAATACTGTAATCCCCTTCTGAAATTGTAATCCATCTCCATTATGACACTCTCCCTGTATGCTCAGCCTTCCCTTCTCAGGATTGATTATTCCACTCACTCAGAAGTTTACATAGAATCTTCTACCCTCTCATCATGAGGGGCATGATTCTTATTTGAATCTGAGCTCCGCAGTGGAAGAAACCACATCTTACAATTTGTCCTGGAGCTGCTAGCACAAATCATAAGACCAAGAAAATCGAAGCTACCCAATAAAAGAAGAAATAAATAACCATAATTATTTGAGTGGCTTAGTTGAATTCACAGGTGTATAAACTAAAATCCCATTCTATCCTTTGTACTTAGCATCTCTCTATGAAAGATGTAATAGAAAATAGAAGTACCAACATAGTCACTGCAAAAACTTAAGGGAAGGTAGGAAAGGCGGGGATGCTGATCGCCTCTTTCTCTCCGTTAATGGGGTGGTGAAGGACAGAGCACAACATACTGTACTTAATGCAGATTCTGCTCAGTGAAACAATGATTACAATCAATTTGACTACTAATGTGACTTATCTTGTAAATTGCTGGGTCATTAACTTCAACAACATCAATGTGCTGTCACTATCTAATTCCACCAAATTAGTGTCCGAGGTAATAGGAGAACGAATGTATTAGTGCATTATTGGTGGCTAATAGAGACAGCTAGTCTTTAATGTGCTGCAGAGAGCAGCTGAGGCACCAGAGACTGAGATAAGACCAAGGAATGGGCTGCAAGTCAGAATCCACGACACGGTGGCACATTAGGGCAATTGCAGGCACTTATGGCCCCATTTGCCTTGGTGCCTTAGCTGCCAAAAGATCTGGGTGCTAGGGAGAACTTAACCTATGGCAGGAAAAACACACATTCATTGTCCATTGGGGACAAAAGTACCAACAGTGTTGCATTTGAATCATGCAAGAACATCTTTGATCATTCAAGGTCACCTTCTTGAAGGAGGGCCTTTTCTTGCCAGCCTTGTTCGTAAAATGTAGGAGAGAAATTTTTCAGCACACACATAAGGATGGTCCCGTAACTGGAATCTAGAGTGGATCAATCTCAAGATTAGCAAACTGAATTCATATTCAACTTGAAAATTCCTCTGATACTAATACTTATTTCTGGAAAATATCTGAAATATTTGTGTCCATGGTCTAGAGACAGCCATTATACCCTTCTGGCCCATTTTCTTTTCTTTTTGAGAAGGTGTTATACTCACAGTCTATCAGGGGCAGCACTCACACTGCTTAAGCTCATTTCGTGTCACAGTTCATTGAACCAGAGATTAATACCTGAGTGAGGTGGGTCAGGCATGTTCAGTCTCTCAGGAGGATGGAATTAAAATATAGAGATTGAGCCAAAGAATGTTAGACATTAAATGTAACTCTTCCAAGTTGGAGTTGGTGCCAGGGCACCAAAGCCACGTTCAAGGCAATATTATAGCGAGTGGACTCTAAGCACCTTGCAGATGTTCTAAAGTAGAAAGGAGAATGAAAAACCTAAGTGAAAATACAGAGAGAAACTGTGTTAGATGGAAAAATAATGGCTGCTTGAAAACTTTCTAGGACCTGGGTTCATACCCCAAGGTGTATCTGACAATCAGGTTGTATGCATTTCTATCTCCTTCTGCTAAACTGGCTTTAGTAGGTTTTTGTTTCATGCATTCAAACAACCCCTATGATAATCCACTTTCTTCCTGATTGTCAGCAAACATTTATTTATTGATCTCTTGCTGTAGGTAGCACACTAAACCCTGCCAGAGACACTTGAAACCAAAAGAAGCAGTTATTGCTTTTCAGGGAATTATAAATGAGTTGGAAAGATTTTCCTAAGTGTTGGATAGAATTGCATCTTTCTTTGTTGAAAGTGAGACTTGCAGGAGCACAGGATCTGTAATCTGTCTAGTCCTTCCTATGGCTGAGAGCCAAGGTGGACAATGTGAAGAGTATATGAAAGACATCTGGGGTGGAGTTGGTATTCAACAGACCAACTATCCACCACAACTATCCACTACCATTGACTATGGGTCTCCTATGACTTGGCTCTAGGCTTCTCTTCATGGCTACTCAGGAGATGGTTAGAAAGAATATACCTATAATTACCAAGTAACCTAAATCTTAAGTAATCTAAATCTTACATCAGTAACCTAAATCTTAAGAAAAATTTTAATTATCATTTATCCTCCTCCCCCTCTAAGAGAACTGCCAGTATTTTTGGTTTCTGCATCTGAAAGGAAATGCATGGTCTTTTGGATATGCAAGTCTAGGCATCAAAAAAGGAGGGGGCTATAAGTAAAAAATAGCCTCTTCCTGACAATCCTGAAACCTCACTCTGTAGGCCTGCAAATGCAGATTGCAGTTTGCATGTAGAATGAAAATCTTTAGGAATGACTTTACAATATTCTTGATTTCATATGTACTCATATGAAGTGACTTTCTTGCTTTCATTGTGATATTTATTGATCAAAGAAACATCTTCGTTGATATCATTTAAGTTTCATTTAGTTTCTATTGGAATATACTATGTTATATTCCCTTCCCTAAAGAAAAAGGCATTAGTAGGTTGAGGTTGAATGTACGGCCGATATCATTCAAGATAATCAATTTGTATTTCCCATGAACAAATTTCTCTTGCCAAGACCTATTCTACATAAGGTGTGTAAGGTGTTGGGAAGCCAGTCATCAGAAAGCCTATCACTTAGTCAAGATAACAGATACACCTATCACATGTATTGTGGCTCTGGGCTTAAGCTTGATCCTTAATAGATTTTCCACATCTTAGCAAAGAATTACCAATACAGAAGTTGTTACCAGGTGACAGATGGGGCTGAGGATTGATATTTGGCACAATAGATTGGATATATCAAAATTGTAACACTTATAATTACATATACACAAACTTGAAATAAATTTACAAGAAGCTGCCATAAAATGTATGAGGAAATCAAATGCACCATTCTACCATCCTCCATCCTCCCCAAATGTTAACATCTTACACAATTCTAGTACATTATTAAACCAGAATTTTGGCATTTTCATAATCCATAGAGTTTATTCAAATTTCACCAATTAGATATGCATGTATTTATATTAAAATTTAACTGATTATATATGTATATATTCATATATGTGGGTGTTTGGGTATAGTTCTATAAATTAACATTACATGCATAGACTTGTATAACCATCACCACAACCAAGATACTCAACTATACCATCACCATAACGATTTCTCTTATCATTCCTTTATAGCCTCATTCAGTCTTTCCATGCTCTAAACACCCGTAAACCCTGGAAACTGCCAACCTGCTCTCTATATCTACAGTTATGTTATCACACAAATGTTACATAAATGGAATCACACATTATATATATATTCTTCAGTAAAATATCTTTGCATATTTTTGCCCATTTTTGTTGGATTTTTCTTTTCTTTTTTTAAATTACATTTTTATTGATTTCAGAGAGAGAAGGAAGAGGGAGAGAGAAGTGGAAATATCAATGATGAAAGAGAATCATTGATTGGCTGTCTCCTGCACACCCCCTACTAGGGATCAAGCCTGCAACCCAGGCATGTGCCCCTGACCAGAATCAAACACAGATCCTTCAGTCCTCAGGCTAACACTCTATTCATTGAACTAAACTGGCAAGGGTTGGATTGTTTTCCTTTATGTTGTTTGAGACACACTAGAATTTTTCACATAACAAGAATTGACTTCAAACTTTTATATTTTAAATTCCAGATAAGATTTAATCTTGCCCTGGTTATTCTGTTAAAAATTATGCACAAAGGTAGTCATTCAGCTGTTTTTTCCTTATATCTATTTATTAAATACCTATGAATATTCTGCCTAGTTTTATAAATTAATAAGTAATTGTTCTAAGTTACTTTTACATCTCTAATTAATTGGAATGCCTCTCTACAATCTACCTCATTCTACTTTTAAGCATCCTTTTCTACTCTGCACATGGAATCCCCCCCAAATACTCCATACCCTTCTTGTTTCTGTGCCTTCGTAAAGCTGTTTTCTCAAGCTAGAATATTATCCACTCCTTTTTTCATGTAGAAAACTTCTACTCAACCTTCAAGATCCAGTTCAAATACCATCACCTCTATGAAATTTACTCTAACTTCCCCAGCCTGTTAGACACTTCTTTCTCTGTGTTCCTGCTCCACTTGGTTCAATTCTCAACTGCAAGACCTACTACTACTTTTTCACATAATCCTTCAGATTGGCTTAGGTTTTCTCCCTCGATAAAGCAGCTGACAAGAGCACCCTGAATGTGTGAGGCTGGTACTCTGTTATCTAGCACATGCATATTTTGTTCTCACAACCTTTTGAATAGCACACTTCCCAAGAATCAATCATATTTGCTCCCAAATTTGTTTGTGATGATTAGAATTTTAGTTGTAATTATGTAATTAAATAATATGTTATTTAAACTGATGAAATATGAATGTGAAAGTAAAAGGGGTTGCTGTTTCAGTGAAAATTAAGTTAATTTGTTTGGAAAGACTTGATAAAAGCAAATCAAATTAGGTATGGGTGAAAAAATTGGGAAAATAGAAAAATAAATCAAGTTCCAGAAATGTCCAGACTTAAGATTATTATGAGGCAAGTATTTAACTTTTCACTCTCTTTTGAAACAAAAATAAAATTGTAAATTATGTGTAATGTATTATGGCTGTGCTTTATGAAAAAATGAACAAGGGAAACTTCAATCATTGAACTCATATACAAAAATCCCTGATCTTACATTAAAATTAGTTAATTAATTATCATTTTAAGCTAAATATATAGCATTAATAGTTTTTATAGTTCTTCTCTTTAAATCTTTTCATGAAACAAAATACTGGTTAAATTGCATCAGGGAAGGAAGCGTCTATTATATTTTCTTTTGAAACTTATCCAAAGAAACCTTTGTGTTTAAATGCTTTTCACAGATTGAGAGCTTCTTAATGTCAGGAACCTGGCATTTTGCCTGACACATCATGACTATTCAATAAATTATTGTTGAATAAATGAAAAGATATCTGAAAAGCAAATTTATAAAAATCTTAAGAAAATTGTATCTTATGATCTTCATTTAATTATTTAATCTAACTTATTCAAAGAAGTTGTCAGTCTCAAATATCAATAGTCAGTTCAAAGAAGTTAATTCTCTCTCCCTACACAAGTATACTCGCTCAACAGAACTTGGACCTCTTTAATGGTGTTAACTACTATTTATACATACATATATATATTATATATATATATATAATATATATGCAAACACATGTTTATATATTATATGTACAACTATATATCTGTATATATGTGTGTGTGTTTGTATGTTCATATGTATATAAAACATGGTCCTGCACATTTAACTAGATATCACTGTGTCAAAAGTCAGAAGAAGAGGGGCGTGGGAAGTGCAGCAAGAGACTGGACAAAAAGCATGCAACTATGGGAGAGGACAGTGGGGAGGGAGTGAGGGTGGAGGTTGGGATGGGTACCGGGTGGAGGGGAGCTATAGGGGGAAAAAAAGGGGGTGAACAATGTAATTAATAAACTGAACAATAAAGATTTAAAAAACAGTCAGCCTTTCAGCATGGAGATATTCTGTTTCTTAATTATTATTATTTTTCTACATGCTTTTTGTAATATGGTCATGATGTAATCTAACAGAACATAGATACCTAAAATAAAATATTCAAAATATGGATTTAACCCTATGAATTTTATGCAGAGTACAGTAAGACACCTAGAAACCAGTTTTCAAATCTAGATATTGTCTCGGGACAGCATGTATGTAAAATCTGACTTGCTAGGTGAAGTGCTTTTCAAGCTCTAAGAGGTCCGTGTTGCCCCTCTCAGTCAAAATAACACTGAATAGAACTTTGAGAGTGTTCTTCATTGCTCTACCTTTGTAATTAAATTATTTGATGGTCAGTTATTTTTTAGGGCCTGATCCAGCAATTAGAAAAAAACACAAAAGAAAATAAGAAATCAATTTTTATATTGTTGTTGACCTTGGCTGTCTTCCTTTTGCACATTGGAGAATAGGTGACACAATCCATCTTGGTGCAAATGTCAACTAACTTGTCTTTCAACTGGAAAGCTGGAAGTGACAGCTTGGTATATTAAGAGGTCCCTGCCTGAATAAATTGATGTCAAGTTTTATTAGACAAAGTTAGCAGGCACAAGGAAACCACTCAACAGCTATGCATTGAACAAGTGGTATTCAGCAGTATTGCCACTTGTTGAAATAAAGACTGAAGCAGGCAAGGTCTATGTGTTATAGAAGCTTAAAATCCGCGAAAGAAGACATATAACACACACACAACAAGATATATGGTAAGCTTTTTTAGTTTCAAAAGGAACCACTTTTTTGTCCTTTTGGGTTGGAGCTTGGACAAGTTTCTCCTAAGAAATGCCTCCGGGAAGCACCATGACTTCTTGAAGATATAAAGAAACAGAGAACTAGACTAGAGTAAGCAGTTCAGGAAGGTGGCACTTAGCTTAAAAGAGAGATAAATACCACCAGCATTTTTCAAGTATTTATGTAATGCTGTGCTAGATCCTAGAACAGTATTTTTCAAACTAAGAGTTCCAACCCAACAGAGAATTGCAAGATTGCCATTTTGAATGAAATAAAATATGCTAGAAATTTTCAGAATAATACATCAAACATAGTCAAGGTACATATATATTTGTTTCAGTTATGGGTGTGTGGGGTGTTGAGTCACAGAGTAAAAAAAAATATTAATTACTGGGCATTGGAACAAATGAAATTTAAAATGTAGCTCTAGAAAGTCCTTTCCAAACATGGCTAACAATCCAAACCATCTAGGAGTTATACAATGTATACAAATTTGCAAGTGCTATACAAGAGGGGTCCAAGAATTTGTGGAATCTGCCTCATAAAATGCTATGGTCTATGAATCATTAGTTCCAATTAGAACGAGCAGCTGACACACAATGAGAAAATGAACAACCATAAGTGAATGTTTTCCAGCCTAAGCATCAGGACCCACAAGAAGAGTTAAAGAGCGATGACTGTGATGAGAAGCTTACCACTGTTAGAGAAGGTTCACCAGGCATCACTATGAGCAGGGTAGAAGAGAACCCAAGGCATTGGTTTGAAGGGGAAGAAAAAAAAAGTTTGATGCCTCAAGGCACTGTTCAAATAAGTGATGAAAAGTGAGTTCTCAATATGGATTCTGTCAGGGAAAGACTGGTAATGGAAGTAAGACCTGCCTTGGCCCAGCCCTAAAGAATGGTTCAGGCAAAGGCTTCTGGAGGAAAGAGGGGCACCAATCGCTAAGTGTTGAATGAGCTGTGAGAGTTAGTGGAGGGAAAATTAGAAGATGAGCCAGAAATAGAGGTCTGGATGGTAAGTTCACATGTAAGATCAGCCTGTGCCCCTAATACCTGACAGATGTAAGACAAGTGGAATCAAGGTAGGGGCAGGGGATCCTGACAAGATCATCAAGTGGTTTTTTATTCTCCATTCATTTTCTTGACCTCTGCAGCAAACTTAGACAGAAATGTAAAAGAAAGCATCCAAAGATACCCTCTAAAATACTTAATGAGGGTCTTCTGGCTATAAGAGGCTAGATGCTCAGACTCAATAGACTTGGGAAAGAGAATTTTGTTTTAAGGTCACAAAGAAAAGTGCGCATGGCACTCATTCTAACTTCCTCCATTGCAGCTCTGGTTCTCAACAGGTTGCTGCACATTAGAATAATCTGGGAGCTTTCAAAAATTCCCACTGCTTGCACTCCACACTAAGGAAACTAAATCAGAGTTTCCAGGGATGAATTCGGAGCATTTGTGCCTTTGAGAAGTGCCCAGGTTCACATACTCACGTGCAGCCAGGTTTAGGAAGCACTGAGCTGTGAATCCTAAAATTTGCACTGCTAAAGCAGAGTACAGTTCATGCTCTCTTTTTTTTGTTTCTCAACAGAAGAAATAAGACTGACATTTATTTTTTTCCCCACCTTGCCCTAGGCTGTAGATAGAACCATGGACAGCAATGATTCTTTTTCTTAACACTGTAGGCAAAACCAAGGATGAGCTTTTAAGTTGAAGCTCCTGACAGTTGCTTCAGCTCAATGCCAATTACACTACCCCAGACATTCCACCCTCCCAGGCACACCTTGCTAGTGGCAAGCATTGTGAGACTTTTATATTCAAACATCTGTAGTGGCCCTCAATTCTTCAATAGCAAAGCCCAAACTCTTCATCAGGCATTTCCGGCCCTGCCTGATCTGGTTCCAGTCAATTACTCCAGCTGTGGTCCCAGGATTCTGGCTGTAGGGTTGCTGTACTGTTTCCACAAATACCACATTCTTTCTTGTTTCTGCCTTTCTCTTGCTCTTGCCCACATCTGCAGTGGCAACAGTTCTATTCCCACCTCGCTTCATCCACGTGGCCTACTCAATGTCAAAGTCCAGGTGGAGTCCCTACTTGACTATCAATAGCCTAACACTCTATAATGCCTATGAACCTTCTACCCACTACTCCCAGCACTGAGAAAGATGTCACATTTAATGGCAAAAACAGAACTTCAATTGTTCAGTGAAAAAAGATTCATGGTATTTAGATCATTGTGCAACATAATAACTTTGTGGTCCAGTTGCTTGAGATACAGCACTTATTTAACGAATTTATCATTTGGCCTTTCTAAGTCTTGGTTTTATCACATAAAAAATAGGGGAAATAGTTCCACCTTCAGATAATGCAGGAAAATTCTCTAGCACAATGTTCAGCCCCTAATGAATATTCAGTAAATCCTAGCTATTTTTTGTGTGCGTGTCTGTTCCAATGTTCTGATGAATATATGTTCTCTCTTTGACCAAATTGTTAAACTGATAAGAATAGATACTACCCTTGATCTTAGCCAAAAGGCCAAGAAGTGATCCCTTTGCCCAAATTGTAAGATTGCTTAAAGACTGACTTTATTTCATAAACTTTACTACTTGGATTACAATACTATACTAAAAACAACATGGGGTTTGAAATCAGATAATTTTAAGTTTTAGCTCATCCATTTACTGCCTATAAGATTTTGGCATGTTATTTGATCTGTTTGAAACTCAGTGTCTAAAATGGGAATTATAACAATAATGGTATTTCCCACATATTGGAGAATAAAAAAACACCAGCAAGTTCTTTGTTACCTCTCAAGAAAAGTATAATTGTGTTTATAGTAGAGAGTCTATACATGTTTATTGAATTATTTAAAGACATCTAAATTGAAATTATACATCAGTAAATAATTTACCTATGGAAATATAGGCTGTTTTTGTTAATTTAAAAATAAAAAAGTGGATACCAGATCTATGTCTAAATTTCTTCATCTGTAATGTAAAATTAAACCAGAAGAAGATCACTAAGGTCTTCTCTGACTCTAAGTTCTAGATTTTAGGGGAGTGCTTACACTTTTACAGGAGTTAATAAAAAAGATAAGTAGAGGGTTATCTATACTAATAAAAGAGAAACATGCAAATTGAATATACCTCCCCTATGCCCACAAGCCATGCCCAACAGCCAATCAGGAGGATGCAAATTAACCCAACCAAGATGGTTGTGGTCACAGAGTGAGCAGTAGGCCTGGGTTTCCCCCAAATGGAGGAAGCCAAGGTTCCCACCCACTTTGGCTGGCCCTGGCCTCCACTCAAGGCTACAAAGTTTCAGTTATAGAAGATAAATAAATCCCAGATACTAGGGCCTCCACTTGGGTTGCTGGGGGTTGGGAGGGTGGGCGGGTGGCCTGCCTGAAAAGCACCACAGGCCCCTCACCCAGGCAACCCCAGGCCCCAAGGGCTCCCCCTCCTGATCTGGGACACCATTTAGGGCAAACCATTTAGTCCCCAACCATGCACCAGACCTCTATCCTATATAATCCTATATAATAAAAGAATAATATGGAAATTGACTGTCACTCCAACACATAAAACGACTGCCCCCGTGTGGTAAAAAATGGCTTCCCCCATGTGGACACAAGATGGCCACCACAAGATGGCCAGCAGGGGAGGGCAGTTAAGAGTGACTAGGCTGGCAGAGGAGGGAGGTTGGGGGCAACCAGGCCTACAGGGAAGGGCAGTCAGGGGGTACCCAGGCCTGCAGGGGAGAGCAGTTAGGGGTGATCAGGCCTGCAGGAGAGGGCAGTTAAGGGCAATCAGGCTGGCAGGGGAGCAGTTAGGCATCAATCAGGTTGGCAGGCAGAAACAGTTACAGGCAATAAAGAAGGCAGGCAGGCAAGCAGTTGGTGGCCAGCAGTCCTGGATTGTGAGAGTGATGTCTGACTGCCCGTTTAGGCCCTATCCTACTTGGGATTGGGCCTAAACGGGCAGTCAGACATCCCTTGAGGGGTCCCAGGTTGGAGAGGGTGCATGCTGGGCTGAGGGACACCCCCTATTACTGTGCACAAATTTTGTGTACTGGGCCTCTAGTATGTATATATCTCTGTAAACATTTTTATATGTATATACTATATATAAAAATGGTGGAATTATGGGTGAATTAAGCATTTCCATTTTAAGTTTTGTGTTATTTCAAATTTTCTACAATGAGAATATAATAACTTTAGATTTAAAAAAAACAATCTTATTTAAAAAATACATTATTTTTAAAATAGTCCTTAGAACATAAAGGTCTTCCAAAGATGCAAGGGAAATATGTGTGTGTGTGTGTGTGTGTGTGTGTGTGTGTGTGTGTGTGTGTACAATGTATGTTTAGGGCAAGTGACTAAAGCATCCTGTGAAGCTACTCACCAAATATACATTTAGACACATCATTAATTAATTATGTTTAGGAAATTGAAGGGATAGAACAAGTAGAGTGGAAGTGCATATAGAAAGCTTTGTTTGAGACTGTAATGAGATTATTACAATCTTGTTGAAAATTTGAAATTTTTAAAAATATGAAGTTTAAGAAGTCTTCACATTTTTCTGGTAGATAACCAGAAGAGAGGTTGCTGGGTTATATGATAATTTCATTCTTGATTTTTGAGGAACCTCTATTCTGTTTTCTGTAATGGCTGTACCATTTTACATTCTCACCAGCAATGAATGAGGGCTCCTTTTTCTCTACAACCTCTCCATCACTTATTATTACTTGTCTTATTGATAATATCCATTCTAACAAGTGTGACGTGGTATCTCATTAAAGTTTTAATTTCCATTTTCATAATAACTAGTGAAGTTGAGTATCTTCTCATATATTTGTTGGCTGTTTCTACTCAGCCATAAGAAAAGATGAAATTTGAAACAACATGGATGGATCTTGAGAGTATAATATTAAGCAAAATAAGTCAGACAGAAAAAGTCAAGAACCATATTATTTCATTCACATGTAGGATATAAAATGAAAGCAACAAATGAACAAACATGAAAAGCAAATAAACAAAAACTCCTGGGCACAGACAACAGTATTGTGTTTACCGGAAGGAGGGGGATAAGGGTAGTAAAAGTTAACGGGGTCAAATGGTGATGCAAAAACATTTGACTTTGAGTGGTAGGCACACAATGCAATATATAGATGATGTACTGTGTAATTGTACACTTGAAACCTATTTAATCTTATTAACCAATGTCACCTCAATAAAGCCATTTTTTTAAAAAAGGAAATGTTTTCCCAGAAAGGCATAGCATGGTACAGCAGCATCTGCTGGCACAATATGGTACAGTAACCAAGCTCCCTGAGGCATTATAATAGGTTAGGCGACTGTATTAGTTAAATGTGTCAAGGAGGCCAAAAGGAATTCAGAGAAAGAGAGCTTAGGGTTGTTTCTGAAAATGCTAAAAAATGATGGATCTATTTCCAAAGTAATTACTATGCTCTTATAGATATAAAACTATTTAACTATGTATGTTTCCCTAAATGAGAATACAACTCCCACTTTAAAATGCAAGCTATAGAGCCCCGGCCCATGCACCAAAAGGTCTAGGTTTCAATTCCAGGTCAAGATACCTGGGTTGCAGGTTCCCTTCCCAACCGCAGTGAGATGTGTGTGAGGCAACCAGTCAATGAGTCACTCTCACATCAATGTTTCTCTCTCCGTTCCTCTCTCCCTCTCTCTCTTCCCCTTCCCTGCCCTTCCTCCCCTCCACTCTCTCTGAAAAACAATGGAAAAATAACATCAGGAGATTAACAAAAAAGTGCATGCAATATAAAATTGGATTTTCTTCAGAGATATGAACTTCACAGACATTTTATTTGAAAACTTAGATCAGCTATTAAAAATAACATTTACATATTGTTGTTCTTCTCGTGTAATTTAGGGACCCTGGAAGATCATTTTAACCCTTTTATTTGGGCTGTGTGTTTACTGAAAGAGCAATGCACTCAGATAAACATGAGACAGTGTAGGTCAGAAATTCTTAATCAGTGACTTCAGATGGGATGTAAGAGGTGAGTATATCCTGTAATTTAAGGTAAAATACTCTGGAGAAAGAAACTATAGTTTCTATTCTTTTCCAAGGAATCTACAACCCAAAAAGGGTATCAAAGACAGTCCTGGCTTGTGCCTGTTTATCTGGTATAATTTTTATTAATGTCCTTTTCTTTCTTAAAATTACCCCCACCTAGAAGATAAGTTATTTGGTCGCTAGTTAATGCCTGCAGGTCAAGGCAGCATTTTCTTGCTTCTGTGGAAGAAAGTCATGATTTACTTGACAGCAGAGAGGGCGGCTTTGAGAGAAGTTGCATGAAATCTCTGAACTCAAATAATACACATGCCAACTCCTGATATAAATTCCTTTGTTTTATATTTTGTTTTAATTTAGATAGCACAACCCCTGAATACCTCCCCAATGTTCATCCACTAACTCAAAAATTTCTGTTCACATCTTTTTACTCGATTGGATTACATCTGGTTAAACACTAGGCATAGCAGGTGAATATAGTAGTGTTATTAAGTACTCATTTGACAATAGTTCTGTGGTAGTGGCTAGGGGAGAAAAGTAGAATAAGGTTTCATTTACTCCATATCTTATATTCTGTTGGAAGAGATAAGACCCTTATTAAAAGACAAGACAATTAAAACAACAATGAGATAGCACTGAACACCTATTAGAATGGGCAGACTGTGGGACACTGACAACAACCAAATGCTCATGATATATATATATATCAGAGAGAGAGAGAGAGAGAGAGAGAGAGAGAGAGAGAGAGAGAGAGAGAGAGAGATATTATATATATATTCTCCTGTTTGCCTCTTTTCAACTCACACAAATTTAGGTGCTTTAAAAAAAACTAGAACTTAGGTCAGAAAGACCTTAATGATCTCTTTCTAGTTTAATTCTGCTAATATATAAACAATTATCCAGGTTTTATCTGTTTGTTTTTGTTTTGTTTTTTCAAAAGAGAGTGTAGGGGTTAGCATGCCTCCTATGACCTCTTGGGATTTACCAATGTTATGTGTGAAGTTTTCCAATGGGAACTATTAAATGATACAACATAAAGTGTCATTAGAGACCATCTAATCTAAATGAGCATTTCAGAAGAGAGGAAACGGAGACTCAGGCTCAGGGAATCATTTGCTCATGGATGTGAAGCTAGTTAAAAGCAGAGCTAGAATTAGATTTTGGATCTCTGAATTTCATGGCTACTGCTCTTCTATCCCCACAATAAGGATCTCTCTCTCTCTTTCTCTTTCTCTTTCTCTCTCTCTCTCTCTGTCCCTCCTCCTTGCTACCATTGCTGCTTACCAAAATTTAATAGTGACAGTCTTTAAAGACAGAGTCAGATTTACAAGTGCATTTGAAGCTCAACAATGACTTTCTCAGAGTGCAAGAGGCCATTGGTGAAGTCCCTTCACTTTCACAGAACAGAAGAGGCAGGGATTCATCTGTGGGCATTGGCAGGACTGATGCTTACTGACAGGGCCTAGAATGAAAATATCCTGCTTGTCCTTTTAATAGGATTGCAGCCAGAGATTTGAGGGAAAAGTACTGCAGTCTAATGGGCTGTGAATATGAGTGGAAATGTCAGAGCTATGAATCAGTTAACACATTTTTATTTAGCATCTTCCTGTGAAAGAGGATGAGAAGATAGGGCACTCAAATTCCCTAGCTTTTCTGAGAGAAGAACAGGATAAGACCCTGATAGATCTTAGAGGTCCTAGCACCTCAGATTTGGAAAGCACAATCTGAGTGAGGAGAAACTAGGTGGCTTTCATAGAGGATAAAATGCTAAATTTTGTCATAAGGGTAACTGGGACTGAAGTTAGTAAAGAGGGGTTGTAGTACAATGGTTTCTTCAGTTCTCTCTAGGTTGAAGAAGTACTTTCACATCTTCAAGCCCATGGAACCCTCAAACTCTCCCTGGAAGGTAGGGGAAGCAGAAAAAATACTTCCCTTTTCATGCAGAGATTTGAGTTTCCAGCTGGTGAGGCATCCAAAGTTTTCACATCAGGTTAGAGCCAACGTCCTCAGGATTTCCTCCCAGGACACTTTCTAACAGAATGGTCTGCTGGAACGTTGCTCTTCTGTATGATTCCCTACATTATGAAGATGCAGATACTAACTCATCTTGGAAACTCTCAAGGAGATCCAACTTGGCTTCTGTCCTAAGTTCTATGACATCATTTTTTAAAGTTCAAGGCATCCCAAGGTGTAATTTTCCTCTTGCTGTTCATTACCCGAATACTTTAATAGCCCAGAGCTGCCCTCCACCTATGGGGCCGTGACTCTTTGAGGCCTATCTGCGGAGGGTACACAGTTGACCTGGCCCTGCTGATGGGAAAAGCACAGATGTCTACCATCTGGTCAGGGGGCCCAGTATGTGTGCCAATTTCCTGTCACTGGCAGCCAGCACTTGATTGATAGAATTTGGTGCTCCACCTTTTTTTTTTAAATTATTATTCTTAGTGGAATATAACCTCATGAATTCAGATGGCACTTAGCCAAAATGAGAGAATTTGAACTTGGGCAGAGGTAAAGTTTACCGTCAATGAAATGAGGATCTGTTAAATAAATTACCAATGTAAACAGGATTGTAAAAAGGACAATTTAATCTACTTACAAGAATAAATTGTTTTCACACACTTAAGTTGCATAAATTTACATAGAGTGTGCTAATTACAAATGATTGATAGTCAGTCATTCAAACACATCTGGTAGGAACCCTGTTCTCTAATACTTTGCTAAACAGTAGATTGCATTCCTTAAAGTACTTGAAAATAGTACAAATATATATTTTAGGTACATATATGTGTATGCAAATACACTCATACAAAACAGTTCCTGTTTTTCATCAAGCCATGATCCTAGAAGCCATACCAGAAAGAGGATGATCAAACACAATCACTTAAAGCCACATTGTATTTTCAGATAGGAACAATGTTATGATTGGAACTGGTATGCCAGATCTGAGTATCACACCAAGCAAATCATGGATTCCATCAACATTCTATTATAACAACCTAAGCTAAAACAATCATAAGTAGACAAGGCAACTAATATTTACTGAAGAGCTGCTATATCCAAGAGCTTTATGTACTATGTATGTTATCTCAGTCCATACAGAACCATCAGGCAACTACTGTTCCATTTTCTGGGAAACAACATTGAAACTCCAAGAGATTAAATAAATTGTTCTTAATCACATAGTTGTAATCAATAGAGTTCAAATTCCAATGTTCCCTTTTAAACTTTAACATCTATAATCCTCTAAAATTGTTAAGTTGCATATAGTTATGAAAAAAATCCATATAATCTGTAAAATGGGAGTAAATGTAGATGCCATTTTTATGGCCTCAATAAAATTCTAGTCCTCTGTGAGGACTCACTGTTAAAACAAATTGGCCTCCTTTTATGCAAATACATTAGCCAAACATATGTAAAGTATATTACATGTAAGGTATTAATTTAAATACAATTATAGTATCTTTAACATATATTACTTTATACATTTTTTTCAAATGTGTCTTTCCCCCAATAGATAATAACCTCATTAAGAGTAGAGACTATTCCCTAGGGGCTAGAGCATCAGCCTGGGGACTGAAGGGTCACAGATTTGATTCTGGTCAAGGGCATATGCCTGGGTTGCGGCTTTATCTCCAGTTAAGAATGTGCTGGAGGCAGCCAATCAATGATTCTCTCTCATAATTGGTGTTTCTATCTCTCCCTCTCTTTCTCTTTGAGATCAGTATATCCTATATAATAAAAGCCTAATATGCTAAGTGTCCAGTCATCCAGTTGGCCATTTAATCAATCAAAACATAATATGCTAATGATATGCTAAGGACATTCAACTGCTCACTATGACATGCACTGGCCATCAGGGAGCAGATGTTCTGACCACTAGGTTAGCTTGCTGCTGGAGTCCAGCCTATCAGGACTGAGCAAGATGGGTCGGACACACCTTGCAGCCCTCCTGCATCCCCCACAACCATCCTGGGCTGGCCAATCTCCCACATCTCTCCCCAGCCCCAACTGTGCACTGGTGGGTTCCCTTGGCCTGGCCTGCACCTTCTCACAATCTGGGACCCCTCAGGGTATGTTGGAGAGCTGGTTGCAGCCCAACAGCAGAACAACACAGGAGCTGCCCCTGGTGGTCAGTGTGCTGCCACAGGGGGAGCACTGCTCAGCCAGAAACTGGCTTGCAGCTGGCGAGCGACCCGGGAACCTCTCCCACCTCCACAGCATCACTAAGTATATCCCCTGCTCCAGTACTGCAAGAGGGTACAGGCCAGGGTGAGCCTCCACCGCTTTGCCACCGGAGTGCATGTATTTCATGCACCAGGCCTCTAGTATGTGCATGTGTGTGTGTGTGTGTGTGTGTGTGTGTGTGTATACATATATATATATATATATATATATATATATATGTAGAGACTAATATCACTAATATCTTTGAAACCAGTACCATTACGTCCTACCTAGGATAAAATTTTGACCAAGTGTTTAAATGTGTTTGCTGAATGAATTAGTAAATGAATGAATATTATCTTATCATACAATCTAATAAAATAGTAATGTGCAAATTGACTGTACCTCTGCTATACCACAAACCATGCCTACCAGCCAATCAGGAGTGAGTATGCAAATTAACCCAACCAAGATGACTGCAACCACAGAGCAAACAGGAAGCTTGGGTTTCCCCAGTAATGGAGGAAGCTAAGTTTTCCACACACCCTGACCAGCCTAGGCCTCCACTCAAGGCTACAAAGTTTCAATTATAGAAAATAAATAAATCCCTGATACCAGGGCCTGTGCTTGGGACACTGGGGAGTGTAGCTGGCCTGCAAACCACCACAGGCCCTTCACCCAGGCCACCCCATGTCCCAAGAGAACCCCCATCCTGATCCGGGACACCCTTCACGGCAAACCAGCTGGTCCCCAACTGTGCACCAAGCCTCTATCCTATCTAATAAAAGAGTAATATGCAAATTGGCTGTCATTCCAACACACAAGATTTCTGTCTTCATGTGGACACAAGATGCCCACCACAAGATAGCCAGCAGGGGAGGACAGTGGGAGGGACCAGGCCTGCAAGTGAGGGCAGTTGTGGGCAATCGGCTAGCAGGAGAAAGCAGTTGGAAGGGACCAGGCATGCAAAGAAGGGCAGTTGGGGGGATCAGGCCTGCAGGGGAGGGCAGTTAGAAGTGACCAGGCCTGCAGGGAAGGGCAGTTGGACAGGATTCAAGCCTGTAGGGGAGGGTAGTTAGGGGCAAACAGGCTGGCAGGGAAGCATTTAGGCCTCAATCAGGCTGGCAGGAGAGTGGTTATGGGCTGATCATGCTGGCAGGCAGAAGCAGTTAGGGGCAATAAGGTGAGCAGTTAGGAGCCAGCAGTCCTGGATTGTGAGAAGTATATCCGATTGCCCATTTAGGCCTGAGGATTGGGCCTAAATGAGCAGTCATGCATCCCTCAGTGGTTCCCAGATTGGAGAGGGTGCAGGCTGGGCTGAGGGACACCCCACTCTCCTGTGCATGAATTTTGTGTGCTGGGCCTCTAGTCAATTATAACACACAATGAGACAAAAGTAGGTTTACAGTTGTTTGTTTGAAAAATAATTCAGATTAATAAATAATAGTACAAGGATCCACTGTGTTTCAAATATTGACAACTGTATACCATAAATTTAAAGTCAATGTGGCTATAATAAATATTAGAGAGTAATCTTTACATTTACTTTAAATTTTAGAAACTTACTGGTAGTGATAATGGGAAGAGGATATTAAAAAATGATTTGGCTCTGAAGGCAGTTTGGAAAAGAAACTTTTTTTGAAAAAAATGCCCCACAAGCTAGCAAATCAGTCAAAATTAAATTACCCTTGGCCTCAGTTTTCAAATTTAAAAATTAATATTTTTATTGCAATAAGAGGTACAATGCAGAAAATTGACCATTTTAAATCATTTTTAAATGTGCAATTCAATAGCATTAAATACACTCAAAATGTTGTGCAACCATCATCACCATCCATCTTCATCATCCCAAACAGCAATTCTGTACCCATTAAACATTCATTCTCCATCCTCCCACACTCTAGTCCCTATAACCTCTATTATGCTTTGTTTTTCTAAGTACCTCATGCAAGTGTAATCATACAATAATTTTTAAACTTATTTACTTCATCTAAATATTTTAAAACCCAATTAGCAACTTTAAGACTGATAAATTTGAGGACAAATTTATTGACCCTAGTCCTCTTATTCATATTTCTTTTCATATCTCCTTGTATTAAATAGCATGAAAGGCAGGATTACTGGAGAAGATTCAGCAAAAAGAACATGAAAGGAGTCTATTTGTACATAGTTGCCTGAATGCTGGTTGTTCAGAGTGATGTTTATATTCCTCAATTGATTAGACATTTATGAGAGTCACTTTAATATCCACCTTTCTCCCTCCTCCCACCCTCTGCCCCAACTTAATGATTTCCCTTCTCTTATTTCCTCCTATTTCATTATCATTGAGAATGGGCAAATACATAGATAAGAGTGGCAAAATAGAATGCAATTATTAGGCTGTGTTGTACAAAACACACACACACACACACACACACACACACACACACACACACACACACACACAGCACAAGTGAATGTCTACATGCCAAGGAATCATCAACATTTCTACTTATTTTGACCTTTTTTAAAACCAGTTCATTCAAACCAATTAAAAAGGCGCTGAATGAAGCATTAAAAGCACTCAGTGTCTCTGAACAGGTCATCAGCCACAGGCACTCAGCAACTGGCTCCCTACACAAAGCACCAAGGTCTTGTTTTGTATCCATTTGAAACGAAGCCATTGTCTCACCTGCTCTCCCTCCTGAGGAAATGACTCTGTGTGAATGTCATCCCATTACTCCTCATCACCTCTCCTTGCACTGGGTTGAATGATTCCTTTGCCTCCTTAGAAGGGAAACACTTCAAATATTTATAGTCTGTAACTTGAAAAGTTTTGGGCTAATGAATCATATTTCTACCTGAGGGACTCCTTCATTTTCCAAAATTACTGTAGGCGCATAATCTTTAATCCTCCATTATTTCTGATTTCTCCAGGTTAAGCATTTGTGGGCAGCAGCGAATTTAACTGACACCTTCAAGCTGCCTTTTAAAGATAAAGACTTTTTTTCTTTCTTGCCGTTAAAATTTGAGCTTTTCAAGAGAACAAATTGGCTCTGTACTTTCCGGCATAGGAAATCTGATTTGGCCAAACAAAACATTAAGACTGAAGAGTCCAAGATGCAGCTGGTTCTTGCACTGGGACACAGGTAACTCTTATTACAAAATTGCTAAAGCTTTATTCAGTGAGTGAGCAGCTGTGAATCATCAAATGAAAGGATCTCTCTGAAAGGGGTTTGCAAGGCATAAAATACTATAAAGTAAAAGTTATACTAGCATTGCTATGAATTGTTCCAGGTTATTTGGCTATTTGAAGTTTTATTTTATACTAAAATGTAAAAAGGATAATGATGTTGGAGATTATTACCTGAGGTCACTCTACCAATACGAACTTGAACTCAGATCAGTTCAATAGTAACATCTGCATTCTTACCAGTATTCCTCTTCTGTGGTATTATGGGTCAGAAGCTACATTAAGAAATCAAACTAGAGGCTTTCTGTGAGTGTCTCAGTCTAGGCATCCTATGAATCCATGAATGAAATTCTTATAAACATACCTGAGTTAACTATTTGTTACTGATTCATTAATTCCTCAGTTTAACACACTTTATAGGAAGCCTGCCCTGACATAGTTACTGTTCTGGCAGTCAAGCATACAGTGGTGAACAAGGCAAAAAGGTCCCTGTCCTCAGAGAGGGCCTTCCATGGAGAAGGGAAGGAAGGCTCAGACCACAAACATGAATAACCAAGATCACTGGCAAAGAAGCAGCAGCCCTAGGAATGAACTTTGTGTGACAGGTCATGAAAGCTTCTCTGAGGAGGTGATGTTGAATGACCAGAAAGAACAAAGGCCTAAGGGAATTTAGAGAAAATTGCTGCGTTGGAATTAATAAACAAGGACTTGAAAAACTATGTGAAAGAAAATAGGAGAATATGTATATAATAGATAAAAAGATAAAATCTTTCAATAGAGCATTACAACCTATTCTAAAAGTAATTAAATGAACATTCTAGAAGTACAAAATATAATGTATGATGTTAGATGGGTTTAATATCAGACTGGACACAATAGAAAATAGGATTATTGAAACATAAGAGACGTCATTAGAAAATACCTAAACTAAAGCACGGGAAGAAAAAAAACAATAAAAATAACAGAACAGAAAGAAATGTGTGAGATGAATTAAGGTGTTCAACATCATGGTCAGCAAATTGCGGCTTGCGAGCCACATGTGGCTCTTTGGCCTCTTGAGTGTGGCTCTTCCACAAAATACCATGGCCTGGGCAAGTCTATTTTGAAAAAGTGGCATTAAAAGTTTATGGTAAAAAAAATTGGCTCTCAAAAAAATTTCAATCGTTGTACTGTTGATATTTGGCTCTGTTGACTAATGAGTTTGCCAACCACAGGAACATATATGTAATTGCGACCCTAGAAGAGAAAAATAGAACATAGAGGAAAGAAACAATATTTGGGTGGGAAAAGGCCATGATTTTTCCTATACTGATGAAAGACATCAACCCACAGGTTAGAAAGTTCTGTGAGCCATAAATGGGAAAATACAAATGAGAATAATATAATAAAATTTCTGGAAATAAAACTAAGGGGAAATTATCAGTATTGAAAAATACTGGTATGGAGAGGGGGGGGAATTTTTTTTTTTTAAGTAGTCTTTCTATCCTGCCTTGCTGAGAATATTTGGCAAATCCTTTGGCAATCTTTAAATGCCTCTTTGAAGTTACTCAAGAGTTTCCTCAATCTTACTTCCTCCTGAAAGGCTTATCTAACCACTCTAGCTCCCCCAAGAGTTGGAACAGAACCAGATATCTCTTTTTCCTTGTTTTATGTCCCTATAGGTCATGCCTCTCCATCGCAATGCTCAGCTCCTTAAGGATGCATGAACATTTCACATAACTCCTCAAAGACTGCTGTAATGCTAAGACAAATTATCTTCTCTATGATATGTTACATTTAATTAACTAAAGTATATTACTCCTCATAATAAAAGAGAGTGTAAAGTTTGTAGATATTTTTTCATTCATATAATACATGCATTCTTTTCATCATGGTTCATTGTGTCCCTTCTATGTGTAGAGCAGTTGTAGCTAAAAAAAAACTATTGCCATTGTTCCATAAATTTTCAAAATGCATAAAATATAGGCCAAATAAATAGCAAAACCAGTATCCTGATAAACCATTATCCATTTATAATATCAGTTACCCTTTTAAAATTTTAATACCTAAGTCTTCTGTAATCAATTGCAATTGTATGACTACACAATAACTTTTTTTGTTAAATAAGAGTGTAAATATTTGTAATAGAGCTTAATTTAAAATCTGACCCTCTTTTGGATGGAATGCCTTTATGAAATTTAATAAAACATGAAGGTCATAAGATGTGTTAAACTATTGTACTTTCCGTTTTTAATTCTGAACAGGGAAGATTCCAAGGGAGCTGCTTCCTTTCTTACAGCAAGACAAGGCAATTTCTCTTCTTCAGGATCCTCACCCTCAGAAGATTCCCGCAATTAGTATGAGAAAGGCTGGCTACCAAAAGAGAGGGGGTGGGGAACATACCAGATTGCCTCCTCAGGACCTTCAAATCTGGAGATTCCAGAACACATTCTCTTGTTGTGCAAATGTATCCAGAGAAATTTAACAAATATTGAGATCACAGCTGCTTGTGGTTAAAAGACCATCAACAACCCTATGAAAGGTCTGTAAGAAATATTCCAACTAGAGCGAGTCGACCTCATTAGAGCCTGACTGACTTGTTTTTGAGACATTGGCTCTTTGGTAAGGGCCTTGAGAATCAAAAACGTATTATTGGTTTTAGCCTTTAACCTATGTCCATTCCTTCTAGTCATTTGTTAGTGTCCTTTCTTGCTAATTGTTTTTGACACAAGGGTACTTGATAGACATGTAAGTACTGATTGAAGGAACAGATACGCAGTTCTCCTCTCCACATGGTTTTTTTTTCTTCCCCCAACATTGTATAAAGAAGTTCACTGAATAGACTGGTTCTCAAACTTTGGTTATGACCCAAATTAAAGTTGCTGATGCTCTATGAAATGGCTTGGAAGCATCCCCAGAAAAAGAAACACTCCACCCTCCCTGTTCCCAAGCCTCCAGGCCAAATTCAAAAGGGCAAGCAACACAGAATCTTTATAAGAGGGGATCCTGTTCTAGAATGTTCTCCACTCACACCACCCAAATCATGGTGAGGGGCACAAAAGGGTACAACACTTTCTCTTATGATACAATCACCAGTTGCCCACAAGTGGCTGGCAATGCCATCTTCACTTTTGGCCTGAGGGTTTGGATACAAAAGAACAGAGAGGAAAGGAAGGGAAAATATTAATGCAATTGTTCATTAATCTTATGACATGACAGCTATTGTTTTGTGGAATGTGAAGATGAGTATGATACTACTGTTGCTGACCTGAAGGAATTACTCTCTGACAGAGAATTGTTTTGGTTGCTTCCATTTGCCTCTCCTGATTATATGTACCCTCGAAGTCTGAGCCAGGTGGACTATATCAACAGGTTCTCTAGTCCTAGGCTTTCTGATTGTTTCAATTCATGGGGAACTGTACAAAGAGGCAAGAGACTGAGAGTGGAGAGATACTGAGGATTATTTATTATTTATGTAGGCTGGCTGCACTCCTTACTTACAACCATGGTTTCTATCAGCAGAGCTTTCAACATGTCTCTCTTTATGCTTGTTTATCCATTGCTCTCTCCTCGCTCCTTTAGGATGGAAATGTGGTAGCACAACTTCTGTCACTAGATCCAGGACTTTGCACTATCCATCATAGTTTACTGTGTGACCCTGGCCACCAAGTTACCTAACCTCTCTGTGCCTCATCTTCTCAGCCTGTATATATATATATATATATATATATATATATATATATATATATATATGAAATCTCACTGTGCATACAAAGCATCCAACACCAGTTAACATCCAGTTCTTTTATTTTGTCATTGGACTTATTATTATTCAACTGTTTGTGTTTAGGGAACGAGAGAGAGAGAGAGAGAGAGAGAGAGAGAGAGAGAGAGAGAGAGAGAAAGATTAAATTACATATAATTTGTGATTTTGTAGTCCATTCCCCTAAGGAATGTCTGTGTCAAGCTGGCCTCAGTTCTCATGTGACCCTTATTCTATGAGAATCTTTCCATTGTTGACTGAGATTTGGCTGTTTGAAGGTTTGTATTTTGTATTCCACATGACCCCTAGCTCAGCCAAGGAACAACTAGCTCTCTGGTGGAAAAACTGGCTGAGTTGGACTTATTGAGAAGTTGCAAATTGGTCCTCAGTGTGGTGTTTCTTCAGGCTTTTCAAGATAATGTTTATTCTGAATCATGTTTTCTGGCTTTAGAAACCACTCCTTAGATAGGATGGTTCCAGTGTCAATGTTCAACCACAGGGAACTGCCACACTATACCTTTGTTGGTCCCATGCATTGCGACTTCATTGCCAGATTCCTGCCCCTTCTTTGTCTTCATAGATCCAATCCATAGTATAGGTTCTTGCCCAAAATAGATACTCAATGCATATTTTCTGAACAAATGAGTGAAAGTATGAGAGAGTTGAGCCAGACCATAAAATGCTTTATAAGATCATCAAATTCTCGGGAACATTTATTTTTCTTTCTTTTTTTCTCCCCTAATGGAGAGCTGGAATGCATGGTGGGTCCAGGAAAGCCAGCAGCTCATTTGGATGCTCACTTAAAGTCAAAATATGAACATTGCTGTTCATTGGAGCCCATGGATATGAGTTAGAGGTTGGGGATTCAGAGATGTGAATGAATGGGTTTTCTGTGCTGCTCTACTATATTCACTAGGCAGATTTAATCAAACTAAAGTAGTCAGTCTTTCCAAGTTTTTGATTTATTATTTTTATGTGGAAGACATGATCCCACTATTTCTTTGCTTTATTGCTCACTTCATCTAAGAAGCGAGAGGGTGGGCACTACAGTGTCGGTACAACTGAGCAATGTGAAAAGTTGGCAATGCAGCTCTGGGTCCTGACTCCATCCCCTCTTCTCCTTGACAGTGACATAGACTTTATTGAGGTCTTTGGAGCTCTACCTCCATCTGTAGGGGCATTTTTCTTGGAATGGAGCAGTCTGAATACCGATTGGAGCACAATACACATTTTATCAATATCTCTTTTGATTTTTTTCTGGACATTCCTCTCTCAGCAGCCTCCTATTGTCATCTCCTAAGGTGACACTGCAGCTTATTAACAGTAATAATTAGAAAATTCTGATGAAAATATTTTAATTCACTTTTCTTACTTATTTGCTTAGTCGCACTCTCCTCCCTGCCCTTGTAGCTAGCTGACACATATTATATGTTATTCTGGGAGGAGGAGGGTGTCTGATGAACCACAAGAGCTAAGTGACCATGATTAAGAAGAACATTCTGCTCTGAAGTAGAATAATCAGATCAATCAACTTGGTCTCTCAGTGACCTCAAGACTTTGGGACATAAGTCTCTGAACAAGTCGATTCTTTAGTATTTATCTAATTTATGTGACCTCCATCAATCTAGAAAATCAATTCACTTTACCTATAATATTAAATCTCACTTACTATGGAAATCACCTTAACTAGTTAAGTTTCTGGCTGTTAAGTGTCATTCATTTTATCATGCATTCATTTATTCAACAAACAGTAATTGAAATCTGCTTTGTAGCACTGTTCTAGCTACTAGAAATACAGCCTTGTATAAAATGAACCAAAAAGCAAGCAAAAGTCCCTGCCCTCATACAGTTTACATGCTAGGGGAACCAACAAAAATGAAGGACACAAATAAAAAATCATGTTGTATATTACAGATGTGAAGTGCCACGTTGAAAAGTAAAGTACGCAGGGAACAATGTTGGCTTGGGTAGAAGTTTCCAGTTGAAAAAAACAGTATGGATACAGTGCCCGAGGTGGTGCATGCCCAGCATCTTCACTGCCTCAGGATGCCAGTATGGTATAAGAGGAGTGAGAAGAAAGATCATTGTTAAGGGTGTCAGAGGGATGATGCGATATGGAGCGCCTTTGGGTCTCTCAAAAAAAACACACACTCGTGTCTTAAATTTCAAGCATATGCCTTTCTTGGGAGATAGAAGGAGTTAAGTATTTTATAATGAAGGGCAGGGATTCCTAGTTTCAGTTTCTATGTAGTAATGGCCATTAGGCAGCTTTCTGACCTGTGTTGGACTGTTGCTGAGCAATAAGAATATCATACCGATGGCCAGGAAACTGCTAATTAATCCTATAGGAGGTTATAGAGACACATTTGCCATTCATTCAGCAAGTGCTGTTTAAGTCCCTGTTATGAGTGCACTTGGGCTAAAGAGCTCAGGGGTTGCTATAACAGCAGCTCTGCTGTGGCCCACGCCCTGATCCAGTCTCCCAGGAAACATCTCTAATTGGCCAAGTGTCAACAGATGCTTGTAGCCAGGGTGGTTCTTCCCACTCTGCCTTTTTGGAGGCATCAACACTGAGCTTAAAACTGAAGTTCATTCTGTGCATTGTACCAGGTGCACCTTCAGCAGCTAAGCGAGCATTTGTTAGATGATGTAAGAATGCAGCAAAAAGATGGGAACATGCACTTCGGGTCATTGACTCCGAATTGTCCTCCAACTTCAGCCTGTTTTCTGCGCAGCAGACTTGGACTCTAATGACTGCTTCTTATCAAACTCCTGGAAAAGCAGTCTCAGTTTCCTTCAGTCTTGCCTGGCTCTCCTTGGGGAAAATCAGCTCCTTGTGCTCTTTTCCTTATAATGGATCCTCCAGGGGTTGGGAGCTAATGCACCTTGGAGACATGACAAGCACAGAGTGTAGCCATCTACATGGGCTAGAGGCACAGAAACACCCTTTGGTGTTCAAGGTCATTAGGTTCATTTATGGAGCTCCAAGGTTTGGGATGAGGGAGAGTGGGGGATTACAATTTTTTGAGTGCTCACTATGTTCCAGGTATCAAGACAGGGCCAGCTCATTCTGTCATTCCCCACTTGGTGAGGACACTTTACTGCCTGCATTTAAGATTCAAGAACTGGAGAAGTTAAGCAACTCACCCAAGTTATGAAACTAGAGATGGCTTTGAAGCCAGGATCTTGGTCTACACCAAAGCCCAAGCATTCCACGCTTTTCCTATATCTCTCCTGATGTTAAAAAGAAACAGGAAAGATGCAAGTCAAACCAACAAGTAATGAGTGAGCACGATGGAGTTTAACACAGAGGAAGGAGTGGATCATCCCAAGGGAAACATAGAGGCAAGAAGATGGGATGGGAGGGGCCTGAGATCAAGGCCAAGTCCTGTCACTTTCTGCCATCCTACAAAGCAGTGTAGGAGTGGCAGGGAGCATTCCGTGAGCTGCCCCTCCTCTCATTTAGCCCCTCCCCCACTAGGCCACCTCCTCCCTCCCCTAAAGGCCCCATAGGTGTGGGCTCCTCTCACTAAGAAGCTTCACCAATTTTTTGCATTTTTCACTCACTTCAGCAAGCATTTAATAAATATTTACTATGTGCAGGCTACACGTGCCTCCTGCTTTTAAACACTCATAGCTATTCCATGCCAATGATTTTATTTGCATATATGAAATGAAATATATACAGATTATTCACTGCAGCATTATCTTAAAATAAAATAGAGAAGTGGTTAAATACGTTATAGTGCCTCCATAGAAATGACTTTTCTGCGGCTGTTTTCAAAAGATGAGGAAAATAATGTTCAATGAGATGCTCTCACGCATGTGTACACACTTTTGTGAACTGTGCAAGGATACACAGAGGCCAATAACCTTTGTTGCCTCTAGAAGGGAACTGGATTGCTGAGGAATGAAAATAGAAGGAAGACATTTTACTGGGTATCAGTGCTTTTCAAACTACCGACTTGGGGAGGCACCAATATTTCTTCTCTCATCTATCACAGACCAGTACATGGTATGAATGTTTTCCATTCAGCCAGCTCAGTGTATCCCTTATCAAACGAGTTTGACAACCTCCAAACTGATCTCTTCCCCTTTCCTGGGCTGAAGTCCACTGGTTTCAAGTTTGCTTTACAATGTCACATTGCTATAAAATTTCCTAACTCTTCCATTTTTACTCAGAATTTCTCTTGTGTAGCAGAGCAAAGAGTTCATGGATTGGCATTGCCATATACTTTTATATACTTTTGAATTAGGGATATTACTCATAAATTTTTTATTGGCTTTTTAAAAATATGCCAATGTCCTACCCAAACAGAATGACCTTGCAAGGAGTGAGGTTAGATTTGCTGATATTTGATTCCCTTGGATTTTCTCTTACTGCATCATCTCTTCACAAACTGTGAGGTTGTCCAAAGTCTATGGGTGGCTCTTTCAGACCTTCCAATAGGTAAGCTTCACAGTCATTCCACTTCTCTGCTGGGATCTGCCCTAGAGGTCCTCCTCATCCCCTTCTCTGACACTTGTTGTGGTTGTCAACTCACCCTTACACAGATGTGTGGTCCTAATACAGACATAAAGTGGTTTCTTTCTCCTGGAAACAGAGGAACTGAAAATAAAGTTTCCCAGGAAAAAAGGCATCAGGGTTGGATGACAAGTATCAGACTTGAGTATTTTTAGCTGACCAGCACTCACCACAGGTCAGCCCCCGGGGATAGTGCAAGAGGAGACTGAAAAAGCCTGGGGTCTGGGACACAGGGCAATGTAGACTGTTCGTGGCACGTGTGGCATGGGGTTGATAGAGAGGCGTCTACAAAATCCGGGATTCAGGAAAAGGAGACTGACCCTTGTCGTTTCCTGTAATTCAGCACGTTAGTGATTAGAACTAAACTGGGCAGGGACATCCTAAAGTGCTAAACCGTAACCAGGTCATGACAAATCTGGCTGAACATTTTAACCTAAAGAGAAAGAATGTGTCTATCCGAAGCATAACTAGGTGGAGTCTCAGAGGCAGATGTTGGGAGTGTTCATCTGAACCATAAGCAGGGAAGAGGCATCTAGACTTGAGAATATAACCTACCAAGTCCTGGTGGTAGGGATATCTCTACTGCAAAGCTGATAGCATTAGCTTTGACCTACCACTTACCACTGAGGCAAGATAGTAAGAAGCTAGGAGAATTCTTTGGCAGTGGAATGGGGGCACTGACAGATAGTTAAACAGCTGAGCAATTTATAGCCAGATGATAAATCACAAGGTCTTATCTTCCCTAACCAAGGATACTTAGGAGCAAATGGTTTATACATTCCAGACCTTGCTGGGGCAGACTTACCTCTTCAGTGACATTCCTTTCCCTCTTCAGTGACATTCTTTGAAGGTGAAACTGACCAGGGAATGACCCTGACCCATCTACACACTCATTGATACATCAGCATATCAAAGAACAAATCTGGGAAGCTGATGAATATTATATTGAGATCTTCCCCTGAAATCTACCATAAAATTCCTGCCTTTAGAAAACAGATAAAAGTCCTTAAGACAAAGGACCTGGTGTGCACTCTCCCTTGAGCATATATGGTCCAACCTGCTTCTTTCCTCAGGAGTTTCTCTTTTGGTTTCTTTCTCTTAAACTCTAAAGTTTCCCTGGAGGTTTGCAGTGGGCAGTGGCAGCTCATCCTGGGCTAATTCCCTGAACTTGCTCCCAATGGCCCTTCTTTTGCCTCTTTAACTTCTTTTTTGAGTATCCACAGCCCAGCTGGCTCATTTCTCCTGCCTCTGTGACTTTCTTTCTAAAGGGCCAAAGCAGCCTCATCCAGGTTTGACTCTTCCTTATGTTTCCAAAAAGCCAAAGCCCTTCTGCCCAGAATCACTCCTATTGCTATGATCTTGCCTCTTCTATCTTAAGCCCTTTCTTTGTTTCACTGTCCCTGACTTTAATAAACATACTCTCAAAATCACCGGGACTCACACTGTGAGTCCTGCATGAAACAAACATCCCACATAGTCCAGATGGTGCTGGGGCAGACCAACCTCCGCCCGGGTCCCTTTCTGATGACATCATTACAGAGCTCATCCCCCTGTCCTCACAACATATGGATCAAACAGTCTGTTAGTACAGGTTGCATTGCCATGTGTCTTTGCCCTTGGGGTGGAATGTGTTAGCTTTTTTGTTGTACTTCTCATTTTAAAGTCCTAAGCTGGCTTCATGTTTTATATTCTAAGCTTCTGTAAGCCCAGGTAATGTAAATCTACTCTGGAGATACAGATCCACTTTTGGTCAAGAGGAAAACTCAAGAGTATGAATACATAAGACCAAAGAACTGGCCACAGGATGTGATTACTTCAGCATGGCATGGCTATCCTGAGACTGTGGCAGCCAGACAGCTAAAGGCTGAAAATCAGCATCACAGTGACTCTCCCAAATTTTTCAAGTTCTTCTGGTCAAAGCAGAAGCTCTGGATATAATCCTCAAGCTTCTGCACTGGTTTTGATTTGGCATGGCTCCACAAGGGAATGGAGTGTGTCTGACATGCAATTACACAGTTACAAAACCATGTTAAAATGTTCCATGTCAAAACAGCCAAGACAAAAAGTCATATATTTTTTAAGCCCTGTTTTAAATTTTCAAAAAATTAAGAGATAATCCATATGCATGTTTCAAATATTAAAATGTATTTTTAAAGCACAGGCAGAAGTTTCCCATCCTTTCCCTATTTGCTCAGTTTCCATTTCTCCCACCAAATAACCCCTGAGATTAATTTACTATTCATTTTTATAAATATTTTGGCACATATAAGCCAACAAAATATCTTTTCCCTTCTTTTACATGAAGTAACATACTCTAAACTCTTTTCTATAAATCTTGGCTACCTTTTTATCAGTATCTATTTTTCTATAATATATATTTTTATTGATTTTAGAGAGAAGGAAGGAAAGGAAAGAGAGAGAGACATTGATTAGTTGTCTCCTGCATATGCCGCAACCTGGGCATGTATCCTTATTGGGAATCGAACTACTGGCAACCTTTTCATGCACAAGATGACACTCAACCAACTGAGCCATACTGGCCAGGGCTTTATCAGTATATCTTAATGATGTTTCCTTATCAATACAAAAAGTTTTCTTTTTTAGGAAGTCACACAATTCTTTTAGTACACAAGGTAAGAACACAGGATTTGGCATCAGACAAATTCAACTTTATGACTTACTATCCATGTGACTTGGGTAAGTGTCCTGACTTTTCTAAACTTTTGGTTTTTAGATCTATAATACAGGTGCAAATATACTAAGCTTACAAAGTTTTTATGAGGCCTACATATATGTGTGGACATCATATTTCCTAATTTAAAATAATATTACAAAACTATAATAACTAATATAGTATGGTATTTGCATAAAAAGAAATACATAGATCAATGGAACAAAATAGAGAGCCCTGAAATAAAACCAAGCATATATAGCCAACTAGTTTACCACAAAGAGGCCAAGAATATACAATGAGGAAAGAAGAATCTCTTTAATAAATGGTATTAGGAAATTGGACAGCCACATGCAAAAGAATGAAACTGAGCCCTTACACTATGTACAAAAATCAATTCAAAGTGGTTTAACTTTTTGAACATAAGACTTTTAAACATAAAATGCCTAGAAGAAAACAGTGGAAAAGCTCCTTAACATTGGTCTTGGCAATGATTTTTTTTTTTTTGGATTTGACAGCAAAAGCAAAGGCAACAAGAGCAAAAATAATCAAATGGGACTAAAACTATCTGAAAAGCATCTGCATGGCAAAGGAAACTCTCTCTATATGTAAAAGGCTAATATGCAAAGTGTCCCATCAGAAGTTTGGGAGTCTGGGAGTACGATTGCTCACTATGTTGTGCGCAGACCACCAGGGAGTGGCGCAGAATAAAGGAAGGTCCTGGCTGGCAGCCAACAGCCAGGGAAGGAAGGCCATTGCCAGCAGTCAGAAGGCCCTGATAGGCCCTGATTGCTGGCGAGACCTAGGGACCCTACCCATCTACAAATGTTGTGCTCCGGGCCTCTGGAAAGTATAATAAAAGAACAACATATGGAATGAGAGAAAATATTTGCAAACCATATATCTGATAAGGGGTTAATATTCAAAATATGTAAAGAACTCATACAATTCAATAGCAGAAATACAAGATGTGGAAACAACCTAAGTGTCCATGAATGGATAAAGATGATATATATATATCAACATTATTAGAAAGAAAGAAATCCTACCATTAGCAACAAAATGGATATGCCTTGAGACCATTATGCTAAGTGAAATAAGCCAGATAGAAAAAAGATAAATATTGCCTAGTATCACATGTGTGTAGTGAGTGAGGAGTGAAATTCATAGAAAGAGAGTGTAAAAAGTGATTGCCAAGGACTAGGGTTGGGGGAAATAGGGATTGGTTAATAAAGGGCACAAACTTGCAAAGATAAATAAATAGGACTCATCTCAGTGACATGGTGAGTGGGAGGGATCACTAAGGCACTACATGTTACATTTCTAAGAATCTATCCCAGTTCATTTTTGAACTCATAATTCATTTCAATCTCAGCTGATTTTTAGATATTAAGCACTTGCACATACTATTTGTATAAACTTACATTAAGCCACTTACCTTCTCAATGCCTCGATTTCCTCATCTGTTAAATGGGGACAAGAATAGAGATAGTGTTTTTGCCCTCCCGAGAAGAAACCATATGAAGGCTGAAGCTTCTGTTGTTTAGACTTAGCATTTGTCTGGGATTCACTTAAGTTCTCTGAAATAAAGTACTCAATTTCTCCAGGCAACAGCTAAATGCTCCCAGGTGATTAAGTCTGCTATATACTGATGTTAGACTAACTTAAATCTTTTATATTGAGTATCAATCAGCTATTGTCTACAGGAGGTAGAGGAAGCTGATCCTCACTTTCTAAATAGACTGAGGAACCACTAGACAAAATGATTAGGTATTCTTTGATTCAATGCCAAAACACTATTCTTGCATCTTAACTTGGAATCCAGGAAGATGAAAACACTCGCTGCCTTTCTTCCAGGATGACACAATCCAAACCAACATGGGCACTGGCCCAGTTCTGCAGTTTGGGGTCATGTGGAAATACCAACCCCCACGAGATGAAATAGGGTGGTGGCCATTTTTTCTCTGGCAAATGTTTTTAAGATTTTATTTTTTAGAGCAATTTTAGATCTACAGCACAATTAAGAGGAAAGTACAGAGCTTTCCCTTATACTCCCACACATGCATAGAATCCCCATTATCAGCACCCACACCAGAATGGTACATTTGTTACCATTGATGAGCCTACAACGACACAACATCATCACCCAGAAGTCATAGGTTGTTATATTAGGGCTCATTCTTGGTCTTGTACATTCTAGTTTAAACAAATGTATAATAACATGCACCCATCATTATAGTATTAGACAGAGTGTTTTCACTGCTCTAAAAATCCTACGTGTTCTGTTAGGGAAATTCCTGATGAAATAAAATCACTTTTTGACCAACTCTAAGGCACATTGCCAATGTCTCAATTCACAAAGGTTTATTTTCTTTCTATCTTTTGGCATATTTTCCTAAAAGGAAATAACAAGGATAATGAATAATTCCACGTATTGCTCATTCTCTGGCTTCCTCCAACTTCTCTCTTCTTCCCAAACCATTAGAAACACAAAAATGATCAAGAGTCAATTAGAGCAAGACTAGCCAAAAAGTGGGTGATTTGTAGTTGGGTATATGGGACCAATTGCTGTGATGAATGTTCTTTTAAGCAGCCAGTCCTGCAAAAGATATAGACTATTTACATGTGATTAATTAAGAAATAATTATCTTTGACTGGAACAATATGAGACAATAAATGAACCATACAATCTAAATAAACACTCAGGCTGCTGCCTTTACTTTTACTTAGTGACAAGAATATCTATGACTTATATAAAAGACACGATTAACTCTCCCCTCATCTACTCACCATTTCCAGAATCCAAAGGCATTGTGCAATCCTTCTTGACATTTCCCATTGTTTTTTCCATATCTTCTGCCTGTGGATATGTTACATCAAAAGAGTATATAATGGTTTGATTTTTCAATTGTTGCGTGTCATTGTTTTAGAGGTCATCATCAGTGACCTCTTCTGCCTCCTGGTCATCTTTTACCTGGCCTATAGAATTGGCCCAGTACAGCTTCCTCTTTGCCTCACTCTATTGTGGGCCATGTTACACACTACTGCCAGCTACATCTGCCTCGGGCATGGCACTCTCATGCTCAGAAACAAGCAAACAAATGCCCCCAAAAGTTCAATGTCTATTTTCTTTTTCCTTTTTGTCTAGGGAATAAAATCCAGACTGTTTAGTCTGGCCTTCAAGTCTCTATCTTTCATGAAACCAAGCATTTAACAATCATTGAATCCTCACATGTGAGAGGCACTGTATTAAAAATGTAAATACAAGTAATGTGTGTTCTTTGATCCATGGACCTTATAATTCTAGGAAAAGGAGGAAGACATAAAAATAAGCAAATAAGCGCAACAACATTGAATTCAACCAAAGAAATATGCATAAAGCATGATGGATGCACACACACACACACACACATACACACACACACACACACACACACACACACACACACAGCATATAATTGCATTTATAGGGAGTTGGGAGCCTCTAAAGTTTTTGTTTGTTTGTTTGTTTGTTTTTTCTAGAAGGTTGAAGGTTTCAATGAAAAAGTATAGCTGAATCATATTGAATTGTGTTGAGAGATTCCCCCCAATGCATGGCAGGAGAAAACACCCCAGGAGGAGGGTACAAAATAAGAAAGCAAGTTTGGGACTGGCTAGAATCTTGATGTGAGGAGTAGATGAGTTAAATCAAGAAAATAAGTCGAAGGGGAAAGCAGAAGACAAAGTGTCTAAAGAGGTGAGAATTATCCTAGTGTGGCAAAGGCAATCCAATGACAGGTTTTAAGACCGAAGTATCATGACTGAATTTTCATTTCATAGATACTCTCTGACTGCAGGTGGGGTGTAGAGGGGGTATTAAGAGAATAAGAAGAGTTGTTGGGAGACTAGCAGAAAAACTTTTCAGGAGTCCTTACGAAGATGTTAAAAGCCCAAATAATAAATTACAACAGCACACTGGAGAAAGCATTGATTTAGGAACTAGATGGACCTGGAATGCTATTTAGAAACAATGTAACACATGTCAAGTCATTTAGCTAAGCCATGCCTAAGTTTCCTCAGTTGTAAAATATAAATAATGTTGTCTATTTCCCAAGATTATTATGAAGAGAAAGTAAAATAGTTTTCAAAAACAGTTTAACATCATGATTCACATACAAAGGGATTCAATAAATAAGAACGATTATAAAGACAAAGCAATGGGGAAGGGGAAGGATGTGACAGATGCTAAAGAAATAGACTTTACCGAATAGGACTTGGTCACTGATTTCATGTTGAAAGTTAAAGAAAGGGAAATCAAAGATAACACCTCTCTTTTTTACAGAAATGGATAGGTAGATAATTAAGGGAGAGGGAGGTTTAGGTTTTAGGGTGCAGAGGAAGGTATGACTTCAAGAGAAAATATCCAGTAGGTGGTTTGAAAAAAAAACATCTGAAATTCAATTTAGAAGCTTGGATTTATAATAAAGGTAAAAGCATATTGATGACCATTGAGGTTTCAGAACTGGCTGAGGTTGCCTAAGGAGAGAATGTGAGGTGAAAAGAGAAGATGACCTCAAAAAGATCTCTGAAGAACTCGAGCATTTAAAGAATTGTGTGGACGAGGGAAGCCCACAAGTGGCCAGAGGAATGGTAGAAATCTGGAAATAAGGAAGACATTAAACTGGGGAAATGAGAAAATTTTAAGAAGAGGGTGTCATGGATAACATATTTATATATAAGGTTATTACATAAAATAATCAGGAATGTGCATTTGTATGGATTAGAAAGTTAGGAAGTCACTGATGACCTTTGCTGAAGAAATTTCCTTGGCTTGTTTTGGGGAGCAAAAGTCTTGTTATGGTGAACAGATTAATAATGGTAGAGATGAATGAAGAATCCTATTTGGAGAGGGATATGAAAAAAATGCAGAAGTCAAAAACTGAAAGGGGTTTTTAAAAATGTGGGAGGCTAGGAAATGCTTACAGACTTTGAACTGTGGAGCAACAATTTAAAACACATGAAGAAATACCTAATGGAAGATGGCAGAAAGGAAGAATCCAGATCACCCAGAGGTGAGGGGATTAGCTACAAGCAGGTGATGAGATAGCTCTTCACGTTGAAAAATATGCCTGTATGCATGCCATCCAAGGTAGGCAAAATGATCTCCCCAAAGATACCCTTGTCCTAATCCCTGGAACATGTAAATATGTCATGTTACATGGCAAAGGGGATTTTTCAGATGCAATTAAGATTGCTGACCTTCAGATAAGAAGACTACCCCGGATTATCTAGGTGAGCACAACCTAATCACATGCGCCTTTACAGGCAAAGAACTTTCTTTGACTGAAGTGAGAGCAATGTGGCAGAAAAGGAAATTGGAGAAATTCAAAGCATGAGCAGGACTCAACCCATTATTGTTGGAAGGGGCCACAGGAAAGCATAAGAAGAAATGCAGACAGGCTCTAATAGCAGAGACCAGCCTCTGGATGACAGCCAGCAAGGAAACAGAGACCTCGGTGCCAAAACTGCAAGGAACTGAATTTGGCCAGGGCTTCAGAAAGGAGCACAGCCTCGCTGACATTTTAATTTTAGTCTAATGAAACTAAACAGAGGACCTGAATGAGCCATGTGGTACCCAGACTCTAACACAGAATGACTACTATGTCTGTGGCAATTTGTTATAGCAGCAATAGAAAATAACACATCATCGGATAGCCTACAGGGAAGATGGCGACGGTGGCAATGAATGCCCGAGAACAACCAGACCCTTGGACCTGTTTTCACTTTCTCACCCAGCAAAGCTTTTGATAGGCCCTGGTGGTCTAGGCTCTTGCTACAGATTTATGGCACGAAGATGCAGACAATGACTGTCCCAAAGTTATGCTAATGCTGAAAGAGGCAAGAGCAGAATGTAACTTTCCCTCCAATATGACCTCTCCAGGTAGCCAAACACCTCCCAATACACCTGTCTCCCAAGGATTCCTCCGTTGTAGTTGTTTCTAGTTTCTGGAAACCATATTAGCTTCTCAGTTGTACAGTTTTTCAAGGGTAGATTTCCGGGAGGAAGTCAAGGTTTGCCATATTTCTCCATCTGGGTAGGATGAAGTCCTTGAATCTATTCTATGAGCCTGGACTTTACAGTCTCATTTAATCAGTCATTATCTCCATATGATAGATGTTGTACTTCTATTTAACAAACAAGCAAACTAGATCAAAGTATAAATAGTTGCCCAAGGGCACACAGCTAGTAGGTGACATAGCCCATTTTCCTGGGTGTTTCTAAATACAAAGCCTGTTCCCTTAATCACATGTAGCATACAGTCACACACAAAAATTACATTCTTAGTCTTCTTACTTAATGAAGAAAGAGAGATGTTGTTCATGGGTGAAGATTATGTCAAATGTTGGGAGATCCTGGTGGGCTGAGAAGGTATTCACATCCTGTTAAAGCTTCCTATTCTACCAATTCATGGGTTTGGCTCAATGTGTGAGGAGAAAACACCAACAGTAATAACAGAAAAGCTAAGGGTGACTGAATTTTCTAGATCTTTCTCAAAGCCCAAGTAAAAGAGTACTTCATTTTTCCCCATAACAGAAGTCCTGAAGGATCATGGAAGAAAGTCAGAGACAACTCTGTTCTTAGAGTGAAGCCCTGGGGTTGAACCTGCTAGCTACTGTCTATCAGCTGTGCGATTGTACCTAACTTACTCACATGTCTTACTTACTTCATCAGGAACTTGGGGATGATAATGTTTTTCCAGTGGCAAATATCTAAAAAAAATCATCCCTTAGAGTCCCTCTAGCTCTAAAACATAGAATTCTGATTCTTGAATTGAGCTTTACCAAGGCTTTGTAGACAACGGAGTCTGGGACCATGATGCCACAAAAGATCTTCCCAACTAAAAAGTAAGCTAATATTTTTGCATGTGATATTTGAGTTAAATCTGACTTCAACATTTCCCCTTAATAAAGCTTGACAAGGATCAGTGAACTTCCATGTTACCTCCTTGTGATTAATGTGCTATTGCATATCTGCATTGTTGCTATATGTCACAGAGGAGCTCCATAAAGCTAACATATGACCCAGGTGTCAAAATACCATTTCAGGAAACAACTCAGAAATGAATTTTGATCACCAGGACACAGTCCATCCATTCAGCCCAGGGAGCCTTAGTGCTTCCTGTGGCTTTCAGCTCTAAAAATAGCATCCTAAAGCAAATGTGGAGGAAGTAATTAAGTGTGTAAAATAACATAGAGATTTACCCTAAATTGCAGAATCACATTTATCCAAATCCTGTCGAGACTTTTATAAGAGCTATCTTATCCCATATTGAGGAAGTCTAAGCCAGTCATGAAATTGACCACTGGCCAAACTGCTCCTGGTCTAGAGAAGTAGAGGAGTGAGGCCCTAAGGAGACATTAAACACAGTCTTTCCCCCTCTTCCCCCGCTCCCCAGATTAATTTCTAAATCTGGGAGAATTCTCGTCTCTTTCTTGGCCTCTTTCTTTCATTTTCATCTTTTTCTTCTCTAGGTTTAGAATCTATATTCTAGTACATCTACCATTGGGTTTATTGATTGATCATTTCTTCAGAGCAGATTTGGATGGGAGAGACATAGAGAATAGAGAGATATTAGTTATGCTTTTATGAATGCCCAGGGAAAACAGAATGAAAGAAGCATATAAAATAGTAATTATGATAATGAAGTTAATAGGTAATACAGTATTAGAAAAATTGGTCCTTCCTGTCACCAATACTCGAGGGTTCCATAAATGTTACTACTGCTGCTACTACCAATACAAGTACAAATACTCATACCAATAATAGTAATAACGTCAACCCATCTAAATTGCAATAACCTTCCATTTGTCAAATTGCTTTTTAAAATTTCATTTGACCTTTGCAAGTGTATTAGGCAAGGAGGAAAGCTTTGGTACTATTCTCTATCACTTTGTTGGCACTGGAAGCAGTTGGACCTCGGGGAAGGTATTATGCCACTCAAATGCACAGTGGAAGACTCACGAGGAAATCTACACCTCTTCATTAATTGTTTCAGCTCATTTCATTATACAGCACTCCAAGGCTTAATTAATGATAAGATACTCTTATGGAAACAAATTTTGAGGTCCCAAAAGGAGAGAGAATCATGGTTAAAGAGGTAGAAGAGAGAAAAGGCACAGAAGGGCAAATCTGCAAGCAGTTGAGTTTGCCCCTCCAGCGGCTGTTTTTGCTGGGAGATGCTTATGCATTTGCCTATAGGGAAGACCACAGCCCAAATTTTGCCAACATTTCTCCTGGCTCAGCAGTCCTGTATTCTGTCAGCAAATAAGGGAACGGACAGAAGTAATGTTTCAATTTTCCCAAAGCACATGGGATTGCTGCACCGTGGCACCTAATTGTGTTAATTCCCTGTGATTTTCTGCAGAATTACCCTCCACTTGTCTTCACAGTCAACTAATCTTATCTCTTAGAAAAGACAGAGTCCAGGGTGGTTGGTTATACTCTGATGACAATTCTAAAATCTCCTGAGGTCCTGACAGCTTGCAAGACAAGAGGGAGATGCCCTGTGCCCCAGACTCAGAACAGCGGAAGTCTAGTGCCAGGAAGTGAAGAGGATGGGCATGCTAGGCTTAGATCAGGCCGACCATCAGTTTCCCAGGAGAAAGTTAAAGACTTTGAGAAGAAAAGTAAAGCAAAACAGGCCAAAAACAACACAACTCAGTACTTCATTAGAAAAAAAAAGTATACAGTTTTAGGATGGGGTTGGCCCTAAATCATATTTTGAAAATATAGATGCCCTGCTGTTGAATTAAGATAGTGAATCTTGATGTCTGAATGGAGCTTTAAAGTCCACAAGGAACTTGTAGGATCTGCAGGATCTCATTTAGGATCCACAATAACTCTAGGAGCCAGTTCTAAGATCCTTTATCCCCAGCTTCTTGGTGAGTAAACTAAAAGATCAAGAGTCTAGGTGGTTTGGCCAAGGCCACACATAGATTGACTATGAAGTTAGGCCTTGACCAAGGTCTCCTAACAACTGTCCAATGGCTTCTCTTTCCTGCCCATGCCCTGTTTTTGTGTCATGGGAATGAATTCTTTTCTCAGTTGCTGAGAAAAGTTCCAGTAATATAGGCAGTTCAGTGGCTTCTCAAAGGGCACTGAAGAGGCACTGCTGGGAAGCCACAGTTCAGGAAGTCACGAGCACGCATTGCCAGATTATAGTACGGGGGACATGGCAATGTTTTAAGACCATGTCCCATTAGGAGTAGGGCCTATGATGTAGGAGACCTAAAAATGGAGAGACAACTCAGTCCTCCACATTCACAGGCTCATGTCCACCTCTCTCTGCTCCGTTCTCAGGCTGAATGTCTTTCGGGTTTTCAGACTTAGGCACATTTCCGATTCTGGAATTTTGAACTTGTGCTCTCTACAAGAGAGCACAACCTCCTCTCAACTGAGAACTCAATCAAGTTTGATATTTCAATCTCCTTGTCACTACTTTTAAAATTTTACTGTTACTCCTCTGAGTTCTGACTTTTTTTCTTTGTGTAGGTGCCTTCCCTAGATCAGTATTTTTGGCTGTACCCTAAATCTACCACACATTTCTCTACTCCTATTCTTCCTGGCTTTTAGCAAATGCTTGGCATTTTTAACTGGCTAGATCCAGAGACTCTAATGCATTAAACAAATATCCATTAAATAAACACCTACCAGGCATAGCTGCACAAGTCAGCTGTCCTGTGGGGACCAGCCATTACTCTTGGTGTAGTGAAGAAGCCACTGAGTCATTATAATTTAACATCTTGTCCTAGTTCAGCAGTTCTGAGGAAGAATAGGTGGAGTTGGGGAGTGCTCCTCATTTGAAGGATGTTGGTATGACTGCTCAATAGATTTGGAAGGAAGACTGCTGCAATTCTTCATTTTCTTTGTATATTATTGCAGGTTTTCATTAACCTTTGAGGTTGTTTTCATATGTGGTTTGCATTTTAAGTATTTTCTGGTTTTTAAATTGCCTAGCAAATAAATTTATTTTGATCCAACTGCTTCCCTCAATTATTATTATATTTAGTTCTTTCATAAAATAGCAAACTCCATATCCCTTGGATATCACAAAACCCATCCCACCCACCTGTGGCCCTTAGGACTCAGGATTTCATTTCAGAACTGAACTTCATGCACTTAAAGAAATGATCCACAAATGCTAAAACTTTGCTTTTTTCCTCAGCTGAGCAGCCCTCTTGCTTCTTCTAGTCCTAACCTAAAGGAAGAAAACACAAAGAAAGTAAAGGAAGATGGGAGAGAGGGAGGAAGAAAGGAAAGATAGATGAATTGGTAGATATTGTGAACATTTGCCATGTTGTATAAATTAAGGCATTCATCTCAGCAGCATACGTACTTCTTCATCAATCATGCCTCACATGCAAATTTTTGCATTGACTGTTCAGTTCAGGATGATCTTTGATTTGCCCATTTATTCAATAGGGAATTAATTTACTTTGTAAATTTTGCTCAAAGACAACCCTGGAAAAAATATAAATTAGGCAATTTTCTATGATATTAATGATAAAATAGCTAACATTTATGGACTACCAACTACATCTTAGTTAGTATTATTAGGAATTATTTTAAAAATTATCTCATTTTATTCTTATTGCAAGAGTGTGAGGTTAATCTGTTATACCTAAGTACAGAAGAGGAATCTATGATTTTCAGAGAGAATGTGAAAGGCCTTCCCAAGGTAGCACCACTAGGAAATGGCAGAACAAGACTGAATCCAGGTCTTACAGGTTCCTGAGTCTTTATTTTCTCTAATATTAAACCACTTCTACTCCTTGCCTCACTTACTTTCTTCTCCTGCCATCCCCTCCAGCTAACAGGACAGCCACTGTCTGAAACTCTCTAAGGGAAGGCAGGCCACTCTCACCCAAGGAAAGTCATTCACTTATGAGAAGGGATTCCCAAGGAATTGGAGGCTCTTTCAATGACTCTCTTACTGCCAGGTCTATTCCTGATGGCCTGGAGGGAGACGCCCCAGGCAGGGCAGAAATAGCTTAATCATCCCCTTCTCTCCACTTAATGGCTTATCTGTGAAATCATAGTATTATAAGAGTCAGAATGAGAGAAGCAACAGGAAAAGGCTGTCAAGACAGCATCCAACCTCCCCACAGTGCTATAATCTAATGTAAGGTCCAGGAGAGCAGACGTTGGTCTGGTTCACTGTAGTAGTCCCTTTACCTAAAACATAACCTGACATTCATGGGCCAGCAATAAATACCGAGTCATGAAGAGTGATGGGTATATAAATGCTCAACTCTCTCCACATCAACATTTCTACAAACAATGTCTTTACTGTGTTTCAAGATGACACTTTGCATTGTTTGATGATTATATTAGGAGAATGTTCTTGTCTTGTAATAAAATACTTCTCCTTGTATTGGAACTCAGAACAAACCTACCACCTTTTCCACATGGCAAACTTTCAGATCCTTGAAGATAATGATTTTCCCACTGAGATTTTTGCTGGGCTGACTCCAGCTGGTTTATTTAATCTTCCCTCTCATGTCTAATGTGGTTTCCAGAGTTTTTACCTGGTCATCTAGCCCCTTGATTGATATGAATGGTAGTATTAGCAGGCCTCATGGTTGTCATAGTAGTAAGTGTAACAGTAGCAGTTCACATAGCATTGGCAGGCATACTAATAATGTTTTCCACTCATATAGCGGTTAATAAAGTGCTTTCACAGCGACTGTCTCCTGTCATTCTCACCGTAACCCTGGCAGATAGATATCACAGTCTCTCATTTTACAAAACAGGGAAGTGAAGGTACTGCCTGCCCAAGTTCTCACATCCAGCACTCTGCCTTCCAGCCAGTACGTGATCCTTGGTCTGCTACATGTCTTTTTTTTAATGTGCTGCCAAACACTCAGTACTCCAGATGTGGACAGAAACACCTCCGACAAGTCTTGAAAGGAACGGAAACAGAAGAGAAGGCAGCACCTAGACAGAGCTGCCTGCAGTGGGAGAGAGGAGCTGTGTCAAGGGCTACTGGGTAAGCCATGGTTTACATGCACATGAACTTGGATGATTTTTCACTTCTCTCCTTCCTCCCTCCACCTCCAGGCTGGACACTAGACTTTTTCCCCTTGGCAGGTAGGGGAGATCGCCCACAGAAGGGAGATGCTTGGCTGTGGCCAGCTACGGACTGCTCTCTGGGCACAGGTTTGCCTTGCTTCCCCTTTGTAACCATCACTTTGTATCAGCCCCGGGGGAACACTTTTCTGGGTCACATCCGGGAAAATGTAATTTAATAAGTGCATAACAATACCTCTGCTCCCTCAAGCATATTACCAATCATTGTCAGGCAATTGTGTTTTCCTGCACATTTCCGAAAGGCAGGAGCTTGGGAAGCAGAAAGCACGTCTAACTATCTGGGGGCCCAGCCTACCTGCACCTGGAGAGAGCAGGCCACAGCGGGGCTGGATGTGCAGAAACACAATGTTCTCTTTTGATGGGGGCTTCAAAGCGTCCGTCCATTTCCTGGAAGGGCGGCCGTCACGGCTGGAAAGGCCCTCAGGACTTATGAGCCTGCAGCAACTCGGCGCTGCTCACGGAACAAGAGGAAGACAGGACGTTCTGTGACCAGGTCGGGTTCTCAGGCGCAGGCCTGGAAATGTTTTCCATTTGAGAATTGAAGGCAGATGGAGATGAATCGCCTTGGTTCACTTGCACCATCTTCTCTCCTTCTTACTTGCTCTTCAAAACCAGTGAACCCAGAAGAGAAAGAGTACAAAGAACACAAACTCTGCCTGAGGCACTGCTCTCACCTGAAGGCCTTTCTGAGCTGCCCCAAGCTTCTACCTCATTGGCTCAGCTGCTCAATCAGTCAACTAGTCAATCAACAAACATAGTGATTATCTATGTAGGGGCTGGACTAGCCTTGGGTAGGAGGAACAGAACAACATGCTAAACAGGTTCTGCCATTAAGGTGCTCACCTTAGACTTGAGCAGACACTCAACTACTATCTGAGAACAGTGGGAGATGGTTCATTATGAATTGGAACTAGATTATCTGGCTTCCGGGCCAAAATGCAGAGGGGCAAGTGCTTTCACCTGGTAGAGCTCAGGATGGAATTCTGGAGGTCAGGAGGATGTGGCTGGACCAAAAACCTGGACACAGTGGAAACACTGAGGGATTAGTAAGAAGAGTCTAAATAAATACAGCTTAATCTAGGAGCTTGAAGGCCCAGTGACTGAGGGACATAGGATGGGATGAAAGTGACTGAGGTGAGAAGTTAGAAAAATGAGGTGCAGGAGCTGATTAAATGCTAAAGGCAAATATTCTGATGAACTGAATCATGTGCAAATGATCTGTGTTTTAACTTCCTGACGAGTAACGTTGAGTTGGTGTACTCTGGGGGCCAACAGGCTTCTTAAAGGGTTGGAGAGCAAACATTGCAGGCTGTGCGAGCTGCATGTCCTCTGCTGTCACCACTCAACTCTGTGGTGGTGGGACTGCAGCCACGGACAGCATTCGAATGAATGAGTGGGCAGAGTTCAAATAAAACCAAATAGATGGACATTGATGTTTGCATTTCATATAACTTTCACAGGATGTGGAACATTAATTCCTTTACTTTCTTCTTTTCTTTTTACATGTGAAAATATGAAACTATTCTTAGCTCATGGGCCATATGAATACAGGCAGCATAGCTTGTTTTGTGGCCCTTGCTTGCCAACTCCTGGTCTAGTAGAAATGTATCCCACTTCTGGTGGGAAAGGAGAGAAGGAGAGAAAGACGGAAAAAAGAGTATTTATGAAGTACTGACATCTCTCTCTGAGTTTAAACTCAGTAAGTGGTTCTTGGAAATATCATCTCTTAAACATAAAAGAAAGTGTTGTGCTTTTTCTTTGCATTTTTTTTTTGAGCCACACTGATGGTCACTCATAGCCACCCTGGTTTGTGGATTTTTTATATCAACTGTGTTAGCCATCATGGGTATGCTTTCCTGGAGTGCCGGCACCTGTTTTATAGCCACTGTATTTATATTGGCTCACCTAGACTTTTTTTTTGGAGGACGTTTACCGTAATTTATTATTGTGTTGAATCAGCAAATTTGAGAGGGTTCTATGTGAATGGTACTAAGTATTAAAGGGAACCACATAATCAAAATACACGACTTGGCCCACAAACCATAAACCAATCTCTCAGGAATTTTAAATCCTGGTTTATTGTTTTTAAAATGTATCATAAATGCTCAGCAATTTCAGTCTTGATTTTCTGTCTTTTTTATATTACAGCCTTGTCCTATTTATTCACTTCTATTCCCCACTGATATATTTTTTTCCTTTTTCTGTGATATGTCACAGGTTGACCTCCTCTATGTTCCATAATTGCACCACGTGCATACTTTTTACAGCAGGTCTGCTTATATTTTCTTCACTCCATTTGTGACCAACGCCAGGGGGGGCTTATTCTTTGCCGTCTCAGGCAGTCTCCCTCTATCCTTTCGGGTCAGGCTCAAGTCCTATCTACACTGAGATCAGTGATTTTCAACTTTCTTCATCTCAGAGCACAGATAAACTAATTACTAAAATTCTGCAGCACACCAAAAAATAGATCCTATTTTTTGCTGATCTGACAAAATCAATAGGGATAATTTTGAGCCATCCATACCAGATAGTTATTGTTGTGTTGGCTATTGTCATTTTTTTTTTGCTTGACAATCTAAGGGGAAAGAGGTCAGTGCCCCTGACTAAGTAGTCAGGTTTCACATGTTTGAAAAATTCTTGTGTATACCAGCGAAAATAGCTGATTAGACACATTCTTTTTTTCCTCAAATCCTGGTGGAGCTGTGTTTTAAATCCAACAGACTTTCAAGTTTAAGACACCAATTCCTAGTTACCTGTGATAACTTGTGATGTTGTATTCCCATGAGCCTTTGTATAAGAATTTACTTGATAGAGAGCACCAGACACGGAAATGACTGAAGAGGCATTGGCATAATGGTGGTAAGCATTCAATAGTCAATTATTTTTAAAACTAAGATGATCTCTGTGTGAAAAGAGAGTAAGCAATTAGCTCTGTTTGTTCTGATGATGTAGACATAGATCCACTATGAGAGCAGGAAAAAAACATACTATTTTCCCTATCTTTTCAGAAATCATCCTAATGATAGTATTAAAGTGGTTTCACTGAGACTTATACATATGATGGGAGTAAAAAAATGAATAATTATGGATTCCTATTTCTTTTGCCCTTATGTCCTTAAGATCCTTGATCTGAGAGAAAGAATGTACAAATGAATGTTTTAATAAATATTCTTCCAATTTAAATCCAGGAGTTTGAAATACATTTGAATTAAAAGTATCAATAGGAACACACATACCTAAACCAAGTTCATATTTATATTTTCAATTCAAATTTATTTGAGATTATCTATTTCTGTCCATCTATCAATCATCTGTCTATTCCTAGTGCCAAGACTGTGTTCTTGAAATAGTTTTCTACTTAAAAATAAAACTAGAGTTGTTAGAAAAGTGGCTCATTTAAGATCTGAACAGAATAATTGCAAGATGAGCTTAGAACAACTTGTCACACCAGATAGCCAAGAAGCTATCAAAGTCTACTAGGTTATGTAAAACTGCTGAGGTTATATAAAAGGAATTCAGGAGCCAACTGGAAGAGATTCCAACTGGCCACAAATGGGCCCATTTGAACTTTAGTAATGATACTAATTGCAATGGAGTGAAACCCTTCAAATATGTTTAAGTTCATGAGTTCAGAATAATATATATATATTTTTTAAAAAGACAAATTGGTCACTTTTGGAGGGTAGTTGGGAACTAATTCATTATTCTTAACATAAAATAAAGAACCACAATTTTGTGCTGCTTTTCTTATATTAACTGTTCCATGAGAGGTAATCAAAGAAGGGATACGGAAAAGCATCTCCATATAAAAGCATGCCAACTAATTAGTAAAAAGTAATGCTAGTATTAAAACATCAACCACTTTTCAATCCTACTAAGTGAATAGATCTAGGTATTAAGCATCAAGAGCTATTAACATTACAGAGAAACAACCAGGCATTATGTAGCTCTTTGATGAATGAATACAATTCCACCCTCAAACTTTCCAAAGGGATCAAAGCTGAATCCAGCTACCTTAGGCTCCAGCTCTGACTCTATCTGCCAATGTGCAGGAAATTCCAAGGACAGAGGAACACAGTGAACTACCAGAGATGAGTCTTCAGCAACATCCACATAGTGGACAACTTTGCAGGTCAAACAGTCAAGGTTCTCCACCAGGTCCATGTGCAGGAAAGTAAGGGAGGGAGGGAAGACAAGTAAAATCAAAGAGGCCTATAAGCTATATCAAGTTTAAAAATAGATAAGACATTGTTCATGTCTAGGGAAGTATACTTAACTGATGAAACCATGAAGACGTTCTCTGATGTGATCACTATAAAAGACAGGAGATTTTGGAGGAAAGTTGGGCTGGGTTGGGATGAGAAACATGGAGGCAAGTCTAAGGTAGCTGGATAGATTCTATTTTTTGATCTGGCTGGTTCTTATAGATAATTTACCTTATAACAATGCATAATGCCATATGTTGTTTGGTTTCTATATTGGTTTTATTTTATAATAGAAGGTTTTAAAAATAAATTGAAATGTCCCCAGAGACCCAGAGAGTTTAGAGTTTTTTTGGAACCTTGTGGTTATCCTATCTAATAAAAGAGTAACATGCAAATTGAGTACACCTCCACTACACCCACAAGTCACACGTATCAGCCAGTCAAGAGCAAATGTGCAAATAAGCCTCGACCAAGATGGCTGTGGCCACTGAGAGCAGAAGGGAGGCTTAGGCTTCCCTGGCAATGGAGGAATCCAAGCTTTCTTCCTGCCCTTGCTGGCCTACCCCTCCACTCAATGCTACAAAGTTTCAATTATAGAAGATACATAAATCTCAACAGAAATGATGGCAGACATAGATCTGGAGAGAGTAGAGGTTAGGGTTGCCCCAGCGATGGAGAAAGCCAAGCTTCTGCAGCCCTAGTGCCTAGGCTTCCACTCTAGGCTTCAATGTTTCAATTATAGAATTTAAATAAACCCAAACAGAAATGGCTGTCACCATGGAGCGAGCAGAAGGCTTGGCTCTACTCCAGGCTACAAAGTTTCAATTGTAGAACATAAATAAACCCCAGATACCAGGGCCTCTGCTTGGGTCACTGGAGGTCATGGCTGGCCTGCAAACCACCACAGGCCCCTCGCTCAGGTCGCCCCATGGCCCAAGTGAACCCCAACCCTGATCCAGAACCCACTTCAGGGCAAACAAGCTGGCTCCCACCTATGCACCAGGCCTCTATCCTATCTAATAAAAGAGTAATATACAGATTGACCATCACTCCAACACACAAGATGGCTGCTCCCATGTGATCAAAGATCCTGCCTCCATGTGGTCACAGATGACCACCACAAAATGGCCAGCAGGGGAGGGCAGCTGGGAGGGAACAGCCTTGCAAGGAAGGGCAGTTGGGGGTGATCAAGCCTGCAGGGGAGGGTGGTTAGGAGTGACCAGGCTGACAGAGGAGAGAAGTTGGGGACAAGCAGGCTGGCAAAGGAGCAGTTAGACATCAATCAGGCTGGCAGGGGAGTGGTTAGGGGGTGAACAGGCTGGCAGGCAGAAGTGGTTAGGGGCAATCAGGAATGCAGGCAGGTGAACAGTTGGGAGCCAGCAGTCCTGGATTGTGAGAAGGATGTCCGTTAAATGGGCAGTTGGATATCCCTTGAGGGATCCCAGATTGGAGATGGTGCAGGATGGGCTGAGGGACACCCCCACCCATTGGGCACGAATTTTGTGCACCAGGCCTCTAGTTTATAATAAATATGGAGTACTACTCAGCAATAAAATGAAACCCACTACTGATACACAAACTGTCAGATGAACTTCAAAGATATTACACTAAGTGAAAAAAAGCCAATTAGAAAAGGATAGGTATAAGTCAACTACTCTGATGCCAGTATAACAAAATTAAGCAACTGAGAAAATGAATGGCAGAAGGTGAGAACAGCTTTTCTCACTATTGGAGTGGAAGATTACAGTTAGGAAGGAAGGTAAGTCCTCTCTGTGCCCTTTGTTAAAGATGGCTCAAAAAACATTTATTTACCAAACATTTACTTCTCCATCTCCCTGTGAATTGCCTTCCTCCTCTTTGAAGCCCCAAATCATTATCTCCTCACCCCACTTGCTCCTTAACTCAAGGTTGCATATAAACTTCAACTGTCTAATTTTCCTAGGGTCCCATATTCTTATTGAACTCCTGTATGTACATATATAATTGAGTTTGGTTATTTTATCCTCTTAAAATGCATTAAAAGATTATTTATTTTGAAAAAAATAAAAGAGAAGGCTAGAATGGCTCACGTGGTGACGTATTAGAGTTAGATTTATCAAAATATCAGTTTAGACTCATGTTAAGCTTAATATAGATTCAGATGGTTACATATCACAATATGTATATTTAATGTACATATAGAGATTGTGGTACACACATACATTTCCTTGTCTGGCCAGCTGATAAGGCCAAGAAGTAACTATGCCCTAATAGCAATGGACACACCTAGTGGAGAAACTGTACCAATGCTTCTTCAGCCAGGTGGTCAAGGTTAATAACAGCCGAAAGCAATGTTGATAGTGTGTATGCTTTACCTCTGTGATCATCTTCTTAAGAACTTGTGAAAAAAAGATCAAACCCAACTGAGGGACATTCTACAGAATACCTGGCCAGTCCTCCTCAATGTCATAGGTTATCACAAGCAAGAAAAGTCTGAGAAACTGTCCCACCGAGAGGAGCTTGAGGAGGCCTGCTGACTAAATGTACTCTGTCCACTAAAAAGAGGATAATTAGATTTTAAAATAGCAAGCTTAACCATGAGAGAATGTGCATGGTTTTAACTCTTCTCATTTGTTTTTAACATTTCCATTTGTTACCTCCCAATTGTAGCATATGTGAATACTAATAGTACTTTGGAACCAAGTTTCCCTTTAATTAATCCTGGAAACAAAGGCCTGAGTGACACTTCAGTGAAGTTTATTGCCAAAGCCTTATAACCATTAAAAATGTAGATATTGGCATATCCCAGCAAGAGTGAAAAGCACTACTTAATCACAAATGACAGAAATGCACACTGTTCGGCTCCTTCCCAAAGCCTTCCACACCCACTCATTATCTCATTTGACCTATAAAGAGGCTTCAGGACCTTGGGCACATCCTTTAGCTTTTCAAATCCCATTGTCCTCACTCCCTATCACGTGTGACAGGTTAAAACTTTTAAGGGGTAAGTGATTTCCGATTTGCCCACTCTTCTGTTTGTCTCCTCCCCGCCATACAGGCAGCCAGGCTGGTTTGTGCTCATCCCCTTGGGGCATGTTCCTGACAGCAAAAAGCACAGGGGGGAATGAAAAAAAAAACTTTTTTCCTGGCTTTTCAAATATCTAGAAAGAAAGACAATTTGGAAGAAAGTTGGAGTAAGGTTGTCTAAATGACCCCTCTCTCCCTTCCCCTCCAGGTTAGAAAAAGATTCCCCAGGTCTGAAACTAAGATTCTGCTTTGCTGGTTAAATAGGGTCTTAAAAATTAATAAAAGTGAGCTGCAGAGAAATTGCAAAATATATATTCTTTCCACCTGTTTATTAGTAGGTTGATTTATGCCAGCCACATGTGCGAGCACATCAGACTTTCCTGAGAATCTTTATCTGCACCTTGCGACTCTCTGGACCGATTTAGAAACTCTAAAAGTTGAGCCGCCAATCCATTTTAAGGCAACAGCTTTGTCCCCGAGTGAGAAGCTGGTAGAGATTAAAGGCACTCTCTGAAGTCATTGCTGACTTCAGAAATACCACTGGTCTAATGAACCTGAGTTAGAAAGAAGATGCTCTAATGCTTTAAATTTGCCTGGTACCATGCAATATAGTAGGCAGAGGAGAGGAAAATTCTACTTTCTAAGAGGGTGTTGACTGAAGTCAATCTCAGAAGGCAACCTAAAGCACCAGTGCTCCGTCCATTCTGAGGCTGCCCTCATAATCCTATTTAATAAAAGAGTAATATGCAAATTGGGCCATGCCCACAAGCCACGCCCACAAGCCAATCAGAAGCAAATAAACCCCAACCAAGATGGCTGTGGCCACTGAGAGCAGGAGGGAGGTTTGGGTTTCCCTAGCAATGGAGGAAGCCAAGCTTTCTGCCTGCCCTTGCCAGCCTAGGCCTCCACTCAATGCTACAAAGTTTCAATTATAGAACATAAATTAATTCTAGGTCCCAGCGCTTCCACTTGGGTCAATGGAGGATATGGCTGGCCTGCAAACCACCACAGGCCACTCGCCCAGGCCACCTCATTCCCCAGGGGAACCCACACCTCGATCTGGGACACCCTTTGGGGCAAACCAGCTGGCCCCCACCTAGGTACCAGGCCTCTATCCTATCTAATAAAAGAGTAATAAGCAGATTAACCATCACTCCAACACACAAGAGGGCTGCCCCCATGTGGTCAAAGATCCTGCCCCCATGTGGACACAAGATGGCCACCACAAGATGGCCAGCAGGGGAGGACAGTGGGAGGTTCCAGGCCTGCAAGGGAGGGCAGTTGTGGGCCATCAGGCCTGCAGGGGAGGGCAGTTGGGAGGAACCAAGCCTGCAAGGAAGGCAGTTGGGGGCAATCAAGCCTGCAGGGGAGAGCAGTTAGGGGTGACTAGGCTGGCAGAGGAGGGAAGTTGGGGGAAAACAGGCTGGCAGGGTGGCAGTTAGACATCAATTAGGCTGGCAGGGTAGTGGTTAGTGGGTGATCAGGCTGGCAGGTAGAAGCAGTTAGGGGCAATCAGGGAGGCAGGCAGGTGAGAAGTTTGGAACCAGCAGTCCTGGATTGTGAGAAGGATGTCCAACTGCCCGTTTAGGCCCGATCCAAATAGGATAGGGCCTAAACGGGCAGTTGGACATCCCTTGAGGTTGGAGAGGTGCAGGCTGGGCTGAGGGACATCTCCCGCCTCTTGTGCACAAATTTCATGCACCAGGCCTCTAGTCTACTAATAATCTACTTGGGAAGACTTTCATTCATTCCACCAGGCTTCCCTTATTCCACTGTGGGTCTGAAAATACCAGAAGTCTTAATAAATGTCATGGTGAATCAGACTGATAGTTAGGGATGGGAAGCTGCTCAGAACATTTTCTACTTACCTTCATGGGTTTTGGAAGAGGCACAGAAGATAAGCTAAAGAAAGGAAATGAAGAATACATAAATGAATGTATCTTTACATTTATATTCTCAAAGTAGAACCTGTGACACTTGAAAAGGGCCTTTTGAAATCCACTTATGACTATATACTAAAACCTAGAACAAAAGAGTATAGTCCAGTCTGGAGGTTGGAGCTTTCTTCTGAGACCCCAGCACTCTTACCACATGCCTCATTCTGCTTAGAACTACTGGTTCATTTCCCACAGGCCAGTCTTGTACGTTCCTGCCTATTCCCTGCATTGTCCTAAAGGGCTTACCCACACTGGTCCACTATGGAGCGGCCTCAGGAACTTCCTGTGGTTGATTATTCTAGTCAAACCTGACATCCAGCCAGGGATCTATCCTTCAGAAAGCCAACATCGTGGGATATTAGTAAAAAGCTTAATCTTCATCTACAATGCTCTTCTAAATGTTTAGGACAGGATGTGTCTATAACACCTTACAAATCTATTTTTAATGCTTTTAGCAGAAGACTCGCTGGTTCTTTGAATTAGCATTGGGTTTATGTCCAGATGTGATAGATTCTGAACAGTAACCCAGCAAATCAGACTCAAATCTTGACCACAATGGACTTCACAGATTCATACAAAGAGGCAAAAGTTGGGTTAGGATTTTCTCAATGATTCTATATCCAGTTAATGTGAGCAAAGACCCTCCAATGCTCTTAAACTGCTTAGTGATGTGAACCAGATGGAAAAGAAAACAAAAGAATTCACAACTCATGTTAGACTGAATTGAATGTCTTTAATTTCACACAATGAATAACATATGAATAGGATTAACTTTTTTTTTTAATAGTTAAGTGCTCTATACTGTGCTAACCTGATCTGGTAGCGAAAAAGACTGAGCTTTCTTTTAGAAAAAATGTTTAAAACCCAACATCTAAGACCATGGAGGAGCATGACAGTAAAGCATGCCAGATGTATCTACGCCTCAAATAACAGCAAGTCCATGTTCATTTTAAATGTACAAAAATGCTTTATGAATAAAAACTGTTACAAAAAGAACATTTCAAACAATGTACAATTTTTCTTGCCTCTATATTCAATAAAATACAAATACATTTTTTTGTTCTAAAATATGTTTACATACAATCAAAGTAGAACATGCAAATTACACTTTAAAAAAGGCTTTTAAAAACCACTTATGAATACAAACTAAAAATTAGCCAGCACGACTTGTAAGACAATCTTGTGCCCCATTTTTTTTCTTTTGAAATATATATATACATATTTAACACATCATGTGCATTTATTATTATTTAAGAAATAGATATTTTTTAAAAAGGAAGAAAAAGAAAGATGCCAACCTAGGTTGGAACTGCCCTTTTGTGTTGACCAGTGGCAGTTTTTTCAATCCCCCCTCCCCCCCCCCCATTTAGTGTTTATTATACCTGGGCAAGTGGGCGATAGATTTCCAGGAAGTTTCTTCCTTGGTTGATATGTGCTTCTAAGACTGTTCCCCAAATGACTGAGCCCAACAAGGAAGGCAGACTCATTCGTGGGGCAAACTCTCCAAGAAACAAGAAGCAGGGAAGCCTTGCATTGTGGAAAGAAACTTTAAAAAAACACCACGAAAATGCTACGATATATTACAGTTTGAGTTTCTAGGCACTGTGATGACATTATCTGTAAGCTCTGGCATTTGGACCATTGTGATACTACGGGGTAGTGTTGAGAGTAATGTCTATATTTATCTACTTTTACATAACGAGGACTGAAAATCCTGCAATGTAACACTTAAATGGCTTTTGAGGCATTTCGGCTTCTGCCACCCCCTCTCTCTCCATGCTACAGTTGGCATTTAAAGGCTTTGGAAATATATGTAGACTTTACACAGTTCCCAGGTAAATCTTCCTAGTGGTAGGGAAAAATATTCTCCAAAAGCTACTTATCTGAATATTGTAAGAGTGGGATTTTCTACATAAGTCCTAAAACCAAATCCTTTATGATCTGCACGTATATCACCTTATACAATAATTGTTACCACTTGCTTATCACGTTTATAGACCCAGCAGTGTGTAGAACACAAATCCTGATTGCCATTGAAGATGGCCCCCCACTCCAGACAGCAGCCAAGTTAACATGGGGACCCTCTGTCAGCCTTTAGTCATCTATTCTGGCCTGTTAGTGGCTGTTGATTTCGGGTCCTGCCATGTCACAAACCAGCCCATGACATTCTCTCCTTTCCTTAGATCTGTCTTCTGTGGGTTTTAGCCAGAGCAACGCCTTAGAGGAAGTTAAACTTCTGTTCCTTTCATTTGAGATGAGGGATTGAAAACCAAGTGGCTCCCAGTCACCCAGAAAGGTGGATCAGAGACCCATAATCACCTCTGGGGAGCTTTGCTCACCCCTAATTAGACTCCCTACATTGTAAATAGGCTTACTCCTCCTGATTGCTGAAGGCAAGTTTTTCAGAAAAGAAAGAACACTAAGTGATTTCTTCATTATGAAATACTTTTTGGAACTGTTTAGGGAGTCTGAGGCATTCCAAATGACATCTTAGCTACATAAAAATGTGGCCACAGAAGGCAGTGTTGGCTGGCTAGACACAGGCTAGAACCAGGTCAGGAGATCTGATTCTCCAACCCACCAACAAGAAAATGTATCCAGACTGGGCCAGTGTTGAGTCAGGACAGGAATGGGAGGAAAATGGAAAGGAAGTGGTTAGAACATAAGGAAATGCTAGTACAAATGAGATGTTAATGGAAAGCGAAGAACAAAAAGTAACGTGTGACACTGAGGGAGAAATCTGTGTGGTGAAGGGTCAGCTGTGCAGGTGACTGGACCTCAAATACGTCTTAGTTTGGATCCTCTGCAGTTTTCCTAGTCTATTCTTAGGGCTGTAGAAGATTTGAATTCAACTCACATGAAAACTGAAGAATTGAATTTATGTCTACATTGCAACTCTGCTGTATTTCTCCTGAAGTACTTTTCATTGGCTTGAAAATTTCAAGCTTATTTAAAATTTCTCACCTACTAGAGGTTAAGGCCAATTAAGCTTTGGGTCCTTCTTTAAGCAGCTTAGTGTGTCAGCTCAGTCTCTTCTGCAGGAAGGTTTAATCTGCTCCCGGACTTGTTTGGGGAAAACAGTACAACACTCGAAGAAGAAGAGCAAAAGAAAGAATGAAGGGAATGATTTTCAAAGTCCAACAGGAGAGAACCCTCTTAGTGGCTTAATTGGAATAAAAATGGTTGCTCTTTCCTAGCAATGGCAGGGTGAGTGGGCTAATTTAAAACTTCCTCTCTGGTGACTTTGGAACCACTCAGACATGGCTTGGGAATGACAAATTGAAAGTAGCTGGTTTGATTTTGCTGTTCAACTTGTGTGAAATGCCAAAGGTCAAGCAGGGTCACAAACTGAGTCTCTATGATACAAGCTTTAAAGTCCGGGAGAATGCATTCCTTTAAACTTACATATTGCTGGGATTAAATGCGACTGACCTACTGGGCAGCAAATGATGGGAAGCCCATGGCAACAGTGCAGAACAGATGGCTCCCTGGGTAATTTCAACCAACTGTTGGTACCATGACAGAGTAGTGATGCTTGTCAGCATATTAACTTGGAATTTTAAAATTCACTCCCACAGATACCCTCTCTCTTACTCTCGTAACACAAAAAACCATCTCTCTCTAAGGAAATAATGTTGTGTTCTGCAATAACAATACAATTTCCAGCCAGTCCTACTTCCTGTAAAGAAGTTGAACGTACAGGCAAATGAGATATTCTAATTCCCATTAGAAAACTTAATTCTGTCTCTCTTTTTATACTCTACCATGCCAGGTGTTCAATGTTTTGGGGAAGGGAAAGGGAGGAGAGAGGCGGAAATTGAAAATACTCATTTGAAATTTCCACATCCGACTTTTAGAAAACATCTACGGCAATGGGATGACTTCATACTCATTCTGAGTCTTCTTAACATGTTTCACTTGGGCTGTGGAAATGGGTAATAAGAGATGGAATGTCTGTCCACACACTAAACCAATGACTGGAGTACAACTTGGATGAGAAATGTACAGTTGAAATTGACCATTTAAAAGACGATTTGTCACACACAGTTTGCATCCATGCAGACTGATAGATTTATAATTACATTATGTACAAACATGTTTTAGTTTATTAAGGCAACCACAATTTGGATATTTTGTCCAAGGTGGCTCAATACAATTGGAGTGGTGTTACCCTTGGAGCTTTTCCTCTTTTTTTTTTTTTTTTTTTTTTTTAGATAAGAACACTTACTCCCATTTGCTTTTAAGAAATAATTATCAAGAGATAATGGACTTCTCCTACTGTCTTTTTGTTTCCTTTTCCCATGACCTATGATAGTTATTTGTATGGAAAAAAAAAATCACATACCAAGGCATTGCTAAATACTTGTCTTTCTGGTGCCTGGGGTTTCTGTTTTCGGTGATTTGTCAGTTATTCCATTTGCTGTGGGGTACTTAAATCCATTTTATTCTGCCTATTCTCTGATGATATGTCTTAAGTATAAAAATAACCTGGTGGATGCCTGGGTCAACAGATCCTCAGGTGCTCTAAATCACTTATTAAAAAGGCTCTAGCAATAAAAGGATTGGGATTCAATGCTGAGTTCCCTGGGACAGCATGTCAAGGTGAACATTACAACACAGCTAAGGTTTACATTATTCAGGTGTGTACCAAAGAAAAGAAGGCAGCAGGTAAGTTAATGAAAAGGCATATGGACGTACCTAACGGGCAAAGGGAAAGGAGGAACAGACGATGCTAAATATCAGTGTATGTGATAGAGAGGCTCACAGAAGAATACTAATGCAAGTCTAAGGTTGCCTATCACTAGAATCCCACCTTCTGATGACATGAGTCCATCTGAGGAACTGTATCGTTAACGGAAAGATTCAGGTCACCTGAAGACCATGTTGGTGCCCAAAGCCTAGCCCAGCTTGAAAAACCCAAAGAAATAAAAAAACAATTAAATGGAAGTGGGTTACAACAAAGCCAGTGGAGACATCTGCAGCTTTTCTGCCCTTGGAATGTTCCCTAATCGAGGGTGTTTCCCTTTCCATTTTCCTGGTCAGCAAATGCAGTGGCATCAAGGGCACACCTTGGACATGGGAGGTCCGATGGCCATGGGTACCACCATCTCTCTCCTCCTCCGTGGGTCTTCTGCTCACTGGCCTGTCCAGGATCTAGCCATAGCCAAGTGCTGCTGGGGTAGGGACAAGCTTCTTTTGAAGGCGTCCCCCTGCTTTGCTTTCCCAAGAGCTCCTGATGGCTCAACCCGTCGTCATCTGGCCTGATTCTGCCTGCCCAGCTTCTGGAGAGAAGAGCAAGGATGTCCCCTGCAGTGGGGGCCTTCCAAGGAGTCCTTCCCCCACCCACAGGTTCAGGTTCAGATGGCCAGCCCCACCCTAGGGAAGGACATCACTCTCACTCCCTCTGGACTTCCTCTGCCTTTTGGCCTTGACCTCCTCTTCCTGGGGAAGGGGCTGCTGCGGGGGCGGCTGCGGGGGCTGAGCTGGAGGCTGCGGTTTGTGTTTCCTCTTCCCACCTCCTCTGGGGGTCTTGGGCAGAGGTGGGGGCGGCGGTGGGGGCGGGGGCGGGGGAGGGAGGGGAGGTGGTGGCGGCGGGGGCAGAGGCGGCGCCTCCCGGGCCATGTGGATGACCGCTTCGATGGTGGCCATGATGGTATCTTGGCTGGCGGCAGACTCCAGCACCAGCGGGCTCAGGCTGGGCTTCTGCCCCCTTTTGCTGGGCAGGTCGATGCATTTTTCCAGCACCGGCATTTGGTCTCTGGAGTCCTCATCAAATTGGGTGGGCTGCTTTCGGGGACGCCCCCTCCTCTTCTTGACGAAGTTGTTGCCTGTCTTTGATTGTCTCTGCAGCCGCTTGGCCTTTAGGATCTTGTTCACGTGGTCCAGGTTCTTCTTGGTGGACAGGATCTTGGTGTAGCTGCACATCTTCCGCACCTCGCACTGGATGGCCTCGATCTCCCGCCTCTTGAATCGTTTCTTTAGGGAGGAGCTGGCTGCAGGAGGGGAGAGAGAAGAAATTGAGCACAGGATGCCAGCTGCCCTAAGCCTCACCTTTTCAGTGAAACCTGGCCTCATATTTGCCTCTGGAGGTTGGGGACCGGTAATGCCACGAACATGACTTAGTACCCAATATTTATTCTCCCCTTTTCTTATTAAAATGAAAGACAATAAAAATAAACATTGATTACATATCTTACATCTACAAAGCATTTCTATTTCTATTATTTCAATCTTCACAACAGTCCACTCAGTAGTCCTATTCCCATTTTTAAGAGTTGGAAACTGAGGCTCATGCCACTGGGGAGATCCACTCAGAGGATTAGGTTCAGAGTCACAATATGAATTTTCCTATCACAGCTTTTATTATTTATGACCCTTGGACATTTGATCTGATTCAGTTTAGCATTAGGTTATACTTTCTCTTTTTGTAGAAAACGTTGGATGAATAGAATGAGAAGCAGCCTTCCCTATCAAGCCATCTTGATAGGTACTTGAAAGTAGGGATGATTCACATGTACTGTCAACCTTCAGAAAGAGATGTCTTGACCTGAACTGGAATATTTTACTCCTAACCTTCCTCTACTGTCAGAAGGGATGAACAGTTTCTGAGATACTCTATTTTGGTTAACACCATCCCTCTAATTCTCTTCCCCTAGCCCCCACCCCAAATTTCTGGACTTGTTAAGTTGCCCGATGATGTCCACTCGACCAGTTCATCCTCTGGGAACCTGAAGGGAAATATCAGCCAGGTGTTTCTGAATCCTTTACACTCCCACTACGAGGCTATGGTCTGCAAAGAGCTATTTTCACGTCCTGTTGGCCAGATGCTCCTTTAGTTTATGAACCAAACTTCTGGTCTCAGGAAGTCCTGTACTGCCGCCACTAAATAGCCTTCAGAACTGCTTCATTTTGAAGTTCAGACACAATAAAGTGTGAATAGCTTCAAGACGTAGCAGATTTTTCCTCCTTTAGGTTGTTCTTTTACTTGTGTTGTTCACGAGAAATGTGTGCATTCATATGCACACACAGGCACTCACACATACTCTGCTGCCCATCTCCACACTGATCACTCTCTCTGGCCACTAATAAATTTACGAAGTATGTCTTCAATTAGTTCCTTACCTCTATAATTTCCCTTAAATGCTCAACCCCAAAGAAAGCCAGATGTAGAGTAGAAGATGTTGACCTTACTAAATGTTGCAGGCCTAAAAGAAAATGTTGCATTTTATTTTTTAAAATATATTTTATTGAGTTTTTACAGAAAGGAAGGGAGAAGGATAGAAAGTCAGAAACATCGATGAAAGAGAAACATTGATCAGCTGCCTCCTGCATGCCCCCTACTGGGGATGTGCCCACAACCAAGGTACATGCCCTTGACTGGAATCGAACCTGAGACCCCCCCAGTCCGCAGGCTGATGCTCTATCCACTGAACCAAACTGGTTTCGGCGAAAATCCTGCATGTTAGCATCATGGTTTGTTGTGGTAGAATACATATCTTAAGGAAAACGAGGAAAAAAAAATGCTTAAAACATGGATACCAGTCTTAGTTATTCCTGGGCACTCCCACTTTATTCTTTCCCCTGCTCTACCCTATTCCTCTCTCATGCTGTGCCCAACACAGATTTCCAGGAGGGGTTTCATTTGAAGTTTTTACAACACTGGCTTTGTGGAGTGGGAAGTTCCGAGTTTCACAGGACAGGTCAAAATAGTACTGCTTTAGGCTAAAGGTCATTGCAAGACTTACTGAGCAATGACTAACGACTGAACAATCTTTAAGTTATAAAGATCAAAATAAAAAAAAAGCCAGAGTGAGCTTCTGACTACAAAAATAGCATTTTTTTGTAGTTAGTGTTGTAAAAGGAAAAGGAGACCAACTGTGGGCCAAGCACTGGGTGGATGAGATTTCAGTGTCTTTTCCCTCCAAAGCTACCTCATGGGAATTGATTAAGCCTCTAGAGTAGTGTCATCCAATAGAATCTTCTATCCTGGTGGAAATGTTCAATATTTGTGTTGTCCCATAGGGTAGCTACTAGTTACATGTGGCTACTAAACACCAGAAATGTGGTCAGTGTGACTGAGAAACATAATTTTTCATTTAATTTCATATTAATTTAATAGCTACATGTTGGGCAGCTCAGTTCTAGACCTAAGCACTGTAAGTCCCAGAGCACACAGTGAGATTCATTTAGTAAAACACAGATGGTGGGAATCTCCAGGCAAACAACTTGGTGCCATCAATAAATAAGATGCAAGGAGAGACAGGCGGAAGAGGGTGGAGATGTAAATTTAGAGACTTAAGAGGTAAAATGATCATATTTGGATGCCAATTTAAACTAATTGTCAAAAGAGATCACATTTCATGCATTTGTGGAGATTTGAATACTATATGGGCATTGCATGGTATTATAGACTTACTAGAGGCCCGGTGCATGAAATTTGAGCAAGAGTAGGCCTTCTTTCCCCTGTCTGCTGGCACTGGCTTCCCTCCGGCCGTCAGCAGGCACTTGGGACCCGGGCTTCCCTCGCAGTCCTGGCTTCGTCCAGAAGGACGTTAGGTCTAATTAGCATATTACCCTTTTATTATCTATAGATAGAATGTTAATTTTCTTAGGTGTCATAATTGCATTGGGATTATGCTGTTTTAAAGTGCATATCTTTAAGAAGTACTAAAATATTTATAACTGAAATCATAATCTGATATAATATGGATTGCCTTCAAAATAATGGGGAAGAGAGGAGGTAAGTAGAAGTATTGATGAAACAAGATTAACCACTGTCCCTGTATGTGACCTGAAACAGAGAGTAGGAGGGCAAGAAGGCCTTCATGCAGGTGTGGCTGCAAAGCAAGCTGGACTAGGACAGGGCTCCTGGCCTCTCTGAATCTCTTGTTCTTTATCTCTTACATTGGATGGTTAGACTACATACTCCCAAGGTTCTCTTCTAGATTTAAAGATTGTTATAATTCTTTCCTATTTTCATTATCAATTGTCTTGAGAAATGTGAGGTGGCTTTCTATGACATTTATTTCACCTAAAAACTTTGAAATCCTAGTTGGGGGAAGGACTTTGGACTTGGCATGGCTTGGTTTTCACAAATCTTTCTCCTTATTGCTTATGATTGCACTGTCCCTCTAAATGTTTTCAGATTTTTCTCTCTTCAAATTGTTTCATTATTAGACAGTAATTTCTGGGCTTTTGCAGCAAGATTGATTCCATATTTGCCCTCCATCTTCTAATTGCCCTATATCTTGCCTGTTTTTTGTCAGTTCTAAAAAATAATTACAAGTGGCCAAGGCAAGATGCAAATTCATTTCTTAACTCTGCGTTGCAAATCTTTCTGGACCCTTCTCTGTATTTAAAATTGCCATGCAAATAAGTGGTTGAAGTGGTTTGGGTCTAGACCTAGGTTTTCCTTCTCTTCATTCCCATTATCAGAGGATTGGCCTTCATTTATTTTGCCATGTCTTTTGTGATAATCAAAGACAACTGAGCACTGTGTGTTGTGCACTGACTGCAGATCGAGTACAGGCATTGTGAACAAGATAAGGGCTCAAAGGCTTAGTTTTATAGAAGGCTTCCAATAAATAGGGACTCATAGTTTGAAGACTGTACCTTTCCCATGTGGAACTTACATCCTAGTTTAACAAGAATTTTATGGGTGGATGGCAGAGGGAGGCAAATTGATATCTAGATTCATTGGAATTTTTCTTACTGCTTGAATATCCCTAAGGACAGGTGGGGTCCTATTGGGGATTATTGACCTATCTGGAGTTGAGCTGCCTTCCAGGATGACCAGGGCTGGAACACCATCTGCCTCAATCAAGGCCGAGAGGTGCTGTATGAATTGCATTGTATGCTGATACAGGTTGGAAGGTTCTTAGATAGCAAAGGCCCTCCTCCCCTGCCCCAGTCCCAGCCCCCCTCCCCTCCCCCCACAAAGTCATTCACGAAGCCTCACATGACCTGGTACATAGAACATAGTCAACAAATACAAACTCAAGGGGATTCAATTGTTCAATATTCTCCCATGCAAGTTGTGCATTTGTTTGTACTTTGTAATTATATTTAAATCAGTAGTGATCCTATGTTTTCCTTGCTGCTTTTAATTTTTTAATAGGCTTTATGAAGCAACTTGCCTTGGCATGCAAACGTTCCCTCCCTTCTTCCTTAGAATTTAAATTAACCTTCTAACATTCCTGGCCTTAAAAGCACTTCTGAAAGAAATGGCAAGCCACTGCTGCTGAGGTCTCTGCGAGGCAGGGCTGGTCATCAGTCAAGTACTACAGAGCTGCTTTCCAGTTCGGAAGCTATCGTTTAGAATTAGGGTTTGCAGGTACAGGGGATCTGTCACAATATAAAGGTGCTTCCATTCTGTTCTTAAAGTCATCTTACTATAGGTTGGGATTTCTCTGAAAATGTGAGTAGCTTGTTTGAAGCACAGTAACTGCTTGACTGAAATGATAGCTTCCTCTTAGGTTTATTGATGAAGAGCATCTTCTCTTTGATGCAATGGCTTGTAAGATCCTGGTCTTTATTGTGCTCCTATCTCCCATTTCTTCCTGGGACAAGCAAAGCTAGGAAGTGAGTTGGGCAGCCTGGCTGATGGAGAGGTGAAGCAGCGAGGTGTGCTGGTGCGCGTGTAGATGTGCAAATGCTGACATGGCAAAGGTCACCAACAGTAAGCACCCCAGAGTAACTGTTTCCCCCAAATCTTGGGGATAGGGATTCAGTAACTTGCCCTGCATTCTCCTGCCTCTGCAATCTTGTCCACACTGCTCACCTCTTCTCTGCCTCTCCAATCTGGTCCAGTTTTAAGTCAGTAGTCCCACATGGGGTGCACATACCCCAAGAAAAACATATTAAGTTTTTTAAATTTTATTATTTGTATTTTATCGAGAAAAAAAAAGAAGTCAAATATTCTAATGCTTAATATACAGCAGCTGTATTTGGGCTGCATATCAGATGGTGTCACCTCTCAAGGGTAAGCAAGAGGTTCTGGGAAAAGAAGAGGCATGTACATTGGAGGGTCTGACAGGCAGTCCATTGAGTTGTTACTTTCAGGGTGTTGTCCTACACTCTAAACGCTTCAGCAGGTCAGCATCCATGGCTCATTTTATTTTATTTTTAAAATATATGTTTTATTGATTTTTTACAGAGAGGAAGGGAGAGGGATAGAAAGTCAGAAACATTGATCAGCTGCCTCTTGTACACCCCCTACTGGGGATGTGCCCGCAGCTAAGATACATGCCCTTGACCAGAATCGAACCTGGGACCTCTCAGTCTGCAGGCTGACGCTCAATCCACTAAGCCAAACTGGTTTCAGCATCCATGGTTCATTTTAGAAAATTAAGATCTTTAAGAAGAAAAAAAATTCAAAATATTTTGTAATAGGATGAGGAATATCCATGAAATATGTTCTATACCAAACAGAGTTTTATTGGTTATCTCAGCAAACTGCATAAGAGTTGTCATTTTCAAAGATGAATTTGGCAATTTTCTTCAAAAAGACAGGGTTCTAAAAATTCTCACCTTTTCTTTGCTGTCAAGGGCCTATCAGTAATGTTACCTAGCAGCTGTTAAAAAACAAACAGAAACTTAATGTCCTTTTGGGGTAAAACGGGCAAGAAAGTAATTGCTTTTAGAAAGAAACACACAAGGGAGGTAGCATTTCGAAAATGGATTGAAAAATGTTTTCATTGTTTGTCAATTTTGCTGCCAAAAATGATATATTCTAACCTATAAAATCCTTTAAATCTGCAAATTAAAAAATCTTGTAAACAGAGTTAACTTCAAAATGATGTGTTTCAGAGATTTGCACTTACTAAAAAATATAATGCCTTTTGATATGCAAAAGCATTTGTTTATTGATAAGGAAGTTGGTTAGCCAAATTTCATCAAAAGTGTTTGCTTAATTGAGGGGCAGTATTAAAATTATAGTATTAAGCAAAATGATGCACTTTCTCCTTTTGTATCTATCTATAACTAAAATATCCTTTTAACCTACAATGTCTGTATTGAAATAAACTAAATTCAGAATCAGAACTTCAAACTGCTTTATCATGTGTTAAAGAAACAAGTTTTATATAAAGAAGTATTCAAACTAAATCACTTTATCCTCCTTAAAACATTATTAAAATTAGTATAACATGTGAATGACAGTAAAAATGCTTTTTGTTTCATTAATAATAAAAAGTTCCATGAAATTGAAAATCATTTTAAAATTATTATTTATTTCAGATTTATCTCAACCTTTTAAAGTTCATATTTTAAAAAATGAGTGCATATATTCTGAATATGTATTTACATGGGGTAAAGCTTTAAAATTATGTTACTGATATCACCACATGATCAAAATTTTTGACCACTTTAAAGTTTTCTTTTCTTTTTCTAATGACCTGAAGAGTTTATTGACCCAGTATTTATCGCTAGATCTTCTTAGAGACAGTAGTGCTCCTCTTCATTCCCCTATAACAGAGAACACAGTTCCTTTCTCATAGTAGATGCTGAATTAATATTTCCTGCTGCACTGCTTCAGGTTATAAGCTCAGAAAGACCAAAGCCTGCATATCATTAATCTTTATCTTCCCCAGAGCATCTTTAATTGAATTGTATGCAATTCCAAGGCAGTCAAAGGAGTGTCCTATCCACTGAGAGCTTCTGGAGTAGGATTTGATGCTGACCTCCGCCACTTCATTAGTCCACCCTTAGGACCTGGTCCTTAGGTTTTCAGAATTCCTGACTTCTCTAACCACAAGGAAATAATACCAGTCATTTCATGAGCTGAATTTTGTACAAACCACTGGTGGCTTTGGACAAAGGAAGGCAGTGGTAACGTGTCTCCAGAGAGAACCTGAGCTGAGTAAGGACACTATTAGTTTGCTCGAGAAACCCCTAAGGAAGGTAACCTGGACTTTAGAAAGCTTGAGAAAGTTGGGCGAAGGGGAGAGCTCAGAGATCTGAGAACTAGCAACAGAGGTGATTATAGATGCCCGTCAGGCACACTGTACACCTTCATTAATAGGAATTGTGCAGGGTGTGTCCTCAGAAGTCTTTTAAGTCTGTGAGTTTTCTGGGGGGTGAGGGATAGGTGAGTGATATTTATTAGGATCACAGCATTGTTTTCCTAGGCTTTGGGAGAGGAGTGAATCCTGAGTGGCAGCACTCACAAATGGAGGAATACGAGGGCCATTTAGCCCTAGTCTGTTTCAGGCAACTTTGACTTCTGTAAGTTGCATGTGGCTCAAGCCCTGCAGACTGACTAGACAATGTGAAAGGCTGGATAGAAATGTAGTTGATGCCAAAAAGTTGAAAGCTCCATCTGTTGAGTCTCACAGCATGCCAGGTGGTCACATGGTGGGAAGGGGGGGTTTGCACCCTGTCAATGGGCTCTTTGTATTTTTTTCTCTCTCAAACATGGCATAGCTATATCCTTAACCATAAAAATCATCCCCTATATAATACTCCAAATATTATAGATGCATATTCCTACTTGATTGCGAGAGTATTTTCATTCTCTTTTTCGAATTTTGAAAACAAATAAACAAACATTCCCCCCCCCATCCCCAAAACACAGGAAAGAACAAAGAATACTATAGCAAACAGGATCTTATAAAATTTTATATATTTAGGCTCAGAAGAAACAAATACATGTTGATCATCCTAGAACTTCAAGAATTACATCAAATGGTAGCTATCCATGTTTGGTTTTCTTCATAGTCTTAAGAATTGCACTTGTTTACTTAAAAAACTTAATCTAGTTGTTTATGATCTGATAAAAAAACATATCCACCAAGACATTAGAACAATGTTGTCTTGACTTTTCATTCTTTAGTTCTGTGGCTCCAAACAATTCCCAAATTTCTTGACAGGGAAATTACCTCTAGATAAATATAATCCTATAAAAATAGTCATACACCTTCAAGTCTTCTCTGTTTTAGGTAAGACATCCTTTATTCTTTTATCTGTGTCTTATGAGATGAATTCTAGACTATATTCCATTTTGATCACCCTTCTCTAGAGAGTGTTTATCTGCCAAATCTCATCTTAACTTTGGTGCCCAGAATTGAACAGACTTCCCAAGTATGAAATGATTAGTGCAGAAAAATTGGGTTGATTAATTTTTATGATCAAGGAACTATGAATCTAACAATAAGGGCTATATTAAAAACCAAAACAAAACTCAGGAATTATTTTTTTTTTGGAGCACCAACACACTGCTGGTTTGTATTAAATGGAAGTTCAATTAACCCCCTTAAATGTTTTCATATAAATTGCCACCAATCTGGACATTGCTATATGAAATTGTTTGTTGAATTTAACTACAAATCTTTTTAAATCAGCAAAGTTTAATTTTACTGGTTTCAGTCCAGTGTTCTAGTCTGTTGTGAAAATTTGGAGTCTTAATCTTGCTTTGCCAAAGGGTGCCCAGATTTGTAGGGATTTCTATGGGGTTTAATATCCTCCAAGTTAATGACTGTCTCTTTAATTTCTTCTGGGTATGATTCAAGTGTCTCAAATGAATGCCATTGTTTCCCTCTTTATTAAACTTACTAGAGGCACTCAGGGCATTGGGTCCCTCGGCCCAACCTGCAGCCTCTTGCAGTCTGGGAACCCTTAGGGGGAGATGCCCGACTGTCAGTTTAGGCCCATTCCCTGTGGTCAGTTGGACATCTTAGTGCTGCTGCAGAGTTGGGAGAGGCTCCCTTCACTGCCACTGCGCTTGCCAGCCATGAGCCCAGCTCAGGGCTTCTGGCTGAGCAATGTTACTCCTGTGGGATGCACTGACCACCAGGGGGCAGCTCCTGGATTGAGCGCCTGCCCCCTGGTGGTCAGTGTGCATCAGAGCAACCGGTCATTCCGCTGTTCGGCTGATTTGTATGTTAGCCTTTTATTATATAGGACTGAAGAAAATATTTCAATTTATACCACAAAGTATTCCTGCATTCTTCATAAAGACAATACACAATTTATATCCATTGCTTTAGATGTTCACATATTTTTGTGTCTATCTAGTTAATAGATGATGTATGTACCACAGAAACAATAACTTTGCATAGCCTACAGGTGTGTGCCCAACTCTATTATTTCTGTCAAAGAGAATATTGCAACTGATACTGATGTTGAACTGGGGAAAATATCTTACATTTATCTTTCATCCAGAGGCAATTCTGCTTTAGTGAGAAAGAAGACAAAAACAAAACAAAACTAGATGTGGTTCCATTGTTTTCCAATTCCCAATGGAATGTGGTTTATGATTCAGATTTAAAGGTTTTCATTGATATTTTCATCTTGATACATTCTACCCATTCTTTAAAACTCTAATTAAGTCATCTTCCTAAAAGCCCTCTAAGGATTCTCATTTCAACATGAATCTTTCTGGTCCTTTCTATCTTCCTTGCATCTCTCTGACATCACTTGACAGACTGTCCTGTATTAAGGAAATTGGATTAATCTACCTTTATCTCTCCACTTAGATTGTGTTTTCTTAAGGGACAAGTACAATGTTTTAACCATTTTTACTCATTCTTGGAACAAATATTGTTGAAGCCCCACTTTGTACCAGGCACTGTGCTGGGCACAGCTGACTTACTTGAAATCAATCTACGTGATATGATCTAAACTTAGGCTTAACATCTACTTTTGTAAGGTCTGTGTATCAAATATGAAAGGATTCACTGAAGAGAATCCAAGTCACTGTAAAATTAAATCAGATCCTCACCTATTTAGTAGTTCCCTACTTTCCTTGTGGCCTCACTAACTATTTGGAGTATGTAAGCTAGGATCAAAAGCGTGGAACAACTGAGAAATAGATTCTGATATCCAAACCACTCCATAGGAGAAGTAGCCTTTCAATGATAAAAACAAGCTTGGAACTTATTGAGTTCCATTAAGCAAACCGGCTTGAGCATTTAAGGCCACAGATTGATTAAAACCATGGGTACCCTGGAAAATGGAGACAAGTGTCTGTCTGTCTGTCTGCCTGTCTGTCTGTCTGTCTGTCTATCTATCCATCCATCCATCCATCCATCCATCCATCCATCCATCCATCCATATATATATATATGAAAGCCTAAGCAACCAAACGAGCAGTCGACCTGTTGCAATGACACACAATGACCAACAGGGGGCAGATGCTCATCTATCCTATCTAATAAAAGAGTATTATGCAGATTGACCATCACTCCAACATACAAGAGAACTGCCCCCATGTGGTCAAAGATCCTGCCCCCATGTGGATACAAGATGGCCATTACAAGATGGTCAGCAGGGGAGGGTTGTTGGGAGGTTGCAGGCCTGCAAGGGAGGGCAATTGTGGGCCATCAGGTCGGCAAGGGAGGGCAGTTGGGGGCAATCAGGGGAGGGCAGTTAGGGGTGACCAGGCCAGCAGAGAAGGGAAGTTAGGGGCAAACAGGTTGGCAGGGGAGCAGTTAGACATCAATTAGGCTGGCAGGGTAGTGGTTAGGGGTGATCAGGCTGGCAGGCAGAAGTGGTTAGGGGAAATCAGGGAGGCAGGCAGGTGAGAAGTTTGTAGCCAGCAGTCCTGGATTGTGAGAAGGATGTCCGACTGCCTGTTTAGCCCAGATCCTTCCAGATTGGAGATGGTGCAGGCTGGGCTGAGGGACACCCTACATCCCCCCATGCATGAATTTTGTGCACTGGGCCTCTTGTATATATAAAAAAGCCTAAGCATCCAAACGAGCAGTCGACCTGTTGCAGTGACACACACTAACCAACAGGGGGCAAATGCTCAACATAGGATTTGCCCCCTGGTGGTCAGTGCACTCCCACAGTGGGAGCACCACTCAGCCGACCAATGCATGGCAGATGCAGGGCTCACAGCTGGGACTCTCCCAATTAGGCCTGTCTCGGTGCAAGCCTGCTGCAGTTGCAGCAGGGCCAGGATGAGTGAGAGGGGTAGACAGGAGCGGCAGGCAGTGTTGGATTGCCAGTTTCAGCCCGATTCCCACAGGCTGCCTGTGGGGATCAGGCCAAAACCTACAATCCAACGTCCCACGAGGGGTTCTAGATTGCGAGAGGGCACAGGCCAGGTCGAGGGACCCAGTGGTGCATGAATCAGTGCACTAGGCCTCTAGTCTAAGGGGACAACCAAGTGCCAGGTTGTGTGCAGGAGGCTCAGGTAGGCAGGGACTGGCAAGCAGGCTGAACATCTGACCTCTTGAAGAGAGAGAGAGAGGTGGGTCCTGCCAGTAGCCCAATCTCTCTCTCTCTCTGAGAGGTCAGCAGTTCAGCCCGCTCAGCCCCACCTCTCTGGTCAGGCCTGGAGATAGGCCTGAAGATGCTGACTGACATAGAAACCAACCAATCAGAACCTAATCTGGGTGAACTGTGAAGGCAGAACTGAAGGTGAGGGCTGAGGAGGGGTTTTAAGGGCAACAAAAAGGGTACAAGGTGTAATAAAACAGTTCAATTTTTTAATGACCTGTTTGGCAGTATAGTGCATATGGCTGGCTATCAGTCTGGGTATAGGGATTATATATTTTTGTCTGCCAAGAGCATCTTCTCTTACTGGAAACCCCCCACTCCCCATTTAAGCAATCCTATCCTTTGTAATCTATCTATTCTGATAATAGGGCAACATGCGGGTCGACCGCCATCTTCTGGATGTCTGACTTCCTTCCAGACAAAGCCATGGTGGTAGGAGCTAAGATAGAGGTAGTTAGAAGCCATCAGGCCAGCAGAGAAGGGCAGTTGGGGGTGAGATCAGGCTGGCAGGGAAGGGCAGATGGGGATGGGATTAGAACAGCAGGAGAGGGTCTTTGGGGATGAGATCAGGCTGGCAGGGGTGGGCAATTGGAGGCCATCAGGCAGGCAGAGGCAGTTAGGGGCAATCAGGCCGGCCGGCAGGTGAGCAGTTAGGAGCCAGTGGTCCCAGAGGGATTACGAGAAGGATGTCTGACTGCTGATTTAGGCCAAGAGGTCCCTGATTGAAGAGGGTGCAGGCTGGGCTGCACCACCTGTGCACAAATTTCATGCACCAGGCTACTAGTCCTATTTAATAAAATAGTAATATCCAAATTAGCCATCACTCCACGACAAAATGGTAGCACCCATAGCAGATGCTGGTTGCAGCATCCTGGCAACACAAGCCCAGTGTCTGCTCCTTGGCCACAGAGGAAGGGAAGGGGCCTTTGGCCAGAGGACTTGGTGCAGGATACTGAGCTCACATTGCCCCTGGCGATGTGATTCCAGCGTCCTAGCCCCAGCTGTGTGGAGTTAGGGAAGAGGCCCCTGGTGACGCAAGCCCAGCATCTGTGCCCTGGCTGCACAGAGGGATGGGAGGGGCCTCTAACTGAGGCTGGGGTGAGGGATGCTGGCATCTTTGCAGGCCAGACTGAGGGGCACCAGCCCCCCGCACCCCTCTGTGCACAAATTTTGTGCACCAGGCCTCTAGTATATATATAAAAGCCTAAATGACTGAATGAGCAAATGACCAGTTGACTGGTTGCAATGATGTGCACTGACCACCAGGGGGCAGATACTCAATACAAGAGCTGCCCCCTGGTGGTCAGTACACTCCCACAGCAGGGGCACTGCTCAGCTGATCGACAGGCATCAGACACAGGGCTCATGACTGGGGAGTGCCGCTGTGGTGGCATAAGCCTCTCTCGAGCGGGACTGACCAGGTGCGAGCCCACAGCAGGCGCAGCAGGCCCAGGATAAGTGGGAATGGCAGGCAGGAGTGGCAGGCAGCATTAGACTGCTGGTTTTAGCCTCATCCCCACAGGCCACACTGAGGGACCCCACCGGTACACAAACCCGTGCACCGGTTCCCAGTATATTATATATTAACTAGTGACTCATTGCATGAAATTGCATGAGACCTAAGACCTCTTCTCCTCCACTCCTCCACCCTCGGCACCATGGGCCTACCCCGAGTCCCGGAGCGGAGTGCGGTCCTGATGCCCTGTCTCTGGGCCACATGGAGCAGCACTGGGGCCACAGAAGCCTCAGCAGAAGTCATGTGAAGCAGATGCTGGGTCCCCCAAGTCATGCGTGCATGGGGATGTGGAAATCCTGGCAGAAGCCACGGGAAGTGGCTGCTGGCTCTGCCCCTGCTGCCCTGCCTCTGCTGTGTGTGCCATTATCTTGTGGTGGCGTTATGGCATGAGAATCAATTTAGATATTACCTCTTTATTATATAACTAGGGTCCCGGTGCACAAAATTTGTGCATTGGGGGTGGGTGATCCCTCAGCCCAACCTGCCCCATCACACATACTGGGAGCCCTCAGGGGATGTCCTACTGACCACTCACCCCCAGCCTGCCCAAGGCCTAAAGCCCTGCCCCTCCGCCGCTTGGCCCCATCCCCTGCTCCTGATTGGCTGGTAGTGTAGGGAAGGTACAGTCAATTTGCATGTTTCTCTTTTATTAGATAGGATATTATCTAACTCCAAAATGAGAGAGAGAGAGAGAGAAATACTATGAATGGCTTTTTCATTGCTGAACATTTGGATCAGAATTATAATGATTTATTGTGGGGGAGTGTCCACATGCTTTCTTGGCAAATACCTATACATTCAAGTTTTGAGCAATATACCAGTACTTTTTTGTGTGTGTTATTTAAAGTTATTGCTTTTCTTTCCTTTTTTTTTTCTTTCTTCCTAATATAATCTTGGACAAACTCAAGGCAACAAATACTCTTTCCTCAATTTAAGATTTGACAATTTAAGAGGAAAAAGCTCATTCATCATATTTCCCTTTTAGAGACTATAAATTATTGGCTCATATACCATGTGGCTTGGATTCTAGGAAAAGTTAGCATAAACAAACCCAAGTTACAATTCGTGGAGTAAGAGAGTGAGTCATAAACAAAACACAGACATATGCTCTCATATAAATAAGGGCCTGGATCATCAGCTTCCCAAAGTCTGCTTCCCATTAATTACACAACAGAATGAACTTTCCATATGTAAGCCCAAATCACTTAACTCTGGCAACTTGTGGGAGACAAAGACCAGGATTGTGGCTTTCTTTTAGGCACCAACTAAACTGGATTTCAAAAATAAGAAAAATCCTCTCAAAATACCTTCAGCTTTTGGAGGGCATGAAAGTCCCTTGGAGGAGGGTTTTTGAGCATTGAAACTCCAGCAACCCAGGGATACTGCTCTAGGCTGGTCTAGATCCCCTGCTGAAGTTAAAGCTAATATCGGGCTTACTCTTTTTTGTTCTGAGCTCTGTCATCTTTATGGGCAAGCGCTGGGTCCAGGCCACACAGGGTGTTCAGACATTGCTGGGATCATGGAACAGCTACAAATCCCTCTGTGAGGAGGTTTGCTCTGTCTTTTGAACCTATCTATTGATAGCATAAACTCAAGTTTCTTCATGTTGTATGAAAACTCTCTGGTTTCCCTTAAAGAGAAATCAAGGAAATATATAAGAACTCCTAGGGAAGAGGATTCCACGGTAGGCAAGTCACTCTGAGAGTAGTGGGAGCAGTGGAGCTCTCTTCTTGTGTCTCTTTCAAAAGCGACCTCATAAAACAAACTAGCAGAGTAAGTTATAAACAATTGAAGTAACAGATGTCACATTTTAGGAGTCCTGGGCAGGGAAGAGGGGAGAAAAAGAAAATGTATTCTTTGCTAGGGGAGGTACACATGGGTTTCCACCATTCATTTACTCTGATTATTTTTGTAATGTCCACTTTCTGTATCATACTATCGACCATACAAGGTAAGTGCAATACATTGTTCCTACTTCCATATGAAATTAAGGGAAAGAAGACACAAACATTTTTGGAGAATCTATAGTTCAGTCTGCAGTATTTCACATTTCTTCATTTAATTAGCAACTACACGAGGATACTATTAGTGCTATAATACAGATATGAAAACTGAGACCTCAGAGATTAAATAATTTTCCCAAGGGCACATATTTTATATATATATACTTGTTTATTTATTTATTTATTTATTTTTAATCCCTATTCAAGGCTATTTTTCCATTGCTTTTTGAGAGAGTGGGAGGGAGGGAAAGACAGAGAGAGAGAGAAACATCGAAGTGAGAGAGATATATCAACTGGTTGCCTCCTGCAGGTGTCCCGGATTGGGAATTGAGCCTGCAACCAAGGTACATGCCCTTGACTAGAATCAAACCCAGGACCTTTCAGTCCATTGGCCAACACTCTGTTCTTTGAGCCAAACAGGCTAAGGCAAAGGGCACACATTTTAGAGGTTATGGACTCAAGAATTCAAGCAAGGGCTACCCTATTTCAAAGACAGTTTCATACAATAGATATACCCTTAGAGAAGCAAAAATAAGACAGAGATTTAGAAAGAAAGGAGGCTGGGGTTTCCCTGTTAATTTCCCACTGTTGATTGCACTGGAGTGCCAAATTTCTCTCAATTTCACAATCTCAAAGAACTCTCCCAATCTCCAAATTCCATAATTTAATAATACAAAAGATTACTACAGATTACCCTTGTTGCTTCTGCTAGATTATGTGTTCCTGCACAGTGCTTGGATTTTGATACTCCCTTCGGTTCAAATTCATTTGTTTCCTATGGGGAGCCAGACAGCCAGTATGATTAGTGAAGTTGGAATGTATTATAAAGAAAGATAGGGGGGCTGAAGGGGAAATTTAGGAAACTAAAGAGAATATGGCCCATCTGATGCCCAAACGTTATTCTGTATCGATCATTTGCTGGCAGGTAGAAATCTGAACCCAAAGTTATCAAATAGGCAGTTTCAAAAAGCCAGAAATCTTGATTATTATGTAAATCTAATATTTCCCAGATGCTAACTAATTTTTAAAGAAAGGTATAACCCCCTCTGGAGGCCAGTCAAAATACAACTGCAGGTGGCTACTGGCCCACGGTTGTCCTTTTGCCTATGCTGCCCTTCAGAATGGTCACCAGGCCTCATTCTAGAATTTCAGGAACTCCATGTTCTGAATCCAAACCTCTTTTCTAGCTTCTTGTTATTTCCACATACATTCCTATTCTTTCTGCATATGAATGCCATTCATCCTTAGAAGGCCACCTCAACTCTTCTCTTACCAGATCATCTCACTGTCTTCCGAACTCGAACTCCTTTAATACCACTCAGTTGGAAATCAATGATTTGTCAGTTGCTAAATGATAGCTCCATTACTATCTGAGGTTATTCAATGTATTCATATTTAAAATATTATTTGGTCATCTCATATTTTGGAATCAGGCCTTCCCAAGCAGTGTGAAAGTTCCCCTAGGGCAGGTCTAATCTTATACTAACATGTATCAAAGTGACCGGTGCTTAAAAACTCTTGACGATTCATACCAAAGACTTATAGAAGTTTCAGTAAGATGAGCTCCATATGGCAGTTAAGACCCTCCCTGGTGGTGGAGGTGGTGGGGGTGGTGTGTGTGTGTGTGTGTGTGTGTGTTGGGGGAGGTTGTGCCCTAAGATAAGGGTATTTTGGAGGGTGGAGTGAGGATAAAACTTCTAACTGATAATTAATGGATGTTATGATCTGAGTCATAAAATGACTAAATTATGACTTAACATGATTAAATCATGACATGAGTTCATTTCTGACATGAGGGGTCATAAAAGTGATATATGGTTTTGACTATGTGATTGGTGTTTTGATCTGCCATTTCTTTTTTTTTCTTTTTTTTTTTTTTTTTGCCATTTCATTTCTTCCTCACCACTGCCTAAAAGGCATTGCTTTTCCCATTTCACTGATGAGGAAACTGAGGCTCAGAAGTCTCAAACAGACTCAGTGACTTACCTGAGGGATTTAGTTAATCATTACTTCGGGCCACAAAAATCCTGATCCTTGAATTCCAAATCCAGCTTCCACTATGCATTTGTGTGGTAGCCAGAAGGATTCCAGGTTTCCTAATTCCTACTCAGGTAATATTTTGTAATTCATTTCTCCTTTCTGGGCTCAGTTTTCTCATTTGCAACCTGAAGGGGTTGGTAGAGGTGCCTTCTAGTCTATTCTAATGAGGTCTAGTCAATTCCATTTTGAGTAGCAGGAGACCCAGACCCCCTGGGAGAATACCCCAATATTAGTCCAGTGGGTCTCAGGGGTAGAATGGAAAGGGCTTTTGGGTGGGTGCTATGTCTGTCTGTCTGTCTCTTTGCCACAACTGTCTACAATCCTTCCTCTATTCTTTCTCACTGCCCCCTTTCTCCATGCCTCTCTTTCTCTGCCTTTCCTTTCTCTGAGACTGACTCCTGCCTGCCCACACCACTAAGGATCATTCTTAACGACAGTCATTACACAGTTCTTCCACATTGCCTGAGGCCATTTCCGCAGCAATGAGCAGCAAAGACCTTGCCCCCCCCCCCCCCCTTCCCAACAGCTGGGCTCAGTATGCCAACTTCACTGGAACCAAGTTTTTCAAAAACTCTCCGTTAATTACAGGAAGCGCACAGCACTGTCCCCACCCTTTCTCATTAACACAGTTGCTTTCAGTCGCCACTAAATTATCTCACTGCCATTAAAACAACAATCTAATTAGACTTGTGGAAATGGAAAGTGCCAGTGAACAAGGCAGGCACAGCACTATCTCAAAACGGATCGTAAAATATTCCTGCCCTCCCCTTCTTTGCTGCATAAAATCTACCCCTGGATGAGCCTCCTTTCATTCTTTTCCATTTATAAAGAATATTTGATATAAAATGAGTATCTTAATAGAAATCGCTTCACGTTTGGAAGGATTTCTTTCTTGCATTTCTCTGAGAGCATGGAGTCCTCATTACAATAATCGCACCTGACTCCCCCTGAGCTGGGGGCCTCACAGCCAAACCTCCCACTGGGCTTCAATGGAGGTGTGAATGATACTATCACTGGGAAGAAGATAAAATGTATTATTATCATTACTTTATTTTTAACGGGGTCTGACTGTGGCAAGAGGAGGTTGGGAGTGTGATCTGTAGGAAGCATTTCAAGAAGATAAATTGAGTTAAATTTCTCAGACACAGACTTTCAAACCTGTCATTAAGCCTTTTGTCTTCTCTAAAATCTCAGCTCTGGAGAGAAAAAAAAAATCAGTTCAATTAAGACCAGACCTGTTTACTGAGCATCTACTACGCCCCCACGCTGTGCCAGGGTCTTCACGCCCCAATATGATTATGTTGTTTAAAAAGCAAAGCTCCCGGCTTTCACTTCTCTTATTTCATCCATAGAAATCAAGGTATTTATGGGATCCTCAGTCCTTATTGAATGAGAAAAAAACCTAAATAGGAAATGGTTGCTCCCCCTGGGAAAGGAATATTCCAGCCACAAGACTATCATTGGTAAAATAAAGTACAACGTAGACCAGCAGTCGGTCGGCAAACTGCGGCTCGCAAGCCTGCCGCTCTGTTGACTAATGAGTTTGCTGACCACTGGGATAGGGGCTTAATCACAAGGAACAACAACAGCATGTAATTACTGGAATCAGAGTCTAGGTAAGTGGTCAACAAACTCATTAGTCAACAGAGTGGCAAACTGTGGCTTGCAAGCTGAAGTTTGCCGACTACTGACCTAGGCCAATGTCCAGCTTTCCATGGAATTGCTCATCCTGCAAATCCCACAGAACTTTCAAGTGAAGGGAGATACAGGATCCTCTTTCTCTGAATAAACCCATAGCAACCTACTGCACATATCATACCACATAGGCCGACTCTTGAACTTGACAGTAACCTTCTCCCAGGATATCCTGGTGGACTAGTCAGGAGCTGGTCTGCCATAACTGAACAAAGGACTCTGGAGGCCCGAGAGTTCCCTCTCAGGTTGCTCTCTATGCTGAACATTCTTAGAATGGTTTGCTATTTCTGGTGCTGATATGGAAAATAAAGTCACATCATTCCATTTCAACTCTAAATAATGTAATGCTAGATTATGTTTTTTCATGCACCACATGGTCCTGTACAGAAAACACTTGTTCAACATATTTTGACTAGTATTCAATGATTATCTATTACTTGTCCACTTCAGTGCTAGATACTGAAAATAAGGGAGTGGATAGTCTGGCCTGGGACACAAGCATGAGAACACAGACACTGTTAGATGTAGAGACCAATGATCAATGGGCTTACAGGGAGCTACGGGGCACAGAAGATGTATGCAAATTGGCCATGGGGTGGTTCTCAAACTGGGTATAAGGGAAGGCATCTTAGAATTGAAGGTACTATGCTGAATCTTAAAGAATAATCATGAATTAGCCATCCAGACGGCATGAGGAGTGGGTGAGGGAATATTCCAGGATGGAAAGCCCAAATAGCAATAACCATAGCAGCAACAGTAACAATAGCAGCAATAGCACTGGTTTGCTGAACTCTTCCTATGGGGCAGGCATACAGCCAGGATTTTCACCAGGTTTATTTCATTTAGTCCTCCCCCAAACCCTCTATGCTAGGTGGTATGCTTTCCATGTTCATGAGGTCTAAGATCACCCAGCTGGGAAGTGCAGCCCTGAGATTCAGAGCAGGCCACTGTAAACAAGAACACATCCAGTCAACAAGAGCACTGCATGGCCTGTGAGTGGTGATAAGAAAAAATGAGCCAAAACTTAGAAACAAAGCAAACAGAAGGGTGTTTGTTCTTTTGGAGTCCTAGACTATTGTATACTTTTATGGGCCTGCCCAGTGATTATTAACTATCTAGGCTAGGGAAATGTACCTTTTTTGGATTTGCTATCCACTACTGATAACAAATGGCCAGACTCTGTCTCGTAATATGGTAACTTGCAGGTTTTTGCCCAGATGCAAATGATTTCTGTTAAAATAGAAAGGATAGCTTTAGAGGTTATGGTTTTATTTCCCATTAGGACATTAATTGAGCAATCTTGCTTGATGTTCTTTCTCTGATGGCCACATTCCCATAATGCCCTGTTCCTCTAATTCTTCCTTGGGCCAGTCCCATCACCATACTGTTTTCCTTAACAAAGAGTGGCATGGCTATTTGAAATGAGTTTATAGTTTTTGAAAACTATAGAGCGAAGATTCCAGAGAAGTTTGGTGCTGATGGCATCTCCAAGGGGATTTAGGTTGGAGCCAAAGGCAGAAAGCTAGTCCTGCAGTTTTGGCGCCTCTTCTGAATGCTTACAGCTTCGGCATGGGATAAGCTTAACTGCTTTAGGACGTTTAGATTAAATCAGAAAAAAAAAAACTTATTTCATCTTTTCTGGGCAAAATTAAAACAAATTTTGGGAGTTTTTTGTGTGTGTGATGGGGTCTTCCGGGAAGCACAGAGGTTTCTGACTCTTCAGAGCTCAGAGAAGAGAAGAGGGGTGCGGGTCTTTCCAGGAGCCACACATTCTGCAGAGCTCGAGGCAAAGAGTGATTGATTTTGTGCTACAGACAACTTGCATGATTGGTTTCTAAAATAAAGCTTTATTCTTCTCTAGATATTTTTGTTTTTAGGGTTTTCGACTGTATATTTTAAGTGATTAGTCTGGATTTGCAGGTATTTATTTCACAATTTGAAGACTTTTCCAATGTATATACTTACAGGCCTTGACTGTTCTAAATCCTGTTAACTCAAACAATTATTTGCTCCATTTTGGTTCTTTTGAAAGACCAGATTTTTGGCTGCAGTGGCCTATTATTTTGGTTAGGAGTTCCCGATCATGATCCCACATAGGACAAGGAAACAAGTAATATAAACAATTTTCCAATTCTCAAATTCCTGGGCATTGCTTTATACACCTGGATAATACTTTATTATTCTGGCCCTCTCTCCATAAATGGCAATTGGTTAAGAGAAAAATGAGGTATCACAAATTTGGGAGTTAGAAGCAATTTTCATGATCATTTTGCTCCAGCTACTGGACAACTGGATTTCACTCTGATTCTTTAGGATGAAGAATCCATTTTTTTACTTGTAAAGGTAATTTTTCGAGCTTACAGTTTGCATCTTGATTATAGGCACCAGTCAGTTCTGGTCGGACTGATAGTTTGGTTAACAAATAAATGGTTATTTGTTAATAACTGCCCAGTGGTCCCAGGGAGAATAAGCTGCTCCGCTGACCAGCCGGCACTATGGACCTGTTTGGGCACATGGCGTGGCGTCCGGGGCTTCTACTCCGCAACCCTCTGGCCTGGGTCTGAATCACTTTTTCCTGAGCATTGTTTTTCCATGTGTGCATATAAGTTCAGGCTTTTGTTTGGGTTTGTTTTTACCCTATAAATTGAAGGAATTGCCAGTGATATGTTTCATGTTTGTGAATCATCCTTTGTGCTTCTCTGATTTTTGGGTTGATAGTTTCCCGGGTCACGGGTAGTCTCCCTCCCCTCAGAGTTAGCAGCACCAGCCCAGGTCCACCCTTTGGCCCAGTCCTGACTCTGGGGGTGAATTCCTGAAGGCTGGGACTTGATCCCACACATTAGCAGTAGGACACCAGTGCCTTTGTTATTGCTGTGTGTCTGGGTTTTAATTGGACAAATGCCTTGTGGTCCCGCAAAGAAGCCGTCCGGCGATCCCAGGTGCCAACTTAGCAAAATCTTGCAGGAGGAGAATTCTGTCTAGGTTTCCCCAAATTTCCTCAGCTCCTACTCACCACTCTGTAAAGGCACAGAACAAGTGAGGCCCCTTAAATGAAAGTCAGAGGTCTCCAGCAACAGTAGGCCTCTCTCATCACAGTCATTTGGACTGGATGGCATTTGAGCATTTATCTAGGCACCATGACAAAGAAACGCAAGCTCAAGTTATCTCTGCCCTTAAAAAAATTCACAATCTTATTAGAGCAAGTGGATGATAAAAGCGCGGTAATGACATCAGAATGTAAGGCAACAATGCAGAGAGGAACAGAGGCAATTGCTAAGGTGATTTTTCAACAATTAGTACAAAGAGTATGTCCTGTGAATTAAATTTAAAAAATGTGTGGAAGTAGCTGCTTCATGAGTATGGCATCCCTTCCTATTTTAAAGGAAGCTGAGTTCCATGTGAACTGTGTGTTATGCTATGATATCTGAGGCACAGAACAAGGGAGGCCCTAAGTGTACTGTACTTTGGTATTTGAGACATTCTTTATTTTTCAATGTGATTTATTTCTATACACTTCACTTTTGTAATAGTTAAATTACTAGAATAATACATCTTGCTATAAAATATTGCCAGAAGATCAAATGATCAGGCGACATTTATTGTTATTTCCTACAAATGAACACAATCTCTGGTATGCTAGAGTGATAGGTATTATAGAAATATTCAGACAGGGACACCTACAGAGCTTGATTACAAGTGAGGCTTACTATCACAATCCAAATTTATTGCTTGAAAAAAAAAAAAAAAAGCAGGGAGCTATCCAGAAACTGGACCAAATATAAGCCCTGAAGGGCAAATGTAAATTGGATAAGCTTCGCTATTACAAGAGCAACAAGAAAAATATTCAGATACAAGAATGAGAAGCACATGGCATCCACACTAATTTGCTGCTAAAGAAAAAGAATGGTATACTATGAAAATACTTAATACACACGTAAAGAGATTTGTTCAAAGAGAATTTCCTAGAGTGGGTGGTATTTCAGTTAAGTTTTTTAAATGTGAAGAAATTAGCTAGATAAGGAAAAGGTTAGGGGTCCCGGATTGTAGAGGGTGCAGGCCTGGCTGAGGGACCCCTCCTTCCCCCGTGCACAAATTTCATGCACTGGGTCTCTAGTCTACTCAATAATAGTCTCATCTTAAATGCAAAGGTGGGGTAAGTTTCAGTAGGAAGATAATGAACTTGTACACATTGTATGGCCTCCCTGAAAAGTTAGCTCAATATGTAGATCAGAAAAATTAGCCCGACCCATTCGGGTTTGTATTATCTGATATGGTTAGTAAATTATGATTGGGACTGTACAATAGAAGTTATTTCAAATTATGCAGCCCTTTGAGCAAACATTATTGAAGCTTTTACTGTATTGGCCCTAATTACTCACAGTAATGATGTACTGCTCCCTGGAATCAGACCTTCCTTGTGCCAGGGGACTGTGGCTAATCAATGGCTATTGAGCAGTTTGATCAGGCAGGCTGAGCTGCCTGAGAGCAGTTTGATCATGAAGGCAGTCACCGCCATCCCTTCCTCCCAGTAGCTCACAAACTCACATCTTCTCAGTCTGGCCACCCTCTCCTGGAACCTCTCTTCTGCACCCTCCCTTCGAAATCAATAACTTCATAATCAGCATGCCTCCCAGACTCTGAGAAGTGGAAAAATTGCCTTAATGCATAGAAGCGCGCGCGCACACACACACACACACACACACACACACACACTTGAGCCAGAAGATATATTTAAGCCACTGAACTGCCTTCATTTCTCCTATATTATGATGTTTGTAAAATAAAGTGAAAAATGTTCCTTTTTTCTGTATATAATGAAATGGGAAATGTTTCTTCTTTTTCTTTTTCCAAAGATTACCTGTTTGAAAAAGTACTGGTGGAACCACAGACTGACTAATTTCTTGGCAAGTATTTACCAAACAGCCCACCCGCTCATGTCTGTCAAATGTTTTCCATTTGATTGTTTAGCAGTTCCAAGGCTGACCATGCTTTTCTCAGATGTCTCCCACCTCATTGGGTGGTGGATCAGGACGCAGCTGCTAACTCACAATCATTCATTTCACTCAGTGATGGTTTACTGAGCATCAACTATGTGTCATACCAGAAATTTTAGCATCCATTAATTTCAAATGAAAGAAATTTCTAATTAATGCAATTATTTCAGTGTTTTTTAATCTCAATAAACTCTTAATTTTGCTGAATAAGCTCCTTAGTTTTACTGTTCTTTCTTTTACTGCCCTTTGCACTTGTGTGGGTCTTCAAAGCCATTCTCTAGAACGAAAGATCTAGTGGAAAATAAGTGGATTTCTCTATACAGCCACAGGTAATTCTAAGTGACCTTGCTTATAGTGAAAGGTGAATGAGGGGACTCTAAAGAAAACAAACAAACAAACAAAAAATAAGTGAGTTGTCTCATCAGAAATGTATAGGACTAATGCACAAACACCCAATCGAATGAAATCAAATCCAGAAAAGATTTATCTCCTGCTGTGTGCCTGACACTGTTAGGCTATCCACCCAATCAAATTATGAGTTTTGCTCACTGTTCTCTAAAAGAAGTAAGAGTCCACAGTTTAGGGAGAAAACAACTTGCCTTGGCTAATGTTGAGCCTATGAAAAAAGAGGGATTCCACTGGAAACCAGGTGGTAAATCAAGAAGTTGGGTCCAGCCCTAACCGGTTTGGCTCAGTGGATAGAGCATCAGCCAGGGACTGAAGGGTCCCAGGTTCGATTCTGGTCATGTACCTTGATTGTGGGCACATCCCCAGTATGGGGCATGCAGGAGGCAGCAGATCGATGTTTCTCTCTCGATGTTTCTAACTCTCTATCCCTCTCCCTTCTTCTCTGTAAAAAAAATCAATAAAATACATTAAAAAAAAATTGGGACCAGTCCCATTGCATGACCTCATGTAACTGCAAACTGCAGAGATTCTGAGGTCTCTCTGAATCACACTGGACACTAGCCTTAAACTCACTCCAGTTTGCAGGAAGCAGCATGTCTGTGGAGAGCAAAATACTAGGAAGGTCTGGCCACCAGCACCAGGTTGGACCTCTGGCTTGTTGGTCCTCAGAAGTTCTGCTCAGCCACCTGAGACCTGGAAATGGACCAGATCTGTGAAATTCTCATGAGGGTCTCAGTTTGGCACTGCCTAAAAATAAACAACAGTGCATTCCCGCATCCTGAAACAGGAGGGCTGTGGCTCACTCTGATTGCTAGCACCAGAAGGCAGGTTGAAGAGGTTTAAGACACACCTGTCTCTATGCCCATTTGGTGTATTTGTAAACCACTGAATGCAAATACCTAGTGGAGTCCACAGAAGGCTGGGATCCCAAGAATGTGCTCTTACACACTGACTGGAATGAGTTCACGGGGAAGACATTAGGGGACCACCTGTCTGTCTTGTGCCCCTGGGAAATAACTGTTCTTGGCAAGCAAAGGCAGAAACATACAGGCTAATTTCTAAATCCATAAAGGGAGGTCTCTGGAGCTTAACCGACAAGGTCCAGAGAGCAATTTTCTGGGTGGGCAGGGCAGACTGTGGCCCCAATCTTTCGCTCCAGCTGAGTGATAACTTCCCGGATTTCCAGGCAGGACATTACCTCTCACTTCCAGGACTGTCACATTACCCCCTTTGTCTTCCCCCCGTCCCCGCAAGGAGCTACTGATCCATCAAGTCTGAGGATAGCTTCCTCCCATTCCACTGTGATGTTCCCTCCTCTGACCTCTTCTTGTACTTCTCGCTGACACTGTTTACCTGACATTTCCACCAAAAACTTTTCATTTCACATCTAGCATGTGAAAGATGTGGAGATTTATGATCATATTTGAGAGATGATCCCATGCTTTCAGAGCAAGATTTCCCACATGGCTGGTGAGAACACCATTTCCAAAGAGATGCTGAGAGTTATTTAAGAGCTATTTCATGAAAAATAGGTTTTGTGGTCAGATGAGATTGTGAAATCCTGAAATTCTGTGTCTCTCCATCCAGGAGCCTCACAATGAACACTGGTCAATTAAAGGCTCTAAACAGCTCTTCAGGAAGAAATTAGATACAATAATATAGCATTCCCCACATTCATTTAAATATGGAAACATCTTTATCACAAAACACCTACAAATATTTTGATGAACTCATTTTAGGAAGTGTCCTTCCAAATACCTGTTCCTATTATATCAATTATACTCATTTTCTAATTACCAATAATTTCCATGAAGGAGGCAGGTATATAGACAAGTTGAGTTCTCAGTTAAAAAAAACAAAACAAAACAAAAAGCAACCTGCTGACTTAGAAGATGAGTTTGCTGTAAACATGAATAGCCAGTCTCGCCCCGCTGGCCATGACCAGGAGGTCATGGTTCGTTTCCAGATTAGGGAATATGCCCGGAATGTGGGCTAGATTCCCAATAGAAGCAGCTGATCAATGATTCTCTCTCATCACTGATGTTTCTCTCTCTCCATTTCCCTCTCTGAAGTCAATAAAAATATATTAAAAAATAATAATCAGTCTCTTCTTGGGCTTCTAATCATAATAGTCATTTCTAAATACTGTAATATGCTTAACATTGATCAACGCATCAATTCAACAAACATTTATGAAATGGGCCATCATTCCATGTGCTGTGAGATAGCAAGAACATAAATCATGGATTCTCTCAGAGTTACGTACAAGTCTTTTGAGAGAGCACGGGTTAAATAGAAGACATTTTTCATGTGGAAGGTGAATGCACGGTACAGACACTGGGTGCTGCAGACATTTGAAAGTGGTGTGGCCTTAAAGGTCTGTGGGGTGCATGTAGGAATTGATTAACCTGTCCTCAAAGAAAGGTTGTGAAGCCAAGTCCAAAGCCTGCCTTCCTGACAGCTGGAATGAGTGTAGCAAAGTGAGGGCTGGTGCAGGGATTGGTGAGAGGGAGTAGAGAAAGGCAAAGCTTCAGGGGTATTTGAATAAGGAGTTTATATTTTATCACCTGCCTGTGAAGAGTCTGATGACTATTAAGGGGCCCATGAGATCATGTGGGTAGAATGAATCAAGGCCTCAGGGAACTCTGATTACTGTCTCCTAACCCTGAAGAACAAGACTGGGAAATGCAGTGGTTGGGAGCATGGGACAAGGACCCGGGTTGGGATCCTGACTGTCCACATGTTCTTGGGGCAAGTTCCTTTACTCTTAGCTTCCCCAAGCATTTATTTTACAGATTTTTTTATGAGTTACATGAGGTAGCCTATATAAGAATGCTGAGATTCATAATTACTAAAGCTTGACAAAGAGTAATTAGTTGATCTCTCCTCCTTCCCCGCTTCCCCTACCTTCCTCTGAGGTCCAGCATTCTGGTCGATGCTTCTCTGCCCCTGGATCTGTCCCTGTTCATCAGTTTATGCTGTGCATTATATTCCACAAATGAGTGAGATCATGTAGTATTTGTCTTTCTCTGACTGGCATATTTCACTTAAAGGACTTGTATGCATGAATATAAGCCTAACCAATGGACATGAACACCAGGGGTGTCAGGGCATGAGTGAGGGGAGGTTTTTGTTTTGGGGGGGGGTTAATAGAGGGATAAGGACACATATATAATACCTTAATCAATAAAGAAATTTGAGAAAAAAATCCTATATAATAAAAGCTTAATATGCTAAAAAAAAAAGAGTCATTAGTACTGTTATCATTATTTGCTGCTCAATGGATGGGCATGTGTTAGGATAAACTGGAAAGCTTCTTCAAGAGGACTTTGCACTAGTTTGGAGCTGACCTCCATCCTTGTTGAATCTCCTCCCACTTGAAAAGACCAGGGTTGCAACAGCTCACTTGCTCAGTGGGGCAGGTTGGCTAAGCCGAGGGCTCTTACCTGTATTCCACAGCACACTCCCAGGGTGTCTTCTCCACGCCCACCTTCTCTGGGGTGAACCCAAAGCATCTGAAAAGTGCTCACCTGCATCTGAGGTTGCTGCAGATGCAGCGAGGAGAGATAACACTGGGGTGGGTGGGATTGCAACACTGTCAACCGCAGCTGGCTTCTTCCTGGTCATCATGGTGGACACGGAGCCCTCGTTCTTACTATGCGTTGCCGTCTGGTCCACTTTTAAGTGGGGACTTGGCATCCCTGAGAAACGAGAACCCCAAAGCCTGCAGTTATTTTGAAGGAACAGGAAGACAGACAACATAAAAGCTGAAAGTGATCTCAGAAAATTCTTAAAATGATCTGACCTCCTTCTGCTATAAGAATAACATTTTAGAATGTCCAAAGAAAAAAAAGTTAGCAGCATGACTGGTTTTATTTTTGTGGCAGGGTAGCCTAAGGCCATCGGAAAACACAGATATTTACATTACGATTCATAACAGTAGCAAAATTATAGTTATGAAGTAGCAATGAAAATAATTTTATGGTTGGGGGGTCACCACAACATGAGGAACTGTATTAAAGGGTCATGGCATTAGAAAGGTTGAGAACCACTGTCATAGATGGAGAAAGGAAGAGGATCTAGATGAGGACCAGCCTGCTGGAGGCGGAAGACGCACTGTGAGGACTGCTGTGTAGCAACAGTCACTGGGCCAAGTGAGAGCTGATGTGGGACCTTGCAATGTCTGGCCACAACAACCATCATAAGTCATGCCTTTATGGTGCTGAGAAGCCTGGGAAGGCTCTCACGAGGCGCCTCTGGAAGGGCCTGGAAATTCACTATATGACAAATATTGGAGCTATTCTGGAACCACGTTTCCTGGGCTGGAATCCAGACTCTCGCACTTTCCAACTGTGTGATCACGAGCAAGTTACTTAACCTCTCCAAGCTCTGAGCTTCCTTAACTGTACAAATGGGATGGAACACTCTCCTAGGGGTGACTGAGAGCATCCAGCAGTCAATCTCCATAAAGTGCTTAGATTGGTGTCTGGCACACAGTCCATGGTATGTAACTGTTTCCCATTATTATTATTCCTATTATTGCAACTATCACTACTATAACCCACTGCTTCCTCAGGCCCAGCCGAAACAGGCAGCAAGGTGTCCATTCTCTTCCTTGACAGGACGGAGGATCTCTGAGCACCTTCCACATCCCAGCTGCATAACAGTGACTCTCCGACTCACCCGAGCTTAAGTGCAGAGGCATGCAAGTTCTGTATCCATGTCAAACAGTCAATAGACTAGAAAATCGAATCACAATTTCTTCATTTGCAGGCTCTATACCACTGGCAGCAACAAACAACAACATGTGGGGCTTTATCATGTGATCTTTTTTGTCCCATCCCAACTAATCTGAGTGATACAGTCTCCTCCCAGAGTAACATTATCTTCTACCACAGGGATCAGCTCCCTTGGGCCTAATGACAGCGGTGAAGCATGTAGTGAGGAGGTTACTATTTTTTCCATTTTAACAGATGAGAGCAACAGGTTTTTGAGAGGTTAAGAGAAAACTGGCAAACTCATACAGCTCCTAATGTAGAGCTGGAAGTTTCCAAGTAGCCAGATCATCCTGCTCCACCTGTCCATCTTCTAACACTTGCCCACGAACTTAGTCTGCCAATGGCCTGTTTCTTGCCAGGATGCAGAGGTCCTTATACTATACCTAGAAAAGGCACTCTTCCAAGAACCTAAGTTAAAACCATGTGTTCGTATGTCCATGCTGACATTTTCATTTCACTTCCACTCCCATCCCCCCACTCTCCATCCCAGGCTCTGAGAATAATAATACCATGCAGGTTCTTTTGGATTTATATTTCCCAGCATTTTGACAGTGAATGTAGTGAAACACAACATTCTATGATAGAAAGACTGCAAAGTACAACCATCTGGGAGTCAAAAAATGTGTGTAGAGTGTCCATGTTTCACATATGCAGGTGTTCCAGGGACAGGCGAGTGCACATATATAAACATGCAATATGAAACAGAATCATCCACAAGATGCACACAAAATAGTTCACACACACATAACACTGCTTATTCTAAGGACAAAAAGCACAGGGAAGATTGGTGGGGAAGGGGGAGTTTTTATTTTCACTCCTTAGCCTGTGTTATTGTTAATCCTATCTAATAAAAGAGTAATATGCAGATTGACCATCAGTCCAACACACAAGAGGGCTGCCCCCATGTGATCAAAAAGATCCTGCCCCTATGTGGACACAAGATGATCACTACAAGATGGCCAGCAAGGGAGGGTCTCTGGGAGGTCCAAGGTCTTCAAGGGAGGGAAGTTATGGGTCATCAGGCCAGCAGGGGAGGGCAGTTGGGAGGGACCAGGCCTGCAAAGGAGGGCAGTTGGGGGCGATCAAGCCTGCAGGGAGGGGACAGTTAGGGATGCCAGGCTGGCAGAGGAGGGAAGTTGAGGCAAACAGGCTGGCAGGGGAGCAGTTAGACATCAATTAGGCTAGCAGGGTAGTAGTTAGGGGGTGATCAGGCTGACAGGCAGAAGTAGTTAGGGGCAATCAGGGAGGTAGGCAGGCGAGCAGTTTGGAGCCAGCAGTCCTGGATTGTGAGAAGGATGTCTGACTGCCTGTTTAGGCCCGATCCCAGTAGGATTGGGCCTAAACCGTCAGTTGGACATCTCTCAAGGGGTCCCAGATTGGAGAGGGTGCAGGCTGGGATAAGGGATACCTCCCGTGCACGAATTTCATGCACGACGCCTCTAGTATAATTAGAATCACAAACATGTATTAAACTCTTGTTCCAATGAGAAATAAACATACTTTGGGAAAAATCTAGGACTCTATACCAGAGCATGGGTATAGGGCAGATGGATGGACCTGAACAACTGGCTGCTAACAGATTTAAAGTGGAGACAGTAGCCCTGGGTCAGATGTAAATTCCCCACTTTGATATGGGGCAGGACTACGGCCGTGTGTGTTCCCATCAGCTGGACACAGGCGTACTGTCCACAGCTCACCCCTAAGCTCTCAGAGGGCTACCGGACAACAGCTCCTGTGGAAAACTCACTAAAACCTGTCAACTTTGTACCTGTGGACCCAGGTTGGGCAAGTCATTCTTTGCTTGCATTATGACATGCTCAGAGAATGAGCCATACACAGGATTAGCAGGTGGATATTAAACTCTCACGTGGGAACAAACTGATTTCGAGTCATTTTAATTGTACCCATTTTCATGCAAATGTTCCCAATCCAAATTAGTCTCAGTCCACATCATTTCATTAAAGTTGATCCGATCATATCTCTATTGGGCATACTTTGCTACTCAAGTGTTTATGTTAGAGAATATGTTAGAAGTAATAAAATGACACTTAAAAACACTCTATAATTCAAATTGTCACGATTTAGCTGTCTTGAAAACTCTAGATAATTTAGGGTTTTCTATTATAGCACTGTTTGCTAGCTGCCATCCAATGAATTTGAAAACAAATTGGAAAAAAAGAAGGGCGGGGAGGGAGGCAAAGCCTTGATGTTTTTTCAGACATTATTGGGTTTTGAAAGGATTATGGAAACATTCCAAGAAATACAGTAAGAATAAGGGGTAAGAATACTGGGTAAATTTTAAATAAAGGCTAACCTAACAGCACTTGCAACCCACAAATTTTGCCTGGGAACAGAGGTCTCAGGAGACTAGAATGAGTGACTGCTTGGGAGAGAGCATTGGGCAGGCTGGCCCCTGCAAATCTTTGTTCCCCTTCATTCCAGGTGGCTGCTGACGCCCCATGGAGACATTCCCAAAAGGCCAGGTGAATGTGAAACAGTCCAGAACCAAGTTCTCAAGACGAAAAGGCTTTCATCTGGGAAGGGACCACTATGTCAAATTCAGCCCCTGACTGCATGGACAGCACACTTGGTAGATGTGTTCAGAGCATCCCCAAGCCCCAGTGCAGGACAAATTGTACTGCAGCCTTTGTTTGGAGGCCAGCGCATTTTTAAAGGAGGAAATAACAATGCTAATAACTCTGTGGGTCCAACATCTGTTCATAATTAAAGACAGAGCCAAGAGGAAATAAAAAAAGCTCAGCCTATATGAAAACATTCTGTTGTGACCTGTTGACCTCTATTGATACATTTTGTTCAAAGTCTTTGAAACTGTGCTGCCGCCTGCTCAGGGACAGGCACTCATTTTCAAAGGTAATTTCTCATAGACCACTTATCCCCTCAAACCTCTACCTGCACTCCGTGTTTGCATTAGGGACTTGATTTATGGATTCCTGCTCCTCCAACGCAGGAGCTGACTTCCTGTTGCCTTGGTTACCTGGAGCTCAGTTCAAGGTTAAAGTACTCCCAAATCAGAATCAGTGGCAGGCGCTGCATAGAACGGCCAGGTTATTGACTGCCCCAGGATGCGAAAAGGTCAGAAACCAAAGCACTGTTTACTGCCTTCAGGGGGAGTCAATAGCTTCGATATTTTGATTCTGTTTCCTCCAAAGTAGTAGTTGCTGTTCAATTACCTCTTCCCTAGGTTGCTCAAGGTCACAGAGGTCACAGAGGAAAAGCAGGCTCTATGGGGGCTAGCTTTCCCAGGATCCCTTTAATAACCTCTGTGACCTTGGCTAATAAAAACCAGCCTCACCCTAGAGTAATTATAAAGCTAGCTATCTTCTTTATCTCATTTTCTTTATGGGAAAAACAAACAAATAAACAGAAAATCTTTGTGGGATGGCTTCTATTTACTCCCCTTTTCTAGATTGAAAAATAAAAAAAAGGAGGTTCAGAGACGCCACTCAACTTATCTAAAATTCCACAGCTCTTAAGAAGTGCTAAGAACTAGTTGGGTCTTCATCTCATAAGTTTCTTAAAAATAAAGGAACTGATGGGACCATCATCCAGGGACCACCTGTAATTCATTTTGTAGCCTCCACTGCAGATAGTGTATTTCTGGAAAACAGCAGGTGATTAATACAGACTTTTGAACACCTTAATTTTTTTTAATTGTAAGATATGCAAATGCAGTTGTTTCCAGGTGACAAAGGCCAGGCAGGCACAGTGGGAGAGGCTGACTTCAGCAGTTAATTACCTGGCTACCTTTTAGATGGCAGAATGCAAGGCTGAGCATGGACTGGAAGGTATGCTATATTGACTGTGGCTTTTAATCTTGCAAATAACTTGGGCATGCATTGTGCTATTTGCCCCTTGCAACATCCCCATGGGTAACAAGAGGCAGATGGTGAAAGTCCAAATTCACAAATAAGGAAACTGAGGTACAGGGACCAGGTGGTGTGCCCAAGTTCACATATCATGTGTGGGGAAGAAGTGTTAAAATCCATGCCTCTTGATTCAACTCAGTGCTATTTTCCTTTCTTAGAACACATTGACTTTTGGGTAAAGCAGTAAATAACCTTTTTCACAAAAGGAAACTGCTCCTAAAACTTGATGATAATCCCCTTTCTCATATACTAGTTGTCTTTTCAGATTTTTTTCCCATTGCTCTTTTTTCTTTTGCAAATGAGTATCACTTATCGAAATAAGAGGGATATATGTTACAGAAGAAAGTGAATCAAGCCAATAGACACCCTTAGGATTTGGGAAATAATATTTTTTCTGTGTCAAAGTCAATAAAAGTGTTATTTTTGTTGCATCATCTTATTCCTTAATTCAACAAATACCATTCCAGGGACATCAGTTAAAACAGTTGAAGTCCCTGTTTTCTAAGAATTGCATTTTAATAATTTCTATGTATTGTAAAGTAGCATACCAGAAAGACCAGAAAGTGTTTTTCTAATCATTAAAAGGCAGAGCCTCTTGAATTAGAAAAAGGCATGTAGGTGGATAGAAACCAAGGACACAGATCTTAGCAAAGAGAGGGCACCAATGTGAAAATAGTCTTATATTCCCATGTGCAAATGCATTCCCATTGCTCATGGTTTGGAGCGAGGAGAATAGATTGAATTCCAACCCTACCATCCCCTTGAGCCAGGTACCTGTGGACAGTGAACAACCTGCTGGATTGTAGGTGGTGGCCCTATCAATATGCATTTTGTGGTCAATGACTTTTACTGCATTCTAGGACCTTGAAAGCTGAAATTCAGGCAGGGTCACTCTGAAGTAAAATACTATTCAGTGAGCCTAGAATCAATCACTTAGAAACCAACCATTATTTAAGTACTGACCAGCAAAATTTGGAAGATGTCTTGCCAGAGGAGGAAGAGCAGTGGAAAGTGGGATAGAATAAACTCTTACAAAGCTGTTAAGCTAAATGAGATGAGAGGCCAAATAAGTCCTCCACGAATTTGGAGGAGAAAGAGATCTCCATGGGATCTGAGGTGGCCTTGTGGTCTTCCATTTATTAATTCAACATTCATTAAAAGCCTGAGAGTGCCAGGCACCATTAGTCATGGGAAGGAAATATGAATGGGACCAACCAAACACTCAGAAACACAGAGGTACAAAATCCCAGTCTTGAAAAATGGGTAGAATTCAATGGCTGCTAGGGCGGTGCTCTTCAATGTGTAAGTGAGACAACAGTGCTTGGGATGGGTCCTATAAACCAAACACTAAGAGATCTGCTTGAAAGGTAGTTGGGAAAAATAAAAGCATATCTAACTTTAAAGTAGAGTTGACACATGTCAACTCCCTCCCAGATGTCTTATCCCCTTAAACAGACTTCAGCAATAAGAGTTAACGTTGTGTAATTATCTGTGCACTTCTCTGCCAGTTTTTGTAGGCAACTGCAAGATTCTAGAGGTTAGGAACCATGTCTTGATTTCCCAACACTTAACTTGATAGATACCAGATTTTCTAAAGAGGATAGATGAATGGATAAATGGAACACATCTATTGTTCTAGGCCCAAAACCTCTGGGGAAGGTTGGCCTAACTACTTCAGTCCACACATAGTCTTCTATTCTAAAACTCCTTTTCCAGTAGAGTATAAAGTAGAGGAGAAGAATATATTCTCTGGAGTAATACTACCTGCTTTACTAGCTTTGTGACTGGGCCAAACTGGGCCAATTTTCCATGTTTACTTATCTGTTAAATGAGGTTTTTGTGAGGGTTAGAAGAGTTTACATATTATGGTAGACAGAAAATAAGGTCCCCTGCCCTCCACACTTCCCTTTCCCACCAAAGAGATCTACATTCTAATTCCTATAACCTGTGAATATGTTATTTGATATGGCAAGGGAGAATTAAGGTTGAAAATAGAATGAATGATGCCAATAACTGAGTGAAACATCAGGAGAGTATCAATGGTTCAATGTAATCAAAAGGGTCTGTTCAAGTGAAAGGAGGTAGAGGGAAGAATCAGAGAGATGTGGTAATAGAGTAAGTAGGGTCAGAAAGATGCTTTGCTGCTGGCTTTGAAGATGAAGCGGAGACGGGAATTAAGGAATGCAGATGGCTTCTGGAAGATGGAAAAGGCTGGACATGAATTCTTTCCTGTAGTTCCCAAGAAGGAATGCAGCCCTGCTGATATCTGATTTCAGCTCCCTGAGAGCCAATCTGAACTTCTGACCCCTAATACTGTAAAGTAATACATCTGTGTTGTTTAAGCTACCACATTTGTGGCAATTTGTTATAGCAGCAATACACAACTAATATGAAAGCACTAATTATGGTGCCTAGATATAGTAAGAATTCAATTTCGTTAACTATTATTATTTCTTCACACTATATGTATGGTTAGTACTAACTGTCATTAGGAAGCAGAGACTTTATATTCTTTTTTTGTATCTTCCTAGAGTAAAGCTGACACCAACTATTCAGTGAGTACTGATAGTTCATAAATTGTACCAAAGACATATAATCTGTTAATATGAAAGTTAAAAGACTGGAGTCCTGAGACACTAAATTACTGCAGGCTCTGCCCTACACTTACCGGATGAACTTGAATAAGACTTGGAATCTTACCAAGCTTTGGTTTCTGCTGCTGAGAATCTATTCTAGCTCTACCATTCTGGTTTTAAGCTTTTACGTTCAGAAAGGCCACTAAACCACCTGATTGGGTATTGCCTCTCTTAATTGAGAACTGCAGAAATGGGCTGAGAAGATGTTTCTGTTTATTGGAATGCCACTGAGATTTATATTAAAAAATGCAGTAAATTCTAATGATGCAGAAAAAAGTCTCTCCTGATCATGCCAGGGTGAAGGGTGTTTTTTAGAGGTGCCACAATGATATAATCCCAAATGGGAAGATATCGGATATCAAGACTACAAAGAGGAGACATACTGAATAAGATGCTTTTAATCTTTCTGCATCTCAGACATCTAAGATCTTGTTTTAGGGGGAAAAAAAGTGCATCATACAGGGTGTTCAAAAAAAAGAATACATACTTTTAACCCATTATTAATTCCAATGGGTTAAATCTGAAGAGAAAGAACATCATATATGATGTTCCAAAAATTTATATACTCTTTAACACTGATAGTTCAATTGATAGCTCAATTTATATATATATTAGAGACCCAGTGTACAAAATTTGCACATGGGTGGGGGGGGGGGCGGGCAGGGGATGTCCCTCAGCCCAGCCTGCACCCTCTCCAATCTGGGACCCCTTGAGGGATGTTCAACTGCCCATTTAGACCCAATCCTACCAGGGGCAGTTGGACATCTTTCTCACAATCTAGGACTGCTGGCTCCAAACTGCTCACCTGCCTGCCAGCCTTATCACCCCCTAACTGCTACCTTGACAGCCTAATTGATGTCTAACCAGGCCCTTGCAGGCCTGGTCCCTCCCAACTGCCATCCCTTGCTGGCCTGATCACCGACAACTGCCCTCCCTTGCAGGCCTGGAACTTCCCAACGGCCCTCCCCTGCTGGCCATCTTGTGGTGGCCATCTTGTGTCCACATGGGGGCAGGATTTTTGACCACATGAGGGCAGCCCTCTTGTGTGTTGGAGTGATGGTCAATCTGCATATTACTCTTTTATTAGCTAGGATACACACACACACACACACACACACACACACACACATATATATAAATATAAATATTCAGGGAATATAGTTTATATACAGTTTAAGATTCATAGATACTTGTAAGCTCATGTTAGAACCTTTACCTGCCCAAGTTAATTCCTATATACAGACATATGTGCTCACAGGCCACAGGACAAAGGGCAGAAAGATTGAACCACAAAGAATGCTGATGTAACTGCTCTTGTGTTTAAAAAAAAGTGCACACAATAGAGTGGTGCCTGTTCTCGGAGAAATATAACAAAGGGATTTTCAAAAGGTATTAAGGGAAGAAACAATGCATACATGTAATTAAAACCAATTTAATAGTACAATGCACCAAGTATGCTCTTGTTCTATCCTGGGCTCACAAGTAATTTCAGAATTTGCTACTGTAATGGTCCTCAAGCCTATTACAAGCTTCATCAACAGATGAATACAAAGGAGCTTCAGTAGTCATATTAAGGTGGTTCAGAGTTAGGCCATTTCTTTCTGGGAAACCAAGCCCCAGAAAGTGGGTGTAACTTGTATCACATTGGGAGGATGGCAGAACCATGAGTCTGACCCTGGCCTTCTTCTGGGACTATCTTAGGCCAGCATGTAAGATTTGTGCTCCAAGGGTTACAATTTGAGACTTCATAGAAGCAGTCTTCTTGCTCTCCTGGTGCACAGTTGTTATCCTACACTCAGAGCAGCTCAGGAATAGACCAAGCCCAAGCTCAGAGATCTGACCCAAGCAGAGTCACTGACTCTGGAGCAGTCTTTTCTGGATTCTCCCCATCAAGAAGGGTTTAGTCAATGCTGGCTAATATAAGCGTCTTTTGTAGTGTCTTTCTTGTTAGTTTTGGAGCACAGAGTTGCAGAGTACATCTGCATGGTAATACAGATCTGGATGCTAACTGGGTCACTTTATTTGCATTTTGATTACTGATTATTTAGAAACCACAATGAGAAAAGAGCTTGATATCTGCAGCTTTAGTGTATGTGTGTCTATAAATATATGTAGAAATAGATAAATGCATATTTGCTGGTTTGTGACAGATCAGCCCAATATACACTCATCTCTCATGGAGACATCTGTGGAAGTCTGGCCATGTATGGATGTTGGGATTACAAATATAGTTATGAAATCTAATTATTCTTCTTAGTGTAATATCACCCACTATATAGACATACTGTGTCAACTAGAGAAGTCAACTCAGCATACACCGCCCCCTCCCCCGTTCACTAGTCATTTCTCCACATATGGAAAAGTTGCATTATTTGAAGAGCTTTATTAGGTGTCCTTTCTTCAAACCCATTACTTTGTCCCACTGTTGAATTGGGAATGCAACCACATTGTAATTGCATGAGGGCATCCACATACAGACACAGAATGTGTGCTAGGAAAGCTCTCTCCTTTGCAATAGAAGAAGAAAAAATCACAGAAACTCAGACCCATCATTAGATAGATCTCCTAATCTTTATCTCAGTCAGACGAGCTAATACCATGATGATGGCTTTGAAATCTCTTAGGAATTGGACTAGGAGTAGTGAGAGTGATGAACTCCCAGCTAATAAACACAAAGTGCTTATTTCGGCAGAATGATCAATTTCTAGATGTCCTGAGGCTTGACTGATACACTTGATTTACTCACCCTTGCTTACCTCACTAATAAAGCCAAAGTCCACCATCAGATTACCGAGGTGCCTAGGATTTCTTAAAGAGGCAGAAGAAAGCCATGGTAGCATTCATCTCATCCCTCTGAGCTTCCCTCTCTGCCCACAGTCCTTGAAACCCCAACAGCTTTACTAACTGATACTCTCCACTCAAAAGACTGTGGGCTAGTACAGTAACACAGGCAATTAATTTGTTATCTTGTTAGTAGAAATTTAATGCAATGATTTAAAAGAACTCTTACATATTGTGATAAACTTTAGTGCCTCAGGGCAGCTCCCCTTGCATTGGGCTCATTTCACATCTCATCCATTATGTAAATGAGATTTGGAAATAGTTGAGTTTCACTAATGTAGCTCAACTCTGATGGATTGGGGAGAGCCAGTCCTACTGAAACTAATGAGGTTAAATGCATCTCAACATTCTACTTGGTTGATTATGCAAGACTCTGTTCAAGAAACAGGATGTCATGCTTTTTTTTTTTTTAAATCAACCATTCCCAAAAGAAATGTCACTGGTGCCATACCCCAAAAGTGGTCCCAAGTAAGTCTGGTTTGGATAATGCTGTGCTGGTTTCAAACATTTCATGGTACATAAATATAGCTAATGAACAATAGGCCATTTAGGCAACAAGACTGATGATATGATTTAAGATAAAGGGGGAGTATTTTAATAGTTAGGTCCTAACTGTTAGGGCATCTGAGGAGGGTTTTCTCAGTCACTCAGCAGAGAGTGAGGATAAATGTTTAGAAGTAGATAATAGGGATAAAAAACCCTAGTGAAGCTTGAGATCAGAGAGGGAAACTTGGTGTTTGGCCTACTCTTGAGACAGACATAAAGAATAAGGACTTCTATACTCTGGATTTCATTTGGAAGACCAAGAAATGGGAGTTCCAAAGAGGGGAGGCAGAATGCTATTTAACAAATGGGATAAGCATTTCAGGAGATGCAGCCTCAAACTATCAAGGGTCATGAGGATAGGATGCTAGTTCAGAATAATAATTAATAAAACCCTATAACATTTTTAATCTTTATTTAAAAAGAGTGGGGGTTAAAAAGAGGAAAGTAAAACAAAGACAGGGAAACAGAAACATTCTGTGTAAAGAGAATCAGAATACAAATGTATTAGCCAATAATTGAGACTCTACTACTTAAAAGAAAAAGTTTTAAGTCTATGACTCTGGAGCCAGAAGGTCCTATTTAAATCCCAGCTCTGTCGCTTTACCAGGTCTTTGGCATTGTTCTCATTATTTAACCTCTCAAAGCTTCAGTTTCCTTATTTTTAAAAAGAGGTTTAATAAGTCACCTACTTCAGAAGGCTACACAGGGATTAAGTGAGATAATATTTATAAAATTATTAGCACAGCGGTTGGCACAGAGAATGTGCTTCAAACTAGCCGGGCACAGGAATGAGTATAGGAACTGCTGGATATTTAGAAGGTGATCAGGATGGAGGCTCCTAGGGCTAGAGGCTTAGAAGAGAGGCTGCCAAGTGAGTGATCACTCCCCAGCCAACTCCTAACTCTCTGCGAGCTGGGAATTGAGTAAGAAAGTTTGTCAACTCTTAAATATTCAATTTGAAGCTATATTCTCAATACACTGTTAATGGTTGGCAATAAGGAAGCAGTTTTGTTTTTGGGTTAATTTACTTAGCAAAAGTTTCAGTGCCTACAGTGAACACAGCAACTCCAGGTCCTTTGGGGGACCCTTAAGGTATAAGAAATAGTCCAGTCTTCAGGTACTCAAATATTTAGTTGAAGAACCAATATGCAGGAACAAGACATTTAAATAAAAATAACAATCTCCCTTGAGCCAAAACCATCACACACAATCCCTTCCATTGCACTGGGGCCATGCTAATGATTTTTGGGGGGAGATTTTAAACTAGTAAATATTTTAGGACAATAGTTTAAAATGGAATTTATTAACTGTATAACTCACAAACATAATTTATCCGATTGATAAAAAATAAGAATTTACGTTACTATAGATACCACAGTAAAAGTAACAAGGTCACCAAAATGATCATTTTTAAGGAAGAGTGGCATGTCAAAGTGATTAAAAAGGTGATCTCTGAGCCTACATTCCCTGTGTTCACATTATAGTTCTAGAAGGTTCTGGTTGTCTGAACCTGGGAAACTTTTTAACCTTTCTGTGCTTTGGTTTTCTCATTAATAATAAAATTAATGATAGTCCTTATCCCCTCACACTGGCTTAAATGTGCGGATATAAAGATAAATCTCTATCTTTAGAGTGCTGTGTGCAAACATGTAAGAACTAGTTTTGTTTTGTTTTTTTAATATATCTTATTGATTTTTTTACAGAGAGGAAGGTGAGGGACAGAAAGTCAGAAACATCGATGAGAGAGAAACATCTATCAGCTGCCTCTTGCACATCTCCCACTGGGGATGTGCCAGCAGCCACAGTACATGCCCTTGACCAGAATTGAACCTGGGACCCTTCAGTCTGCAGACTGACGCTCTATCCACTGAGCCAAACTGGTTTTGGCAAAACTAGTTTTTAATATTGTGCGATAAAGACAACAGAGTCAAGCACAAGAGCCCTTACTCAGGGGAATGAGTGACTTTCCTGCTGGGTCAGGAAGGACTTCCTTGGGGAGGTAACCCTTGACTTGGGTCTCTAACAATGAGGAAGTGTTTGCTGAAAGGAGAGGAAAGGAATTCCAGGAAGAGAGAACAGCAGGTGCGAAGGCAGGGAACATAAACTAGAACTGAGTGTTTTGGGGAAAGGCAAGAACTCCGTGTACTGCAGCAGAGTTTCTAGGGGGGTTACACAAGACAGGGCCCGAGGCCAGGCTGGGAGTGATGCCCGCTGTTTGGGTTTCACACATGTATAACAGGGAGTCACACAGAATTCTATGTAGACACACAAACACCCAGCCATGGAGATGAGGTGGTTTGTTCTCAATGTGTGCGACTTGGTTTAAAGGGGGAAAAGCTGCTCCCAAGGAGTTTCTGAGATGGCCAAAGAAGATAAGATGCTTCTAAGTCAAGGGTAGACATTAACTCTCTGATTCCAAATGGTTAACGAGCATGCCCTACCTGCACTCCCTGTTTTCATTTCCCTTCCTCAACCTTCTCTAGGCAACTTTCACATTAGATGTTCCCTTTAAAGCACTATGAGGAAACTGATGAGTAAGTTAGGGCTCTTGCCATGAAATCACCTAAAGCCATCATATTCTTGTAAACCTAATTTAGTTTGGAACCCCTGCTCAGTTCACTGTTTAAAAGAAGTGGGATGTCAGGGCTTTCAAAAAGATAAGTTTTCAAGAAGAGAAATCCTTATCTAGTACATGTCCTACAAGTATGGGTTTGTATACACCTCCACTTAGGTTTTCCCTTTTTCTTCCTGCCTTCATGGGCTGAGTATTTGGTATCATTTTTGGAAGACTTCATGCTCCATCTGTAGGAGATTTTTCTCCTACTGATGCTCAATCTCAGGTATTTAAACAAGCTTTGAACACAAAAATGGGAGGTTTGGAGAAAGAAGAAGAAATCACTGAACAATGATAAGAGTGAACATTCTACCAGTACAAGAGGACAGATGCACAGACAGAAACCATGCATGTAATTAACCTGTAGAGCAGAGATGGCTAGGCAAAGGCATGGGACCACCTTCCTACAGAAGCAGGTGTATTACAGCTTTAAATCCCAACATTGTAGCAACTTGTAAAAAAATTAGTCCAGATAGTTATTAGTTGGCATACAGGCCCCAAACTAAATTATTTTACCAAATTGAAATTTCAAGGCTTGTTTAATTCATAACATAATAAGTCAGTCCAGCAAGTTAAAGATACTACTGAATTGATATGTGCTGAGATTATTCATGTATTTATTCATTTATCCATTTGTTCATTCAATAAGCATCTATTTAACATCTACAATGAAGAAGGACTTGGGCAGACACTGGTAATAAAGCCATTGGTGCAACCGATAAATGGATGAGAATGAGCATAATAACTGAGAAAGGGCCATGATGATTCTCACCCTAACTAAAGACAAGCCACACAGATGGGATAAGTAGAAACAAAGAACACTGGGATGAATTTGACACAGAACCACCCACATCCATGGATGTGTATTAAGAAATGAATCATGTGGCTCTTATGTCATCTCGAACGTTTTCCACTGGTCCAGTGATTCATTTAGGACCACACTGGGCAGAAGCATCTCCACACAGGGGTGACTTCATGGGTTCACTCATGGTTTAAGATCTTGAAGTAGGAAGTGGGGGCACAAAGGCTCGGGAGATGGCATTCTCAGGCTCACTCATCTTTAGCTCTGTGACATTGAGCATATCACTTCTTTTTGTCTCTAATTCTGTCTGATTCTATATCTTAACCAAGAGGGAAATCACCTGGCCATTATAAAGAAAGATCTAAGAGCCACATGTGGAAGTACTTCTATTTTTAAGAAGACAGCAGAGATCTCATTTTTATTAGACAAAACAAACAAGATGCAATAGTACTGGACATGCAAAAGCCTGGAAAACACCGGTCCAGGCTTGCCTGGGTATTTGTATTATGTATCCAGGATTATGGGCACCTCACAGTAACAATGATTCAGAAGGGAATATCTTAATAGGGGAAGCCACTTTTAAAATAATTTTTTAAAAATATGTGTTTATTGATGAGAGAGAGAGAGAGAGAGAGAGAGAGAGAGAGAGAGAGAGAACATTGATGAGAGAGAAACATCTATTGGTTGCCTCCTGCATGCCCCCTACTGATGATCAAGCCTGCAACCAGGTATGTGCCCTTGACCGGAAATTCAACCAGCAATTTCTCACTGCACAGGATAACACCCAACCAACTGAGCCATACCATGCAGGGTGGGAAGCCACTTTTTAATGAAATCCCTTGGGTTAATTTAGGACTACTAACTGTCTTTGGTTAAAGATCACACAATTACACAAGCCACTTTTAATCCAAAGCTCCCCACAACCCGGGAGAAAAATAATATTAAGCACATTGTATATGTGAAGAAAATGAAGCTCAGGGATGTTAAGAAATATATCCAGGCTCTCACAAATAAATGTGAGCAGGATTTTGAACCCAAGTCTTTTTGGGGTTCAGCTCCCCCAGCCTTCCATTCCAAGGACTATTAGAGATACAGATGAACACCTTCTTGTCTGGATGCCAAAAAGTACACAAAGTGTGAGAGGTTTTCTGGCAAAAGCTTAAGAAAGAACTCTTGTCAGCAGATGGCTTGTTTCTTAATTTTGTCCACTTGGCCCTGGAGACAAGCAGATAATGACTTGATGCGGGATTAAAAAGTTGTCGAACATGTTGCAAAAAAAAAAAAAATCTGACTGAATGTACAATTATAGGCTGCAACTCTGGAGAATCACATGAACTGAGAGCTAAGAAATAACTTCCACATTTGATGTGAACTCAAGAATTCACTCTCCTAAGATAGGAGAGGAAGTTGAGGCCAGGGTCCAGGGAGCACAGGGGATGGCAGAAAAGTACCATAAAAGCCAATGCGAGACTTAAAAAAGGTTTAAAAAAACTTTCCCAACAGTAATTCTCAAAATTGGTAAAATATTGCATTTCCCAAGTAATAAAAATGACAATAAAACATTGTTTTGACAGCCTTGCTTATGTAATAATCAAAATTATTTGAAGACAGCTCTTTGTCAAGCCAGGAATTAGCTTGAAGGCCATCCAGGATAAAGAGCTAACAGGGTCTAGGTTTGGTCAAAAAGAAGCTCTCCCTTTCCATCAAAGTTTCCCCTGCTGTTAAAAAAGATGGGGAAGGCAAAGGAAAGTTTCTCTGATGTTCCTTCATAAAAATTGAATTTATTGGGGTGACACCAGTTAATAAAATTATACAGGTTTCAGGTATATAAATTGTGTTTACCACCCCAAATCAAGTCTTCTTCCATCACTGTTTATTCCCCCTTTCTCTTCTTCTACTTTTCCCACCCCCTTCCCTCTGGCAGTCATCTCCTCTCAGGAGTCCTTATGCTCCTTCTCACTTCTGAACAGGTGCCTCATCTCCATCTCCCAGGGTTAGTTCCTACATATTCCTCTTAGTATAAACTCAAGCACCCTTACTCAGAACATCCACATCCTTGACCTTGCAGAGCACTCCCACCCTCACCACAGCTCTGTAGACCTTACTTACACTCACTTCAACACGTGGTTATATGACATTTCACACTCACGGAATCACTAAGATGCATTTTCAATCACTGCTTAGCATTGGGCAGATAAATTCATTTAAGTCTGAACTTCCATGTTGATAAAATGGAAATAAAAAAAGATACTTTATGGAATCTGCTGAAGCTTAAGTGAAGTAAAGATCTATCAGGTATCTAGCACAATGTCAGTTTCCTAATAGACATGCTCTTATTAAGTACTAGAGGCCAAGTGCACAGATTCGTGCACCAGTGGGGTCCCTTGGATAGCCAGTTCCTACCCAATCCAGACAGGAGGCAGCTCGATCCCTGCAGACCTGATCCTCACAAGCCCAATCCAGACAGGAGGGAGACCAATCCTATGCACTGAGCGTCTGTCCCCTGATGGTCAGTGTGCATCATAGAGACTGGTTGTTCAGTCGCTTAGGTTTTTATATATATAGACTAGAGGACCGACCTGTGCATGAAATTCATTCCCAGTGGGGTCAGGCCTAAATGGGCAGTTGGACATCCCTCTCACAATTCAGAACTGCTGGCTCCAAACTGCTCACCTGCCTGCCTGCTTGATTGCCCCTAATCGCTTCTGCCTGCCAGACTGATCACCCCATAACCACTCCTTTGCAAGCTTGATTGATGCTTAACTCCTACCTGCCAGCCTTGTTCCCCCCAACTGCCCTCCCCTGCTGGCCTGGTCACTCCAAACTGCCTTCCCCTGCAGGGCTGATAGCCCCCAACTGCCTTCCCTTACAGGCCTGATCCCTCCCAAGTGCCCTCCCCTGCAGGCCTGATTGCCCACAACTGCCATCTCCTGCTGGTCATCTCAGGTAGCCATCTGGAGTGTCAGAGTGACAGTCAATTTGCATATTGCTCTTTTATTAGATAGGATTACTATTATGCAATTATTGTCATTGGGTATTTCTCATGTTATTTTATACTATTATTATTGTTATTGTATGTTTCTCATATGTTGAAAACATATCTTGACTTCCCAATAAGGAAGTTAAAGAGTTGAGAACAGAGTTTGTGTCCTCTATTTCTCATATGTTTTCAACTGTCCACCTGGCAAAGGGCTAGCAAGAGATCATGTAACACATGTTTAATGGATTTGTGCAAGTGCCTGTGAGGGTATAGGAGAGACCCATTCAAACACACACCACTGACACTGCTACCTGATGTGGAAACAAGGTGGTATTTTCACACAGTTTCTATAAAAATCACTACAATTCTATGAATATTGTAAGTAAGAGGATGCAATTTTTATAATTTGAGCGATCATGGCAGAAATCAGAGCTATTTATTATTCCATTTCAAGAGAGTGAAACACAGAAAAGATGTTTAACCGTAAAACTGTCTTTAATTCTAAAATACTATGAGGGTAAAAGATGTTAAGGGAAAACCACCAGAGTTTGCCGCCCCGATGTCAGAATTACAGGACAATGGGGCTGGAAAGATCGCTACATGGGCCCCACTAAAAAGGAGTGAGAGCTCCCAGGAGTCACTCCGGCGGTTCTGGTGAAACCATTCCCATCTGAGCCTCTGGACTCTGGTCCTATTGCTCGGCATCAAGGGCAGCCAGGCTTTCATGTTATTCCCTTACCAGTTGGCTGACTTCCAGGTTTATTTGCTTATTTGTCTAATGATTGTGAAGGTATTTCAGAGGATGCGATGAAATGAGATGGGGAAGGAAGATGTGTACAGACCCCTGAGGAATAATCCATAATTTGCTTCTATTAGTAACTTCCAGAGAAGAAAAGCAAATAGGGGCACCTGACATCATTAAAAGGAATAATAAAAGAGATCAGACTATTATTTGTAAGAAGAGAAATAGATGGTAGTATCTGATACCAACAAGGCAGCATTTGGACACCATCTTGATAGATGGTTCTCTTTGTCACCAGTGGGAAGCCATGCCCCAGGCCCTATATTCACCCTCCCTGCTACAATGGTCTCTTCTGTTTAGGGAAGTTCCTAGATGCCAACCCATAATGGCTGTAAGTGTTCCTTATGGGCACCCAACTTTGGAATTTCAGATTCTTGAAGGTGGAGGGTGTTCTGGTGACTGTATTTCTGCAGAAAAAGGAGGCTGGTGTCAAAAAGAGGGACCCGTCTTGCAGATTCCCCTGTTCTACCGTCTGTTGTCAGTATTTATTGAAGGGTGGGGCCCGGGAGACGGGTGCCTCAGGTCTGCTATCAGCGTCTCATTCTCCTCCTCCTCTCCCTGAGAAAAGGTGCCAGGCTCAGGACTAAATCTGTGTTTGTCTCTCTTCCTGTTTCCTCCCACTTCTCAGAAACACGGGGTGCTGACTGATTATGGTGAAAGTCCATTCAGAGTCTTTTTATGCCCATATGATACCACCATGTCCAGCAGTTTCAATGTGGAAGTCTCTATACATTGGGCCTGGTCTAGTGACCCTCTGCAATAAAACAAAAGAAAATGGCTGATGACAGCTTCAGAGGTGGGGATGGCAATTCCAACAGCAGGGGAAAATGAAAAGATGGCATTTTCACACAGCCGTGAAAGGAGATGGAGGAATCCTCTTCTCCTTGAACAATAAGGGCTCCTGCTAATTTTAACCAGAGTCGGCTCTGAAAAACCTGCTGTTGACAGTGAGTCACTGGCCCTCCGGGGAATAGGAGGTGGGAGGTGCACGTATGTGTACGTGTGTGTGTGTGTGTGTGTGTGTGTGTGTGTGTGTGTGTTGTATGTGTGTGTGCATGCGCGCACCAGTGTGTATAATCTCACTGTGCCCAGAGCCCCGAGATCCTGGAACACTTCAGTAGCACTGGCCAGATTCATTAAAAACCCTGGCTACCGGCCAGCGGTTAAAATTGAAGCAGCATATTTATTGCATTTTGTTCAAATAAATCTGAAAACGTGTGAATCATATTCCTTGGAGAGATTGGGAAAAGAAGTAAACAACATCAGGCTAATACTTACAAGCCGTGGCAGAGAGAGAACAAAGATACAGGAGGTTCTGCTGCTGTGGGAACTGCATGCCCACCCTCCGTAGGTGGGGGCTGCGGGGCCACACTCTCCCACCACTGTCTCTACTGGCTGGATCCTGGCCTTGGCATCACTTTAGAGTGGGGGGTTTGCCCTGTGCCTTGGGTTTCTCAGTGGCATCCCGGCATATTCCACCCTGCTCCATTGGCTTCTGCTGTCTCCCAGATGCTGTGCTGCCATCCTGCTTTCTCATGGCAGCTGCAGAAATTAGATCCAATTATGGGCTTTCCTATAATAGTGTATATAAGGGAAAATCTCCGCACCCTGCCAGCCCCTTGCATATGAAACTCGGCAAGAGCTCCAACTAATTATTTGCCTCTGTAAGGCAAAATAAGGAGCTGGTCAGCGTTATCATGTCTGGGCTGTATTTTCTTTTGTTGTTTGATATCTTTCAGTGGTAACAAGGAGGGGCTGTCTGTTTCAGGATGTAATCTCTAGTGAGTAGAGACTGCAGGTTGGACATTGGGCCTCATTTTCCTTAACTATACAATGGTAAGAATTCCTCTTATAAGGTCATTATGAAGACTGGATAAGTAACAGGTCTTATAAAAACACATCTAACTTGAGAACAAAATATCTCCATGACCAAATGTCAAATCTCTCTTCTTTCTCTCTGGTATGGGCATAAGTATATGCAGGGATCTATTTTTCTCTGTTCAACCCAAGATTATTTCAACAGCAAAATTTTGCCAGTGACTCCCTCCTTCATTGCCTTTCATTATACAAGAGCTGTTGGTGTGGCACAATGAGAAAGGTAGACTAACAGGAAGTATGGACCAACACTTTACACAAACAAGGCTATTTGCATATCTTCAGAAACTGTCTGAATCTTTTGACAATTACAACAGGTCCAGGGCATGGGGAAGGGAGAGGAGTGGTAGGCAGAGGCCTGTCAATGGTCCTCCAACCAAAAAAAAAAAAAAAAAAATACCAAGTGTATGACTGTTATATTTTAAGCCCTTGGGAAAGGCAAGAGTGCTTCTAATCCCTGTATATGCATTAACTAAGGTTAGCTCTTAGGTAAAAGTTTCATGCTAATGGTGGTGAAGGGAGGTCAAACACAAGCATTGGCTGCCAATACATAGTGCTGGCTAGGGGGCAGATTTCTGAATTTGGGCAAAAATGTTAGATGATATTATATAACCATTTGAACATCCCATCTCACTCACACCTCCAAGAAAGTAGAAATGGCTATTGAGAAGTTGGACTCATTCTAGCATCTTAATAGTTGCTTCATCTGGGTGTTGGGGCTCATCCAGTTCCTCCTCCACAGGTGTGGCCAGGTTGAGAGCCATTCCTTTCTACTCTCTGGACCTCAAACCCTGAAACCTGTGGGAAGGGGAGCTGGCTTCAAGAATCTTCCTCCCTACACCCCAGAATGCTAGACAGTGGTCAGGGAACCCCTGATGGCAAGGTGGTAGGGCCGGAGAAGGCTCACCTGCTGGTTTGTTTGAGGCACACATTCCACTTTCTGAAACTCTTTACCTCACAACCATGCTAGTCAGAGTAACAGCAAATAGTGAAATTGCATGTAGATTATACTAGGACACACTGAAAACCCTTCAAATGTATTAACTCATTTTATATTTACAATAGGGAGGGTTGTTATAGGTATTCCCATTTACAGAGGAGAAAACTGAGGGACGGTGAGGATAAGCAATTCACCCCTTGCTACCACAACTAGCAGGTGGTAGAGTCAGACTGACTTCAAAGTCTGAACCACTAAACAAGACCAGGCTTCTTGAATTTTTAGTTCTCTTAAGAAATAGACACTGGGCTCTATTTATGATTTGGCTTCCTGAGTATGTGCCAGGAGAAAATTCAATAAATAACCACTAGAGCAGAGAAGCTGAACCAAGTTTGCCCATTAAACCAGAACATACTGATTAACGTGTTCCCAATCCATCTGAGCCATGCCTCTGACTGCACGGGCTTACATTGAAATGTGCTACCCTGATCCTACAGAAGGAGGACACACCCTGCATCATGTGTCCATGATGGGGTGGACGAGCACATCCCCCTCCTTTGTCCTCTCAGTGTAGGGTAGCAGGTCAGGGCCAGGGAAAGACTCTGTGGCCAGTGAAGCCAACCAAAGCTAACGGGGTGACATGGGAATGAAACCAATTCCTTAGAGCCCTTGAAATCTCCACTTCCTTGCCAAGGACTACAGGAAGTCCAGTTGTTGCTAAATGGGTAGCTGCAGGCTGCCTTCTCAAACTCCCTCATCCCACATTCTGGCTGCTCATTTGTGCGGCAGACACTGGCTTTCTCCTGCCCCTCCCACCTTGGAGAACTGGAGTCCCAAAGCTCAATGATTCATTTTGCTGTGCTGCCTGGAATTCAGAAAAGAAAGAAAATTCTGCCAAACATCATTTGCTTATTGAATGAAAGAATGAATGGATGATTGAATTTAGGCAGAACCTGAGAAGAAACTAAGTTGTTTAAACACATCTGTGTATTCCCAAGGGTCCTGGACACCACATGCCTTTCCCTGAAAGCAAATTGAAAAACAGAGCAGGGGAGCAACCTTGTGGATGAGTTTTGTCTACGAAACATGACCACTACAGCTTCAGTCTTCACAGCATGACCGGGGTTGCCTGGTGACAACACAAGGGCAAGGTCATGTGGCTGCTGCTCAAAAGCAATCAGACCCCATCCTAACTAGTCTGTGTCTAAGTGGATCCAGCTCTAGAAACAGCTTTTGCAAAATTCCCATTGGGCTGAGGCAACTAGACTGTCATAGCACCGTTCATGAAATGGAAAGCAGGGAGGTAGGGTTTGCAAAGGAGTGAGCTGGCGGGTCTTCCCAAATCCTCCTTCCCATTGGGAATGGTAGTCTAGTGAGGGTATTGTAGCCGAACCAACCCAGCATCCCATTCTCTCTATTATGGAGGTCCCCACCGGACTCTGTCCCTAGAAGATATCTGACTGAGTTGGCTGGAAGCGGGCTAGAATCTCTCAGTGTTCCCTTCATCACCAACCCTACTCCTGACACCCAGGATTGCAATAATAATTGTGGTTTTCATATTTTGTGATGCTTTGACATTTGAGGCCTTACTACTCCTGGAGAGACTGTCTCTTCTCAAGCTTGCTAATGCCTAGACTCCTCCAAGATCATGCCTTTCACATGCAAGCCCATCAACCCAGGGCCCGTGTCCATCAACTACCTCCTTTATGGAGCTTTCACAGGTTGAGCCACTATCCTGCTTCCTTAACATCACCCCAGAGTCAGGTACCAGGTAATGGGGGGTAATCACTACACTCTGGAGTCTGTCAAATGCTTCAAAGCAGCCAATCCAAAATCTGCCTGCCCTGCCTCACTTGTTTCTTCCCACAGAAGCCACAACAAGGTGCTTTGCCTGGTGCTTTCTCATATGACCCTGCATACAACAGGCACACAGAGGGTACGTCCTGTTTCTAGGGATCTGTGAGTATAAAATTCTTCCGTCATGACCATTTCCTGCTTGTGAGTCTTTACATACTCAATGAAAGCAAACCCTGAGCGCATTTTAATACATCAAGATTCATGCCTGTCCTTAACCTCCCCTACCCCCCTTGATTAGGCTAGAGAATGAAAAAGAGATCACTCTCCTACCATTTCTCAATCTCTTCATAGAAGCTGGGATCTTTATTTTACTTTATTTTTTTAAAAAATATATTTTTATTGATTTCAGAGAAGAAGTGAGAGGGAGAGAGAGGTAGAAACATCAATGATGAGAGAGAATCATTGATAGGCACTTTCCAAACATTAGTTATTTTTTTCAGTTCATCCGATCCCCACCTGTGGTCTCCGGAAAGGACCGAGTGCCCAAGATCACACCACTGGACAGAGGTGGCAGTCAGACCTTGGCCACCTGACTCTGAGGCAGCACAAGAGGCTGGTGCACACTGAGGGCACCCATGCTTGGGGAGCAGAATTTGAGAAGAGTGGTGAGACAACCTAGTGGGTGCAGCAGTAGTATATGGCTGCACAAGAATAGCCTGCGAACTGGCTCCTGGCCAGCAGCCTGCTCCCTGGCCCCTGAAATATAGAGAAATGTTGCACCTGTGTGTAAATCAAGTATGAATCTGTTTAGTTCAGTTATTTTAATTTATTTTATTTTAAATAAGACTTTGTGGATGAAGGAGGCAGCACAGTGATTTCCACTCAGGCATCATTTCCCTGTCTTGCTCTCATGGGTCGGCATTTCGAATGCAATCCCTGGCACAGAATATTATGTGCAGCCCCACACTGTCTGAGGCGCTGGCTGCTGCCTGGAGAATTCCTGCATTAGACCAGGAATAAGAAGGTCTTGCTGGCTTCTTTGTTTAACCATTGATCATAACTTTATTAGGTACCGACACTCTGGTGCCTGCTAGTGTCACAACCTGTGTCCCTCCCTACCTGAAGTGCAAGTCTCTTCCACAGCAGAAGGCTGTTACTCCAGCAACATCGTCCCACTTCAGTCACACTAGCATCAGCGTTTGTGATAAACTTTTTCATGTACGTGCATCCTACTCCTAACCCACTGTGGGAACCCCCCTCCTAGAGCTGGTGTACATTTCTGTGGCGCCCCCACAGTGTCCACGTCGGGAGATTGATCCATTTGACCTGATTGCATGAATTATGATTTCTTACTCAATATCATATGCAATCTGTCAGCATCTTGTTTTAAAAGTAACACTTGCCTTTTAAAATTAGAGCTTTGTGGACAATACTTTATTGTATAATTAAAATGTTATAAAAGGTCCTGGCTGGTGTGATTCAGTGGTTGGAAAATCAGGTACGAATGGTCATGGTTTGATTCCCAGGCAAGAACATGTAGCTGGGTTGTGATTTCTATCCCCAGTCATGGTTTCGGGAATGCAGTAGGCAGCCAATGTATGTGTCTCTCTCACATGGATGTTTCTCTCTCTCTCTCTCTCTCTCTCTCTCTCTCTCTCTCTCTCTCTCTCTCTCTCGTTCCCTTCTCCCTTCTTCCCTCCCACCCTCTCTGCAATTAAATGGGAAAAATATCCTTGGATGAAGATTAAAATATTTTTTAAAGGGTAGACCTTAAGTGTTCTTACAACAATAATAAAAAAAATAATAGAGGAGATGAGGGAAACTTTGGGAAGTGATGGGTGAATCCATGGCCTTGATGCTGGTGGTGATTCCACTGGTGTTTATTTATTCTCAAGCACACAAAGTTGCATACATTAAATAGGCACTACTCTCTACATATAAGTTATACCTGTGGCTAAAAACAAATAAACAACTTGCCATAAAGCTAAAGTAAAATTAGAGTTTTGCCTTCCTTCAGATTCTAGCCTAAGTATACACCAATCGTTATCCATGACCTTGAGAAATGACTTAACCCCCTTAAGACAGAATTTTCTCATCTGTCAATATCAGCACAACCCAACTCCACCGGGTTGTGGTGAGGAATAAATCAGTGGTGTATGCACCGTATTTAGCATAATGTCTGGCACATGGCAAATGCTCCTTTGTTGCTTTTGTTGTTATTATTTTCGGGTAATTGTTAATTAAGTGAGGGGGCAGGAGTCTTCGAAGCTGTTTTCTTGGTAGGGCCCGTGAGAACCATCAATGATACATGCCTCCTCAGCACTGTTTCCATAAACGCCTGGACTGCCTTCGTGTGTACTTAGTTATTTGTTTCAGGAATGCAAACACATTATAAGATCTGCCTAAGCCAAAAAATGTCATGCCACATATCACCATATCACTGTCAAGTTCCTAAAAAGCTAGAGAGGAAAGTTATAGGAAGTGTGTGTGTGCGCGCGCGCGCCCCATCCACTAGGGTGTGAATTTACCAATATGGTGGGATGAGAGCACTGGGTGATCTTTAACCAAAATGCTTTGGGTCCTTGGTCAGGTCTCCCCAGGGGCCCCACTGATCCTGACTCTCCAGGAGGTACAACTGTTTCTGACCAACAAGCACTTTGGGGTGGACTAGGAGAAGGTAGAGATGGGCCCGCAGTGCCGGGGTGCGCGGGAGAAGACAGGCTGGTGACAGGGACGATATGCTGTTATGACTGAGGATATTTCCTTTCCTGTTCCTCCTGCCGTGCTCAGTAACAGCCTCTGAGGCCGGTGCCTGTGGTAACAGGCATTGATCTGTGTACCAAAGGGAAGACCATCGTCGATTGGCAGAAAAGACAAGTGATTAAACAGTTCACTGGGAATGGGAAACAACATCGCAGGGGCTCATAGGATGCGTGAGAGAGTGGTGGACCAGAGGATGAGGCGCTGGGACTCAGGGGACCTGAACTGCGGGCCTCGCTCCACTGCACCCCTGGTGCACAACATGCAAGTCACTCCCTTAACCTTGATTTACACATCAGACAGGCCAGGTTAGCAATTCCTAATCTGTCTCACTCACGATTTCACAAAGTGCCCCCAATAAGACCCTAGATGTGGACATTTCCACAAAACATACACATTCGAACTTGCATGATCATGCCATGCTCTCCTGGAGTCATAAACATATTACTAACCAAGGGCCTGAGCAAACCGGTGAATGATAATGAATTGGGCTGAAGGATCATTTTTTAAAAAATGTAAAAATCCCGCCAACAAGAAAGAACAAGTGTGTTATCATCTCCCATGCCCTCCAAAAAGCCATAGCTATACTGAACCACCCACGAAGTTACATTATGTCCCATCAAATAAAATCTGGCACAACCATTATCTTCCCATTGTGGGGGAGACACAGTGCCCTCCATGCTCCAGGCCACACGCATCTGAGACAGAGGCCACTTCTCCAAGGCAGAGCTGCTAACCTAGCACACACCTGGTTGCCACGGGGAACCTGGCAGCGGCACCTGCTGCTGCAGCTGCAGCTGAGCTTCCCCTTGGCAAACACCAGAAAGCATTTGTGAGGTTGGCTGCAGGGCCCAGGGCTGAGCGTGAAACTCCTCCTGGTGCCCTGCAGGCATGGTTGGCAGCTGGGAGGAAACACAGTTCTCCTTGCATCCTCCCTTCTGAGAACAAGACTTCTGAGGGGCCCTCATTCAGAGGAGTGTCACCACCACAGTGCAAGGTGACAATCGTCTCCCCAGTCCCCTCCAGTCCTCATCCGTGCAAATGAGCTCCAGGTAAGGTGCCACTCTGCCCCAGAGCCAACGAGACACTCACTCTTTCTGTTCTGTTGTCAGAGCCGTTGTGAACACATTGGAGCCCCAACCCAACCCAACCGGCATCACAAAAAGTGGAGGTGGGCCTGGCTGTCCTCCCTACATGGCTGCTGCAGTGCTGACCCCCAGCCCAGGCTAGGAGCTGGGGTCTGCTCTTCCTGCTTGTGGAGCAGTCAGAACCTGGCGTTAGTTGGAAGAAAGAGAGCCAGGGAATTCAGGGACTTATTTTTGCTTCCCTTTAATACCTCAAGGTATTATTCCCATTTCTCTGAGGGGGAAATGGAGGTTTAGAAATCTCAAATATTTTACCTGAGGTCGGACCTGTTGGGCAGTTGGAATCAGAAGGGGCAGCTGGTCTAGCAAATGACAAAGTCTCTGCGCTCTGAACCTTCTCAGGCTGCTCTTTTGGGAGAGGAACTGGATGTGATCTTCTGTATCATCACTTCCCTAGAAGCGGGTCCTGAGCTGTCCTTCTAATGTAAATAAATGACAAGTGTTCTTATGAAAAGGAAAACTTGAGTACGAACACACACACACAGGGCGCATGTCATGCTAACATGTAGGTAGAGATCAGGGTGATGTGGGTACAAATTGCTCACTCGCCCTTTAATTGTTCTTTCTAGGTTTGTTCAGAGTCTACACAGCTGCCTCTGTTTCCCAGGGCCGCCATGATAGGTCCCACAGGCTGGGAGCTGAAGCAACAGAAATGCACTGTCTCCCAGTTCTGAAGGGCAGAAGTCTAAGGGCAAGGTGTGCACAGCATTGGATCCTTCTGAGAGCTGCCAGGGGGAAGCTATCCCATGCTCTCCTTGATCCTGGCGGCTTCCTGGCAAATGCTGACATTATATGTTCACTAGAATGCTGATTAAAGAGAGAAATGTGCTGGTTAAGAGGTTACAATTTCATGAAGGGGAGAGGGCTGGAGTCAGGCCTCAAATAGGCTTTAGAGCTTATTCCTTGACTTGATGAGTGTGCAAGTGGCTTCGCATTCTATTCCCTCCGACCACTGTTAGGACGTCAACATATCTTTCCCTGAGTTTTATTTCACTCCTCTTCTTTATATCAAGTCCTGAGCCTTGATCCAGGATGCCTTTTTCTGTAAGTTGGTCTGGGTAGCCTAAAAATTCTTTCTCAATTTTAAAACTATGACCTGATCTCTTTGAGAGGCCACTTTTTAAACTAGGCCTACCTCCTGGCCCAAGGGCTGAATATTCTTCTCAGTCTTCCCATTAGAAATACTGCCATTATACCTGCTTTCACTTAACTTAGGTTAAGACTAAGATTGTTTTGAAAAGCACCTAAATTTTGAGAATTTTTAAAGGGTTGACCCTTAAGATTCTTAGTAAATTCCAAGGAAAACAAAATGTGACCATTTAGTACACTGAGGTGGGACATTCTCACTGAAAATTCTTCTTTGTGTAATGATGACGGCTGGTGTCCCTCTTGTCACAAGATTGGTTTCATACCTTCACTAAGATATTGTGACAAAATGCTTATAGTACTCTGCAGATCAATGAGCTTCTCCTACTTATTTACTTTGAAAAATAGAAGTCACAACCCATGAAATTCCTCTGTCCCATGTCAGCTGTCTTCCTGGTGCATTCCCTGACTATGATGATGGAAAAGCTTATCAGGATGGCTCCCAATGTCAATTAATGTTTTAAGAATGACATGGGGCATGAGTTGGAGAAAGAACACCATTCTCTAATCTCAGCAGGAAAGTCAGGGAATCGAGCTTTATAGCTCAGAGGCTCTGCAGGGCCCAGCCACAGAGAGAAATATACTCTCACACTTGAGTGGAGCCAGTTTCACTGCCTGGGCATGTAAGGAAGTCTGTTATGAGCGGGGTACAATTAGCCTGGAGCTGCTGCTTTCATATAGATAAGAAGAAAGTGTGGTACAAATAAGGTGGTGGGACCTGGCTCTCATCCCTGGCTCTGTTTTTATCTACCCAGAGAGCTATGTTGAATTCTCGAGATATCTGTTTTTTCACAGGTGTGAAAATATCCTTTTCAGTTCTAATATTCTCTGACTCTATAGCAGGCATCTGATTACACAATGCAAAGTGAAGATGACAAAAGCGTGAGGAGTGGGGATGTTGGGTGTCCTCTGCGCAGTGTGTGTGACAGGAGGGGCCATGCCCAGGGTAAAAGGAGGGCAGTGCTCACACCACACACTAGGGCAGGAGGGGTGAATTCGGGATGCCAAGGGCAGCACCAGCTTGGACATTCCTATATTCACAGCATGACTGGAACCACAAGTAGTGGTCCCTACGCTAACTCTTGCTCAAAGGAGGCAGGAGTGTACACGGTATTTTGCCAGAATCATGACACATGCTGCCTTGGTTTTCCCAGGTGAGACTTCTATAGAGTTTATCAAGTTCAGCACTTTAGACATTTGGTGGGAGAAACATGAGCAGTTCTGTTCCTTGTAGGATGTGTAACAGTATTCCTCATCTCTACTCACTAGACGCCAGTAGGACCCCTCCTACCCCCCCCACACACACACCTGTGCACGTGTTTGTGCACATGTGTGTGATACTAAAAAAGTATCTCCAGACAGTGCCATTGTCTCCTGGGAGATCAATGGCCCCCAGGTGAGAAGGACTGCCCCAGTGGGATATAATCTTACCAAAAGACTATACACACCTAAGTCAAGTGCATAATTTTCTGAAAGGTTACTCTTCCTGAATTTGAAAAGAAAGCCGCCAAGTTAGACTCCTAGCATCAATAGACATTTGGGTCATTGCATAACTGAATGTCTTCTAAAGGGGTGAGAAATGTGACATTCAGATCCCTGTTTTCCCTCTTCTTCATGACATCACTGTTCCTTGTGCATCTAAGGGGAAAGGGATGTAGGGTCTTCTGTTGTGTTCACAGGAGGATAGTTTAATGGTAAGGATATAGGTGGTCTTCATGTGTTTGCAGTAGGAAGCGTTTGCGCTGAAGCTGGAACCAGAGAAGATCCTTTGTGCACAGTGGGGTCATACTGGTAGTCGGTGCATAAACTACCAGTGTGATCTTGCTCCATGAACAGGACGCTGTCCTCTGAGTAGGCCTGGACTCAGACACATAAATGAGTCGTAATAGAAGGGATCATCATGGAACATACATCATGCATCCCAATGATGCTGCCATTGTCCAAACATTGCTACAAATTGGGAACCATTAGGACCAATCTGGGAGCCAACCCACAAAGTTAATCTCAGGATCCTGTAATGACCATGGGTTAGGAATTAAAAATACTCAGACTGACTAGTGTGTGGACAGAGAATGAAGATTTTCCCCGATTGAGACTATGTGACACAAAATGCACCAAAGTCTCTGGGGGCAATTCCAGAAATATTCCCCAAATTCTTGGAGCTATGGCATTTTTGTGGAATGTGATGTGCCCTTTGGAGACATTCATTTGGCTTGGTACATATCAGTGTATCTCTTAAATGAATTAATCTAATCACTCAATGCTATTATCTCCTATATACCAAGGTATTCATCTCCCCACCCCAACAACCAAGTCCTTAACTACCAATCGCCAAAGAAGTGAGAGGTAAGGCCCCCACTGTTCTAGTCTTCAGTCAAGTTTCCACTGTCCCCTGAGGATCACATTTTCAAAGGACCCCTAACACTGTTCTGAGAAGGTAAAAAGAACCAATTCCTTTGATGAAAAGGAAAGAAACTCAATAATATCACCTCCGTGAGGTCATTGCTGAGGTCTGAGTGCTTTGGAGGAGGAACCACATCAGCCAGTAAAAACTGGAGGCTACAGGTGCTCGGGAGAAGCCACCCACATTAAGCCAAGCAGCACTTGAAACCTGGCACTGCCATGGGGAACTTATCAGGCTTAACAACGTAATTATAAAAGACAGAGGGTATGGAGGGAGAGATGAAGGGAAGGGAGGATGAATGAAATGACTGTTCCATCTTGGCCACCATTAATAACACAAAATCATAGCAAATCCTAAGTGCACAGGGAGAACAGTACTGAGACAAACACTGAATTCCAGGGGCAACCAGACCTGTGTTTTAAAAACAGACCCGTGTGCTTCCGAAGGAATGCTGTGTGCTTAGTCTTGTTTATAACATGGCAAAGGATTCGAGAATATAATATGTTCCTCTTAATCAAAAAAGAAAAAAAAAGAAAAAAAAATCACCGAAAACCAAAACACAAGGATCTTCCTGAACCCTCACCCGCCACCACCCCTTGCTCTGTTCTGATCCCAGATTTGAATGATGGGATTCTAAAGTGAATTTCTGGAATGCTCAAATAGAGCCTGTCTTTCATCAATGCAGCTAGGTGATGGGGTGCCTTTGTATTTGTATAAAGAGATCAAGGTACGGAAGGGAAGACTTTCTGTAGGGGCTTTTCAAATCTGAGGTATTTTTAGGCAGGTCTTTTTTTCTTTTTCTTTTTTCTCTTTTTGGCAGGGGCTTTGCCAAAAAATTGCACGAGATCTGGAGATGCGAAAGGGAGCATCTCCCTGTAACTCTGCAGGGACAGAATTTCATCTGACTTGATCCTGTTTTGGCCAACTTTCCTGAGGATCCTCAGAACGTGTTAACACCAGTGAATACAGTGCAGTGAGAGATAATGGGCTGAGGGGTCTCGTGTCTCTTCTACCTTTTCCTGGTGGTGCCATCTTGGGGATGTTAGTTGGCCCAGATAAGCCTCACCTCCCTCACTGCAAAGGAGAAGAGCAATACCTTTATGGCAGGGATTTGCAAAGCTCAAAAGAGAATGCATCTAGGTAAAGCAACAGCAGGGGGCAGGCGCACTGGGCGCAGTCAAAATGTTGCTCCTTTGCTGCTGAATTTCCCTTAGAGAATGACAGGACCAGGCTGCAGGCTGGAAAAGCTTTGGATGCACATCTGTCCCAGCCGCCTCCTCTAGGAAGAGTCCCTGCTATCCAACCCAATGACCGGAGCATCCGAGGTCTGTGCTAAGGCAGCAGAGATGAGAGGAGCTGCCACCACCATCCTGTGTGGATGGCTCTCACTGTGAGCCAACATGTGCCTCCTTCTACTTTTACGTTTAAAAGCCACAATAAAAACAACTAACACATTTGGAGACTTTTGGACCATGCACTGGTCTAGGACTTTTCAGATTACTGGATTTAATCCTCACGACCCTCAATGAGGTAGGAATTAATACTGTCCTCAATTTACAGGTGGGAGATCAGACAAATAGAACCAACTAGGATGAAAGAAATTCACCAGGTAAGATAATTTTCACAATGGAAATGAATAACTATAGGTAGGAGGGATTATCGTCAGCAAGGCTGCTCTAACTTCCTATCACATTGTGCGTATGTGTAGACAAGGCCCCAAGTTCATGATCCATTAGTATCAGATAAAATGATGCAGGTGACATGGATGTACAATGCACACTGCACAAGTCCCAGAGTTCTTTTCAGGTGTCATTTAGTGGATAACATCAAGACTGCAGACTTCGCACCTTCCCACTCACAGTACACATAACATTCAAAACACTAAGAGTACTAAAAAAATAATTAAAATTTTATTTTTGTACTTGCAAAGTGTCATTTCTATGCTGAGTTCTGAAATGTGTGGTTCATCAAAGGATCAGAACTCATTGGAAACGTTTGGTTCTCAGCCTGTCTCAGCCACCATAGGGCTCAGGAGTATGGTCCATGAGGATGCTGACTCCTGCATAACTGATCATCTGGTCCAGGAGCCCAGATTTGCCTGTAAGATTCTCATCAAACAACCTAGCACTATGCATAAGAAAACTCACATTTTGATCATCAAAGCTATAGGAGAGGAAAAAAGAGAGAAAAGGATGGTTTTTATGAGCTGGAATAAATAGTAAGAGCTGATTTACTTAAGAGTGAGGCCTTAGTTGCAGTCTGAAGGACGTTCAGAATTATTAATTGCTTATTACATAGGAATCAGAAGATTCTATTCCCAAATATATAAGGTTAACATTAACAGCTTAAGACATCATTAGGTCTGATTTGGCTGGGTGCCTGGAAATCTCTCCTCATGCCTTTTTTCTCATCAAGCCATAGTGGTAGAATAGCAAGTGTTTTCTGTTAGGGCTATTTTAGAACGACTTCTCATAAAACAGCAGTAAATAATACTGTTATGGAGTTCTAGGACTGCAGGTAGGTACACCATAAACCCACATCCCCGTGGATTTACCTCCCCGTATCTGACCTTTCCCAGCATCATCCCCAGTGTTTGACCAGAATGCTCCACGGCAGGGAGAGGTGAGCCTGTATTTCTACGCATCTTCCAGTGGAGGACCACAGAGCTATCTCCAGATCGAGCTTTGTGTGGAAAAGGAGCGGAATCGTTTAGATCAGCGCTGGGAGCTGTGAATACAGTCAATATGTCCACTGAATGGTGCATATGTTTGACTAGAAACAGACACATGGGTTTATGTGTATACAATTTTAGTTTGTGCAGGACAAGTCCAGGGTCGTTCCTTCACGTTCACCGCCCAACCTTGATGAGAAAAGCTCTATAACTGGTCCCAAGTAAGGGAGACCAGCCATGGAGGAGTCAGATGTGGGGCAAATTCCTGCAGGGACAAGAGATTGTAACTGGGCCACCACCCCACTTCTGTGTTTTCTGCCCACAACTGGGACTGCTGGAAATGTCCCAGTCACGGTGTAGCTCAGCCCCACTGTGCAAGTCTCCTCTCTGCCTCTGAAATGCCACACAGGCTTTCCCCTCACAAGTGCCCACCCACCACTGGCCTGGCATCTGAAAAGCCCTGAAGAACCATAAAGATTCCAATCTCCCTTCCCTTTAACTGGAGCCTGGGCTGCTAAACGGCCTCTTGCTGCCTTTTGCGTGTGGTGCTAATTAACATGATCCAAGTTACAATATGTGTTAAAGATTCCAGTTTTGTTACTTATTTAATGAGCTTCGTGGGATTTGAACACGAGACTCAACGTAGCAGGGGAAACCTCATAATTAGTTTCAATTACAAGAAGTTCCTACGCATTAAGACTATTTGATGAACTGCAGAGGGAAGGAACTACTGACCAGATACAAATCACTAATTTTGTTGCATTTATTATTACACTTATTTTCTTCCTAATTAGTACTGATTGGATTATGATCCTAATGAATGCAAAGGCATTTGGAATGGTATACTATGGTATGGCTTAGAAGATGCCAGCATGTACAACTGCTAAATTATTGCTAATTGTTATTTACATGAGGCCTGGAAGACGAAATAATGCAATGCCTAATTAGCATTAAAGATATGGTATCCATTTCCAATTTATGCTAAAGCAACGGAGTTCAAATCATTAGCTTAAAAAACTTAATCTACAGATTCCAAGAATTGCACCATTGTGTAGTGACGTCCACCTAACGGGAGATTGTTTTTTTCTCGTCTTTGACTGCATCTTGCCAGGGTTTGGCCAGAACTTTGCAAAGGAATGCCACAGGAATACCCAGCATCCCACTGATAATGGGCTGCAGTACCTAACGATTAGAGCTGGGAGCCAACTGGCAAAGAGGCCAAGCATAAGGCCTGGGTGTGTTCCAGTAGTGGAAGGTGTATGTGCTTGCTGGGGAACAGGGTTCTGAGGCGGCAGGCTTCCGGGAAGACCTAAGCCATCTTGATGTCACGGTGGCTTTGAGTGAGGCCTGTCTGGGGAGCTAGGTGATTGGCAGATGGTACTTGTCTATGAGAGGTTGCAGTGAAGAAGATCACAAAGAGCAGGTCTTGGAATGGAGAGGCCTCAATTCCAACTCTAGGCACCCTCAAGCAGGCCTTCTCATTCCTGGCGGCACCACTTTCCTTACGGCAAACGGAACCCCTGCTTCTCACCTGCTCTCCTGTAGTGATGGAGCTGTAAGGAGACAGCCTGGGATACACCTGTTGGTGGAGACCTACCTTTACTCAGTCTCCCATTTCTGCATGGGAGAGCCTACTATCTTGCCTCTTTTTCTCCACCCTATTTCTTCAACTAGCTCCTATCTTTCCCCCTCTGTCTTCTTCGCTTCCATCAAAGTCCAATGTTCCATGAGAGAGTCTGGAGTAGAAACCAGAAGACCTGAGCGACTTGACTTTCCATGAGTCATTTCACATCTCACGACTTGAGGTTCTCCATGAAGTGAATGTTATCACCTGCTGGTCTCTCTCTTCCTCCCAGCGGTGCTTGGAAGTTCAATTGGGATAACACGGCGTGGAAGCCCTTTGCAAATTATAAAGTTGTATATAAATGGGAAGGGTTCTTAGATTCAGTTCAATTATTTTGTCTTAATGGGTAGAAGCATTGGTGCCCAACAGAGTGAATGAAGGTAGAGGCAATGGTGCTTCCTTCTCAGTATGTGCTGACACTGGCTCAAAGGCGCCCCCCCAGAGGGGTCTGTAGAGGTAAACTCCACACAAGAAGGTCTCCTTCTCCACAAATTCTGAGTACTTTGTTCTCCAGAGCCCTGCTTCAAGGGGAATCCCAACCACGGGAAGCAGACTCCAGTTTCTGTAATTCTCTGAGATTGTTATGAGAAGGCTTTTCATATTCCAGGCAAACATCATTCCTGGCTTCATTTAGAGCTGCCATTCTCTGCATCTTATACATGTTTTATGTGTGAGAGAGAAACATGAAAGGATAGTAGCTACCTGATGGTTAAAGTAACATAAGCTCTGTATTGGGTTTTTCAGGTGGCCTCATTCAAACTTGACTGTTGAGTTTTGAATTCTCAAAGTTGGGAAAATACATTTGAACTGTCAAAGATCAGTTAAAATCATTTGGCAAGTTTATATGTGTGGTAAAAATATATAACAAATACTAAAAGCCCTATGCATGAAGATTCATGCTAGAATGGGCTTTTCTTTCCCTGGCTGCCGGCACCCCCTTTCCACTCTGGCCCAGCCCTGGAGCTGCCTCTTTCTGCTCCCACCCAAGAGCCACCTCTTTCTGCTCTGGCCCCGCCTTTCTATGCTGCCTAGAGGCCCTGAGAGACAAGGCGACTGCACAAGCGTCCCACCTGCCCCCTGTTGCTTGGTGCCTGTGTATGCAAATTAACCACCATCTTTGTTGGATTAATTTGCAAATCACTCCTGATTGGATGGTGGGCATAGCAGAGGTACACTCAATTTACATGTTTGTCTATTATTAGGTAAGATATACTAGTTCCTGAAGAGTAATAGTGATTGGCCATAGGAAATTCCTGATTTATTCCTTTTCTGACATGTTAAGAGAGCTTTATGCAAATTTTTAAATAAGATATACCACACCTCATATATACAAAGCATATAAACATATAGAGTGCACATATTCCAAATATGTAGGTACATGGGGTATAAAGAATACTCATTGTTGTATAAATTCTCCTTGGTATTATCAGATTTTAATTGTTGCCAGTCTTTTAGATGTGGCTTTAATTTTCCTTTTCATGATAAAAGGAGGTTAACAATTATTCTTGTGTTCGCCAGCTTAAGTGAAATGCCCTTTCAAGTCTTTTATCCAGGATTTCTTCTTTCTTTTTTTAAAATCTGGTCGCTTGTCTTTTTCTTATTAAATTGTAGTCCTTTCTTCAGAATCCTCCTCCATATTTGGTTATATAAAATGCATGTATTTTCCCAGTTGATAGGTTATCACTACCTTTATAATTTCTTTTGATAATCATCTTTTAAGACAGATTTATAAAATCTTATCATTTGAAATTTTTGTCTTAAGACATACTCTCCTATATTGAGGTCATAAAAGGTTTCCTAAATGCTTGAAGTTTCACCTCTCACACTGAATTATATAATCTATCTGAAATTGGATTTTGTATTTATTACTATCTGGCAGGGTAAGTCTCTCCATCCTTTTTTTCTGGAGTACTTGAGCTATTCCTGTGCCTGCCATACAGGATTTCTCTGCAGTTTTAGGATTATTTTATGATGTTCAGAAAATGTGCTTGTGGAAATTTTGATTGGAGTTTCATTAAATATATACATCAATTTGGAGAAAACTTCATACCTCTATAATAACAAGTCTTTTTGCCATCGATATATACCTCTCCAAATTTTATTTTTAATATACTCCAATAAGTCTCATTTAAAAAATATACATATGTTTTATTGGATTTATTTCTAGGTACTATGTTATTTTTGTTATTGTAAATCCGCATCTCTATATACCAGGGACAAATAGACATACATATCAGAAAGGTTTCCCCATATTCATCTCATAACTTTCATCTCTGATACTTTCATTAATTTGGATAACTTGTTCTCTCTGGATTTCAGTGTAATTATATCGTAAGAAAATAATGTCAGATGTATGACTACTTGTCCAAACCAGATATGTTTTATTTCTTTGACTTTCCTTATCTTTCTGGCTGAGGCCTTCAATGCAACTTTGAATAGCAGTGGTAAGAGGGACATCCTTGCCTTATTCCTGATATTAAAGGAGAGGTTTGTACTGTTTCACTGTTGGGTATGCTGCCTCCTGGAGGGTTTTCTCTTGATATCCTTTATCAGGATGAGGAGGTTTCTTTCTATTCTTAGCTTGCTCAGAAAGCTTTCATCATAAATGATTGACTTATCAAATTACTTTTGCATCAATTGAGATAATCATCTGACTTTCCTCCTTTGTTCTGTTAATATGGGGAATTACATTAATACATTTTCTAATGTCAAATCAAAACTGTATTCCTGAGTTACATCAAACATGGGCAGAAAGTATTCTTTTAAATGCATTGCTAGCTTAGGCTGGCTACTATTTGGTTTGGAATTTTAACATCTATGTTTATGGGCCAAATTGGCCTGTCACTGATGTACTGATTTATTTTTCATGCTCTGTGTTTGTCTCACAGTGACCTGGGCTGCAACCAGGAGACAGTGCCCTCTTCTATGCTATTGACGAGTTTGTGTAAAGATGGACTTCTTGGTAGAACTAAGTGAAAATCTTTTAGACTGGGTTCTATTATGAAGGTTTTAAATTTGATAACTTGTTCTCTCTGGATTCTATTTAATTTATTCAATGATTAAAAAGACATTTGGGTTTTCTATTTCTTTTTGAATTGATTTTCTAAAACTGTGCCAGTTTCATCTAAAGTTTTCAAATATGTTGGCATTACTAATATCATAAGATATCAGTAACCTTTTCATTTCAAATGCATTTACAGTGCATGCCCTCCAAAACACTGTTTTTCATCTTTCCTTCTTCTAATATCTTTCTTTGCCTTCTAGCCTTCCCTTCCCCCTGGATTATTCTTGCCATAAATTCATTCACTTTATCAGTCTATTCAAATGCACATCTGGCTTTGTTGACACCGTCTCTTGTATCTCTATATATGTCTTGTAATTTAATTACTTTTTGCTTTATCTTTATGATTACATTATTTCTTCTTTCTTTAGGTTCATTCATTTAAAAATAGCTTCTAATTTCTTAAGACACACAGTAAAACTTTAATCTTTTTGCTTTCTTCTTTTTAAATATAAACCTTTAAATTTAAAAATTTCTCACCTGTAACCAACTTGGTCACATCCTATAACTTTTGATATGCAGTATTTTCACTAACACTTGATTCTATATTTTTGACCCTGAATTCATTAGAAGTATATTTCCCAATTTTCAATAATTTGAGGTTTTAACATGCTTTTTGTTAATGAGTTTTAATCTAATAGTCATGTGTTAGAAAATATGATCTCTATAGCACTGATGCTTTGAAACTTTAAAAAAATATATTTTTAATTGATTTCAGAGAGGAAAGAAGAGGAAGAGAGAACTAGAAACATCAATGATGAGAGAAACTCATTGATAGGCTGCCTCCTGCACACCTCCTACTGGGGACTGAATCCGTAACCAGGTCATGTGCCCTAACCTGGAATCCAACTGTGACTTCCTGGTTCAGAGATCTATGTTCAACCACTGAGCCATGTCGGCAGGGCCCAATGCTTCGAAATTTGTTAGATATGCTCCATGGCCCAATATGTCATCATTTTTCATTATTGTGGTGGGTGTGCTTTGTTGTATTATCTATTAATTGAATGTGGCAATTAAGTATGTTTATTAAAATGAGATTTGGAAGTTGTTTTTCTCTAATTTCCTATATCTTTATTCAATCTGCTTTTGTTTGCTTGATTAATCACTGAGGAAGATTAGCTAAAGTGTTCCATTCTGAGATTGTGTCAGTTTCTCCTGTCCTCAGGGTTGCTTTAATATGTACTCTTCACCTTTGTTACTATGCACACACAAGTGAGAGTTCTTACATCTTCCTGGTTTTCACTGAACAATGTATCATTAAAGTTATGTTATGACCCTCTGACTGCTGATAACAATTTTTAAGGTAAAGTTAGTCAATTTTGGCTGTTGTTAATAGATCAGTGACACCAGCTTACTATTTGTCTAGTATATTTATCTTAAACCTTTTTTTCAGTTATATGTTTTCATAGATTTTAGACATACCTTCTATCTATATAAAGAGGTAATATGCAAATTAGGTTGGGACTCCATAATGGGTAACAACCAAACACGTGGAGGTTGCACGCACAGGTGAGGCCCAGAGCAGAGACGGAGACACAGGCAGGGGCCAGGGGACGCTTCAAGTAAGGTGCTGGTCTGGCTTGACTCCTGCAACAGCCAGAGCTGTGTGTCCAGCATTGCATGAGTCTGGCTTAGGTCCTGCCCCCTCACTCCCCCTTGTGCTGGTATGCCCTAACTCCTGTGGCGGCCAGTGCTGAAGGAGTTGAGTACGGATCCCAGGCCCCCGCAGGGTGCCCCTTGCCACGATGGAAGGCAGGGCGCCTCCTTGCATGACCACTAGTGTTTCATAACCAGCATATTTCTAGATTATAAATTTGAAGATTCAATGTGATCTTTTATGTTTTTAGGTTTGCTGTGATTACTGATTTATTTGGATTACTTTGTGGTTTATATCGTAAAATTTTAAGTTTCTTATGTTGGTTCCTTTTTTGATCTTTTTCCCTCCCCCCCCTTCTACTTGTTTTAAGTTATACCTTTAATTCTGTTTATGCTACCCTAGACATTCTCAAATCCATATTTAATGAAATAATGTTGGAAGTTATTATAATTAGCCTTTTCCAAAACAATAAGCTTTGAGTATTATAACCTTACTAGAGAACCGTTGCACGAAATTCGTGTATGGAAGGGGGTGTCCCTCAGCCCAGCCTGCTCTAATCTGGGACCCCTTGAAAAATATATGACTGCTTGTTTATACCCGATCCTGGTGGGATTGGGACTAAACAGGCAGTCAGACATCCTTCTCACAATCCAGGACTGCTGGCTCCCAACTGCATGCCTGCCTGCCTTCCTGATTGCCCCTAACCACTTCTGCCTACCAGCCTGATCATCCCCTAACCACTATTATGCCAGCCTGATTGATGTCTAACTGCTCCCCTGTCAGCCTGTTTGCTCCGAACTTATCTCCTCTGCTGGCCTGGTCACCCCTAACTGACCTCCTCTACAGGCTTGATCACCACCAACTGCCCTCCCTTGGAGGCTGATCCCTCCCAACTACCCTCCCCTGCTCACCTAATCACCCACAACTGCCCTCCCTTGCAGGCCTGGTCCCTCCCAATGCCCTCCCCTGCTGGCCATCTTGTGGTGGCCATCTTGTGTCCACATGGGAGCAGGATCTTTGACCACATGGGAGTAGCCATCTTGTGTGTTGAAGTGATGGTCAATCTGCATATTACTTTTTTATTAGATAGAATAGAGACCTGGTGGATGGGTGGAGGCCAACTGATTTGCCCTGAAGGGTGACCTGTATGGGGTTCAGGTTCCCTTGGGGTGGGGGGCAGCCTGGGCAAGGGGCCTGTGGTAGTTTGCAGGCCACCCACACCCCCCAGCGACCCAAGCAGAGGTCCTGGAATGTGGGATTTACTTATCATCTACAATTGAAACTTTGTAGCTTGGAGTGGAACCAAACCTTCTGCTTGCATCGTGGTGACAGCCATTTCTGTTTGGGTTTATTTAAATTCTATTATTGAAACTTTGTAGCCTGGAGTGGAGCCCTAGGCGCTAGAGCTGCAGAAGCTTGTCTTCCTCCACCGCCAGGGCAACCCTAGCCTCTGCTCTCTCCAGCTCTGTGGTTGCTGCCATTTCTAGTGGGATTTATGTATTTTCTATAATTGAAACTTTGTAGCATTGAGTGGAGGCCTAGTTTGGCAAGGGCAGGTGGAAAGCTTGGCTTCCTCCATTGCTGGGGAAACTCAAGCCTCCATCCTGGTCTCAGTGGCCACAGCCATCTTGGTTGGAGTTTATTTGCATATTTGCTCCTGATTGGCTGGTGGGTATAGCAGAGGTGTGGTCAATTTGCATATTACTCTTATTAGATAGGATTAATTCTAACTCTTTATACTATAATTACTCATTATTTTACTTCTATTTTTCTTAACACTACAAATTATACATTATTTTTATTGTTTTTTCATAACCAATGTTAAATATTTAAGTTTATCTACAATTTTATATTTTCTTAATTATATCTTCTTACATTAGACCTTTCTGGGATATTTTTTTCTTTTTGAGGCACATACTTGACAAATCTCTTTAGCGAGAGTGTATCAGTAGTATACATTCACCTTTTTGTTATGTTTAAAAATATCTTTAATTTTGCTTTCGAAAGATTGTATTGCTGTGAATATTTTCCAGTTTGATAGTTTACAACTGTCTACTGGATTTCATTGCTATGTTGAGAGGTCAGCTAAAAGCGTACTGCTTTTTTTGAAGGTTATTTATCTTTTCTTCCCAGGTACTGTTTAATTATATTGTGTCTAGAGTGAGCATTTTTCCTTTAACAAATATCATGTTGGAATTTTTTGGGCTTTCTGATTTTGGGGATCCCATATCTTTATCTACCTCAGAAATTCTTAAAGATTATTCTTTTTCCTATTCCTTCTACTATCTGTTTTCTGGATCTGTAGGAGAAACATGTTCTTCATCCTATTTTTCTCTTAACCTTTGTTTATTATTATTCTCTATTAACAGTTTACCTTATGTATGATTTCTTTTGACCTGTCTCCAGTTCAACAATTCTCTTTAGTTATGACTAATTTGATACAGCACCCACCATTGTGTTTCTAATTAAAATTGTGTTTCATTTTTAGAATTTCTATTTGTTTTCATATGTACTACCTTATCATATTGTAATTATTATTTTATAACTGCTTTTGTGTTTTCAAACATACCATGCTTACTTAGTTCATATTTGAGGGTGATTCATATTTTTTCAGACTCAGTGGGTCTAATTCTAATTTTTGTTGTTTCTGCTGACTCTTATAAAAGCTTGTTCCTTCATGCATTTTGCATTATGGCCTTTTATTATTATTCATGTTTTTGGCATTTTATCTGTGATAATTTTTTGAGTCATGGTTTCAAAATGCATTCCACTAACCCAGAAGCATTTTAAAGTTCAGGTCACAAAATGCATCTATTTGTTCCTCATTCGTGTGAGAATTGTCTTAGGGTTAAGTTTTCTCAGAGGTGACTGGTCCCTCCAAGCAGATCACAGACAGGCAAGATTCCTTTCTCTCTTTGGGAGATGAGTTAGACTCTAGCTCTTCTTTCACTGATGGTTTTGCCTTATAAAATCCAGTGTTTGTGATGGGATTTTGGGTCATACTTCCTGCATTATATGGACGCTACATTGACCTATTTCTTACAAGTAGCCCAATAAACTGAAAAGTCTGGACATCCAGGGATAGGCAAATTTAAGATGACCTATATTAATGTTTTCTGATCATGGTTTAGTTTCTAAGAACCTCCCTTTACATCCAAATATATACCTGGATATGCATTTCAAAATATGTATTTTACACTTTATTCAGCTTTTAAAGATTTTGTATAAAAGAGTTTTAAAGTGTACCTTGTCTGCTATATCTTGAAAATAGAAATCTTTTTTCGTGTGTGATTTTAATTGCAAGTGTTAATAAAAAGTGAACCATAACTTCTCTCCTTTATTACCATCATATATTTTTTCTTAACTAAAGATGCTGTATAATAAATAAACTGTGGATTCCTTTTGAAAAGTAATGTTTACCTTCTTTCTATGACTCTATGATATGATGTGGAATTTTAAGCCACTTTTCTTTCTAAATCCTAAAACAAAACTTTTCAGTGTGACATCAATGTCCCCTCCTTTACAAACCATATGAATATGTCTATCTATCTTTCTTTCCCCTTACAAACTGCTCTACAATTTTTAGCAGATTCTAAAATAACATAATCTTAAAAATAAGGTTAAGAATTGCTTATCTTAGAAGAATATCAACAATGAAAAAGGTTCACATTTATAAGAGAATTCTGGAAATTATGTCTGGGAAAAGGGAGCAATAAATATCCCATGAGAAACAGTATATATAGCTATATCTATATATACATGCCTGTTTATCTAAGTATAAATCGATTTGCCTGTTTACACAGAATACGCCCACAAATGCCAGTCTGCGGAAAGACACTAGTAAATGGGAATAGAAACAGGGGTTATCTATAATAAATTTGTTTTAATTATGTGTATTTTTCTACTCCAAGGATAACAAACTGTTTGATCTTCACTGAGAGAACCAAACCAGTCATTGCCAAGGAAATCCAGACAGCAAGCAGACATATCTAAAGGGGTGATTATGAACTAACTTCACCCATCTTGACCTCCCCGCCAGACTTGGCTCCACACGATTCAGCTCCTTCCATAAATCACATCTTCCTTCCAGAGACAAAGATATTTCAGATACTCAAAAGAATGTGGCAGGGCTTTGGGAAAAATGCCAAGAGAGCTCCAAAACAGGTTGTGCCAAAGCAGCTGCATGGGAATCAGTGTTTGCCTCGTCATGGGCAAGCAACAAGCCTCTTTGGGGGATTTGGGTACCAGTAGCTTCATGAGTCCCAATGTTTTACAGCCACCTTTCCTCCTGTGTATCTTAAATATCATAGATGACTTCAGAGGGGTCAACAAAGTCACTCTTGGGGCTGCTCTTCAGGGGGACCTCTGAATATGTGTGCCTATAAACTTGTTTTTGGCATAAGGTGACACAGTGACATCTTGAGGGGTGATGCCCATGGGGAAACGATGTTTGCTTATAAGCAGTAGACGAAGCAGTGTCACTTTACAGTTGTCCCTTGGATACTCTGCAGCATGATGTATATTTTCTTCCTTGCTTTAAAACCAAACGCCTAGAAATTGCTTGTTCTTTTCCTCTGGCAACGAGGCTTTAATGGAGTGTTGTATACACTACTTCTCTGTTCCAAGTATTGTTTTTAAAACAGAAAGTCTTATGTTAGTTTTCCCTGCAGGATCTCGCTGGCCACCGTTGTAATTCTGGGAGGAAATCATGGTTCTTATGGCAGTAGCTGGTTCAAGGCTGAGCACTGAAAATGAACAATGAAGAATCCATAGTCCTAAAAGCTGATTAAAAGTAACCCTGCAGATACTAAATGATGGATTACCGAGTGATTACTGACAAATTGGTAGCCTGGCACCTCGACACTGTGAAAATAGAACTCTTGTACTGCAGATTTAAATTAATACCATTCATGAGAAGAAGAAGAAAAAATATCACGTGAGTAACTATGGCCTTGCGTGAGATTCATACAAAATAAATACCACAGTGCTCCCTGAAAGATTCTACAGCTTAAAACAGTCAACATTAACACGGGCATTAAGCAGATTATTATTGTTGCTGTTATATCATTACATGCAAGGTTGTGTGGATTACATAAAAGAGAGAGAGCAGAATAGCACAGCTCCAGAGAAGTAAAATATGGACTACTTACGACTCTAAAAAAGTTACAAGTTATCTGAAAATAAAAACACTAGTACCTACGACTTATCTCAGAGGCACTGAGCATTTTCTGAAAACTGAGCATGGACTGAGCCTTTAATGTAAACTCTGTATCACTGCAGCATCTATTAGTAATGTGAATAATAATAATTAGCAATGTGATGGCCAGCATGTGCCTACTATGTGTTAGGCACTATTACAACAAAAGTCTTTGAATGTATGACCTCATTTAATCCACACCACATCTTTATGATGTCCAATCCTAATCCCAACAACATCACCACCTCATCATTGTATGTCACTTTGTAGTTTTATCAAATATGATTTTGCGATTCTGTCCTTTTTATAAGATAGGCAGGACAGTAACAACCATCTTTTTTTTTTTTTGAGAAATGACAAAAGAGAAATTCAGAACAGACAGGTCACTTGTGCAAAGCCAGACAGCAAACAGGGATTTACTGTTGTGTTTCTTCTGTAACTCCATGCCACTATAATCCTTTGGAAAAGAATACAAAACAGCCAGTCATTTAACCAGGCTGATGGCTTAGAGTTGTCACCAAGCCTGGAAGAAGCCACTCAAGTTGGCATAAGATGATGGCCATTTCTGGCATTACTTGGCAGGAAAAAGAAGGACTGCTACAGTACGAGGGATTAAAATTAGACACACAGTCTTGCTCGACTAGAAGGCCAGGGTGGACTGGTGAAGAGCCCAGACTTTGAAATCAGGCTGACTCAGGACAATCCTGGTTCTGCTCTCTGGAAGCTCCATGTCCTTGGAATTCTTTCTAACTTCATCCCCCTTATCTGTATAATGGGGATAACACTAGTACCTATTTCTTAGGGATAGTCTGCAGAAAAAGGGATTATGCACATAAAACACTTATACTAGCCCTTAACGCTTATTAAGTCCTTAACAATTATTCACTATTTAAAAAATGATTTCATACATTTTCCCCTAGTGTTATTTTAATATGCATAAAACATCCAATCCTATGATTTTATAAACTAAAAAGACTCCCTCCTTGTTTCCCACTCACTTTTCAGTGTTTCTAGGATTTACTCAATAGGCCTGGATCCCACCCAGTAAGTTCCCTACAAGGCTGAGGGTCCACAGGAAATATCAGACAGGGTTTTCAGTAACTGTGCAAAGGGCTCCATACTCTAATTACAACTACAATTATGGCTGAAATTAAACCATCCCCTGACCTTGGGCAAGTCCCTAAATTGTTTGACCTTGGTGTTTATCTGTAAAATGAGGTGCAGAAACACAGGTGACTTCAGGCCACGAACTTGGTTTGCACAGGAAACTGGTACTAGAGGCCCTGTCTCCTCACTAAAGGTTGGAGTGCCCCCCACTATGCCATATTCACTTTTAAAGTCTTTAAAAGTAGAGGTCAACCCGGCTGGCATAGCTCACTGGTTGAGCTTCAAACTATGAACCAGGAAGTCAGGATTCAATTCTCAGTCAGGGCACATGCCCAGGTTGTGGGCTGGATCCCCAGTGGGGGGCATGCAGGAGACAGCCGATTAATGATTCTCACTCATCACTGAAGGTTCTCTCTGTCCCTCTTCCTTCCTCTCTGAAATCAATTAAATATATATTTTTTAAAAGTAGAGGTCAAATAAGGTTTTCACAATATAGCCTTCACAAGCCAGCAGGGAATTATATGACCTTCTGAGAACAAGGATCAAATAAGAGGAAGAGCCCAATCTTCAACTACAGGGGAAATACATAAAACAGCATGTTCAGTCTCTAAAGTTAGCTGCATGGACAATCATTTATCCTATGGATCACCAAATTTATAAGACTGCTATGGATCCAATCAAAAGTTGCATTGTGGCTTGGTTTAATAATCTTTTCAGCAATCCATGGCAAACTCAGAAGAGTTGATAAAAAGAAAAAAAAAAACAAGGCAAATCAAAGGCTCGATAAATAAATAAAATAAAAATGGACTGTAGGCAGGGGATACCCTAAGAGATATTATAATCACAGAATCATGCCCATTAGATGTGAAAGGATGAAGTTTGTGCTCCAGCCCTCCACTGAGGCAGCTCTAGAAAGCCAAGGTGTGGGGCTCTCCCAGCCAGCACGCTCTGCTTTCCCTGGCCAGGTCCTTGCCATATGCTTGCTTCCTCTGCATTTTGCTTTTGTGCATTTCACGATGCTACCCTTTTCCTTACTTGATCTGTATTCTTTACATCTGTATAGAAGAATGTTATTGAGAGTGTCATTTATTCCAGAGTTTTGAAACCACAAAATTCCACCAGGAGTTTTGAGGGGCTATTAATACCTTCAACTCTACCCCACCTTCCCCAAACTTCCACTTTGTGGGCAGTCTTTTATGCTTCCTACAACAGTCCACTCTGAATACAAATGCAAAATTCCGATGAATACAGCACTTTTGAACAGGGTAAGCCCAAAATTTTGGAAAGATGCTACAGTGAAGCAACTACAGACTCATACCCAGTTGTTTTTATTGCTAATTAGAAACAAAACTCAAGTTCGGGACCTTCTAGCAGGCTAGTCAACTATGAAAACGAAGTGCTTCTTTAGAAAAATCAAATGAAATCGGGCTGCCTCCTTTAGATGTAAGAAAAGAAATAAAGCAGCCGTGAGGGAGCCTATGCATTTTCATTCTTTCCTTTCTCTTCTCTGTGCTGGTGCAAAGTCACTGAGTGGTAGCTGTGTGATGTAAAATGTAAACACAGGCAAGGCAGGCGGGAGCCGTGGGGCAAAGGTATGGCTGCCAGAACAACCCCTGGATGCTCTCCCCTTGGAAAGGACTGTTATTGTCAGGAAGATGAATTCTAAAACAACTGTATATTGTGCAATCTGCAGATTTTATTGACAAAGGTGTCAAGTCCTGCAGAACTAAAAGTTGTTTCCCTTGTCATGAGATAAATAAGCAGGTTTGCTCGAGCTCTCAGCTTTATTGAATTTGCTTAGATACAAGGTGACTGTAAGCATTGATTCCATGTAAGACTGGATATGGATTTTTTAAGGGAAGTGCATGTCCTGGGAGTTAGAGTCAACTCTTGAAGCCGATGGCTTTGCAGTTTGGCTCATGGAGGCTCGAAAGACACACACACACACACACACACACACACACACACACACACACACACACACACACAGAGCACGAAGCTACTGGGACCTGAGAGATTGTGGGGATCCTGGGGGCAGTGGGTTGGCCAGTTTTCAGTGCTCTTCCTTGGAAATTCACAGCATGTTGCAGCTGGAATGGAGAGACTCAAAGAGCACCCAGAACAGTGATTCTCAAACTTCTAGTATGTTTCAGAACCTGAGGGGTGGGGAGGGGTCTGATTCATCAGGTTTGGAATGAGGCCCAAGAATTTGCATTTTAAACACATTCTTAGTAAGGCTTATGCTATATATGGGTATGCGGACTGCACTTTGTACAACTGGTCTAACGCAATCCTCTTATTTTATAGGTGACTAAACAAGGCACAGGGAGAAATACTGATTTGTGGAGACATAGAAAACCCCAGTTTCCCACTTTCATATCCAAGGTTCTTGCTGTTTCCCTAGAACCATGCTTTGTAGTCTTCCTGCCTTCTCCACATAAACATAACCTTAGTCTAGAAATGAAGAAGCTGTTCCTTAAGTAGGAGTAGACTACTTGTCATCCTTCTAGAAGCTTCTAGGCATTCATTCCAGGTAAACAGGGAACAGCCCTGTGTAGGGAGGTTTCTCCCTGGACTCCTAGATCCTCAGAGAAGATGAGGGAGCAGGGAGAGGTTTGGGCTGTGCTGAAGTGGACTTGGTTGTCTTGTATAGTAGAATTTCTGGAGACAGCACTTTGTTTTTCCTCCTAGCAGAGGAATGTGGCAGAAGGTATCTGCAAATCAGAAAATCTATTTGGGGTTGGGTGACTGCTCAGGTCCCCCTAAATTTGAGATGCTGTGATCTATGAAATTGGCTCATTTAATGCATACTGTAATGGAATCTCCTCATCTCAGCCTTACTACACCACTGTTTGTAACGGGATGTAAATTGTAATAGAATACTGCTGAGCCCTGAAAACAGTTCACTGTGCAAACCACTATTTCCTGAGTCTTATTTTAGCAATCAGTTTACAAAACACGTGTCCAGATTGAGATTTGTGTCAAAATACACCCAGATTACTTTCTCTGTCCTAGAGTCTACACTATATCCTCTGAACCTGCTTCATTCTCTTCTGAGAATGTATTGATATCTGAGATTATATTCCAGACTCTCTGCCTTGCTTGTTGTCTGGACCCATGGAGACGGGAACAGACACTCTGTGAGAAAACAATACAACGCCCGCTCTCCTGGCCACTGCTCTAACCACAGCGTTCCTGCCAAGCACCCAGTGAGTGGCAGAGGATCTGCATCTGCTGAGTGGGTGAACTTGGAAGGTTCATTACCTACAACTTTATACCTACAGAAGTTTTCAGAAAATATGAATTTAATACCTAGAAAAAACTCCTATACTTATAAAGTTATCAAATAAAGAACATGAACAAGAGACAAGATTGTCACATACTTCCTTCCCTACTGGCCAAGATAGGTAAAGGAGACAGTGTCAAGAAAAAAGAAGGAATATTAAATTGCATCAAGAGAGTTTATTGAACCTAACCCACGTTTTGTGTCTCAGAGCTCTATACAGCCATTTGTGAATTTCATATCAACATGGATCCTTTGCTAGCACTTAGACTTTGGAACACTTAGGTCCCAACTTCTTACAGGAAAACCAGCAGCTCTATTACTATGGCTCAAAATATCAAAACACAAGCAAATATCACCCCACTACATGTAGTAAAATCCTATAGTTTTGTGATCATCTCCATAGACCAAGCTTGACTGTATCGTCATTGAAACTATGGACAATAATTCTGTTCAGAAATGTTCACTGACTACCATTTCATTTCAAGACTATGAACTGAACCACAAGCTGAGTCAGACTTCTAATGGACACCACCAAGAGGACAATGAATTTATGAAAGACAGCTCCTTTGAAGTCATCCTAGAACAAAGGGCCAAACAAATATGAAAGGCTTAGGAAAACGTTAAAAATAGGCAGTTTCCAGGAATACAGTTCCAAGCAAAAAAAAAAAAAAAGAGCAGACTGGAGTTGATCTCTTGGATTGCAAAGGGAAGCAAATTCAGATTTGCATTGGTTTTGTTAAGGGCAGGAATGTCCATCTGAGATGTTTCACAGAGTTGTTAAGGTAGCATCCACTAGATGGGAGCCCAACTCCACTCTGTGGTCAACTTCCAGACCAGGTCACCAGAGACGTGAGGAAGTGTAGAGGGGTGGGGGAAGCCTCAAAGGCACTCTAATCAAAGACTGAAGAAGAAATGAGTTGTTCAAATCAGCACCTTAATAAAGAGAAGAAAAAGCACCAACTCAGAAGTCAGATTTGGGTACAAGTTCAAGTTCAGACACTTACATACATAATCTTAGACAGATTATTCATTTCTTGAGGCTCAATATTCTTAAGATTAGATTAATCCTCGGGTATGGGATGCACAGCATGGTGACAATTTTGTAGTGAATCTCTGAAAATTGCTAAGATCTTAAAAATTCTCATCATAAGAAAAAAAGCTATAACTGTGAGATGACAGATGTTAACTAAACTTGTGGTAATCATTTTATAATATATACATATATAAAATCATTGTGTGTATATCTTAAATGTATACAAAGTTACATGTCAATTATATCTCGATAAAACTAGAAAATTGGGATAATAGTGCCTATTATCAAGAGATTGGGGATAATTAAAGATATTTTATGAATAATGTCCAATAGCATCGCATCCTGGAGTTTTACACAAGTTAGCTGACAACTCCGATTCACTGGGTACCACCAGGGGTAGGCCCATCAGGTAAGTGCTGCTCACACACACCTCTCCACATCCACTGACAAAGGTTCACTATGCTTGGTGTTGTTTAGAATGACAGCCGGGCGGCTTTCTATTTGGACATTCAGTAATAGTCCTCCCATGAAATTCTGCCTCATCTGTTAAATGGAACTATTTCTACTCAGCCCTGCCCACCACATTGTAAAGATCACAGCACTGGAGTGTAAATAGAGTACCAGGATGCTATTATTAGATTCCTAATGCTCACCCTTTGGGGATTTGGCACTTTTGGGCTTCCTGATTGTTATCACTACAAGATGTAAGATAAACTGACATTGTTTACTCTGCCCAGGCAGACACCTTATTACGAATTCCAGCTTCTGGCTTCTCTTGGTCCCCCCTGCAGTGGGGAGCAGAAAAGAAGCTGGTTTGCAATAAAAGTGATGTGATGCCTTGAAAGGAGGACCTTCGCAGAGTGAAGTTTGTATTGACATTCCTAAAATATGAACCTGTCTCAGTGTTTGATGTCATCAATTGTGACTGTCAGTTTTCTTTGCAAGGAGAAGAATAATGAGGCTCTTTTTGCCCCTTGCTTTTTCCAAACAAATGTTGGCCAGAGGGCCGAGAACAGCCCTGGCTGTGGTGGGAGGAGAGACTTTTTGGGGCAGTTGCATGTTTTTACGATGGATGTTGTGTACTTAATCCCAGACTCACCAATAGGAAGAGGACCTGGCCCTGCAGCTGAAAGGTGGACCAGGCCACGGGACTCTTTGGTACTCGAAGACTGTCCCTCTGGAAGCTGGGGGAGATTTTTCTACCCACCGGCACTTCTTTTTGCGGTGTCAAGGAGTGGCTTTCTAGAACAGTCTACTTTTTGCTGGGCAGGCACTGGGCTAAAGCTTCAGGGACATGTGTTTGCAGGCCTGATTTGCCTCTGTGCATTGAGCTTGGTTGACCTGAGCTCTGCCCCAGGTTATAAGATCTTTCTGGGAAGCAAGATTTAAACTTCTACCAGGGACCCAACCACCTTCTAATAAATCAGAAGACAATTAGGGTTAAAAAGTCAATGTCCAGGAAACACCAAGGATCTGAATTAAATCAACATATCAGAGTAATTCAAAGGCTAGCGCCTGGAAGGCAGTGTTTTACTCACAATCCAATCCATCTATCAGGCAGCACCTCCCCACTTGTGCCGCTTTCCTGGCTGGTGCTAATTCTGAATTGAAAAATGGCCAGGGTTTATAACCCAACTTAGATTAAGCTTATCTGTCCTCCCTCCCTTTGCTCTCCTTTTTTTTCTTCTTCTTTTCTTACCACAGAATATCAGTGGTGCACACACACTTCCTCTACTGCTTTTACTATTTTTGTCCAAAATAGACCAGAACATGTCTAAAATGTTTCTGAGGGCTATATCTACCTTGGATCAGAAAGAACACATAAACAGTACACCCTTCTTTTCCTTTTTCGCACATTCCTCTGGGAACAGTTTTAGAACTAGTTCTCCTGATCATTACAAGGAGCCTTTCAAGGCTATGGGGGTTGTACTCCCAGTAAAGGAAAAGGAATCTCTGAGATAGGAGAAATGTCAGAGATGATAAAAGCTTCCTGTATTAGTGATTTAGCCCAGATTAGGAACTCTAATTCTTTATACACTTCAGTTTTTTCTATCCTTATGGTAAGTCCCAGAATAGATACCCCCCCCCCCCCCACACACACACACACTTTACAGATAAGGAAACGGAGGCTCAGAGAAGTTACATGGTCTCAGAATTAGTAAGCTACAGTGTTGGTATTCAACTCTGTAAACAGAGACTACAGGCATGTCTGATTTCCAAGATCATATTGGGACCTTCTTCAAGGTCTATGGGACTCAGAATAACAGCAACAAAATAAATATAGAAATGCTTTTTGTGCACTTCGAATATGTCAGGCTCTCTCTTTAGCATCTTATATAAAGTCACTCCTCCCTTCATCGTCACAGCATATCTCTGATGTCATATATGCTATTTAGGTATTACAGATGTAATAGATAGGAGATGGGTCACAAAGAAGCAACTGACTCACCCAGATCACCCCACTAGTGAGTGACAAAGCTGGGGTTCAAATGTAAGCAGTTTGAAGCTGGTGCCCCTAAAATCCACTAATCATATCTCTGACTGATGGATTATTCCTCTACTTGTCCTAGATTCTCTCAGCCCTAAGTATTTTTACCTGTCTCACCATTCTAAGGCCACAGACCAGAATGGCTCACTGGTATCTCCTGGGCATGTTCTGGTGCCCAGATGTGGCACAGGGTACAAATAAAGGCCAGATGACTTCCCAGCCACCTGGCTGGCTGGAGTTAACACCAGAAGGCTAACACTTTTTTCAATACAGGCGTTTTCTTAGTGGTTTAATTATTTACTCTCTCAGGTTCATTTGCTTTGGAGCTTCTTGAATGTCAGAGCTTCAGATCTCTAATGCAAGCCAAGCTGTGGCCTTTGCAACAGCCCCAGGTTAATGCGCAGTGCAAACAAGTGCCTCCGAATCCACTGCGATTGCAGGTCCACTGTTCCTGCATCTGCTTTCTGCTCCATAGCATTCCTGGGTCTTGTGTGAAACTGGCCTTGATGCCTGTGGGACTATGGTGTATATGTATGTATGAGCACACACACATGCATATAAACACATGCACACACGCACACCTGCTCCTGCCCTAAAACTTGTCTTACTGCTGACTGAATACATATACCCCATTTGGCCAGAGGAATTCAAAGGCATAAAACCTCAAGGCAGAGAGAAAGTGGAAGGAGCCCAGCTTGGTATTGGAGACCTGAGTTCTAGTCCTGGCTTGGCCACTACCGTTTGATCTCAGCCAGAGCACTTAACTCTCTGAGCTTTGATGCTGTCATTTCTAATTTCAGGGGATTAAACCAGATGAGTATTTCACTAACCAACTTCAGCAGAATGTTAGAATTCCTTACTAGTTTAATGGGTGAATGTGAAAAGTTGGGAAAAGTGACTTTTCCAGTAGGGATAGATTCACATTGAGTTAAAGGCGGTGAGATGTTTTGCTGTAGATAATCACAATTTTTTTTTACTTATTTTGATAGTTAATAAGCTTATCCAATAACCAAACCCTTTTTTTCACAGAACACCTATAAACAATGGTGAGAGTTAGTTTTAGGGTATCAACCATTCTCAAAATAGCGTCTTCCACACTCAAACTTGATAATTTAAAATAGTTAACATATCCATTAAGTGCTTGGATTGCTAACAGGAGAACAACTGTAAATGGTATTTAAAAGTGAATTTATTTTTGTGTAAGGCAACCAATAGTGGGAACATAGAGCTGAAGATGAAACTCCATTTCTATGATAAATGGTCAATAAATGGTCCTCCCAGGGAGGTGCTGACAGCATCTAGCATCCAGCAGAACTGAAGATGCAGACAGTGCCTATTATGCCCTAGTCCAGGCTTCTTAACAATTACTTTCTTTTTTAGCGCAGAGGGGCTCTTAAGGTCAGAGAAGTTCAAATATTTGAATGGGCAAGGGCTTCTTTCCTTGGGTCAGAAGATTTCCAATACTGTCTTTGTACCCCTTACTGATCTTTATATGTTTGTGGCACTGATAACAGGGCTACACACAGAGAAATTAATAAACAGGTATTGGTCAAAATCAGATTTCAGAAAGTACCTTTGTAAAGTATACATGTTCACAAAGGGCAAAAAGATAGTTAACCCAAATTTTAATGATAGCCGCTCACAGGCTAATTTAGTATTTCTAATTAGGCACCTCTGTTTCACTGCTTATCTTTTCTCTATGTAGCATATTTTATACTTGAATAGAAAATTAATTTTATAAAAGGTCTGCATGATTTAGGTGAATTTGGTTTACTCTTGAAGTAATTTTGTTCTTAATTGTGACAGTTTGGGATATTCTTATATTAATCTTTAAAGTTCAGGTCCTACCCTTCTCTTCCACATATTTGCTGCTTGGTTGGATTCTGCTTTCCAGGCTTTGGCAGATCTGATCCCCTCACCTGGGTGTGCTCAGGAGGCCACATCAGTCACCAGGGGAGGTGACTGAATCAGCAGAGAACCCCTCTGGCTCTTAGTGTCAAATCTCAAAGCCTTTGATGAAGTGGAAGCACCATGGTCTGCAAGGCCAATTGTCCTCGACACCTCCCTCCCTCTACTCTGCTGCAGCCCATAGTTCTAGACCACAGAGAATCAGAAAAGCCTGCTCTAATGCACAGCTCAGAATATCAATCTCCCCACCCTCCACCCCTGCCAGTTTAGCATCTTTGAGTGCTAGTCCAATGGCAGGGTCAATAGTCCAAACCTCTCTGCTTGGTGGAGCAGGTCCTCCTCTTCGTCTCTTTTCCGCCATCCCCTGCATCTCAGACCATGGGCTGACCCCTCTTCATCCTCTCATCCTTAACAGGACAGGCTGTGTCATGGCTCCAGTCTTTATGCCCATGGCTGTCAATACTCGCATCTGCTCTTCCGCTCCCTACAATCACCAGGCCCTCAGAGCTTCATTCAGATGCTGCCTTTCCTGACCCTCTTGCAGTGGTTCTCAACCTTCTAATGCCGTGACCCTTTAATACAGTTCAATCCTTTAATACAGGCGACCCTGCTAGCGGTTCCCACAGGTTGAGAACCCTGCTATAGAGCCTAAGACCATCGGAAAACACAGACATTTACATTGTGATTCATAACAGTAGCAAAATTACAGTTATAAAGTAGCAACCTAAATAATTTTATGGTTGGGGGTCACCACAACATGAGGAACTATATTAAAGGGTTGTGGCCTTGGAAAGTTTGAGAAACACTGCTCTAGAGTGAGCACTGAACTACTCACTCTCTGGACCTGAACACACACTGTCTCATCGATAACAAGGCTACACACACAGAAACGAAAATACAGGTATTGGTCAAAACCAGATTTCAAAAAGACACCCAATGTCCTTGCTCCATGTGCATCTCTCTCTTTCTTGGCATGACAATCCTTGGAGAGCAGCGACTGGGTCTTATGGGTCTTTGTGTATTTGAGAACTTGACACGCACAGATAGATGCTTAATATCTACTGGTGTAAAAACAATCATATGCTTTTGAAACCAAACATATTCTATGATTGAAAGCCGACTGGGATTTCTGAGTATTACATATGAAATAACGGCTGTCATACCACAGGTATACAATATTTGTTTAGTAATAACAATAATTATAACCATCAATATTTTATTGCATGTTTCCAATGAGTCAGATATTATGCTACAACTTTATAAGCACATATACCCTATGAGGTGGAAACTATTATCCCTATTTTGACCTGAGAAATCAGGGATGGATGTTGCTTACAGCACCTGCCTGAGGCTGCTGGGTTTGATCTCTGTGGTTGGCCTCTATTCTTTTTCAGTTCCCTGCAGTGACAGCTCGATGCTCTAAACCAGAGGGTGCTGGGACATTTTGGCCAGATCCTAAGCAAATCCCCTGGGGCTGCTCCCTGAAGAAGTGACGGGTTCTCAGCTCATGGGGCTGTGATGATCAAAGGGAAGAATCCATGAATGTACTTTTCAAATAGAAGTCACCATCCCACAATGTGCTAAATACGCAGGTGGACATTTTGGATTTTTTGCCTCAAAGGCAGTAGCAGCATTAGGGCATCCGCTTGTCTACTTTACCCTGAGTGGACATTATTTGAGATGTGTCCAGGTGCAGTGACACCCGAGGCCACACTGATGTGCCTTTTGCAAGAAAACCAACCGGAGGCAGACCTGGGAGGCCAGGTACACACAGAACAGGGAGAAGTGCCAGGTGGCAGTGGAGTTCCCTTCAGAGTAACTTCATTTTTCCATCAGGATGATGTTGTAAGGGGTTGGGTAAAACTTCCTCCTGTGGGCACAAAGCTATTCAATAACAGCTCACAAAGTGGGCACTGGGTGGAGGAGGAACAACCGGATTTCACAAATGCAGGCAAGCACAGGCCGGGCCAGCTAAGTGATGCCTGCTTGTCTTGGGACCAGCTCTCCAGCCTGAAGCCAGCAGAAGTGAGGCCAAGACACCCAACCTCAACTCTAAAACTCTCTAAATGCTGAGATTTATAACTTCGCAGGAAAGGTCTGGGAGGGGAAAATAGCTTAAAAGAACATTCTGTGTCGTGTTATGATGCTCCAACCGTTTGTGGGTTGGACAGGGCACAGCGTTCCTAAAGATTAGACATAACTGAGGGTTTCTTCTCCTCGTTTATTAGCAAGGGAATACACATCCTCCTCTCAGGTCACATTCTCAAGTCTTTGGTACAATTTGCCCTATTCAGGAGTAACATTTAAATGAAGGAGAATCAGAAAAACTGTTGCTTTAAAAAAAATCCAAAAGAATTTAGAGATATCAAGTTTAGCTTTCTAATTTAATTTCTGAACTTTTTTTTTTTTTTTTTTAGTGAGAGTAAGAATTTTCATGGATAGAAGAAAGCACATGTTTTTGTGATTACTAGAATTTTGGTGGTTGGTATTTTATGAAAATGCCACAGAGCTGTGCGAGGTACAGGAAGCCTTTAGCATGAACCCCCCTCCTCCTGACCCCCACAAAAGAGAAATGTCAACAAGAAATCCAAGCAAGGGTGTTATTTTCTTTTCACATGGAATAAAACACAGAGTATGAACTGTGAAAAGGAAGTCTGAGTGAGAAATATTTTGACTTAATACATGTTCCGAGCCACCTCCTTCTAGCTTGCAAGCTACACCTGGGTTACAAACGGAGGTTTGGGACTGGTCAGCTCACAGGACACTCTGAAGGAGCAAGTCTCTATAGTGCAATCACTCAGGCAGGGAGCAGAGGAAAGGCCACTGCTGTCTACTTACAAAGAAAGGGTTCGTCAAGCCATCTGGACATATAACAGAATTGCAAGGTGGTCTGGAACTAGTTAAGTGATTAAGGTGAGTCATATCGTGGCCACAATAGTGTGCAGTGGCCACCACGCCATTTCTTTGGTCCTGACAGTCACCACTTGCTGGGAACATGAATCAAAACCCACCACTTGACAGTCAAAATTATCTGATAAGACTGTTCCTCACCGAGGATGACCTCCTCCCTAGTCCTCCATGTGGACTCGCCATTCAAGTCAAGCAGACCATGCCCTACTAGAAATCTTATTTCTCCCCAAATTTATCACATGTTATTAATTACATTACTTACATTGTATTTTTTTGCATCAACTAGTAGATTGTAAGCACTCCACAAATACAGCTTTCTTATCTATTATCTTCCCAGAAATTACATATATATATGTATGTATATATATAATTATATATAATGTGTAATTTATATATTCATATAAGTCTCTATATGTAGATGAATAAATAATTGCAGTATTTTTTTTCCAAAGAACACTTTATCTACATAGGCATTTTTCCTCAAGCTATCCCTCATTTACCTAAATACAACCAATCCAAGGTGCAGGATGGTACCACCTCCTTCATGAAACGTTCCCTATACTACTTCAGTCTAAAAATGACCTGACCTTCTTTGAGTTCTTTACCTTCTAGTTTAACAGACTGCGATCCCATGACTGACTTTTTTTTCTACTGCATCAAAAATCTCCATGAGGTAGACCTTTACCTATTGGAATGGAAGGAGGAACTTACAAAGAACACAGGTAAGACAGTCATGAGGAGAATGTCCCTCCGAAGGCTGCTCTGGGAGAAAGAAAGAGCATGTGCACAAGTCAGCAGGTATGGATGAGGGTGGGACCTGTGTTCAGGAAATAGCAAGAAGTCCAGGTGTAGGAATGCCAGGGTAGGGTGGGGAAGAGGACAGTCTAGGAGCCTGAGAGATGTGGGACAAGGGAAAGTCAGAGAGATTTGACCTCTGTTGCGAGAAAGTGTGAGAAGGAGGACAGCAACCTCTAGAGGCAAAGAGTAGCCCCTGGCTAGCAGCCAGCAGGGGCCTCAGTCCTAACAGTGCAAGGCACTGAACGGGTCAGCCACAGGCATGAGCTTGGAAGCTGATTCTTCTCCAGACACTCCAGCCAGGAACAGAGCCCTGCCGCACCCTGACATCAGCTTCCTGAGATCCCAAGCAGAGGACCCAGTTGAGCCCCTGATCCTCTGACCCACAGAAACTAGGAGATAGTATATATGTGTTCTTTCAAGTTGCAAAATTTGTGATACATATGTACAGTACATATAAATGTGGTGACTTCTCTTACTACTTCGTTTTAATGGCTGGGGTCAGTAGACAGGTTGGTGTACAATAGGTGCTACTGGAAAGTGCTAACAAACACCCTTGTGAGGACAGATCAAGTGCCAGGGGCCTGAAGTGGCTACCCCTGCCAGGAGATCTCGGCCCCTTGCAGATGATGTCTCCACAGTCAACTGTCAGTTATCTTTGGGTGCAACGTGTATGTCTGGTTACTTATCCATCATTGTACAATCCCGATACCTTATCTTTACCATCAAATACAACTGTTCCAGCCTATGCCTGCCTCTCCATGTGTGTTACATGTGTTCACAGAAGGATTTAACCTCACCCAGTCAGAGCGTAATTAGGAAGAAAAGCCTGCTGCTAAAAGGAGATCTCTATAGGAGTCTGCTGTTTTGTATTTTCTGCACTTGAACATATTATCCAAGGTGGAAGTGAAAGGAAATGAACATTATTAACGACTATGTGTTAAGCAGCATGTTGGATGCTCTTCTGTATATTCCACTTTTATTTGGCTCTCATAAAGCTCTTCCAGGTAAGTATTAATGGCCTCATTTTTCAGATGGGGAAAGGGAGGATCAAAGACGCTAAGTTGCCCAAGGTCACACAAGTAGTAAGTGGGGGATTTAGCATCTATATCTGAGAGACTTCAGCTCCAGAGCTTTTTTTTTTTTTTTTTTTTTTTTTTTTTTTTTTGCCTAGGAAGCTGCCTTAGAAGTTGTTGAATTTATCCTTAAGCTAGTGTTTCTCCAAGCACGTGCCAGGAACCCCTGGTGGTCCAGGAGGATCAGCCTGATCCACCAGTCCCTCTGTTAAGATCTGTGCTCAGCACCACCTCAATGTCACAGAAGCTACGGAAAGAGGATGACACGATCCTGCCACTCCTCCCTCCAACTCAAATTTTATTTTATCGGAGTCAAGAATCATTACCTAAAATAAAGGTAAAGAATACAAGGCCATGTATAAATATGCACTGAAATGAAAGTGGAGCTATCATCAGAGAAGCAGGAGATGCCAGGATGGTTAAGAAAGTAAGCAGGTAAGACTGAAAAGCCAGTGGGAAGAGAATGTTCCATGTGAAGGAGGCAGTGTGGTGACTGGAGGGTCAGATGAGGGGCTAATTGTGCTATTTTCTGCAGGACATGGAGGAGATTTAGCAGAACTCTCAGCTGAAATGATCAGGAAACACAGTGAGACTGTGAGGGTAGATAATGGAGGGTCTTCAAAGCTTGATAAAGCATTTTGGACTCGATGCAACAGGAATTGATATTCTTACCTCTAGCATCATTTATTCATTTACCCGTGGCTGCCTTTCTAGGTATTCTATTCTTTTTCCATTTCAATAATTAATATACTTGTTTAGTTAGAGCTGTAAGGGGGAGGTGGGTGCAACAGAGTTTTGCTCTGGGTTGATCATTGCCAAAAGGTCCACTAGTTTTAGTGATGAGATAGAGAAGCACTTCTTTGGACCAAGGTCAGCCACATGACTGGAGCATTTCTAGGGTTTGAGTGACTACTAGATGCAGGGGGAGCTGACATGCTGTGTTGGGGGGTGGTCTCCTAGAGGAGGGCATTACTCAGAACCCTCACCAGCATTAGGAGAAGACACCCAGAAATGAGACTCTTGTCTTTAAGACAGACCACTCAGACAGACTTTTCTATCAGAATTAATATTAACTGGAATTATAAAATAAATGGAGAAAAAATCGACGAGAAAAGCTATTTAAGCTTTATCTGCAGCATCCATGAAGACTTAAATCTCCTGAAAGATCTCATCTTTCCCCTCCCCTAATGCAAATGCCCAGCTTGGAGCATACAAACTTTCTGGTTGAGGAGGAATGGGGTAAAAACAAACAGGAAAGCTACTTTTTGAAACTGGAACTGTTGGCTTTCTAACCTCACCTTAGAAATATACATAGGTATTATCGGGAAGAAAATAAGCAAGTACAAGGTAATCCATTGTGTCACAAACCTAAAGTCAATAGCTGTTTTCTTCCCTTTAAATGCTTTTAGTATGAATGACAGCAACACTGGTCAATTAGAGCAGCCATAACCTGACTTGTTCTAGGTGAGTATGTGCATGTGTGCAAAATGGAAGTGGTATTTGTGACAGAGACTGGCTGGTTGCATTTTCCTTTGCAGAATGGAGCTGTGGACATCAAGCTTTGAAAAACTTATTGCATCCTCCCTTGTCAGACTCTGATCTGAAAAGAAACACTCAACACTCAGCAACTCCTGGGGGAAATTTTGGGCAATCATCTTTGGCTATGACTAATTTATCCACTGGTTGCTGTCCTGGCTGTTGAATTCTTGTGGAGATCTTAAATAGGGCACTCTGGAAATCTGGATGTTTTCGTCCCCAAACACTGCTGCATTTATTTTAAAAATACATTCCCCTGTCTGGGCAATGACACAAAATGCAGAAGGAAAGGGTATGGTGGTCAATTCTGGGAAGTTATTTGAGAAAAATTTGAAAAGACCAGCCAACCAAAGTGGTGATGGGGTGAGAGGGAAAAGAGAGGGGCAACGAGGGAGGGGAGTGTGGGTTGGCGTTCTCTAACTTTTCCCAGGGTGGGGGTAGAGAAAGGCAGAAAGGAAAGAAAGAAAGAAGGTGAGCAGTTACCATCAGCATTTACATTCTGTGCATTTACATTCTCATAATGGTTATTTAGGGTAATTGTAAGGTAACTTAATTTTTTTCTCACACAATTTTCTAAATTTCACAAACTTTCTTTACTTAAAGGTATCTTTTAACATTTAGATGATAAAAAACAACACTGTTTTTTTCAAATAATAATTTGCTCTGTGCTGTGCTTGGGGAAATCCATTTTTATGGTTGCTGTTGGGACCTCAAAGAGAAAAATAGTACCTAGTGTGAAACGGTTTACTAGTTTGCAGGAGCCATACTGACAGGTTTCTAGGACCATGACAATTCTAATGAAGGGGGACAAGATGTCATTTACATACTTAAAGCTATAATGTTGCCCAGGACTGTCTTACATATATCCGGCACTTGCTATTTTTTTAACTGCATGATTAGAATAAATAAATTAAGTACAAACATGTCACTAACAGCACAGAGAAGCACATTCTATAATAGAAACTTCTTTGTCCTGCTGGTCTCACTTGAAATATAAGACATGAAAAGCTGCTTCTGAAACCTAGTCCTTTCAGCCCACACCTACCAATTCCCGGTAGACGTTCTAAAGATGGGGAAGTCTCTTCTTTCAATTTACCAAACTTTTGGGAGAGAGCTTCAAGCCAGTAGCGTCTTCAATGCCTCACTCCGTTTTTATTTTGAGCTTACATCACTCTCAAGAGGCAAGGTTTTGTGTGTTTACTAGATGTGTAAAGTGCCTCCAATTGTGTAAAATTTTCATTAAAAAATTATAAAGTTTTAAATATTAGCTTTAGTGTTTTGTGATTGAGTAAGAAATGTATTGTTCTCCCTTTGTGTCTCCTCTGTGGTTTTCAGGGAACCCATGCTTCCTATGGGATCTATGTTCTCACAGCAAGATGAAGGCTCCACGCAGAATCATGCAGAATCATGCAGAATCATGCAGCATCAGCCTTCTACCTGGGCTTGGCTGACCCTGGCTCCAAAGAGCTCCCTTTAGAACAAGAAAACTAAATCTAGCAAAGGTCAAATTCCCCATTAGCGTGTGCCTTAACCCGCTGGCAAGGGTTCTTTGGGGAAAATTCAGAAGCTGAGTCATCCTATTGAACTTGTCAAAGACTTCGGAAATCTAGTAGGAAAAAAAAATGGTGCTCAGAAAAATCACCATACCTGGGACCCAGCACATTCTCTGTGCAAAACTGGTTCAGTGACTTTGGAAACAGATGCTCACCCTCTGGGTTTTTATCCCTTTGCCTGTGATATGGGAGAGCAACACCTACCTGTAGAACTCAGTGGATTCTGAAGATCAAATAAAAGTCAGGATATGTGCTTTGAAAACACAGTGCTTTATTCAGATGTAAGGGCTGCCTGGGATGTAGCCCTTGGAAAGTTTTTTATCTCTCTGTCCTCAGATCCTCCATCACCCAGGGGAGCCCACCTTCCTACCATTCTCCCAGCCCCTTCCCTGGAGGGTACAAAACCACAGCACAAAACCAAACCCCAGCACTTCCCTGCTCACTTTACTCTATCACCCTCCTCTTAATGCCTCCTTTATATTCAACTTGTTTTGAATCCCTATGTAATTAGGCAAACACCAATGCTATCAACTTATTTTTAAAACATGCAATTTATTACTCGAAAATTTATATTATGGGTCCTTTTTCATGTAGAATGGGTTTTTATTTCTAATCATTAGTGCATAGACTCTTATTATTCTCTCTAATTCCCTTTTACATATGTATATATCCAGTTCTTGTCTCCTGATAGCTTAACAAAGTCTTGGAGGACAGGAACATTTTCTAATACTTCATCATTTCAGCGAGCACCTAACACCAGGCTCAACACCCTCTACCCCCAGCACTCTTTAGAAATAATGTGTCCTCCCTTCCTCTGAAGTGCAGTCTATATTCCCATTCATGGCAGCTACATCTCTTAAAATTCCATTTCCACTCAACTGCTACCTTTGATCTAGCCAGGTGCCTTCCTGTAACCCCACTTATGCACATTTTCATTGCTCTTCTGCCACACTCATTCCACTATGCATTCACTATCCAAGGTTCAGCTCCAGAATTTTCTATTTTGAACATTATCTTTTCAGATCCTGGATCCCTCTGGCTTCCATTGCTGGCCAGTAAATTAACATGGATTAAAGTTAGTCTATATGTTAACTTAGACTTTTTCCAGTATTTTATAAGGAACTTGAGGTAAGGAATCTTTCCTTGCTTTTTCTTTTCTTCTAGCCTCTATTTTGCCCTGAAACTGTGTTATTTATTAAGTAGCTAAAGAGCTCTCAATCATTCTTGAAAATGGTTAAGTTCTTTATGAACCACCCGTATTCATTTTATTCCACAAAACAGGAAAGACCTCAGGAAGACCAACAACTGGGTTTTAGTCTATATTACCTTGAGCATAGTAAACATTCAATAAATGACCCATTGACTAGAACTTGTAAGAACCTGGACTGTTCCTCCAAATACTCACATACGCACAGCTAACACCCATGGTACCATAGACAGATGGGGTTTTCACAAGTTTTCAAAAAGCCATTGCCAGGAACAAAATCTAAGTGCCTAGAGGTCTCTGAGACAGAAAATGAAGAGCTGGCCTGGAATCTCTTATCTATTTTCAAATACTGTATCCTTTACATTTTTCTACACAAGGCCTTCAAGAGGTGACACAATTCTCTGTTCTTGCACTCCCAGAATTGGGGGTTTTTAGACTTTGGACCTGCTGAGAAGTATGTGCCAGCTCCTATCAAGGGCTGACTGCAGAATGAAGTTTCCTTAGAAGCTGGAGCAGTGCTCGAACCACAATGAAGTTTTGCTTTCTGCACCTGCAGCCTATTTTCTCAACATCCACTTATCCATTGACTCTTTGCCATCTGGATTGGACACACAGCCTCTTACACCTTAACCTTATGATGTGCTAAACGCATACCAGGTGTACTGGTTAATAATGCGGATTTTTTTTCAATAGATGCAGTTACACATATGTTGATATAGAATATATGAGATTTGATATGTATGCTATTTTGTTGTATTGACAGCAATCTTCAAAACTTCACATGTCATATTTGAGAAGGTGTTAACATAGATATTTTCATGCTTAAAATTTTTGATTTTTGTGCCTAAAAGAGAGCATTCATGAAAAGTTTTAATTCATTACTTTATTTTGAAGAAAAGTGCTGCTGAAGGTTATAATATATTTCGGGAAACTTATGGTGAACATGCTCCAGCTCAAGATACTTGTTTAAACACTGGTTTAAATGATTTAAAAGTGATGATTTTGATGTGAAAGACAAAGAACATCCAGGTCAACCAAAAAGTTTGAAGACCAACAATTACAAATATTATTGGATGCATATGCATGTCAAACTCAAAAACAACTTGCAGTGTTGCTCAGCAAACAATTTCCAATTGTTTACTAGCAATGGGAAAGATTTAAAAGAAGAAAAACGGGTGCCACATCAACTGAACGAAAGACAAATGGAAAACCGAAAAGTCATCAGTAAAATGTGGCTTCAATGGCATGAAAGAAAGAAAGTCTTTTTTGCATCAAATTGTGACTGGTGATGAAAAGTGGATTTATTTTGAGAATCCCAAATGCACAAAATCCTGGGTTGATCCAGGTCAACCATCAATGTCGACTGCAAGGCCAAATCACTTTGGAAAGACAATGCTCTGAGTTTGGATTAGGAAGGTATGGTGTATTATGAGCTTCTAAAACCAGGTGAAACTGTTAATACTGATTGCTCCCGACAACAAATAATCAATTTGAACCAGACTTTGATGGTGAAATGACCAGAATGTACCAGAAGACAAGCCAAAGTAATTTTGCTTCATGATAACTCACCACCACACACTTCAAAACCAGTTAAAGACACATTAAAAGATCTTTCCTGGGAAGTATTAACCCACCCGCTGTATTCAGCAGACTTTGCACCTTCAGATTACCACTTGTTCCAATTGATGGCACATGCACTTTGTGAGCAGTACTTCAAAACATATGAAGAAGTGGAAAATTGGATGTTTGAATGGTTTGCCTCAAAACAAGAAAAGTTCTATTTGGACAGTATCCACAAATTACCTGAAAGATGGGGAAAATGTGTAGCTAGCGGTGGTCATTACTTTGAATAATGAAAACACTTGGATGTTTCTTTTGAAATTATCGTGTTTTCTTTTATTACAAAATCTGTATTACTAACTGGTACAAGTATAGCCTTTAATTTTTCTGTTGTCTTCAGAACCACCAATATATTCATACAAACTCTCATCTGTTCTGAGCACCCATGCCTGCAGCTTCTGGCCCTACAAGCCACTCCATTCTTCTTAAATTTGTTCTTCCTTTACTCCTTGCCTCTCCTCCAGCATTTCTGTCATTTCTTCTCTGCTTCTTTCCTGATCCTCCCTTATTATGACTCTCTCTTTAAGACGGGCCACAGGGTCCTTCCTCACGCCCTCATGACTTCATTCCCTGTTAACTCTCTCCTTTGATAAGTTTCTCCCTCTAAGCTCTGTACAGCGCTGCCAACTACTGCCTTAACAACTCATCTCCTCACACACGGAGCAGATTCTCTCTTTGATTCCTGTAATTCTATTCACGTGCTCCTACCCCTTCAGTTACCTGGGGCAAACATACTGGAACCATCTCTGACTTTAATTAGAGAGAAGAACAGATGAACCAATGGTTCCTTACTATTATTTTTTTGCTTGAGCACCTGAGTAGATAATGATGCCTTTATGATGTTTATAATCTAGGGGGTGGAGTGGAGGAGGAACAGCAGGGTAGTGGGTACAATCCAAACAAGAAATGGATAATTATAATACCATATGAAGAATGCAAAGATGGAGTAAGTTTGCCCAACCCAGACTAGGGGATAGGAGTGGTCAGGGGAAAAAAGATAAAATATAATTTGGTCATTTTATGGTTTTTGCCAGTTTAAGAAATGTTTCCCATTGTTTATTTAAGCACAAGCCCCAGAGTGCAGGAGGAAACCCTCTAACTCACAATCACAATATTCTTAACCTCAATAGGACTAGAATAAACACCATTTCCCAAATGTTTCTTGGGTATTTCTAACTAGGTACTTTCGTCTACATAGCTTCCTTTCTATGTTGTGTTTGGCCCGACCCCTCCCCATCATCAGCTCTCTAAAAGCTTCTTCCATCCCTCAAGACCCAACTTGAATAGTAACTATTCTAAAACAGCGTTTCTTGCTCCCACCTGTTCACCCCCACAGAAACATGGACGTGGCTCACCTCATAGGGACAACCTGGTACTCTCTCTATGACTTTCTGGTGGGTCTTTTAGTCTGCCTTGTACTTTCAGTGGCACCTCATTATCTCCCCTAGGTTATAGAGGAGAAATTTTTGGATCGTAATCTTTTGAGGGCAAAAGCATCGAGTTACTCATTCTTTAGTTTCTACACTAAGTTACGCATACACTAGATACTGCTTTTACAATTTTCTCTTGTCTTTATCACTTCCCCTTGAATTCAGCCAAGTTGCATTAAGTGCTACACCAGGCCAAGCTTAGGCCAAGTATTCAGCCCCATTACTTTGTTGTTTATAGAGTGAAGAGATGGTTTTCTGAAGAGTCCTTCCAAAGGCACCATCCTTATCTCTTCTCAGAGACAGGCCAGCCCTTGGAAGGCATGCTTTCCTGATTTCTCTAGGCAAGAAAGGCTCCATGTTGTATCAGAGCCAAGTCTGTCGAAACAGTGACTTCTCTGCATCCACACCTGAATCTGCCTAATTCTCCAAAGCCACAGAGGTATAAATAAAACTTCCACCAGGACAGGAGGAGGTTTGCCAACTGAGGGAAGATAAATGGCCTGGGGACTTCATGCTCCAAAGGCAGAAAGGCTGGATTTTTTATTTCAATGTAGCAAAAGGGATGCTGTGAGCTTAATGTTTTCCCCCCATTCCCAGAAAGTTATGGGTCACAACATTTAATTTGATTAATTCCTGGTTTCCAAAAGGAAACCTTAGGAGGAACCTTGGGAGGCTCAATAAAGTAAGTATGTGCAATTGTTAAGACAGGAAAGAGGAAAAAATGACTTCCATCAGAGCCCACAAAGATTGTTTCCAGTCCCAAACATGGGTCCCCAGAGATAGCCTGGAAACCAAATTATTGTCAAAGAGATGCTTACCTTTTACAATAGCTCACAGCAAAAGAAAACATATAGCTTAACATCTCTCCCACAACTCACACTTTTTTTTCTTTCATTTTGTCTCTTTCTGCCTTTCCCTTTCCCTCTCGCAGATTTTACGCTCCCTGTGTTCTAAGTCTGAGCTCTTCTACCAAGTAGATGTAGGTACATGCATATTCCTGAACGAATCACTTAGCCTTCTTAAGCCTAAGTATGTTTAAAAGCAAAATAAGATATTTATACTACACTAGGGGCCCGGTGCACAAAATTCGTGCTTGCCGGAGGGGAGTGGGAGTGAGGGTGGGGGTTGTCTCTCAGTCTGGCCTGCATCCTCTCCAAACTGAGATCCCTGTGGGATCGGGCCTAAACTGGCACTTGGACAACCCCCTCGCAATCAGCTCCTAACCGCTCACCTGCCTGACTGCTTGATCATCCTAACCACTCTTGCTTGCTAAGCACTCTGCAACTGGTCCCCTCTGCTGGCCTGCTCGGTCCCAACTGCCCCCTCCTATCAGCCTGATCACCCTCAACTGCCCACCCCTCCTGACCTGATCACCCCTAAAGGCCTCTGCCTTGGCCCCTCCACCATGGCGATCTGGGACCCCTGTGCACACATGCCCTTCACGATCTGGGACCCCAGGCACCTACAGCAAAGCACAGCCGTGGCCAACCTTTCCGCCGTGCCTCCGCACGGCCTGTGGAACTGGCACCGCAGACTTGCTGGGACCATCAGCGCAGCGTCTGCTCCCCAGGCCCATGGCGCTCGTTCCCCAGGCCTTGCAGAGGCAGCAGGAGAGGCAGAATCGTGCACTGCACGGGCCTGCCCCCCACTCCTGATTGGCTGGTAGCATAGCCAATCAGGAGCCAAGGTACGGTCACATTTGCATGTTACTCTTTTATTAGATAGGATTATTAAGATTCTTTTACTTCTGAGTTTCAATGTAAATGCAAGCTTGTTCTATCTGCTCCCCTTCAGTTGGTCATTTTGGTGCTCTAATATGTTTGTTTCTAAGATGAAGACTACTTTCAACCCATACATGGAACAAGCTAATTTGTTTGTGGTAATCAGTTATGAGAAGTTCTACCTTTGGAAAAGCTGAGATCAAATAGTTAAGTGAAGTGGCTGGAGCCAAAAATAAATGGATTGAGTCACACAGATTAATACATGGACCAGAGGGATATGTTGATACTTCATTGAACAGCTAATTAATTGGCCAACATGTTCAATAACTTGGGCAGTCTTCCTACCTGCCCAATCGGGCTGTGTATGTATGTTCAAATTCAAATTTATTTATAAAAATGCACAGAGATGTTTAGACTTTAAACTATCAGGTCTGGTCAGAATCTTTATCGTCACAGTCTCACTCAGGAAAAGTGAGAGTCAAAAAGATGAGGTCTTTCAGCTGGTTAGTGCAGGAGATAAGACTGGGACAGGTACTTATAATCTCGCTAAACTACATGGCAGACAATGGCTAATTAATCTTTCATTTCCTCCCACAGGATGATCCAGAATTCCACTTGGATTAACAAAAAGTCTACACTTAATTAGCTTTCCATTTTTTACCCTTTCTTTTTTCCTGGTCTTAACTTTCTCCTCCCATGAGACCTCTTATTCCTTCTATTCTGTTTTTAGAAGTCTTCTCACACATGTTTCTTTGGTAGAGTTTTCATGGCATTTCATCCTTGTGGTTAATTCCCTTATCTGAATGACTGCTTGGAAGAGGTTTTGTATTATTTTTGGCTTGGGCATCCACTTCCTACCGGTGAGTGACACCTGAGCTGCTTCCCAAAATGCCCTACAGTGCTGATAAGACGAGCTGGCAAAGGATAAGACAGAAGCCATGAGAAGTGGAGTCAGCCAGACTCAAGAGAATCCAGCTACCTTCATGGCAGGTTAGCTAAGGATTAGTTCTCAGCATTCATTCATCATGAGAAAAGTACTTGTTATTTAGGAACTCATAATGGCCATCTGGCTAATAATGACATTGACCTAAGACAGAACACATCTAACTCAACTCTTCTCACTGTTTGTGGAAGCCTGGACAGCAGTGGTCAAGATGTTTGAAGTTCCTGACATGAAATGGGGTCAAAGTATGCAACGATTGTTTCCATGTGGTCTGAACAGAAAGAACCTCACTCACACTAGAGACCTCCTCCACCTGATAATCTGGCTTTGAGAGCACATCCGACTACGCATTGTCAACCTTGGACAGGTTTGTTCTCTGGGAATTTGCTGCATATCAGCATGCCTAAGACAGCGATGCTTGGTGGAGAGAGGTACAAATAAGGGCTGATAAAGCTTCTTCCAACTCTGAGAATCTTCGTATTGCACCTTCTCACTATTGATCCATTATTTGGCCTCAGGCAAGCATTTTTTATAAATGGAGATTCAGCAGATGGTATGCATTTAGAAATTAGGTATTATTTCTCATGTGAAAGTTTGATCTAGCAATTTCTGTCCTACTGGGCTTAACTTGGGCTTTGTACAAAGGACACCAAGCACCTTCAACAGAGCCTGATGATGAGAAACGGGAATTCCAGATGAGCATATCCACTTTAGGCAAACACAAACCGTGGGTTATTTATCAGCTGAGCAAATTCAGGGGCCCTGACTGGTAATTGGTCTCTTCATTAACTAAGGAGAACATCTACCACGGTAACTCACAAGCTAGTGGCAATTTGGGACGACCTTTAAGTAGCTTCTAACTCATCTATTTCTCCCTGAAATCTGTTGACCTAGAAAATGTCTAATTCCTTATGAATAGTCTGCTCTCACCTCCACTAATTATGGACTCCCCAGAAGGAAAAGGACAAGCATGGGGTACACATAAACAGAGGTGAAACACTATATCCAAATCTTAAACGGGGATAGTTAGTCTTTTAAAACCAACCGTTGGCCAGGGGTTATGTGCTATTTGGGGGTGAGGGGAACATGAGAAAACCTTTTAGCTTCTGCAACCCTTAGAGGAGTGCCTACACTTTTCCTAGTAAATTACTACTCTGTTTTACAGGAGTCTTATCTATGTGATGTGTGAACAGGGACAAAGGGATACTTATGCAGAAGTGCAACTCTTCCATGGCAAGGAAAGTCTGTATGGGTGGGCAGTTTAGCAAGGAAATTCTGCCAGCAACTGCCAAGGAATGAGCTTTTTGTAGCCCCACCCAACACTTTAGAGATTAGTGGGCAAGTCCGACTCCAGGTAACATACCAAGAGATGCAGCAGTAAGGTCCCCTTGAGGCACAAGGCTTGCAGCACCTCGAAGCCAAGTTCTCTCCCTTTTGTGCAGCAAAATGACAGTCAGGTTTTTATTTTGGACAGCTTATCAAAGGCCTATAAAAAAGTGAGGACAGTATAGCCTGGGCCTATGGCTTCCCTATCAAGAAGACTTTAGGATTCACTGGTCATCAGTTTCTAATGGCTCAGTAGACTCTTCAACCTAGGATGTGTGACCTCTGGAGAAAGCACAACAGAGAAACTAGATGCTCATGCACATCCAACTTTGACATTCTTGGGATCCTGTTGGCATTCCTACTAAGTGTTAGAGTCTTTATCCCAACTAGCAAACTGTACCATCTGATCAGATGAGAATGTAAGAAGAGCAACTTTAATAAAAAGCATAAAGATAGTGTTTATGGTTGTAGTCTAGGAAGCTACTGGGGGTGCCTTGAGGCCCACAGTTGTCAGGCAATGGCTCTGAGAGAGTAAAGACAGTAACTAATAAGTAAATAATATATAAAATGTACAACAGACTGCAATGGACAAGATGTTCATGTGGTTCCAACCTCTTTGCAAACTAGTGAATGCAACATGCCAAAGATGGCGGACCTCTAAAGAGTAAATCCCACAATTAAGTAACAGGATAGTCCCAGTTTGAAGAAAAACTCGGCCTTACCTGGAGATATGGAGGAGTCGTAAGAACTTCTCTCCTTGCGGTTCATCTTGAAGGCTTGGATGTCCTTTTCCCTGTATGTCCCAAAGCCTTCATAGCTCCTCCTTTTACTCCCACTCATGTCACTGTCCCACTTGTCATTCGAAGGATTCATCTCACTGAACACATCCAGGCTCTCTGGTCTTGTGCTGCCACTGTCCCCAACACTGCCTGAGTACCTTTTTGTGCATGAGTCCACAGGCTCACTGCTCAAGTCACCTTTGTCCTTGGCCTGCGTCCAATGCTGGGCATCAGAAAGTGACAGTGTCGACAAGGTGTCCACCTCAAAGTTGTTCTTCGAAGCTTTGTGGCTGACTTCACTGTGCTGGTGCTTCTGCTTCTCCTTATGCTTGTTCTTCTCACTCAACAATGGGAGCTCTTTGTCTGCGCTACTCAGCCGCTCGCTCAGGATGTGGCTGGAGAAGCCTGTGGCTTTGCCTGCAAAGAGACCACTCAGGTTGTCGTGGGTCCCCAGGATCCTGTCTTCCTTGTGCTTATGCTTGTGTTTGTGTTTCCTCTTGTGGAGCCGACCACTGGACAGACTGGCACTGCCGACCTTGGGAGGATTCAGGGACGGTTGCATGTCACCAAGGCCCATGCCAACAGGTCCTTGCAGGTGTACTCCATGCTTTGCTTTATGCTTCACCGTACCGGACATCTTCATGTGAGAGCTTGTGTGGAACTGAGGTGGTGGCACTGTTGGCCTCATGAATGGGGAAGCTGCTCCGAGCGTGTGCGATAGGTATAAAGGAGCTGGGTACTGACTGTAATAACCAAGGTTCATCATAGGCATTGATGTGTAAGGCATTCCATAGGGTGCATAGTAACTTCCACTGGGAATAGGGTAGCTGAACCCTTGTAAAAAAGGCACCTTTGTCATGGTGTCATTGGTTTTTGCAGGCCTACCACGCTTCTTCTTTGACTTCAAGTCTGAAGTCCTACGAAGATAGAGCAACGGGTCATACTGGATATATGGCACCGGGTAATAGTGATCAAAATTTATCCGAAAAATGCTGGGATACGGATTCTCATGGTAAAAGGTGTAACTCCGGTGGGAGATCCTGAACACCTGGAACTTGGTGATGAGCTCTTCCAGGTCTGCCAGAAACTGGAGATCATCACGGTTTTGCAGGCTTTTCCGTTTCCTCTTGTGCTTTGGCTTCTTGAGGCTTTCATGGGCCAGAAAGTTGTCCACAATGAGATGCTTCTGCCGGTGGCCATGCCGATTCTTTGTGCTGGTGTCAGACGGAATGGCCTCCGGGTTGTCCAGGGAGCAAAAATCAAAAGAGTACCTCCGTCGGGATTCTGAACTCTTCTCTGCTTGGTCAGACGTGCTATTGTTGTCTGTCCCAATGCCACTGTCGCTTGGGATCGTCTCCTCACTGTGTGACTCACTCACAGGGGACAGTGTGATCTCCTTGAGTGACCCGATCTCACAAAGATGTGAAGGTGAGTTGGCCATCAGCCTGGGTGGAGACAGCTTCCAAGTTCCACTGTGTATTCCCTTTTGGGTTTTGGTTGGAAGAGCACTGATGGGTTGGAGATTTGGCATAGTTTTTAACTCTGAAAAATTGGTTTCAGTGCTGGCAGGGCTCAGGTTGCCATTTGACCCACCTAATTGTGTTGAAAGTGGGTGCATAGTTGCTGGTGAAGACGCCACAAGTGACTGAAAGTTGGAAGGCACGGCTGGGACATCCGGCTGGCTAGAAACAGGCCTTGGGTGCTTGATGGCTGTTTTGGGTTCTTCAGATGGGGGTGACAGCTCTGTTCTTGGCTTTCTCCCCCTCTTCTTGCCAATGTAGATGGTTCCCCTTTTGCTGACATTAATCTGCTTGCCCAGTTTGCTCTCAATTGCTGCTGCCCCAGGGCTGGTTTCTGGGGGAGCTTTAGCTTTCAGAGCAATGTTGCTGGAGCAAGACAAGATCTGATTTAAGATATTTTTCCTCTTGAGTGTTTTCATCTTATTGATCGTTTTGATGGTCTTCTTATCCAACACCCCAAGCTTTCCAACTTTTTTATGAAATTTCATCTCGCTCATGGGTTTGTCCTCTCCTGGCACTAGTTGAGCCAATTTAGCTAAACTGCGTCGTCTCTTTCTTTTCTTGTTGCCAGAAAACTCCCGGCTGATGGGACTGACCGGACTGGTGGAAGTCCCCTCATGAATTGTCTCAACCGTGAGCAAAGGCTGCTTCTTTGGTCGTCCCCGCTTCTTTTTGACTGGCGTGATCACAGTAAGACTGTCTGTGTTGGTGTAGAGAGGGCTGGAGGGGGTGATGGGATAAGCAGATGGTGGTTCCACCATCAGTTTATCAGAGGTGGCCATGACTGCCTCCCGAAGCATACTGGTGGGTTTGGGTTTGCTGCATGTCCACCTCCGTTTGGCAGCAAATTTTGGATGCTGGATTTCTGGCAGCTTTCTTGATGGAGAGTGATCTTTGCATGATGGAGGCGTCATGACCATGGTTGGTTTTCGTTGCTTAGACACAACTCCTGGGGCAACTTTCTCGACATTTCCACCTATTTCAAGGCCAATAGAGGGGGACTCGTTCTCTATAATTTTACCCAATTTAGGGACACGGGGATCTTTCTTATTTCCCTCAGGATTGGAAAGTATCCTGTTAACTACGTCACTGCTCATAGTGATTCCAGAAGCCAGAGCTTTCTCTGGCATGATCTTCTCCACCACTGCCTTGATGGACTGTCTCTTTTTCCTTTTATGGCTGGTTGGGTCTAGACAGGGTGCCTTAATAGGGATGGTAATCCGGACATGACTCGAGTCATTCTCAGGATTACTGACAGAACTCCCATTCTGCCTGGCTGGTGATGCCTCCTGGGCATGATCTGCAGAGTAGCCTTCCCTTTTCCCTTCTGTATTGTCAAATGCTTTCTGGGCATTCTTAACCCAGTCCAGGTCTGGGTTTGGTATGGTTTGACTTATCACATCTTTTTTACTGGACTTTTTCTTGCTGCTTATAGTAGGTGGCTCTGGGGGCTCCTTTGCTCCTCCCCCATCTTGATCCACCAAGGGCTGAAGCCCATTGCACTCCGCAGAGCTGCTGGGTGGGGCTGGCGAGCTGTGGTTGCTTGGGGATGGAACCACACCTCCCAAGAGCAGATCTTTGCTGCTGTTGGACAACTGACTCCATGTGTTCCCTGTACTGCCTTTCTTACCCTGGGCCTTTGCAAAGGAAGCCACGGGCTCAAGAGCTGGGATCTTGCTGGTGCTTGCAGTTTCTCGGCCAGACTCTGGACTGATGAAGCAATTCTGAGTGGCAGGTCCACTGTCAGAGTTGGTGGACCAGTCCATGTGGTTCTGGCTGCTGCTTTTTTGCTGGTGCTTTGGTTTTAAGGTGTCACCGGTGAAGTCTTGTGGGAGGCTTGGGTCATAATGGAGAGTTGAGTGTTTCTGTGGCCGCTCGTAAGCCTAAAGGTGGGCAGAGTGAAGGGAAAGAGAGAAAGAAAGATGAGTATGTTGGAGCAATTTAAAATTTAATGACAAAAGGCTTAACAATATGCAAGTTGGAAACCGCCACCTTTAATTCCAGAATGTTTTACGGAGGTTGTCAGTTGAAGTAGTAAAAACATGACACACTATTTTGAACATCAATAAAGATGCTTTAATCATGTCTGCCCCCCCCCCCCCCCGGGAGGCAGGAACTGTAGCCTATCTTGGTCAAATGCAATCTGAGAACAAAAACTGTTTAGAGCAGCAGTCGCCAACCTCTTGGATCTCACGGACCACCAGTGGCCTGTGGACCACCGGTTGGCAACCACTGATTTAGAGAGGGGAGAGGACCTACAGGTCATTAGTTCAATGTCTGTATTTTACAAACGAAGTAGCTGATATTCTAACAACAGAGAGTCCTGGGCAAGATGTCAACATCCAGGAGAGAATCTGAATTTCCTCACACCCTGTGTGTTTTTTTGCCCAACTCCAGCTGCCTCTTACATCTGCCCCGGCTTCCCCTCAAATGCACAGCTTGCCCTTGCTGCTTCCGAATGCAGTCCCTTTCTCTGTGTACTTTATACTGGACTTCAACAGCTCTGCAGTAGGAACCACTGTGAGGAGGCAGCACACGCTGAGGAGTTCAGGGGTAAGTTTGAATACTATGGGGAAAGTGGGCCAGTCAGAGGCATGGAGAGAAAATGAAAGAGCCGTCCAACCTGGGCTGGCTCCAGCAATGGTGCTATGTTGAGGCGTCAGGCCTCTGAGGCATCCTTAAGTCACATTAGGCAGTGACTGCTCTCCTGAGGAAACTCCTGGATTCTCTCAAAGGGAACCTTGAGTCTCCTGGACAAAGGTGCCAGGAAAAAATCATTATTATTCACGATCACACCTCTGAACCTGTCAGCTGTGGTTTCCCCTGCACCAATTCAAAATGAATGTCTTCAGACTCTGGAACCTTCCTCAAGGAAGGCAGACCCTGTGCTGGGGCCAAGCATAACCAGCCTCTATAACATCATAAAGGGAATGAATAGTGAACACATCGTTCTGAGGTATTAAGTCTATTTTTAATATAGAGATGCTTGCATGGTTCCAGGTAGATTTCAAGCCATGCTATCAATACAAAGAAGCATTCCTCAAAGCTCATCATTAGTCCCATTTTACATATAAAATAGTAAACTTATAGCATATTACCCTGGCATTTGTTTAGGAAGGAAAAATGCTAGTAAATTAAAGAAAGCTGTGGACAATATCTCCACTGAGAAGTATAAGATGATTGGCTTAGCGAATTTAGGAAGTTTTAACCTATAATATCTATCTATCTATCTATCTATCTATCTATCTATCTATCTATCTATCATCTACCTATATTTGTTTGCCATGGATGCTTTAGGATTTATGCTTTATTTGAAAACACTTCTTACAGTTCCTGCTAAGATTCAAAGCACAAGACATCAAGAAGCATCACAGGTGAAATGCAATGGAGTAAAACAACCAGAGTTTTCTTCATCCTAGCCCTTGGAATATCAAGGCTTATTTCCTGCCTCCTTGGATTTATGAAATCCTCTTTATATTTTCAATATTGGATTATATTTCTCAGGCATCACAAGACAGTCTCCACAAGCTAAACCTGTAAGTACCCAGAAGAAAATTAAGAAAAAAAATTACTGAACTGTTTCTTCATCACATAGTTCATAGTAGATATATCACCACATCATCAATATCTAGAGAACTGAGCCTGTCCTGAGCTCATTTACTGGGTTTTACTGCTGTGGACAGAGGCTGCTAATCCAGTTTCTGGAAATAAGTATAGAAATCCATGGTAATTGTGGGGGTTAGAGAGGGATAGGTGGAGGTGGAAGAGGCATAGAAGGGATAAATGGGAAAAATAAAATAGCACATTAAGAAAGAAATCTTATTTATGGCATAACATATTAAACAGCACGTTCTTATGTATTATGAATCAGTGCTTTGCTAACTTCTCACTTATGCTTTGCATTTTAGTTGCACTATATGTATACTCAAAGTTGGCAGGTCTACAGGAGGACTTGACAATAAGTTTCCCACTCGTAATGATTCCTTATCCTACCACACTTTTGAGTTAGTGGTGGCACTTATTAAAAAATCATATCGGTGTAACAGGTATAAGTTACTGTTTCTGACTTGAGTAAAACGGGACTTAGAGTCATTCTCCTTCCCTTTCCTCTACCTCCTGCCACCAACCGCTCTCTGCTCTCGGAGATCAGGACACTGAAGTCGCAGAGGTGATTCCTGGTGATGCTAGAATCTGGTCACCCATTCCCACCACTTTTTCTCTACTGCCTCATCTTCTTGGTTTCTAGCAGAGTCTTTAATTAACTCTTTCTTTATGTTTTAATCTCAGTCAAATCGCAGGAGGTCCCCTACCTTATAGAAATACTCCTATTATAAGTTTCTATAATAAAACTATGGATTTCATCTTTGTTATACTACTTAACACAGTCTTCACTTTACAGTCAGTTTGTGGACTAATTGAATGAATGCCTGTCTCCCTTTCTCTCATATGTATACATCATCTCAGAGGTCCCAGGCACAGAGCCTGGCAAGTAGCAGGAACTCAATAAACATGTATTGAATAAATAATGCAACATACATTTTACCATGGGTATTTTATTTTGCAAACAGTGAGATTAATGACCTGTGCATGACTTATTACCTGCAAACCTAATCCCCCCCTCCATCCTAATTTTTTATGCCATACCTTCTGCATGAACCATTGCCTCTACTAAAAATTGTGACATCTATCATAGTCCCTATATGTGCCATTTACTTGTGTACTTTTCCCTTTCCCTGTCCTAGACTGTAAGTAACTTGAGGACAGAGTCTCTCATTCATCTTTTTGCCTTCTACAAAGCAAACTACCCAGAAAGTTCCCAACAAATGTTTGTTGAGTGAATGAACAAAACAACATTTAAGCTGCCTACCACCATCACAAGATATACACTAAGTGGCCAGATTATTATGATCTCTGAACACATAATAATCTGACCACTCAGTGTATATCTTATATAATAAAAGGCTAATTTGCAAATTGTCGCCTCAACCAGGAGTTTGACCAGCAGGCAAGCCAGCCAACCACCCATGTCCCCTCCCCCTGGCCAGGCTAGCAGGACCCCGCCCACGCAAAAATTCATGCAACAGACCTCTAATACACACACCCATACACACACACACACACACACACACACACACACACACACACACACTGAGTGGCCAGATTATTTTGCATTCAGAGATCATAATAATCTGGCCACTCAGTGTATAGCTGCACACAAAAGACAATAAATCACCCATCAATTGCTTGGTTATGGCTCGCCATGAAACTGGGCCATCTAAATGTATTAGGTGTTGAATAACAACAACAAAAAAATCTTTCTCAAATACTAAGCACTAAAAGAACTTGCAAGGTAGCTCCCCTTCAGTGCAATTTTTACTGTGAGTCCTCCCCCAGCCCCTGTTAATTGTTTTGCTTTCCAATTAATTCTGTCTTTGGGGAAGGCCATGTAGCTGTCGGGAGGGGGGACTTCGCTCTGGCAGTTGAAAGGTGGGGCCTGCTCACTTACACCCAGGGCAGGCCAGCTGCAAGTAATGCAGTTAAGTGTGCCTGGTTCCTGCGCTTCCATCTGGAAGCTGCCTGATCCCATTGTTCCTGCAGATCAGCTGCAATCTGCCTGCTGGGAGAGTCAGGCAATCAAAGGGCAGGATGGACAAATGGGAAGCCCAACAAAGGATCAGGAGTAATGGGGGAAATGGTGCTTGAACCCTGCACTTGGATGGGCTGCAATGACAAGGTAAAGAGGACTGAGGGGGGTGCTGTCCGAGGGGTCTGGCAGAACAAGGCTTTATTCTAGTGGTGGCTGACGGCTATATCTGTTGCATTTCAAGAAATCCCATTTCTTCATCTGTCAGCCATGACATATTATACACACCATGGTGAGGCTGTCAGTTTCAATATGTCCTTCACTGAGAATTGAGCACTTACTCCATTGAGACTGAGACAAATGTGGCAAACCTGGCCCCGAGCACAATGCTGAGGCGAGTGGGAGAAGTACCAGCTCTGCCTCCCACCCTTCTCTAGCAATTTGAGGATGCGATTCCCTATTTTGAGTGGGGGGGTAGTGGTGGTGTCCTTGACTGGGGGCTTAGTAACCCACGCTATGAGTTTTCCATTTCCCCCGTGGATGATGAATTTTTCTGGGGGAGAAGACCTGAATCTTTTAAGGCATTTTGTACCATCCTCAGCAGGGCCATCTCCTGAAATGGTTCACAAATAAGGGAAGAAATGATGCTACTCTATGTTGGGCCAGTTATTTGTGTGGAAAATTCTTTTTAAAAAAATATATTTTTATTGATTTCAGAGAAGAAGGAAGGGAAGGAAGAGAGAGTCATTAATCGACTGCCAGCTGTATGTCCCACATTGGGGATACACCCTGCAACTGGCATGTGCCCTGACCAGAAATTGAACCTTGACCCCTAGTTCATAGGTCAATGCTCAACCACTGAGCCACCTGGCTGGGCTGGAAAACTCTTAATTATGACTAAGCTCAGCATGTCTCTTGGCTGCTCTTCCAGACCCATGAATTGACTGCTTGTGGAACTCATAGTCACTTCGAAGGTGTGGATCCGTTTTATAAGAACAGTGCTTTCTGCCTATTGAGCCCAGGCCAAATATTTGTTCTCAGTAAAACACCATTTAGAACACACTGGACAGATTTCTCTCCTAACAGATGCATCTATATGAAAGCAACTATCCCCTCCCCCATGACCAATGCATAAGTCATATACATTTAAATTTCATACAAGTCAGAATTATTTTTTAAAAGCACCTTATTTTCATTTACTTTTTAAAATGAGCATTAGCGCACTGCATAAAAACTTCAAGATCTGTAAAAGTGGGAAGAAAATCAATCCCTTTGCCTTCTCTAAAAAGCACAAGTTGTCTCAATGAGAGGGAAGACAGCGATTTGGGTCTGAGAAAATCATATAACTCATCAGAAATTAAGCATGACTTTATGGGAGATGAACCAGTCTTCTGGGTTAGCTGTCTTCACGCTGCTTTCTGCTGACTTCGATGCTTTAAATTTACTATTTGTGAGATATTTTGCTTTGCATGAGCAGGAAAATATGTCTAGGTTTGGAGAAGGGAGGGAGCTTTAGTTCCTCATTTGGCACTTGGTGCTTCTCAGGATGTGGGGCTGGATCACTGTACCAGAGCCACCTAAGACTCTGGTCATCCATACAGATTCCCAGGCCCCAACACACACACACACACATACACACACCAATTTGCCATCTTCTAGGGTGGAGCAAAGGAATGTGATTTTGTATGCTCCCCCAGATAATTCTGATGCATAATAAACTGTTAAAGCCACTGATCTATGTTTTTACCCCAAATTCCTCTGGGTGGGGCTCCTCTGTGGATGCTATGACATTTGGGCACTTTTGGATGGTAAATATGCAGAGCAAACACCCATAGACCTGTTAGGATATGCAGTTTGGCACCATGGAGCATTCCTGTTTTGCTCTTTGAACTTTGTAATTTACATAGTGAGAAACTCTAACACAGTCCCCTGTTTTGGTGTTCTAAGTACACCAAGGTGGACACAAGGGTCATAATATGGACGGATGAGGATACTGCTCTCCCAGAAAGGACCAGGTGGGCATGTGTTCATGACCTCCAACTCTGGGGTCTCTATGTCCCCAACTCATTCTGGCCAATCCCTGGACCTCCAGGGAAAAATCTTGACATTCCATCCCTGAGGCTTAAAGCAGATGCTCAAGCAAAAGCTGAGGGTGGGACAAAAGGAAGGCAACCGCAAATGTCTGATTGAAGGCTCTCAACTCAGGCTGTACATTAGAATAATCTAGGAACACCATACCTGGAATCTGGCCCAGAGCAATTAAATCCACTTCCTAGAGGTGGGGCCCGAACAGTAGTACTTTTTTTCAAAGCAGACAGAGTTGAGAACTACTGGATTATGTCAAAGACAGGGGTCTGGGATAGGGACTAAAGAGGCTCTGATGTTATCAGGAGCTGTTCCAGCTCAGTGCTTTTCAAATGTGTTCCACAGAGTCCTAGGATTTGGTAAAGGCATTTCTGAGCTGTAGCCAGTTTGTTGGGCAAGAGGGCTGCTCCAGACCATTCCTTTAACCCCCATGTGAACAGAGTGGCCTTACACAGGATTCCATTTACAAAAGGGAGGAGAGAAGAGATGCTTCTGTTACTCAAGAAAAGATTTTGAAAATTGCCTTTTAGGCCAGTGGTGGGGAACCTTTTTTTTTTGCCAAGGGCCACTAGATATTTATAACATCAATCACAAGCCATCAAAAATTATCAACTTAAAAATTAGCCTGCTATATTTGGTCAAAAATTTAATTAACTCTCCCCTAATGCTTTGGCAGGACCAAAACAAATGATTTCTCTGGCCTTATAAGGCCCACCCCTGATTTAGGCTTATGAATATGAGGTATGTACATGCCAGCTTTCATGAACTTGCCCCCCAACATCTTTCAACCCAGTTCATTCCTGCATTTGCTAATGGTAGGTATAGAGCAGTGATCAGCAAACCGCAGCTCACGAGCCACATGCAGCTCTTTGGCCCCTTGAGTGTGGCTCTTCCACAAAATACCACAGCCTGGGCAAGTCTCTTTTGAAGAAGTGGTGTTAAAAGAAGTTTAAGTTTAAAAAATGTGGCTCTCAAAAGAAATATCAATCGTACTGTTGATATTTGGCTCTGTTGGCTAATGAGCTTGCCTACCACTGGTATAAAAGAATGCCACCAAGTACCCTCTTTGAGCCATGGATTTATGATGCTGAGTCCATAGAGTCCTATGTATGTTTGTGTCCCTCCAAAATCCACAGGTTGAAATCCTAAACCCCAAAGTGATGGTCTTGGGAAGTGGAGTCTTTGGGAGCACAATGTGGGTAAGTCATGAGGGTGGAGCCTTCAAGAATGGCATCACTGCTCATATAATAAGAGAGACTCCAGTGTTCTCCTGTTCCTCACCATGCGAAGGCACAGAGGAGATGACCATCTATGAACCAGGATCTGCTGACACCTTGACCTTAGCCTCCTCAGACTCCCAAACTGTGAGAAATAAATTTCTGTTTTTGTAAGTCACCCAGTCTATGGTTTTTTGGTATAGTAGCCCAAACAGACTAAGGCGATGAAAAAAGAAAAGCTATCCAGCTCCTAAATGGGCATGAAGTTTCCAATTACATATATACAGTGAATGTGTCCTCATTTCCTGTCACATAAATTGCCCTGGGAAGTCACCTTGATGTGGTTCCCACAGAAAACATTCTTCATTTTCTATTTGGGTCATGTGAGTGATACTAAAGCACCCTTTTCACTAGAGGTGATAACAGCTCCTGGGAAGACAAAGGCCACTATCATATGTTTTCCTGAGTACACAGTGATTCTGCATAATAAAAATAACCACTAATTTGGGTCCAGCCATAATGGACTAATAGGCCTTAGACTTAACCTTTCTATGGGAATATAAAACTGAAAAAAAAAATATATGGAGCAACTGTTTTCAGGCCTTAGACAATAAACACTGCATTTTAGAGAGAAGGGAAACTCATAAGGTCTCAGAATATCACTAGTTTTCTGCCTGAAAGAATGTTTTAAACTTGGGAAGTAGAACCCAGAGAGCTGTGCTTTCACTGAATAAAAAACAGAAAAACAAAAACAAACAAGACATCAGAGTTTGGGGGATCCTGAAGGGACTAGAATTTGGGGGAGAAGGTACCTGAGACGATGGAGCTATATAGAAAAGACACCCTATAAGTAAGTTTTAATAGGGATCCCCTATGTCTTTGGTCAAATTTTATTCTGTACTTGAAGGTAATGCTCCATGAAACCTACCATAAACTTGCTCCTGAGGGGGACTTTAAGCTGAGTGAGGAGTCCTGAGGCCACATAATATCAGGCAACTTTAGATTTCTGACTAGCCAGACTGGGGCGGCCTTAATGACTATCTCAGATATTACCTTGATCTCCCATGAATAGCACTCATTAAGAGTAGAATGACTCGAACAAGGAGAACCAAGATGGCGGCATAGGTAAACACCAATTGTTCTGTCCTGCACAACGATTCAAAAACTACAACATAACAACAAAACAAAAATCACCCAGAATCACCAGAAAGCTGGCTGAGTGAAAATTCCACAAATAAAAGTAAAGGTGGGACACTGAGACTCAGAAGAGTGGCGGGAGCGCAGCCTTGAAGACGGAAACAGGTTAGGAGCCGTCCTGGTCGCACGCGTGGGCTGTAGGGCTGGAGCAGCAACCCCGGCTGGATTTCGCCAACAGGGAGGACGGAGATGTCCCACTACACGATTCCCCAGCGCCAGGCGAGGTCCGAGATCCGTGGTCCTTGGAGACGTCCCACTGCACAGATTCCCCAGTGCCAGGTGAGGTCCGAGGTCTGGGGGATGCACCCTGGAAGCCGGGCACGGCAAAGGTCTCCTAGTCTGCTGAGAAACCTGGTAACTGGGGAAAGAGTTTGTGCACAAGTGTCGCACAAACGCGCGACTTGCTCCTGGAAACTTGACTCCTGGTCCTGGAAACCACCTATTTTACAACCCTGGGCTAGACTTTGGGTGTGCAGACTCACGTGGGGAGAGGCAGAGTTGTCTGGCAAGGGGAAGAGACTAGCGGCTTTCTCTTGGAGGTGCCTGCAGCCATCCCCATCCAACAGAGACCCGCACGCGAGCGTGCGCGCGCGAGCGTCGCATAGGACGTAGCTGACACTGAGGCTGCCTGCGCAGATCAGAGACTCCACCCATCCAACATGAACACAGTCTCCCTTCACAGCCAATTGGTCTGGAGGTCAAACCCTCCTAGGGCTAACAACAACAAGCTGGGCTTAAATTCAAAATTACTGTACAACCCATAAAGGATTGCAGTAAGAGTACCCATCTCAAATAACTGGCGAGGCTGTGCCACTGACCCTTAGAGGATATCTACCACCATGCGGAGATATGGAAAGAAATCAGGTGTGAAAGAAATGGAGAAAAGACGACAAGACATAGAGTTCAAAACCACGGTTATAAGGCTTTTCAAGAGGCTCCTAGAAAAGGCCGATGAACTTAATGAGAATTACGAGGAAATAAACAAGACCAACCAGGAAATGAATGAGACTTACAAGAAAATGAATGAGACCCTCAAGGAAATGAACAAGACCTCTGAGGATATGAACGAGACCCTCACAGATATGAAAAAGGACCAACTAGAAATCAAGCATACACAGACTGAAATAAAAAATATTACACAAAGTCCTAAAAGCAGTCCAGAGGGCCACAAGAACCAAGTCAAAGATTTGAAATACAAAGAAGCAAAATCCACTCGGCTGGAAAAGCAAGAAACAAAAAGAATTCAGATAATTGAAGACAGTGTAAGGGGCCTCTGGGACAACCTCAAGCATGCCAACATCCGAATTATTGGAGTGCCAGAAAAAGAGAGAGAGCAAGTTAATGAAAACCTACTTGAAGAAATAGTGACTGAAAACTTCCCCGACCTGGTGAAAGAAACTGACTTAAAAGCTCAAGAAGTACACAGAACCCCAAAATATAGGAATCTAAAGAGGACCACACCAAGACATATCATAATTAAAATGCCAAGAGCAAAAGATAAAGAGAGAATATTAAAAGCAGCAAGAGAAAAACAGTTGGTTACCTACAGGGTAGCACCCATACGATTGTCAGCGGATTTCTCAACAGAAACGATGCAGGCCAGACGGGAGTGGCAAGAAATATTCAAAACAATGAATAGCAAGAATCTACAACCAAGATTACTCTATCCAGCAAAACTGAAGATCAGATAAAGATCTATCATTCGAAATTGAAGATCAGATAAAGTGCTTCGCAGATAAGAAAAAGCTAAAGGAGTTCATCACCACCAAACCAATATTATATGAAATGCTGAAAGATATTCTTTAAGAAGAGGAAGAAGAAAAAGGTAAAAATATAAATTGTGAACAACAAATACACATCTATCAACAAATGAACATAAAAATCAAGTGAATTGATAGGCTGATGAACAGGATAAACTGGTGAATATAACAGAAACATGGACATAGAGAGGGAATCGACTGACAATTCTTGGGGAGAAAAGGGTTGTGGGAAGTACAGCAAGAGACTGGACAAAAATCTTGCAACAATGGGAGAGGACAGTGGGGACGGGGAGGTGAAGGTGGAGGATGGGATAGGTACAGGGTGAAGGGTAGATATAGGGGGATTAAAAAGGGGAAACAATGTAATTAATAAACTGAACAATAAAGATAAAAAATAAAACAAAATAGCATGTGAGCCCTAAAACAAAACAAAACAAAACAAAAAAACCAGGGACAACAAAGGCTTGACATAAATGACAACGGTCTAATTCTAGAGGATTTCCTTAATTGGGTGTAAAAAGAGCAATAGACTAGGTGGCTATGTATGGAATGATTTGGGTATAATTCTGCTTAGAAGCAGAGAAGAGATTTATGACTTCTTTATTTCTTAAACTTTATTTTTGGATTATGAAAGTAATACTTGTTCATTGTTTCAAATTCAGAAAATATGTAACAACAATAAAAGATAAATATTTCTCATAATTCTGCCACCTAGTCATAGCCACTCTTAATAGTTTCATGTATTTCCTTATACTTATTTTCATATATATGTATGTATACATATTGCACAATTTTGCATCTTGATTTCTCTCGTTTAGCATCTTCCCACTTTATTAAATATTCCCCCAAAGCCCATTTTTAATGTCTGCATAATAATATCTTATAAGAATATATCATTATTACTGTTATCATTTCCTTATTTATGTCAATTTAGATGGTTTACAATTTCTCAACATTATAAATAAGAACTAGATCAAGAGCTTTACATATAAATCTTTCTCTACATTTCTGATTGCTTCCTTGGAATTGATCCTTCTAGATAACTCTTCTGTTGTGACTCCCTAAGCACCTCCATCAGAATCAGATATAAATGCAGATCAGGGCTCAGGAATCTGCCTTTTCAAGAAAAGTTTCTGAGATCTAGGCACGCGCGCACACAAACACACACACACACACACACACACACACACACACACACACACAAAAGAGTAGAATGACTCTACTAGTAACTCTAGAATAAAGGATACTCTAGTCCCACCCTAACAAAGACTAAAAAAAATCCACAATAGGATAAAGCTAATCTGTCAGTAATTAACTTCTGACTATTTAACTATTTCCTTTAAATAGCCAAGCTATTTATTGAAAGGAAAACAACAAAATCCAGAATGTCTTCAATGTATAGTTCACAATGTCTGGGACACGTTGAAAAATATATTTGATAAGCAGTAAAGAAGGCAAATATGACCTACAACCAACCAGGAGAGTTGATACATATTCAACAGCCATATGACAATGTTCAGATATTTAAAGGAAAAGATGGGCATAACCGAGGAACATATGGGGAATCTCAGCATAGAGATAGCAACTACACCAAAATAACAAAATGAAAATTTTAAATCAGAAAAACGTAATGTCTGAAATGAAACATCATTTAATATTATATATCACTCAATAATATTCCTAGATGGTCTTAACAGCTTACAGGACACTGAAGAAAGGAAGTTCAGTGAACACAAAGAGGAGAAAACAGCATTATCCAGACTGAGAGTGGAAGAAGAAAGATTTAAAAGGCCTAGCACTTCAGTGACCTGTGGGAGAGTACCCAGCGTTCTAACATACATATGTATAATTAGAATACAAGAAGTAAAGGAGAGAGAATAGTGCACATAGATGCACATAGCTGAGCAGCTCAACAAATCCCAAGCAGAATGAACACCCCCAAACCCACATCTGGGCATGCTGTAAACAACAAATTGATGAAAACCAAAGGTAAAGAAACCATTTTTAAAGCACCCAGAGAGACAGATACATTATTATGGAGCAACTATTGTCAGGCATTAGACAAAATAGTAACAAAAGTAATGTCTAATTTTTTATGTCAAGCCAGAAGACAATGAAATAATACATTTAAAGTTCTAAAATAAAAATAATGTCAACTTAAATTTCTAAATCCTATGAAAACATCCTTCAAAAATGAAGGCAAAATAAAATTACTTTTAGGTAAACAAAAACTTAGAGAATTCATTGGTGGCAGACCTGAATTACTAGAAATGTAAAATAAACTTCTTTACACTAAAGGGAAATAATGCCAGATGGAAATTCAGTTCTACTTGAACAAGTGAAGAATGTGAAAATGGCAAATATGTGGGCATCTATACAACTTAATTCTTGGCCTTAAGATCTTCAGAAAAGCAACTTCTTAAAGCAGAAAAAATAACAATGTTTCATGTAGCTTATGACATTTGTAGAAACAAAACATATAATAATAAAACAAAGAACAAGAGGCTGATATTTATTAAGGTGCTTATACCTGTTCAAAGTAGACTGTGATGCTTTAAAGGTAAATATTGTAATTTCTAGAGCTGTCACTAAAAGTAATAGTGGTAGCCTGGCTGGTGTGGCTCAGCAGTTGAGTGTCAACCTATGACCTAGAAGATCACAATTCGATTCCTGGTCAGGACACATGCCCAAATTGTGGGCTTGATCCCTAGCATGCAGGAGACAGCTGATCAACGATTCTCTTTCATCGTTGATGTTTCTCTTTCTCCATTTCTCTCTGAAAACAATAAAAATATATTAAAAAATAAAAGTAATGGTAGCATATCTAAAATGTAAACAGAAGGAAACAAAGATACTCATTTTTTAAATAAATCCAAAAGAAGGCAGAGAATGAGAAAAAGAAATGAAGATAATGGATAAATAAAAAATACATAGTACAATTATAGACCTAAACTCAATAACATCACTAATTACATTCACTATTTATATACTAAACACTTTAAAACAAAACAGCAACCCCCAAAACAGGGAGTAGACTGTCTGACTGAATTAAGCACTAACACCCACCTATATGCTGTTTATAAGAGATACACTTAAATATAAAGACACAGATGGCTTAAAAGTAAAAGTATGGGACAAGATACGCCACACAAATACTAAGGGTAAGAACTTTGGGCTAAATCAGCATAACTTGAAACAGGCTTCAAAACAAACAGGCCTACCAGAGATAATTTAGGGACATTTAAAATGATCAGTTAATTCAAGATGAGACAATACTCCTAAATGTGTTCGCATCTCATAACAAAACTTCAAATATATGAAACAAAAAATAAGAGAATTAAAGGAAAAAAGATAATTCTGCAATTGAAGGGATTTTAACACTCCTCTCCCAGTAACTGCTAGAACAAATCAACTAATGACAACAACAACAGAAATCAGAAAAAAAAATATACAAAAGATTTGAACTCTCAACCAAATTAACTTCACCCAACTGCAAAATACCTTCACCGAAATATGTTAGGCGACAAAACAAGTAGAAATGGCCAGTGAGCACGCATCAGGTCCTCAAACATTATTTGTCACCAGGGAAATGCTGACTAAAACCACAATGATATACGACTCCATATCTAGTAGGATGGCTAATATTAAAAAGATTAAAAAACAAACAAGTGTTGACAAGGACATGGAGCAACTGAAACTCTCATCCACTGCTTAAGGGAACACAAAATGGTACCTCTTTGGCAAATGTTTTGGCCATGTCTTTTAAAGCTAAATATGCCCTCAATTCCATTCTTATGTGTTTATCCAAGACAGATGAAAACACAAATAGATTTTTCTAGAAACTTCATGGCAGCTTATTTTCAAGGAGTTATTGCCAGGAAACAACCCAAATGTTCCCCAGCGGTGGAATACACAAACACTTGACTAAAAAGAACAAAGTATGAATATATTCCACAACATGGATATATCACACACAAAATTATGCTGCGTGAAAGAAACCAGACCTCCCAAAAGTACAGACCGCATGATTCCATTTAAATAAAGTGCTAGAATTGGAAAAATTAACCTATTACGAGATAAATCAGAACAGTGGTGGCTTATAGGGGAAGGTGGGAAGGGTCCAAAAGGAAGTTTCTAGAGGTAACACATTTTTATCATGAGAGGAATCCGAGTTAATAGCTATATCCAGTTGTCAAAATTCTCTGAGCTGTAAACTTAAGATCTGTACATTTCAGTATATGTAAATTTCATCTCGATTATGTAGAAAAGGAGAAAGTACATCAAACAATAGTTACTAAAAACTCCCTAGACTACCACCCCCTTCCTCTCCTCGCCCTACCACACACACCCATCAAAGCCACTCTGTGGAACTTAGGGAGGTTTTCTTCCCAATAAACACCAAGGGTGGCCAGAGATCATTGTTTACCCTCCCCCAGTCTTCACTCAGCTCTGTACAGGAGCAGCTGACTGAGCTGATCCCAAAACAATGGAGCCCAAACCAGGGAGGCAGGTGCTTGTGGCTTCTGCAGGGCCCACCTCGCCTTTCCTGGTTCCTGGAGGCATCCCTGACCTGAGACACCAGGTAGAAAGGTGAAGCTCACCTCCACACCAGCCACAGATCCACCTTACTGGAGGTGAGGAAGGAAGCTTGACAAGAACCTGCTCACAAATCAAAGCTAATGTTGCCCCGCCTCCTCTGTAAATCATGTGAGATCCATCTGGGTAATGACTCCTCTAGTGTAATTCCCTATTAAGAGGCTTTATCTGGAGAGATAAGCAGCTGGTTTCTGTGTCACTAATTGCTGTCTGCTGTGATTTTAAAACATCTGCACCATTGTGCTCTTCATTTTCATATTCTAATCACCCTGAAACTTGAAAAAGGTACATCATTGATTGTTTCTATGGGTTAATTAGTACACAGTCTCCTTGTAGAGACAATTTAGAAGCAGCCCGAACCTCAATCAGGAAGTTTGTTTTAAAAATTAATAACATTGGTAGTGGCTGGAGGGACTGTTATGCTCAGGGAGATAGCGGGACACTCCTGGTGGGAATGCCACCCTTTGTTATGCTGCACAAAGGAGGGACCCTAACAGGGCAGGGGGCAGAAGAGTAGGGAATGGTGGCAGGCTGGATGCAGGGACACAGGATCTGGCTCGGTCCTGCTGTCTTCCCTGCCTTCCTCCCTTCCTGTCCCACTCCCCCTCTTCTAACCAGCCAGAGTCCCTTACCCAGTTAGCACAAATCAGGATTTGATGAGGATTAGCCAAAATATCTGGAGGTGAGTAGAATTTGTCAAAGCTGTAAGAGCATGGGAGATCACTTCATACTTTCAAGTCTATTCCTTGTGCCTGTCCCCACCTCAACTCTAAGGGGGGTGGGATGAAGGGAGGGTGCTAGAATATAACTGAAAAAGCTAGAGCTCATAGGACAGCAACACTGGAACCCAGACCTTCTCAAACTTAAATTGCATGTGATTCACTTGGGGATCTTGTGAAAATGCAGATTGCAGTAAGGAGGTCTGGAGCAGGGCTGGCATTCTGTCTTTATAACAATTTCCCCAAGGCAGTTCAAGGTCAATCATTTGAGATGCGTAGGTCAGGGCCTCTTTGCAAGCCCTTGACCCATGTCATTATTCCTCAGATCCAGGGGTTGGGAAGGAAGTCTGGATTCTGTGCCGGGGGTTTGAATCCCAGCTTCATAATTAAGGGGACAAGTCACATGGCCTCTCCTTTCTTAGCTTCCTCGTTGTGAAAGTAACCACAGTGCCCATGTCAAGTTGGAAGGATTAGAAGTTGATGAGTGTGAAGCATTTAACACAGTGCCTGGCCCACTTAGTCACTGTGTAAATATAGCTAATAAGCCTAGGTATCCTTCAGTAAACTGCTCCTCTGAAAAGCAACATCCACCAGAAATGGGGGATGAGGTAGATACATTAACCAAGGAGAGGCTGTAAGCTCAAATGGTGGTTTCTTGCCCATCAACCATCCCAGAGGACCTGGTGGCCACAGTCCGTGGCCACCCCCACCCTCAATCTAGCCCATCGTTCAGAGCTCGAGGTGTTTCTTCATAGCCTCTTGGGAGCTACTCGAGGAGAGGCAGTCCTGGGAGCTCACTTCTGTCCAAAGTGCATTGTTCTTTCTATCAGAGTGCTTTCCTATTTTGTGCTGAAGTCTATCTGCCCTTGGAGAGTTTTGGCAAGCAGAAAGACAAGCATCCCTGCATGTGTTGGCCGCAATCCGAGGAGGAGGCTCTTCAAGAGAGGGAATACACCCCGGGAAAGGGGCCCCCAGTCCACCCCCTCCCCCCTACCCAGCAGTCTTTTGCCAACTCCAAGGTGCTTTTCCCAGGGGTCTGGAAATGTGCTATTGTGAGGGGGAAAACATGACAAAAACAGGCTTTCAACTGTGTGACACAGAAATAAAAAAGTTGCCTGTCAGCAGATCTGGAAGCCGACTAAAGGAAATGCAGAATAAGAGAGAAAATGGTGTGGAGCTGCAGGGCGGCCACTCCAGCAGCCGTGGGCAGGCTCCTGGGAGCTAATTGGAGAGCAGCGATATCACTGCATCCTTCCAGAGGGGACTAGGAAGGCTCTTGATTGAGCTATTCAGGTGCTGGCACCTGATAACTCAGAATAGCACCACACCACCTCATCTCAGCAGCAGCTCTGACCTCCATGGCAGGCTTCTCCAGGCCCCAGCTGGTTTGTGGGAGCTCTGGGGGACAGAGCAGAAATGAGCACACAGCCCTGGCCTCCAACACATTCTGCAGGCCAGGCACTGACCAACTCATCCTGAAATGAAGAGCTATATGGAATCATCGTCAGGATTCAAAACTTTGTTAGCTTTTCTCTGTGGATTGATTCTTCATGTCATTCCCTCAAAAGGAGAAGACTCAGAACATAATCTTGCCACATTGAGAATCGATAGCCTAGAGGAAGTGGCAAGGGGATGGGGACTGGGGTGAACCACACATTCACATCTGAATCTATAAGAGGTATAAAACTTTAAGCACATTAAAAAGCAGAGTAGAGTTGCAGGGGATCTGGTGAGGCAAAAGAAAGCTGAATGAATAAGTGGAGTGTGTAGTTCATCTGGCCAAACACAGGGAGGGCATTTTCCAAACCTGCCTGAGGACAAGGGTAAACACAGTTCACCAGGCCTCTCTCCTGCAAGTTCAGAGTCATGGTTCTGGGCTGGGATCCAGAGATCCCTACTTCAGTGGGGTCTGGTAAACACTTGGTAACGTAGGGGTTTCTCCACCGAAAGGGGCTTAGAATTGTTCAGCTCTGTTCCCGTGTGTGTGTGTGTGTGTGTGTGTGTGTGTGTGTGTGTGTCTGTGTGTGTGTGTCTGTGTGTTGGGGGATGTGTGGCAGAGAGACCAGTGTGAGGTCAGTCAGGGTAGCATGAGCAGGAAAGGGCTCAACAAGCAAGCCCAAAGAGGCCATCTAGCTTTTGCTTGTTAGAGGAGAAAAAAAAAAGATGGGAGAGGGTGGAGAAAAAAGTATTTTTTTTTCTCTTTACCTCATGTTTCCTTTTTATAAATGATTTTTACTGCAACACTGATGCTTTTTGCCATTACAGCTAAAATAACTGTTGATTATAAATGGAGTCTAAAATGTCATAAAGATGCTGAATTTGCCTGAAAAATCCAGCTTGTAAAGCTTCCCATGAACATTGCAAACTGCAGGCATTTGGGGCTTCATTCATTTGGCATGAGTCTTATCTGGAAAGGTGATACTGACTCCCAATGGCCAGGCAGACAGAGCGAGGACCGGGGTGCTGGCCATGTGGGTAGGGGCTGACCCTTGGACTCATAGCTGACCCTATTGTGCTGCAGAACCAGTTCATGTCCTGGGTGGGTGTGAATGGACACAATGATGTTCCAGGTCAACTTGTGCTGACTACCTCCAGAATCTCCTACTTAATCTGTGCTCCTTAACTTACCCCAAGAGGCTCCCTGCTGAAGGCAGCATGGTGCCTGACACTTGTGGGCTGTCCTCTATCTTTCTCTGAGAGGCAATGGAGCAGAAATGTGAAGCAGCTAGGATGACTGGAACAAAATCTTACTAGCTGTGTGGCCTTCGGCAAGTTGCTTAACCTCTCAGTGTGCCAGTTTTCTTACTTATAATACAAGAATAATAACATACTTGCCTCCTAAGGTCAATAGGCAAATTGAATATGTCAATCTATGTTAAAGCACTTGGACCAGTGCCTGGTGCACAGTCAGGGCTATCCCAGTACTCACTAAGCAATGGCGAGGCCCGAGGGCATGCTCAGGATCAGGGGACTGGAAGGACCTAAGTTAAGTTCAAATCCCAACTTTGCCTCTTACTACTATGTGACCTGGGACTTCTTCCTTATCTTCTTCACATTGAAAATGGGATAAGTATCACAGCCTGTCTAATAGCATTGTTTTAAGAATTAAACAAGATAGCATGAGTATTGTATTCACAGAGCACATCGTAAGTGTTCAACAAATCCCAGTTATTACTAACATTAAAATTGTATGACTATTCACTATTGGTATCACCATGCATCAGAAACCTAGTTCCTTGGTAAGCAGGACCAGGGAACTCTGTACCTTGACCCTTAGTTATCCCACATTTATCTACATCCCCTTGACACTCATTCTAGCTCCAATTCCTGAGGTGTGATGCTAGGTCTAGAGGAGGTCTCTGATGACCAAAGTCACACTAATTAGTTTGTAGGAGAATCCAGCCCAAGCAAACTCACTGGCCATGATTCTGGGAAGTTATTCTGAGCCAAAAGGCTTCGCCTTAGTCTTCTCAGCTGTACCTGGGGCTTTCCTGGAAGACAAATATCTTACAGTGTTAATCAATTGTCTAGAAGTTGTAAATGGGACACAGATTCTCCCCTTTGTCTTTGACTGTCATGATTTAGCTTATTAGGGTTTTAAGCTCTTTCGGCATCAAAGCAGCAAAAGTTGGACACTGCACAGAGTTCCTGTTGGGATGCTTTGTGGTGGGGGTGCTGCCCTGCTATAGAGTCATGGGAACAAGATGTACTGCAGACTATCTATAATGAGTGCTGGCACCAGTCTGTGGGCGTTCTTGAATGGTGATGGGAAGTTTGGATGTGCGCTGAAATTCTATACACACATTATGCTGGAGGCTGGTGCATCTGATTCCATTCATCCTGGAATCATTCATTAAGCAAACATATTTGGTCACACTATAGGAGAGGCACAGTGCTCTTACAAAGTTACAGAATCTTAGAGTTAGAGGGCTGTTGGAGACTCTTTTCTCCCTTTGCAGATGAAGACACGGAGTCTTAAAAGACTAATGATTACACCCAAGCAAATAATCGGGGATAGAGTTGGTCCACCATTTTCTGACACCACCTCCAGCTGGTCCTTCTACTTCCCCTGGGAAAACCTCCTCTGTAAGAATTTGAGGTGCAAGGGAATGTAATGAAACCCTCTGATCTGACGTTAATGTCTGGGTACCTACAAGTCCATGCACTTTGCTGAGCCTTTGTGTACCTGCTGGACCTCCCCTATAGCTCTGAATTCTCCAACCCACCTCCAAGGTGAAGTTGACCTGACGCCTTTGACTCAGGTTGGCTGCTGGACTATCTCATTCAAAACTTGCACCTGCCTTTTTCTTGGCTACTTGTCAACTTTGGTTAGAAACCTTGGCCTTGATCATTCCACTTTCTCCTTAAGCTGGTCCCTTCTTGGACACCTGCCTCACCAATTACTGATGTAACAGCAGTAACCACTACCTTGGCCCACTAGCTTAAACATGTCTCAGGCTGGGTAATTGTGAGATAGCTTTCAGCAATTCCCTGCATCCAAGGGATAGGGGCTGAGGGAGCCAGGAGAGCCCTTAGGGACCACCTTGTCATTCAATGAAGGCATTATATCCCAGAAAGCAGAAACACTTCACCCTAAAATTTCCTGATGACATGGATTAACCATCAGGTCAAAATCATACAGTGAAAAGCTTTCATCATTGGCCTTGTGGATGCTTAGCTGTGTTGGGTCTTTTCTTCCTGCCTTTGCTGATTACGCACCAATGCAGAAGGTCTTCACAAACATTTGCAGCTACAGGTAAACAGAAATCCACCTTCTATAACATCCACATCCAGATTGATGTCTTAGCTTTACCTCTTCCTGATTCTAATGCTCCAGCAACTCCCTACCAGGATATTAATCCCAGATCAGGATATTAATTTTATCTTACCTTTATTTAATTAATCTATGTTTCAGTTTTCACTCGACCCTTAAATAGCTGTGTGACCTGGGGCAAGTAACTTAACCCTCTGGGCATCGACCTCTCTATCTGTAACAAAGCAATGATCACCTCAGTCCTGCCTGCTTCTCCAGGTCACCTGGAGCATCTAATGGATGTGAAAACATTTTGGAAACCATAAAACACTATATAAATGTAGGTTATAGCAGTTGGTTGTTATTGCTTGGTTGACAACTCTTCTAACAATTTTGAAAAGCCAAGAAAGCTGAACATACTCCCTGTAAAATCAGCATGAGATGTAGGCATAAGTTGTGATGTTTTTAAATAATTTCTAAAAATCACATTATTTCTATATACTTTCTAAGGACTCCTAAAACCCCACCACCCCTCTTTCTCTATCTCACCTGAAGGGGATGGTAGAAGGAAGGGCAAGGGAATGGAAGACAAAAACAACAGCCTTCCCCACTCTGGCAATAAACTCCTAGCTCTAAAGCAGGTTTTATTTAGTATGCCATAAAAACAGCCATTTCTCCTATCATAAAAGGAACCTGACTACCCAGCCTCGTTTTTGTGCAGTGAGCCTGCAGGTCGAGTGGGTCCCATTTCTGGAGCAGTGCTGCCCTGTCCTCCTCAACCCTAATCACCCTCCCTCGCAGCCTGTATGTACCAGGAAATGAAAGGCAATTTTTAAGTATTTTATTACGTGTGAATTTACAGGGGGAAAAAGTATACATTTTTGGAGATGGAACTAAGATTTAATTGTCCCTCTGTTTTATGGTTACTGCCTCATGGGAATGTACCAGACAGATTGGGCACTGTGGTTTAAAAAAAAAAAAAAATCCAGGCAGGATTGTAGCAACTTTCCTAGCCATTAAAAAGGCCCTGGAAAATTTAGGTCATTTTGCTGAAATAAAAAACCCCTACAAAGGCTCAAGAAGGAAAAGAAGAAGAGTGGGTTCCTAAGCTGAGCCTACCTATCTGTCAACTTGAGTTTTGCTCTTCTCGCTTGGGCCTTGAGAGTGACCAAATTCTTCTGTAGCACCTGGAAAAACATTTGGTGCCATAGACAAGGTAACTGACTAAGGCAGGACTTAGATGAGTAGATCCTCCTCAAGAGAAGTATTTTGAGAGTCTATTTCTCACTAAATAAAGAGGAGCTGGCATTGAGACATCCCTAAAACTATGGTGTATCTCCAGGTTTCTTCTGAATGAACCAATGTCCAGCGACGCTGGCAAAGTTAGTTCTTGGACTGCAAGGACAGTTCAAGACACAGTGGGCAGAAAGCATCAAGATGAGCATTAGGAACCCTGAACACACATCTCTGAACTACAGTTTCCCCATCCATAACACAAAATAACTGGTGTGCTAGGGGATTGTTCCAGGCTCTTCTGAGCTCTAACACTGTAAACTGTCAAGTGCAAGATTTCTTTGGGATCAAAGTTATAGAAGGAACCTCATTCTTGAAAGCCCTAAATACAGCTAAGATAATTTTCTCTCTCTAGACTTTTTTTTTTCTTTTCTTACTGGGTTTGCTTCAGCTGTATCTAAAAAATAAATAAATAAAACAAAACAAACAAACAAATAAAAAAAAATACCCGTAGGCTGTTGATGGCATTTGACTCCTTGATCCCAAAGCCTGTTTATCAGGGGGAAGCACAAGTGAAAGCAGCCTGGGGAAATGGAAACTCAGAGGTGCCTAACCTCCAACCTGGCATCATTTGTTAACTAGATGGCAGTTGCCCTCTTAGTACAAGTTGAAAGGAGGCCACAGTCTCCAGGGCCCCACATATACAACTAGGTCATCCTGAAGTGTTCCTGCTTGTGTCTGCTTGCAAGGATTTCCTGAAAAGCAGAAAACTTGCAGAAGGATTTAAAGAGGTCTGAGGAGTGGGTCTCTTAAAAGGTACAGAATTTCTATAAATGCATCCAAACACTTAGTTTCTTAATCTTCAAACCACCACCATGCTGGCTTATTTCCTTAAGGGCATCAAAGGTCCATCCTTGCAATAGTTCTTCCAGGCAACATTAGGGCATGGTGGAGAGGCATATGGGTTTTAACTTATTAGATAACTCATCTTAATTATCAACACATGCTTAAAGCTCAATGTAATCATAAGGGGAGCCTAACGATTCAACCACATCCATAGATGGAACAAAAGCAAAGTGCATCAAGATAACAATTTAGTGTTCAATGCTAAGGCTCCAAACTCAATTGTACTAGAACCGTGATGGCGAACCTATGACACGCGTATTAGAACTGACACGCATAGCCATTTTCGATGACACGCGGCCGCATGCGGTTGCATACAGAGAAGTATGGGGCTGCATACCGAGGAGGACGTTTCATCCTCAGCTACTGCATGGCCAGGTAGCCGAGGTGGAAACATTTGCTATAGTATAGTGTAGACATTCTGGGCCGGAGGTCTGTAGGCCAAAACAACAGAAGTCCAGCACAGAGAGTCTAGTTCTAGGACTTCCGGTTAGCCTGTTAGGGGGTCTTTGACCTCCCTTCTAGCCGGTGGAACAGGGAGCAGCGGAATGCCGCGGGGAATGCATCTCTGGGGGCCCTGTGAGTGCCATTACCAGCAAACACATAACACAGCAACCATCATCCAACCTACTGTTCTGGGGTGTCGTGGATTTCTAATTGATCATCATTATGGAGATAAGTAAGGGGGAAGCAGGGAGAGGTGAGGGCCTGTGCTATGGGGGCTGTTTCCCATCATTAGAAATAGCAGCAGACATATTAATTTATATAAAGAGAGACGTTTTGCAGCATAGTGCAGACTCCATTTCACCACTATTACTGTTGTGCATCCTTATTGACCCCTAATTCTGCTTATTAACCCTGCTCTTTCCTAAAAGACAGTTACATGTGCCATCTTGTGGTCAGTTAGGCTAGTTAACCCCTAATTGCCTGCAGGGCTAACAGGCTATCAATACTTCTATCTTCTGTCACTGCCCCCCTGATGGAGAACCCCAAAAATAAAAAAACCAAGGTTAAGTAAAGGCAGTGGTAGTAGCAGTAGCCGACCCTTGCAAGACACATGGACTGAGATGTATGGCATTATAAAAATAAATGGCAGGTCATTTTGCATTCTATGTACTGAAATGGTAGTAAGCAGAATGTGGAATATAAATAGACATTTTGAAACTAATCATTCTCAGCTCTTGAAAAAAAAAAAAAACCATGAGAATGAAAGGAAGGAATACATTTCCAGGCAGCTACACCTTTATGAAAGCCAATCTAATTCCATCCTTAAATTTATAAAAGGCTCTACAAATTTAACATCTACAAGAATGAGCATTGCTTACTCCATTCCTCAGCATGGAAAAGTACCCAGTGAGGGAAAAGTTATTAAAGAAACTCTCCTAAGATGTGCACCAGTTCTATTTCACGATATGCAGAATAAAGATGCAATTATTAAGAGAATATACGAGTTACCACTCAGTAGAAATATCATAAAAGACCAAATAATGAGACTGAAAACAAACATACAATATCAATTAAAGAGAGACATAAGCAATTGTAAATATTTTTCGATCTCTCTTGATGAAACTACTGATGTCACATCACACGCTCAGTTGGCCATTATTGGTCGATATTCTGATGGTCTCACAACGAGAGAAGAGTTGATAAAGTTAGTGTCAGTGCCAGCAAATACATCAAGAAGTAAAATATGTAAGGTTGTTATACAAACATTCCGTGACCTAAGCATTGATATCTCTAAAGTTGGGTCAGTGACAACAGATGGGGCACCAAACATGGTGGGGGGAAAAATCGAATTTGTCAAATTGTTTACAGAAGCTATTGGACATCCGATTGTGCCTTTTCATTGTATTATCCATCAGGAAGTTTTATGTGCCAAGGCAGGATTCACCGACTTAAATGACTTAATGTCAGTTGTTCACAAAAATAGTTAATTTAATAGCTGTTCACTCCCTTCACAAGTGAGAATTTTCTACACTTTTACTGGAGGTTGATTCCACCTACAGTGGACTACTAATGTACAATAATGTAAGATAGTTGAGCTGAGGCAAAGTTCTTAAGTGCTTTGTGGAGTGCTTTGAAGAAATTAAGGTATTTCTTGAGGATAAAGATCTGGGAAACTTTTCTGAGCTCAATGATGATGAGTGGGTCAACACCCTTATATTTTTTACAGATCTCTCTGTTCATATTAATGAACTGAACTTAAAGTTACAAGGTTTTGGCAAAAGTATTGACGTTATGTTTGGATACATAAAAGCTTTTGAAAGTAAACTTAAAATTTTCAAGTGAGATATAGAAACTAAAACTTATAGTTATTTTCCTCGAGTAACAAAGTGTTTTGAGAAGGCCAGTGCAGCTGTACAAAATGAAATGGAACCCTTACATATAAAGTGCCAGCATGTTTTAGAATCGTTACTTGACCAGTTCAGTGATAGATTTAATCAATTTAGAAGCCTAGAATAGACCATAAAAATAATTAAGTAGCCTGATGTAGTAGTCTACAGTAGTTCGGAATTGAATGGTTTCCAATGGATGCAAATTGATTATTTGGAGATGCAACTTGCAGAATTTCAAGACAGCATCTGGGTTCAGGTGTTTGTCGACTTGAGGTCAAATCTTGAAAATCTGGAAAGGTGCCACTTGGAGAATCAAGAGGAGTGCCACTACAAACAGAAAATTTGGAGTGCCTGGAACTGATTACCAGACACTTTCAGCACCCTGAAAAATATAGCAATGGCTTTACTCACATTTTTTCCCTCTATGTATTTTTGTGAGACCTTATTGTCAGGGTTAAATAATATGAAAACCAACAAAAGAAACATATTGACAGATGAAGTTAGTAGTGCTTGCTTGGGCTTGAAATGTACAAAATACCAACCTTCATTTGAAGGTTTAGCCAATGAAATTCAGCAACAAAAAAGTCACTAATAGGCAGGTTAGTTAAAGGACTCCCCCCCCTCACTTATCTTAGTTCACAGCACCCCACACAAGTTAAATAATATCAAAACCAACAAAAGAAATTGACTGACAGGTGAACAAAGAAGTCACTAAGTAGATAAGTTAAGTAATTTGCTTTTGGTTTATTAAATACTAGGGGCCTGGTGCACAAAATTCATGCACTGGGGGTGGGTGGTCCTTCAACCCAACCTGCCCCCTCTCAGATACTGGGAGCCCTTAAGGAATGTTCAACTGATGGCTCACCCCCAGCCTGCCAAGCCATCACCCTGCTCAGCTCAGCCCTGCTCAGCTCAGCCCTGGCTGCCTGTGACCACCTGGCCCTGGGGGCTGGGCGCTTGCCACCACTTCCACTCACAGTGCCCAGGGGTTGGGCACTCCCTCCTGCCGCCACCACCACTTATCTCAAGTAAATGGCTAAAGGATTGTGAGTCAATGCCATGCAAAGACTACAGAACAGCAGGAGGCCTGCCTGCTTCTACAGAGTACAATCCTAGATCCCTGGTCTCATGGGCATACATCTAAACAATCTGCGCTCAGTTTGTTCACCAGTTAATCAGAATACTGTCCCTGCCTGTCCAGGGCTCAGCCATATTGTGCAGAAGGAAAGGAGTTAATGCCACACAATGGTACTGAGCTGCAATCTACTCTTTTTTGTGTGTGTGTGTGGGGGGGGGGGGTTCACATATCCTTCAGATGCCAGGAGGGTTATACTCTTTGACCTTCAGTGAGTCACTTCACTTCCTTGTGTGTTTCCTCCAACACAAAACCATGGGGTCAGATGAGATGGGCTTGAAGTTCTTCCCAGGACTCCATCCTAGAAAATGATAACATTGGGACACCATAGTTCCTTGCAATATTCACTAACCAACATGGCACCTGGCCTATGGTAATAAGGCCAGTGGTTGTTTTTTAAGATGGGGTTAATCTATGGATTGAAGATCAACCTGTGGAATCTCTGAGCTTTGTGTCAATTCCTTTCAAGAGGGATCCCTAACACTCTTTTTTTCTTCTTGTAGAGGATACTATCTTCTCTGGTAAGTACCTATCCTAATGCTTCTGCTTCACCAATATTTTATAACTGCCATCATCTTAAGTTAGAACATGTGCCATGTAATTAGATTTTCTTGCCTTACAGATGCTGTGCCCCTTCAGCTTGAAAGAAGAGAGACACTTTACCTAGAGATGAGAGCTAAACAATGCTGTGTCTGCTCATTAGGGTTCACTTCAATGAGGCAGGGAAAACACTATCATTAAAGCAGAGCCTTTGTCCTTTGGACAGCTGCTCAAAGAAATGTAGAAAAGAGATTTTTAACTGGGCCACACAAGGCTAAGATTTTAACCCTAGTGACTTAGAGGAGGGTGAGAAAAGATAATTATTCTAGTTTTTTTATAAAGGTAATCTGAAACATCAACAATTTACATTACAACACTGACTGTAGCTCACATGGTAATACTCGATGGAGCAGGAAACATGTCTTTTCCTGGGATGTCATTAAGGTTCAAGGGCACGCCTACTGTACAGTTTATTAGAAGAACCATGCGTGATTTGGGGCAAGTCAATTACCAGAGACTCTCTTCTTTATTTGTCCATATATAAATGGGGCATGAGAATGCCTTACACATGATTATAGTGAGATGAAGAAATAAGATACTGAGAAAGAAAGCTTGTATTTCTTTTTTCATTTCTTCATGTGCATGTGCTCCTTACTGGAGTAATCTCTCAGCACATGGAGAACAGTGAGGCCCTGTAAGCCTCTTTATTTTAGTTTTACAAAGCAAAGCCTCTGAAATGAAATAGCTACACCTCTCAGAGTCATAAGTCTTTCTGGTGGCTCTTGGATGAATAGAGTTCAAATTCTTCCATCTGGCCAATCAATCCCTCCTGCAACACATGTGCATTGGTAGACTGCTGAGCATCACAAAGGACCCTTGAAGTGTGACACTGGTCACACACTCTAGCCCGGAATGCCATTCTCTGTTACTCTTGCACGCCTTGTTCCCATCTAGCAAAACCCAACTGTAATGCCACATCCTTTCTAAAGCCTCACACTGCCATGTAGCCTTCCCTCCACAGGGCTCTCATGTTATTTGTTCTGTGTATCCTATAGGGCTTGCCACATTTGACCATATGATGGCATAGATATGTGTTACTGTTCTTTTTGGACTGTACATCTTTTGAGGAAATCCCTTACGACATTTAGCACCGGTATGGACAACGATGATAAAAATAATACAGAGGCACTTCAGAAATTGCCAAGCACAGTATTTTTATTTCTTTGTCTGTGGGCCTCGCTCAGTGCACCAACATTAGTAAGGAATGTGACATGTGTCCCTTCTGCTCTGCCTTTAGTCCCTCTGTCACGGCTACTGCAAGACTTGTTGCTCCAGAACCCCCACCCAGTCCCATCAGACAGTGGCTGACCCCCCGCTCAAAGCTCACAAAGTTGGGCATTGGAGGAGTTTAGCCCTTGGTGACCACCAATCAATGATGCTGGAGACCCCTGGACTAACAATGAGAATGCAACTAGCTTCCCCTTCAAATAGCACGAGCAAGTTTTGCTAGCTATGTCCTCAACCAATTATTACACTGCAGGTAGGTCCTTCACAACTGGCCTGCCAGTAGACTTTAGGAATTGCTTCTGTTTGTAAATCAAGGGTTGACTTTATTCTGAGATAAAGACAACTATATATTTTGAGGATTAATTGGAGAACTAAGTATCTTAAAAATTCATATAGCCCAATCACCTCCTTTTATGAATAAGGAAACTGAAAACCACAGAGGTCACCTAGCTAGTTAATGATGTAGTGAGGACTAAAACCCAGGTTTCAGAGTAGTCAGTTTTGCTTAATTTCTTCTTTACCACATCCCTGTTATTAGTAATGTTTTAGTAGACATAGTTGACCTATTTTAGTATGAGCACAAAGGGAAAAATTGAAAACATATGGCTGGGTAAGCACTTTGTTTGCAAAAATTTAAGACAACTATCTTAATGGTGGGAATTGTTTCTAGCTAATCCATTGCATTCTCAAGGCATAATTTCTGGAGAAGCCTGAGCAGAGGAGCCCTCCAGGTTTCCAGTAAGCGATTGTTGTCTCCGAGGGCTCTAACACATGTGACAGGTACCTTCATTGTTGATCCTGGCAGAAGCTGCAAACCATAATGGGCAACACTGATGGCCACCAGCCATTCCTGTGATAAATCAGCTCAGAGATGGTTGTGAAACCACTGGACTCTTGCTATGAGACTCTTTACCAACCTGCTTTCAATGCTGCCCCTCATTGCAGGATTCTTCCTCTCCTGTTGAGCTTAACCAAATTGTAATCAGTCTGCAAGACCAACTCAAGTCCATTTAGTTTCATAAACCTATTCTCATTCATTCATTCATTCAAGATATATTTTTTGAGCAATTACTAGATGCCAGGCCCCATTCTAGAACCTAGTGGGGTGAAGGGATGTAGGAAAACAAACAACAAACTATATTTATACCTACATATATGTTTATACACATACATGTATCTGATATATACATATATTTATTTACATATAAGTACATGTAGTATATACTCATAGATGTATATTAATTAATCAAATAACATTGATTATTAAGAAGAAAATAAGACATGATATAAGGGAAGTATATAAGGATGAGGGGTTTGGCTGATACAGGCTGGTAAGGGATACCCTTTCTGAGAAGGTAACATGCAAGCAGAGATGTAACTGAAACAAACACTTCTCTAAACAACATCTAGAGTCAGAACCCTGGAGTTAATCCCTCTATTTCCTTAGTGTGCCATTATTTTGATTCAGTGAATATCTTCCAAGCACTAACTCTATGTGAGACCCTGTGGCTAGATGATGAGAACCCAGAGATGAATGAAGAGGGGATGGTGCTGCCCTCATAGAGCTCATGGTCTAGTGCAGGAGCAGGTGTCAAGGGCATTGGACACTATGCTGCCTATCTTCTTCATCTAAATCCAAAATGGGGCTGGCAGGCATTAGGCTTTAGGAGGAGAGCTGGCTGAAAGACACCATGATTTCAGCTAATTCCTCCAGGAAAAGTGAAGCTTTCCCTAAGACTGTGCTGAGCCCATGTGTGAGGACTAGTTAGTTCAGTGACCGCACCTCAGGTATCATCAAAGATATAAAGCTGATAGCTAGTATACAAAGTCTTACATGTCCATGCCATATTATAGTAGTCAACTATTTTTATATACATCCGTTGGTTCATTCTAAAAAATCTGTAGAGTTGAACGAAATGGCCAGAATTAGAAACATTCAGTTGGATAGAACATGGAGGCTATTACATCTATCCAACATGACCCACTATGGGTTCTGATCTTCAGCATTTCTCTGCAATGGACAACTCTCCCTGCTTCACTATTTCTTATGGCAAGGCAGCCAGGACTCTCAAAGCAATGGCTTCCATTTCTTGGCAGTCCAATGGCTTGTTAGCAGTCAGATGGGGTAAATTCTGTGTCTCCTGACTCTTAGGTCAACTGTCTTTTACACTAGTACCCTTTCCCCAAGGAATGGCCTCAAGGGGGCCCCATTCCTCAGGGGGAGGATGCCACTCCACCCTGGCGGAACTGCTCACAAATACACAAGCAGAAAGCACAAGCAGAGCAGGATGACTAGATCCAAATGCAAACACACATTACGCAGAGGTACAGACAGTCCCATGGATGATTACTTATAGATCGGTGGCAGGGTTCATTGAATCAGTGTCTGGCAGCTGTTTATTGAGAGGAAAGTATAAATGGCTCAGCAGCATTGGAAGAATTTGGGCTTTCAAATGTCTAATCTACTTTACGAAGCCCTCCAAAAATATAAGCCGAGGGCAGAGTGCTCCAGGCAGGCCTGGCAAACAAGTCCCTTGAAGGGCCCTTGAACCCAATGGGGCCATCTCTGTGAGACAAACCTGCCGTGTCGAAGGGCAAAGGTGGACGTGCTCAGGGCTGCCTTTCCTCTCCTGCTTCTTTCTCTAGACGTGGCTCCTGGGAGTCCCAGAAGTCATGATGAAGGCTGCAGTCAGTCCTTGACACAGAGCACCCCAGAGCCTTCATGTACACTGGCGTTGAGACCTACAGCACCCACAACCTCCACAGCAGGAAAGAAACATTGGCCACCTTGGGGGCAAGTTGGAGAGGGTGCAGAGGAGTGCTAGGCAACTTAGAAATGCCTGAAACTAGGAGGCAGAGCTCCAACCCTCCTGCTCAGGGTGGAGGGAGTGAGAAGTCAGAGCACTGAACCCCTTGTACCTACACATGAGTGGGCAAAGGGGATGGAAGATAACTTACTCATTAACTGGATTATAGAACCAGAAAGTCAGGCATTTAAATAGTACCTGGTCCTACGCTTAAAAACATGTTTCAAAGCTTTGTAATCCCTGGTTTAAATGAAATCTCAGCTGGAACATAAACAAATAAAGATGGTAAGAGCTGAGCCACCCTGGGATCAAAGGCTGGAAACACTAAGTATAAAGCATCAAGCCACCCCTTCCCAGGCAGGCACTCAGTGTGGGCCCCACACAGCCCTTGGGGAAAATCATTCCAAATGCACTAAGTCAAGCACCTTTCCTTTTACCAATAAGAAAACTGGGGCCTAGGGGGAAAGGCTGCTGTAAGGCCACTGTGCTGGCTCACAGGGCTTACAGCTACTCGGATCCACGCTATTCCTACCTCACACAGCATCCTGAGGAAAGGGGCTGTCTCCTGATACCCACTCAGAGGGACATTTGTTAGGTTCTCTGGGGAATGGGGCTATCTCCAAGCCATTCTGTCTATTGATTTCTTCCTTTGACGGTATTCCCAGAGTCAATTGATAGAGCACGGTGTAGTCAATGAATTGGCACACTGGCCAGTAGCCACGTGTTGGTGAGGATGGGCAACCAGAAGAGCATGGCATCTGGTAAGAAGGTGTCACCAGACCCAACACCCTTTTATAGTTCATAAGGAAAGGGATTATTTTTTAAAAGAACAAGTACTTATGCTTGTTCAGCCTGAGAACAATATCAATAAGTGGGATGATTGGAAAAGAAGAGTGGTTGGGAGGAAACTTTTTGGAGTTGTCTAGCTGTAGATTTGGGTCTTAACTCATGCTTACTAGCTGGATGGTGCAGACAAGTGCCCCATGTCCTCTTCGATTAAATGAGGATCATAACAGCTACTGAGTGGATTTAGCACAAGGACAAAATGAGATAAAAGGAGTGCAGTGTCTTGCCCAGGGCACTGGTTAAGTGACCTTTCCCAAACTTCCCTTTTCCTTGCTCTAACCACATTCTGTTCAAGGAAAGCCCAGCTCTGGTGTTGGCCCAACTCCTGCTCTGGATTCTTTACTGTTCAACCACCTCTGATCGCCTGTGTCTAACATATGATTGCTGCTAACAGTTAATACTGAACACGTGGGCCCTGGAATGGCTAATTTAAACTGGCCTAAGGGATGCCCAGGGCACTGTTAACACATATTTCTGGGTGTGTCTGTGAGAGAATCTCTGGACTAGGTGAGCATTTGAAAGTGTGGGCTGAGTAAAGAAGACCATCCTCACCAATGTGGGTGGGCAACATCTAATCTATTGAGGCCCCGAGAAGAGTAGTCCCCTTCTCCCCACAACCCCATCCCATTATCTGCAGTTTTGCTTTCCAGAGTTTCAATACCCACAGTCAACCATGGTCCAAAAATATTAAATGGAAAATTCCAGAAATAAACACTTCAAAGGTTTTAAACTGTGTGCCTTTCTGAGTAGCGTGATGAAATCTTACCCCGTTCCAGGCAGGACATGAGTCATTCCTTTGTCCAGCGCATCCACTTTGTATGCACCACCTACCCATTAGTCACCGAGTAGCCGGCTCAGTTATCAGATAGACTGTCATCGTATTGCAGAGCTTATGTTCAAGTCGCCCTTACTGTACTTCACAATGGTCCCAAAGCACAAGAGTAAGCGGAGCTGGCAATTCAGATATGCCAAAGAGAAGCCATAAAGTGCTTCCTTCAAGAGAAATGGTGAAAGTTCTCACTTAATAAGGAATGGGGAAAAAAATGTAAGCGGAGGTTGCTAAGATCTACGGTAAGAACAAACTCCCATCAGTGAAATTGTGAGGAAAGAAAAAGATGCATGCTGGCTTTGTTGTTGTACCTCGAGCTGTGGAAGTTATGACCACAGTATGTGATAAGAGCTTAGTTAAAATGGAAAAGGCATTTAATTCGTGGGCAGAAGACATGAACAGAAAACATTCTGATTCATGGCAAAGGGCTTTGCCAGAAAGCATGAGCCAACATGAAGACTTCGGCAAGGGATTCCCCGAAATGAGTGAATGCATACTTTTATTACTGTGTATTGTTATAATCACTCTATTTTATTATTAGTTATTATTGTTAAGCTCTTACTGTGCCTGATTTAAAAATTAGACTTTATCATAGGTAAGTAGGTATAGGAAAAAATACAGTATAGGTAAGAGTTCGGTAATATCCACAGTTAGAGGCATCTACTGGGTGTGTTAAAATGTATCCTTCACAGATAAGGATGATTACTGTACAGACTTGCCTGGAAGATATGGTGTGTTTGGTTCCAGACCCCCGCTACAAAGTGAGTATTGCAATAAAGAGAGCCGTAATTCTTTTGCTGGTGGAAAGTCTTGTCTTCAATATTTTGGAACCAATGAAACCAAGGGAAACATAACCTCTGTGAAGCGCAATAAAGTGGGGGTGCAATAAAATGAATATAAGAAAAAGGCAGAGTAAGGGTGGATTTGCTCTCTGCTGGGCCTGGGACATCCTTCTTCTCCTGGCCTTGGATGTCAGAGCTCCTGGTTCTCAGGCATTAGATTCAAGCTGAACTCACTACATTGGCTGCCCTGGTGCCCAAGCCTTTGGGCTGAACTAGGATGCCACCACTGGCTTTCCTGGGCCTCCAGCTTGTAGATGACAGATCATGGGACTTCTCAGCCTCCTTAACCACCATGTGAACAAACTGCTCATGACGTCTTTCTGAATACTGATCTATATCCTATTGGCTCTCCTCCTCTGCACAGGCCTAATACAAGCCCCTAGTTACTTATTATTATGTTTCTGTGCTTATGCTCTTTTTTTCCTTCTGAATGATGTCTTTAGCCCCTTGAGAATGTGAGGCTCATGTTTCTCTTAGCATAGGGTTGGGTACTAGTAAGTGTCCTGTGTATACATTTTAACATACTTACTGGTTAGCGGAATGATTTATACCCTCCACTTGATTGGGAAAAAAAAAGATTTGCAGTGCTTCCCTGAGTCACTAACTGAAACCCATACATCTTTAGAGAATTGATCCTTGAATATATTTCTGAAGTTTGGATAACTGCTTGGAGGGCTCATTCTGGAGCACAGTGAAGTGAAGGGAAATATAGTGGATGCATGTCACCCATGCTTTCTCCTGAGGATGCCCATTACACCAGGGCTCTCTGATTGCCACATTGGGGACGAAGTGGACAATATTTCATCATCATGAATTTTCACAATTACATTCAAATGAATTTTAAGCACATATTTACAACGAAGTAATCACCTCAGCCACAACCTGAGCCATTTACTAAGTAAATTTCAGTATATTTTTTAAGTGGACCATTTGCTGTCTACGATCCGAGAAGGAATTAAAATAGCCCTCCATTCAGAAAACCCAAGCTTACTCCAGAAGCCCCGGTGCTCAGCACCTGCTCTCTGAACCTGTGCCTGGGTCTCAGCATAAAAGCATTCAGAGAAGGCTTACTGCCAAGGGTGCTGGTCTGGGAATTGAGTCCTGCGTTCAAGTCCTGTTTCTGTTATTAAATTACTTTGTAACCCAAAAGGGCTGGTCATGATGAACTCAGGCCTCTTCCAGATTTTAAAATCCCCCAAAACTCACCCCAGCTCCAAACCTATCCTAATCAATAACATCTGGTGGCATCCATCTTTAAGTCTCCCTATCATGTCCTACCATCATTTGATTAGATTGACCCCTGGATAAAATGTCTTTCCTTCTATTTGAATCTAGAAGGTGATGATCATTCAAAGAGCCAAGAAGATACCAAGTCCATGCATTTATCACCAGCTTTTGACTGCCATAGAGAGAAACGGTGACCTTGTTCCTGCCCAGCAAAAACAAACTAAACTGAACTAAAAACCAAACTGCAAACCTTGGTGTTAAAATGGCAAAACAAATATGATGCATGATTTCCGCAATGACTCAAGAGTACTCCGCGTTGCCCAAGAGCAGAATATTTCCTAGAGGGCTGGGCCTCCCCTCATCAGTCAAATTCCGTCCTGGCTCAGTGTGTTCATAATCAACAGCTAATGGCGATCCTCAGGGTGTGATGACAAATATTTTCATTCTGGGTAATTCATGATACTGCAATCCACTTTGAGTTGACATCCCCGAAAAGCCCGTGCAGGCAGCTGAAGGAAACCACACACAGAGACCATGGGAGGAAGGCATGCCTGGGGCTGGGGTAGGGGGGATGACGGTGGCTTTTGCAGCTCCAGACACTCTATACTGACCTAGGGGTTTGCCCCCATCTAAGTACAAATGCAATAGACACTGAAAGGCCAGGTGTGGGCACCTGTCCTGAGTCCTGTACTATTTTGTTAAGCTCACCAGAATGGCATGCAAGTCCTGTACTGCAAAAGGCTGAGAAAGGAGTGGAGGGATGGTGGAAACAGAAAATAAACCAACAAAACCAAGCCTACCGAGTGTCTAAAAATGGAATGGGCCCAGCCATAGTACGGTCTCACCCTGACCTTTTACGCAGCCAGCTGTGGTCACCATGGGCCATTCAAAGACATCAGAGAGTTCGCTGAGAAGCCAACACACACACAGAGATCGGAGCTGAGGATGACAGAGACTCTGCTTACTGTTCCATCAGCACTGAGAGGCTCTCATTTGGACCAGTAGGGGCAGGCGTTGCAACACTCTGCTTTCCAGGCTCTTCCCTCTCTGCATGTTCCAGTCTTCCCACCTCTGTGCTTGGACTCTGTGAAGCTGTCCACACACTTCCCTCTTTCCTCTGGATGCCCACGGCAAGGCAACTAACAGTTTGAATGAGAGAATTCACACTCAAACCTAACCATGAAGCAGCCTCGCATGTGCTGGCCTTCCTTCTTGACTTTCTGAGTCAAGAGAAAACTCAACTTCTGTCCTATTTGGGACTTGTCCCGTGGGTTTTATAAGAAGCTGAACTTAACCTTTATTGGTACAGGGGCCCAGCAATTTTTATTTATGGAGGGATATGCCCCCAGTGACCTGGATTCAGATAAACCATTTCTTAGAGCTGAACCACAGTGGTTAAAGTCCAAGTTCAAGGAGCTTCTTGTTTTACATCTGCTAAGGGGGAGGGGAATGGCAAGATCAGGATCTTCAGGGCACTGAGAGGGGAGGGTAGTGTACCTCCAGTCCTTTCTGCTCCCTTGGATATGCTGCAGTAACCAGGAGGGAAAAGAGAGAAGGGAGGGAGAAAGGAAGTGGAAATGAGAGTGAGTGATCGAGGTCAGTATCAATGATCATGTGTAGAGGAAGGGGGTAAGAATCCTCTGAACACAGAAGATACTCTCTATAAAGAAAAGATGCTTAGAAATCTCTATACAGATGTGCCCAGTGAGCATCAAGAAATAAATTAGGCTGTGGAAGGAAATAGCATCATTTCACAACATATATGCTCCCTAAAGACACATCCAATTAAATTTCATCCTTAGGTGGAAAAACTACAGTTCTAGGGGAAGCAAGCAAACTCAACACTTCCACAAACATTTATTAAGATGTTACCATGTGTCATCGATGTGGTCCCTGTCTTTGAAAAGCCTCCAATTTAGCATGGAGTCAAGAATGATATTTATCAAACAATAAGGGTTTCATATAAGAAAGCAAAGCTTTAATGAGCAAACCTGACCTCTAATTCAAAGAGAAGTTAATACCCCTCCTTCAGACACAGACCCTCTTTTTTCCACCCTGGGGAGCTCCCCTCCCAAACCCTCAGCATATTTGCAATAATCCATCTTGTATCAATTGTCACCTATTATCTTTAAGTTTGTGTGTGTGTCTTCTATCCTCCATTATTGTCCAAGTTCCTTAATGATAAGCATTAAATCTTACACACTGTGCCTCCTCCATGACATGTGTGAATATTCATAGAAGCATTATTTACAATAGCCAAAAAGTAAAAACAACCCAAACACCCATCAACTGATGAGTGGATGAATACAATGTTGTACATCCATGCAATGGAATTTTATTCAGCCATGAAAAATAATGAATACTGATACAAAGTACAGTATGGATAAGACTTGAAAACGTTATGCCAAGTGAAAGAAGCCAGACACAAAAGACCACATATTATATGATTCCATTTATATGAATTGTCCAGAACAGGTAGATCTACAGAGGCAGAAAGTAGGTTACTGGTTGCTAGGAAATGGAGAGAGTGGAGAATGACTAGTGATTGCTTATGGACACAAGATATACTAATTTGGCGAGGTGATAAAAGTGTTCTAAAATTAGATGGTGTTATTTACTGCAAATATACTGAAATCATTGAATTGTACACTTTGAAAGGGTGAATTATATGGTATGTAATTAGACCTCATTAAAGCTGTTATTAAAATCTAAAAGGGAGCCTAAAGTGTTACCAAGGTCACATAATCATCTGACAAACTAAAATAGGATTAGTTAGACTGGTCTAGTCACTTTCTTAAATTTATTTATATCGCACTTATTGTCTTCTTTTGTGCCTTTTTATTTTCCCCATCTTGTTGAGCTTTGTCTATCTTTAAAGCCATTTAAAATCTATTCTAGAATTAGGAATAGCTATACTAGGAAATAACTAAACACACAAAATTAATCTACCAAAATTTTAGTACCTGACTCAATTTTAATAGCTGACAATTTCTATCATATTACATTTCTTCCCTCGTATAACAGAGAAAGACTCTCCTTTCTGTGCCCTGGCAGTTTCTCTCTTGATGAAAGTGAGAAATAAAGAATAGTTGCCTAAAATTTTCTCTCTGCTGGAGTGTTTTCTCCCTCCAAGTCTCATCTGGTGATCTCGCTGCATGAAAATGTCACTAAGAATGTGAAGCACCCTAAAAAAGGTAGCCTGGATGCTGGTCACTTCAGTTGTTACTAAGGCCGTTATTACAAAAGGGAGAGGAGGTGGCCCTTGGTCACTTCCCCGGAACCTTCTCAGAAGTGGTCCGTCATACTATAATTCTGGTGCTTCCAGCTCTCACATGAACTTTATCACTTAATTTCTAAGAGTCACCACCAGTTTCCAAGCTCAGCTGGAAAGGCAGAGACATCCAGTGCTTCCTAGAGTCTTGGTGCTTCTGACCCCGCCCACACAACGCCTAGCTCTATTAAGTAGGATCCAGAGGCTTCATCACCCAGCGACTGGCCTTCCTGGTCAGCGGCATTGCTGCTGGGCACATGCAAAGAAAATGCCCTGTGGGGATTCTAACCATTTACTGTGACGCTCCTATAGTCAGGGGTGTATAGCTAAAACGTTAGAGAAACAAAATCCTAAACCATAGCCCATGGGAAACAAGGGGCCATGGGAACAGTTTTCCAAAAGAAATCTTCCAATTCTGAGGAAACAACTCCTCTGAGAGATCCCAGGTTGATTCATTTTTTGTGTGACTCCTGACCATGGTGGCTGGGCTGCTGAAACCGGCTGTAACAGCCACCCCTTTATAGCTTGATGCAAAATGATGAATTCTTGCCTGAGAGGGAAGGTACCATGGTATAGGGAATACTGAATGGTTGGCTTGTTGCAACATTCTGTTGTATCATGGCTGCAACACGCCTGATGTGTTGAGCCAATTCCTCAGTGCTTTTGGCATCGGAACCCTTTACTTGTCAGGGGATTCTCCTAGGATCCAGCACTGAAACCTGGATCCTGGTAATTAATTAATTAACTAATTAATCCCATTCATACATATTTATTGAATGTCTAAGATGGATTAGGCCATATGCTATGAGCTAGGAAATATATTTTTCTTACCCTCTTAAATTCTACAGGAGACAAAATTCAGGCTTCTGGAATCCCCCAAAGCAGGCCAACTTTTTTGAATAGCCCTTTAGCAACTACTGAAATGGCCCCATACTTCTCCTGCCTAGGACAAGTCTCTCTCATTTTGCTCATCCTTTCTTCCTACAAAACATTTGGCCTTGAACTGTCACATATTTTGTCACATACTCTCAAGTCAGCCCAGCCTACTCTAACATAGGTAACCAAGTCTTTCTTCAGATGAACTGCTATCAAGTCAGATCCATTATAAACTGGGCTTGAGCACTTGGCTAATTTCAAATAATTAAAGGATTTTGCATTGCTAAATATTTGCAAATGGTTTTAAATTTTGGTATGATTTTTAAAAAATCAACCTCATTTATAATCTGTTTTGGCATCTCTGAACATAAGAGAAACATTATGAGGAGGGCAAAGTCAGCAGTCATAGATCTGCAAGAGCAGAATACCACAGGCACAGTGAACGGAAGCTACATCCCCAGGGGAGGGGTAGACATCTTTGTGTTTGTGTTGTGTTGTGTGTAGATGTGTTGTCAGAAACCCAGAAATCTTACAGAAAAAAAAAGTAGTCACAGAGGAACCATTCATTTCACCCTTATCCTTTAAAAAATGGTGTCAAAGATTTTGTAGCTTGTATCCACACTAAACCTAGTCTCCAAAGCAATTACATTTCCTGTTCGTAAAATTCGATTTTGCCTAATTCATTCATTTATTCATCTATCCATTCATCTATTTAGCAAATATGTATGGATAGCCTGCCATAGCCTCAGTACTGCAGCAGGTTTTATGTAGGATAATAAGAATTAAAAGATACAGCTCCTGGCTCAATAGACCTTATAATTTAACATGGAAGCAAGCAATATATAAGGAAAAATAAATGAAATGTCAAGGATTAAATAACAGCTTCAGATAATAAAATGAGCACTACAGATATTAAGTGTCAAAGAGTTTCCAGAGAGGAGATTGAGAAATCAATTCCACTTAAATAATACGGCACTTATTGAGCACCTACTATGTGACATTAAATGAGTTTGTTCTGATAATTGTTTTGGGATTTTTTATTTTAACCAGTAATCAGTTTAACCTAGTCTGTGCTAAGACTGAGGATAAAGATGCTGCAAAAAAGCTGACTATAGAGGAAAAGAGACACATGATATGTGTTAAAATGATAATGACGATGGCATTGTCTAATTCAAAAGCACCGACTGCTTCATAAAGTTTTTGAGGGCAAGGGATGCTCCTACTTCTTTGTTTCTTCCTTATCATCATCAGAGTCACCCTCATAAAGAATCCCTTGGGCTCCCTGTAGCTTGGTTTACAAGCACTCTCTCACAGAATGGCTGGTAAGTGAAGGAGATTCTCAGTTGACAATGTCACAAAATGATCTATTTCTACACTTCCTCCCTGATATCTCAGGGCAACTAAGGGAAGATAAAATCCCCAAGGCTCTTTGCATTGGACAGCAGGTGTATACAGAGAGATAGGCACTGCCCAGAGTAGAAGGGAACAAAATCATCACTGTGTGCCTAAAATCTAGTGTTCACAATGGAAGTGCTTAGTGTGAATGAGTGCTTAACTGATGTGGAATCAGTGTTCGTTCAATGAGTAGCAATAGCAATGTGCTTAGTAAGGGAATGCCTCTGGTATTAGGAGATGCATGCTGAAGTAGGTAGCTGTAAATGGTCACGCTGCCTACAATCTACTTTTCAAATGGGTCCTCAAATTTGATAAATTTGACAAATGTTAGCGATATCTGAATCTAAGTAGAGGATATATTGGTTTTCATTGTATTATCCTTTCAAATTCTCTGTCTTTTCAATATTTTCATAGTGAAAAGTTAGTTAGAATGTGTCTATTTAATTCATATAATTGTGTCGACTCAAAGGCCTGCTCCCACTCCCTCTGTCCCCTGCCCAATCCAACTCAGCCTCCCTTTCTCTTTCACTAATTACTACTCTCAAGAGCCTCAACTTAATTCAATTAAAGGGTTTTATTTATATTAAAATGTACACATACCAAATGGTGTTAGCAATTAGTCAGACTATATTATGTACAAATGAATAGATGATATAGGAACTGGTTAGATACACAGGGAGGAAAAAACATGAGAATTTACATGAGACTCCCGAGAGAAACAGACATAGATTGAGGAGAGAGAGAGAGAGAGAGAGAGAGAGAGAGACAGAGAGAGAGAGAGAGAGAGAGAGAGAGAGGGAGAGAAGTTTTCTAGGGCTGTGTTTGTTCAACAGAACTTTCTGCAATGACAGAAATATGCATCCACATGATCCAATATAGTGTCACTAGACAAATCTAAGTATTGGTACTTTAAATGTTTAGTGTGACTAAAGATTTCAACTAGTTTTATTTAATGTTAATTCAGACTTACATAGCCACTTATGACTAGTAGCTTCCATGTTGAAGTGTATAGCTCCAGGAAGACATGAGCCTAGAAAGGCAGAATAACTACTTTCTACAAGTGAGTGGTAACTGGAGAACTGACATTTCTTAAGGAGATAAAAAAATATGTTAAAATATATAATTGTTTGGGAATGAATGAGAGGAAAAGTGGTGGTGCTAATGGCACATAGTACTAAAAACACTTGTCCCTGGGCAATATTTCTAAGTCGATTCAGTTACAAGTATTGCAGAATAGATGTATGTGCCCAGTACCGATCTCTCCATGAAGCTTATCCTGCAGCATATTTACACCTGAAGTGTATAACAATGCGTTCTCAAGACAAGAAAGTGGATTCTAGGAGGTGCAACAAATCAATTCACTGGACCTTTCCGGACCCAAGGAGTGAAGCAAATGCCACAGGAAAGGGTCATGTCACCTACTTCTTACCTTCCCTACTCCTATCTGACCCAAAGCTTCATCCAAAAGGAAAAGTGACCATGGCTAAAGTGCTGTCCTCCAGGGGACAGCAGTTACTCACTTGCAGGTAAAGATAATGCTAGGGACACAAAAAATAGAAAAAGACTCAATTTATTAGGTGGCCTTTAAAGCTAGAATTTCAAAAGTTTATTTCTCGTTGAGTTTAATTTTTTTCAACTTTTCAATGCATTGCTCCTCCCTGAATAAAGGACAGGAAAGTCCAGTCTCATCTCAGAATAAACAGTATAGCAACAAATAGTGCTCCACACTACACAGAGGTAGAAACAAATCCTCATGTTGGCTGAGGCAGGTTTGAAGGAGGTGAGGGAGGTAAGGTAAGAAGGAGAGGATCTATCAAAGTGAGAGGACGCTAATACTTTCAAAATAAAGAGAATAAAACTAAAACAGCATTATCAGCTCACGTGAGAAAGCTAAATCTTCTCAGGATGTCACACTGAGTAGTTTTCGCTCTGTTTTATATGTTAAAGACCCATGTGCAGTTTATTGTTTTAGTGAAGTAGATTCCTAAATTAAATGAAAAAGGTGGGGGAAGAGGAGGTTGTTTCTAGTTTTACTTGGCAAAGTAGAAGAAGCCCTGGACTCAGAAGTGGAAGGCTTAGGCCCAAATCCACACCCTTCCTGGTACCGGCCAAGTGCCCTGGACAGTCACTTTAATACCCACCCATCTCCTTCACTGGGTGTTTGTGGCAGCCCTTTGCAAGCACGATTGAAAATTAAACCCTAATACCCTAACCCAGTGGTTCTCCAACTTGAGTGTGGTCAGAATCACCTGGAGTGACTGGTTAACCACCCCTTCCCCTCAAAAGGTTTGGAATGAAGCCCAGGAACTTGCATTCCTAACAAGTTCCCAAGTACTGCTGCTGCTGGTGTGGGGACCACTCCTGGAAAATAAATGCCCCATGGAGTTCATTGTATGTAATGTGTTTTTCTCCTCCGCCTCTAGAATGGTAGTAGTTGGGTATCATCTTCGGGATTATGGAAAAAAAAATTAGTCACTGAAATTATTTTCTGTAAGACCCCAGGCTGACTGGGAGGATCAACGAGAAGAAAAGATCGGAGGTGTGTTCACAACTATGAAGCAGCATAAAGGTATAATAAGCCTTTGTAACAATCAACAATCTGTTGATGAATCTTCTCAAATTTGCTCTTTTGTTTTACATTTTGACTCTCCTGAATTTCTTTGTTTTGGAAGAAGTGGTTCTAGAACATGAGCCATGAGTCAGAATCACCTGCAAAGCTCCTTAAACAGATTGCTGGGTGGCTGGGCCATCCAGTGAATCTACTTCACTCCCAGGCGCAGCCTCTGGGTAAGACCCGAGAACCAGCATTTCTACAGGTGGTACTGATGCTGTAGAAACCATATTTTCAAACACCAGGTCTACTTCTCTCAGCTTTCTTTGTTTTTTTATTTCTGTAGCCTCTAGTCCAGAGGTCAGCAAACTATGACCACCTGTTTTCCTAAACAAAGTCCTATTGCATCACATGGTACCCACTCATTGATGTATTATCTGTGGCTGCTTTCAAAGTACACTGTAGAGTTGAGTGGTTGCAACAGACACTGAATAGCCTGCAAAGCCTGAAATATTAAGTCTGGTCCTTTGTAAGAAGAGGTTGGTCAACCCCAGCTCTAGTCTTTTTTCTCTCCATAAACATATTTATTAACCATTTTCTATGAATAAGGCACTTAATATATTTCTTTATATTTTACCTTTACAATCATATACATGGATTCTGGGTCCCTTTTAAATCATAGGGTCAAATAATTTGCCCACAGGCACACAGAATCTAGATCGGGACTGGCTACATAGGTGGAGCCCAGAGCATCATGAAATCATGAGGCCTCTTATTCAAATATTATAAAGAACTGCAAGATAATGAGAACAGAGTATTCAATCAGGTGTGAGGCCCTGGGTGGATGTACAGGTCACATGCCCATGACCCGGGTGGATTGCCCACGCCTGACCCTGCTGGCTCTGCCATGGCTGAGTCACCAGTTTAATCCCCCTTGGTTAACATGCATTGAAGGTGACGTACCGCCATTTAACTTTGCAGATGAAATCTTCTTTCTTGGAAAACCACTCCAAGTCTATTTCCAGCATCCCTGTATTATAACCATCCCCGCCCCCGCCCAAACCCCAAATACAATCTCTTTGGAGAATAAATGCATTTCTGTATTCCTGCAAGAGCTTGGCACCTGGAAGTCACTCAATAAATATGATTATTTAAAGAAAAATTGTTCCCGTGTTCTAGAGAGGATTTAAAATAGCTTTTCCATAAATTATTGCTGGAATAATAGATATCAATAAAAGTTCAAGTGAAGAAAGACATTGTAGGGATTACTGTTACAATGTTACAAAAAAAGAAAACTGGGCAATAAAGACATTATGCCTTATTTTGCCATCATGCAGAATTTCATGGACATCGCAGAATAGGAGCCAGTGTCTCCCAACGTGAGACCAGGGCTATTTTCCCAAAATCCCAGCAGAGAGCATTCCTGTTTGGGCATCCCCTCAGTACTGAGGTGTAAATGACAGCAGTTCAACAGCATGTGCAAAGCAGAGCCAATAATCATTTTAAAGAATACAGCATCTCAGGTTACTTGATCTCCATACCCACTGAGCATTTAATCCTATCCAATATTTTGCAATCACTTCCTCTAATTACAGAGAAAACACATTGGAGTAATGTGCATGCTTGGGAGCACCCCCTTCTGTTTCCTTCTTTCTGTTTAATCGAGAATTTGAATCACTTTTTAGACTCTTGATCCTAAGAGGAATTAACTCTGTTCTGACTCCTCATGGTAAGACTCCTTGCAGTAGAACCTGGAGCCATTTCATGGAGACTGTGAGGCAGGCTTCTTACAGCAACTCAGGAAACTGGGCCCCTGGAGACCACGCTCTTCTAGCTAATATTCTGAAGACATAGACCTGAGAGCCCTGCATCAGGTTTACATGGAGCGCTGGTTAAATTTCTAACTTCCTGGGTCTATTCTAGCCATACTAAATTGGAATTTGGAGACAGGAAATTCTTCTATCTGTCGGCCTATATCTCTCTTATCTTTCGTTTTTAATAATTATTTTTTTATGTTTAAAGTACTACAAATAGTAGTACATATGTCTCCTTTGTTTCCCCCATTGACCTCCCTCCCAGCCTCCCCTACCCCTGAGCACATGCCCTCACTTGCCCCTCCCAGTGTCTTGTATCCACTAGTTATGCTTATATCCATGTGTACAAGTCCTTCGTTTGATCTCTTACAGCCCCCAACCCCCAACCTCCTCTGCTGCCTTCCCACTGTATTTTGACAGTCTGTTCAATGCTTCTTTGCCTCTGTGTCTATTTTTCCCCCATTTCTTTTCTTTAAAAAATCTTGCCTCTACAGACTAGAAATAAACATGTAACAAAAAATGTTTGAGTCCCAATTTCAATATCCAACAGTTCTGAGTCCCAATTTAAATGTCAAACAGTTCCTTATGTTTACATGTCAGCAATGATATCTGGATGGTGGACACATGGTGGTAATACAGGTCCGAACCTCTCCGATTTGGTCCTAGGCAACCTGCAGCGATACACAGCTGCTGATATGTGCATCTATCTATCTTTAAGTTTCCCAAGAGATCATCATGTGTACCAAGTGAGAACCAAGGGGCTAGCTGTCCACATCCTCAAAGTATCTTTATATTTCTGTGTTACCTCCAGGCAACTCACTAGGGGTTAACACAATACCTGAGTGTAAAGATGATAACATAAATATATAGGATCCATTAATGATGTAACTAAAAAGGCCCTTGGTCACTATGGCTCATTGCTGTGGGATCCACAAAGAATGTGGAGGGACAATGAGGTGGGCATCTCTACACCTGTAGTCATTCCAGGTCACAGCCAAAGGTGCCCATCTGAGTTTCCAGTTGGATTTCTGCTCCTCAGAAGTCTCAGCACTAGGACTATGATGCACCCACTGGCATTTCTGCAACAGCCGTACTGCCAATATTTTGACGTACTGTGCTCCTGTCACACTGGTATATATTACAAATCTCCATGTTTTAATATCCAAATTATACTGATTCAGTACACCCAGAAGTGTATTAAGATCTGTTCTCAGGTCATGGGTCTTATTTATTGTTCAGTGAATACGGTAAGGCTCACTCAGAGAAAAAGCCCACAGCACAGGACAGACTATCTTCCACAATCCTTCCATTTCAAAAGGTCACCTCATTCTACCGCCCTCACGCTCTCTTGCTCATATGCTGCCAGCTACACATCGGCTCACTCTTTCCTTTCTCCCTCGTCTCTGAGCGCCGGAACAGTGGTTCCTGGTCCTCCCACCTCTCACAGACACACCCGCAGTGTTTCTCACATGACTCAATTAATGCTAGAAACTGTGAGAGATGATGGCCCTGGCTTGATTCTAGGAACTCATCAGTAAAATGAGCGCTGTGTCCCAGGCCACCTGCTGGGAGGAATACAGATTTGTAACATACCTTTCATCAGCCCGGGGTCGCTAAATAGGGCAGACTCTTCTCAGAGCCTCCATATGTTCAACTTACAGGGCTCAATAGAAGCACCATATTGTCCTCACAGAAGCTTTAGATTCTCACCCTTTCTCATGCACACAAAGTCCCAGACTGTTCTTTCTCAAACACAGCGATGCCCCAAGGCGCCAGCTTACAGCTGTGATAGGGAAACAGCCCAAGGTGAGTCTCATGGCCACAGACTGGGACTGAACTCAACAGTTTGGGTTTTAAATGGCCCCAAATGGACCTTCTACAACTTAAAAGCAGAGGAATGCAGGGACTCTGCAGGCTCAAACCCAGTTGTAACCTCCACAGTGCTTTTCTGCAGCAAGACAGGAAATCCAAAATTAGGAGTGCACAGCTGCCCAGACAGAAGCGAAGGCCCAACAGGAGTAAGCCGCACGCTCTGGGCGACAGCTGGGTAAACATGTCTGATAAAGCCTCACAGTTTTGATAGAAGCTTCTATGCCTGTGATGGGACAGTGTGGTGGATTGATGGCTGCTTGAAATCTGTAACCACAGAGTGTTGAGTAAGGACATAGACAAACTGCGGCAGAAGAAGAGAAACACAAATAAGGATGGTACTGACAGCCGTGTGACATAAGAGGAGGAAGCACATGGGTACTTAGCCTGGAGAATCAAAACTTGGATGTAGAATGGGGAGAAGCAGGAATGCCCGTTTTCTTCATAAACATCAAGGACCAAGCCCGAAAAAGGATTAGCCTCGCACTGCACGTGCAGTTCTAGTGGTAGGAATAAACTAATGGGGGAAAGATTCTAAGAGACAGGTTTCAGCTAAACAGAGAGTGGTTTTCTAAACATCAGATCTGCTCAGAAATGGAAGAAGCTACTGGATATTTTAGAAGGGGTAGAATTTTGTCACACACCATTCTTCATTAGATGGAAAGTCAGGACAGTGGACTTCCCAGATATCTTTCAAGTCCAATTCCAAGATTGTGTGTGCTGAGAGCCTGCTTCCCACCATCTTCCCCATTCCACCCTCCTTATCTCATCTGCCAGGAGCAGGGAGTAAAAATCTGTAGAAGTAAGAGGATCAAATGTTACAACTAAGGAACACCCACAAAGCCCTACCGTGGGTGTAGAGTCCTTTCCAAACCTTTCACATATCATGGAATATGTGCAGGGAGGGTAGGGCGACAGAGAGGAAGAGGGAATTGATTTTTACCTTGCTAATATATTAAATATTATACCAAATCTCTTTAAAGCAGATCTTTGGCTTTGCCACTTGATATTATTAATAGCTTCTAATGTATCTAAAGTGTATTTCTCTTTGGCTGAAATAAATAAAACTAAATATTTTTCATTCCCCTGGATACAAAGTCATTTAGGCCTCAAATTATATGCCAAATGCTACATGTTAAGTTTATAAGCCATCCTAAAATTCTCAGCCACTTGAGAAATAGTAATTTATGAAGAAATTATATCCTAACATCATTGCTAACTTCCCACTTGGGAGGCAGCATGTGGTTGTGGAAAGAGCACTCCTGTGTGAGTCCACCTATCTTCCCCAAAGACTTGCTGTGACATTCTGGAAGCCATTTCACTTCCTCCACTGAAGGTTACTGCCATTTTATGACTCAACCATAATCATCCAACAGAGAAAACTGGACACCATTTGAATTATATTTGAGGCCCTAACTTATAAATATATTGTTAATCCTCACCCAAGGATATTTTTACATTGATTTTGAGAGAGAGCGAGGGGGAAGGAGAGAGGGAATTGAATCCCTGGCCCTTCAGTGTGTGAGCTAACACTCTAACCACTGAATTTTTGGGGTGACACTGGTTAACAAAATACAGGTTTCAGGTGCACAATTATAGAACACATCATTGATGCACTGTATTGTGTATTCCACTACCCCAAGTGAAGTCTCTGTCCATCATCATTTATCTCACGAAGAACCACACTTAGAGAAGAACAGATTCAAAATTCATGGTATTTTCTGCTGGCCTTAACTTTTTAAAATATACTTTTATTGATTTAAGAGAGGAAGGGAGAGGGAGACAGAGATAGAAACATCAGTGATGAGAGAGAATCGTTGACGGGCTGCCTCCTGCACACTCCACACTCGGGATCCAGTCTGCAACCCAGGCATGTGCCCTGGCTGAAAATCAAACTGTGACCTCCTGGTTCATAGGTCTATGTTAAACCACCGAGCATCAGTGGCTGGGCTGCTGATCTTAATTTTTCAAAATTCTTAATTAAAGACTTTTACCTAAAGCATCTTGTGTGAAATAATAGATTTTTTAGTTATGTTTATAACACTGAGCTGGGCCTCAATTGTTTTTGGTTCTCAATAGTTAAAATCTATTTAGATTCTCTTGATGGTCCTTTGTTGATTCCTAGAGATTTTTAGAGTGTGCATGCCTCATTCTTAGACATGTTTTAATTGAGAAAAAAAGAGAGAAATGCATTTTTTTCAAAAGCCTATAATGATTATAGAAATAACCATGGAAGGTTACTATTTTTTCAGTCTACAGTCTACACATCATATGGACATAACTGACAGAAATTATATATGCCTATAATTAATCAACATAATAATTTTTTTTTCTCCTTATATAATGATTTTTAACTGAGCACCAAGGGGATCTTTTCAGCATGCAAATGAAATTCCATGACAATCCAATGAGCCCAATATTACTCTTCAATTAAGGGCACTGCAACGTGGAGGGGTAAAAAGAAAAACATGATCCCGGCAAGATCACCAGCAACACAAGTCTAGACATTCCCTGTTTCCTAGGAAGGCCAACTGTAAGTTTCCTCTGGGAGGAATATGTAAAACAAATTTCTATTTACAATTGCTTCCTGCATGGATGGCTAAATTGAAGTCATTTTGCCAAGCTTCACAAGAAAAAGAGAGCAGCATTTCCTGAATTCTCTGGCTGGTTCTGGCAAACAGCTGGGGAGAGAGGAAGTGACTTGCTTGAGGTGATACCTTAAGAATCTATGAGCCTGCTGAATAGAACATCAATTGTAATTGGAAGAGCTTTTTATTTTTTATGTTAACCCTCAAATATCTCTTTTTTTTCTCTAAGGTTCTTTGCTAAGGTTCTTTTGCTTAAGGTTTCTGCTAAGTTGCAAGTATGTCCTCACTGGCTGCAGGTCAAGGGGGTTTCTGAAACTTCAGTGTGCCCTACAAGCTCTTTAAAGAAAGGAATAAAGTATGGCATACACAATACATAGGGCAGAACTCTCAAACTCCACTGACCATAAGAAATGGTAAGAAATAAAAATTTCATTGTAACTCTGTACACACAAACCAGGATATATTTGTGTATTTCACATGCAATAAAATGAGTTTTATGAAACAAAATACTAAGTAGGATGAATTTTGACCTCCCTCCCTCTTTTTCCCCTTCTTTCTCCCTTCTTCTCTCTCCCTCTTTTTCTTTTCCTCCCTTATTTCATTCTTCCCTATCCCTCTTCCCCTTCTTCCTTCCTTGCTTTATTAGTAACCTACTAAATTAAATTCATGCCCTAGCCGGTTTTGCTCAATGGATAGATCATCGGTCTGTGGACTGAAGGGTCCCTGGTTCCATTCTGGCCAAGGGCACATGTCCATGTTGCAGGCTCGATCCCCAGAAGAGGAAGGGGAGGGGCATGCAGGAGGCAGCCAATCAATGATTCTTAGACATCATTGATGTCTCTCTCCCTTCCTTTCTGAAATCAATAATAAAATAAAATAAATCACAATAAGCTAATGGATCATTACTCTCAATTTGGGGAAATACAATACAAAACTAAACATCTTATATTAGGAACAAAAGTGAGCAATTTTTTTTACCACTACATGAAAGACAGTGGGATAAGGAGAAAACCCTGATCTGGCAGCCAGGAGACTGACTGGGGGTCATTTCGACTGACCATGCATTGTGCACACTTAGAAAGCAGGATGAAGGCTCTGGGCCAGAGGATCTGTTTGAATATCACATCTCCCAGTTATAGTTGTGTGAACTTGAACAAATTACTGAACCTCTCCATGCTTGAATTTCCACATCTCTCAAATGGAACACTCATAGGCCCTCCCCTGGAGGATCATTAAGATGATTTGGTGAGTTAGGAAGAGTGCAATGAACAGCGCCAATGCCTGGCCTCCAGGAAGTATTCAGTAAATGCTATCTGATATATTTTTTAATTGAGGTAATAGCATCTGTCCTAATCGTCCAAACTTTTCACTTAGGTATTTTGTTTGTTTTTAAGGATATGAGAAGGAATGGAAAGGAGAGAGATGACTTAAAGTTGTTCTGGGAAAAGGACTGGTGATGTCATTTGACCACAAGCTCTTGTTGAGCTAGCAGTGGCTTCTAAAGTAGTCATCATAATCCTAGATGGCTGAAGTTGAAGTAGAAAATGTCAATGGATACTGCTAACACACCATACTGGTCATGGCACAACTAGAATACTGTGTCAAACTCTGAGGACCTTACTTAGATTCATGGAGATACCAGGAGTGTCTATTATAGGGAAAGGTGAACAGAGCTGGGGAGAAGGTAGAGATGTAACATTTAAGGCTTGACTGAGAAAACAAGAGGTGTTTAACTTGGAGGTAGAAAGACTTAGGGAGCCTCGACACTGCTTTCAAATGGTTGAATACTTATTGTAGATGAGGAAAAGAAATTTGCGTAGGAGTTACCATAGAACCAGTAGTTAGGGGTTTCAGTGAAATCTAATTGAACTCTATATAGAGACTTATTTCCAAACGATAAAAGCTGTCTAGCCACAAAATCAGTTGTTTGGCCCCCTAGGAAGCTCTCCATCACTGGAAACATTAAAGCCGAGATGAGATGACCCAGTAGGTAAGCCTAAATGAATTCTTGAATTGGTAGCAAGATCAAATCAGACAGAGCCTCTTTTATAGCTAAAATTCCCACATATAAATGGATTTTAAAAGGCCCAAAACTATGTATATATGCAGTGACATTACTTCAATGCTAGATGCAGCTGTCTGAGCCCCTAGAAAGTCTGTGTACGTCCTCCAAAAACATTTTGCTTTCCATCCCTAACTCCTGTATTATGACCAGTCCTAAAGTTCTTTTTAAAAATATATTTTATTGATTTTTTTACAGAGAAGAAGGGAGAGGGATAGAGAGTTAGAAACATCAATGAGAGAGAAACACTGATCAGTTGCCTCCTGCATACTCTCTACTGGGTATGTGCCCAAAACCAAGGTACATGCCCTTGACCAGAATCGAACCCGGAACCCTTGAGTCTTCAGGCCAATGTTCTATCCTTTGAATCAAACTGATTAGGGAGACCTAAAGTTCTTGATTGAAACCAAATGTGGGCACCTGACTAACACCTATAGACAACACAGCTAGATCTGTGCAATACAACTTCCTGTCTACAGTGAAAAGCCAGTGGGTTTTTTTGTTTTTTCTTCTAGTCCTTTAATAGCACACAAACAATTTAGAGACAATGTGGGCTCTGTGTAAACTCCTCACTCCCTCTCATGCCTAAAAACTGTCAAAATGTTTAAATGTAAAAGGATTACCCAGAATTCATTTTATGAGATTTGAGCTTAATTTCTGCTGTTTCTTTTTACACTAGAGTACCCATGGTTCCCTCACCCCTCAGATTTGAGTCTGGGATTCTCATCTCGTAGGTGGGTTTGATTAATATGTCTGTCGATCATGTGCAAACTCCTTTGAGAAAATGAAAAGCAATGTTCAAATGTTCAAAAATAATGTCTTTTACAGTTATCATCTCAAGACGTCCAAGATAAAAATCTCTGTGAAAAACACATGTGACCTAAAGAAAAAGAAGAAGAAAAAAGCCTCCATTCTATAGAACCAAGATGTCTTGGTATTTCTGAAGCAGGACTCTAAAACAGTCAGAAAAAAACAGGGAAGGAAAAATGGAAAGAGACATGACTTGGGGTAGTGAACACACAATACAATACAGATGATGTATTATAGAATTCTACCCCTGCAACTTATATAATTTTATTAATCAATGTAACCCCAGTAAATTCAATTAAAAAATAAAGAAAAAGAAAAAAATGGAAGCCTAAGCTATAGTCCAAAAAATCTGATAAGTATTTATAGCCAATTGGGATCACTGAGGCCTCAAACACATCTTTTTTTCTCAAGAATAGGGAATTTGTAGCCGGTTACAGTAACCTTGGCTCCTCCAGTGAATAGACCCACTCATGACTGTTTTAGGAGCCATGGTGGAGCAAAGCCTGATTATTGAACTTTGCCTCAAGGCAAGGTGGATTATAATGAGGCCTCATCTATTTAACTCTTGTCTTATGCTCATAGGTAGCTGAATCGGGAGGATGACAAAATTAAGACTATATGTGTGCTTATTTAATGTCTTCCTCTGGTCTTGGTGTTACTGCCTATCTCTGCTCCAGGGGATCAGGGATCATGTTGTACTATAAAATGTCTACTATACTGTCGGGCCCAGAATAGAAAATACATGTGTATTATAAATTCTCTCTCCCTTCTCCATCAAAATCCTCCCCCATCTTCAAGATCCAAGTCATGCTACTCTGCTTCTGAACACTTTGTGATGTGACAGGTCCTGGGGATTCCCTATTATATAAAATTGTGTTCACATCTGTAAAGAAAATGCCAGGGTATTGACCTTTTCTACCCTTATAATAACTAAATCTAAGGAAAGCAAACAAATAAATCAAGACTCTATTCAACTGCAGGTCTGCATCTCAAACTAGTTTCTTTGGTTGCCTGACAAACAGCAGGCACTTAATACAATTTGCTGACTAAATATTTGTAGCTAAAATGTAGATTAAACATAGACCATCAAATATATGACTGTGTATAGTGCTTTTGCTTTATTTCTTTTGTTGTGATGTGCTTCTCTTTCTTGTCAAATGTTTTGGCATTCTGTATTTGCCAAGAATCCTATACTTGAAATCAGAAGACCATGCAAATCCAAAATGTAAGAAAAAGTGGGTAAGTTATAGTCTGTAGGTCACCTCTTCACCTTCCTTCTGCCAGTTGTATGCTTAACTACTTTGAGGACCCCTAAATAAATAAAACATAAAAATAAAGTCTATTCATTAAAAGAGGAAAAATGGCATATAACATCTAATAATAACTTGATGATATATTATTATTTTAATAGGATCCACAAAAATATCTCAAAATGCTACATTTTTTTCACCTCTAAGAAGTTTCCTATGGAAGTGGCTTCCCCATCTTAGATGAAAAAAACCCCAATGCAGAAGAATCTAGGAACATATGGAATCAATAGCCCTTCTATGTTTTATGAAGGTGTTCCTATCCTACTTTTTACATAAAGATTTATTACAACTAAAATAAGAACACATAAAATAATGAATCCTCCATTAAATTTTGAGGAAAAGTAAACTATTCAATTAAAAGTGAGAATATTTTCAGAGAAATCAGAATTTCAGAATAATTTTTAATGGCCAATTATTTGCTAAAGCTGTGGAATGGGGCTTCTCCACATAGATGGCAATGAATTATCAACATCTAAATTTTCAAGCCCTTGCCTGTCCCTTCTATGTGTACACAGACATTTGGATATGAAGTCTGTCCTGGGTTAACTGTATATCAAAAGGCCCCATCTCAACAGTTTAATCTAGCAATCTGACAGGACTCTCACTGCAGAACGTAGCACTTGAGAATCTCAGTGTCAGCTCTTTTAAGAGGATGGTCAGTGCATTCATACCTGGGAGACTCTGTAATTCCCTCTTAATGATGCTCAGAGATGGGTCTCTACAGCAGACAATGACCTAAGCAGCTACAAACAGTATTCTAAAGACTCCAGTGTATACTCATCAAATGACTGGAGCCAAACTGAGCTCCAAAGAAAATGAAAACAATCTAACAGATCAAGTATTTTATTTTATTTTATTTTATTTTATTTTATTTTATTTTATTTTATTTGGGGGTGGCTGTTTATTGGTTTTAGGACAGGCTTGAATAGGGATGATAAATAAGTGTTCAATGAGAGCTCTTAATCTCTTAGAGGATGAACGAACATCTAAGTACAAAGTACAAATCACTGTTCACTTTTTTTCTTCCAAAATAAAAAAAGGATGAGAGATAGAAACTGCTTTTTGCTAGTGAGAGATCAGGTGTGTTGACAGTACACCTCACACTTCTGGGAGGGAAGCAGTAGGCACTACCTGGGACACAGACCAAGCTATCTCTCTAGTCCTTAAGAAGAAGGTCTTAGAATGAAAGAAATTAGCTGACTTGACTTCCAGGAAGGATTGTTTGTCAACTATTTCTAGACACTCTTTCTTTGCACCTTTCTCTTGAACATCCAATTCCCTCTCCATTATTATCTAGGCTGCAAACCTCTGGATAAGCTGCCAATGGCATCAATGTTATTAATCTTCAGTGGCCTTATCAATGACAGTCACTGCTCATAAAAGTTCACACAAGGGATACACATAATAGAGGGGCATTAGGCCTTGAGTAGACAATGTAAGTCTGAGGAAATGAACAGGCTGGTTGTCACTGTTTTAATAAAGGCACAAAGCTCTTTTATCTGCTATATAACTTTTTATTTTGCACCAAAGTGAAGTCTATTGCTTTTGGTACCAATTAAACTCATAAGACTTCAAGAAAGATAAATCTTTAGTTAAAGAACAGAGAGAATAGAATCAACTTTGAAGTACTACTTCTTGACATCTTATAAAAAAGGTTCCCCCAAGCACTGACCAGAACAAAGGGACCCATATGTGACATCTGATGAGCTGTTCAGACTATACCTTCACATAGGTGGCGCTGACTGGCTCACAGGGAGGTGAAACCCTGGGTCAGAGTTGTGTTCACTCTCCTCCTCATCAACTGAAGTGCATGGCTTCAGGCTGGACCTGTACAACTCGACTATCGGTGGCAGCTTGATGTAAAAATTGGTCCTCTTTCCTGTCAAAATAGGACCAGTATCCTGGACTAGTCCAAGGAGGATGGGGTGATTGGCCTGCCTTTCAACTGGAATGAAGACTGGATACTCCTAATATGAGCCCAGAAAATGATATTCCTTCCGTGTTAGTCCATATCTCTTCTAGTTTGGGTCTATTATCTTGCACCCCAGTACCTTTACCTTCCTCTTACTGTGCGCTTGGGTATTGGAGCCTGAGTCCCTGGCATTCAAGTTTGGATGTCCTCTGCCACTCCTCTATGTGATCTTTGTTTGACCACTTATGTCTAGACCTTTGACATCCTCCTGTTCTGCACCTGCCTAGGTAAGCTCTGGGCTTCCTGGACCCTGTTGGCCCCAGGCTCATTATATTTTCTGCCCATACCTTGTCCTGTTGTCAGTGGTCAGAACATTTTACCCATTCTGGTTGCTCACCTTAAAATAACTGATCCTAGCCATTCCTCGTTCCTGTCTTCTTATCCTGAAGACCTGCCACAGCCCTTGGCCTCGGCCTCAGCCTTTGCACATTCCTCTCTGCTTTTGCACCACTTGAATGCAGCTGAGAACAGGGGAAAGCCCTCTGATCTGTCATCTCATTATCAGAGCAGCTTTTTTCTGCCCTAAGGGTAGGCGTGTCTAGTCACGAAAAGAATTCCCAGGTAATCTTATGCACACTCAGAATAGCTAGAGAGAGCTGTACACACCTGGTAGGCTGGATGGGTGTGCCAACCAGGAGACCGGGGACTTCCCCAACTGTGAACAGCAGCCCATTGGATGAAGGAGGTATAATTTCTGTGTGTGAATGACTTGTGGCCTCAGATGAATGGCGCTGGATTCTCTTCAGTCATCAAACACTTTCTAAAGGCCCACTGGGTGCCAGGTACTGCATGAGGTCAGAGACTTAAAAAGCCTTTTTTAAAAATGGGCACCTACCTTGTATCAGGCCCTTTACATCGATCTTTCTAACCCTTCCAGTAACACTCTAAGGGAGTTTATTTCAGGTCCCCCCTTGACAAAGAAGAAAATAATTTTCTCAAGATTGTACACCAACTACAATCAAGAATAAAATTCAGCCAAAACCGGTTTGGCTCAGTGGATAGAGGGTCGGCCTGCGGACTGAATGGTCCTGGATTCAATTCCGGTCAAGGGCATGTACATTGGCTGCGGGCACCTCTCCAGTAGGGGGTGTGCAGGAGGCAGCTGATGGATGTTTCTAACTCTCTATCCCTCTCCCTTCCTCTCTGTATAAAATCAATAAAATATATTTTTAAAGAAAGACTAGAACTCACACTCATATCGTTCTCCCCTCAAACTCCACATTCTTCCCAAATACCCCATGGTAACACTACTCACATATTTACTAATTTATTCATTCACTGAGAAAGCGTTTCTGGGAGCATACTGCAAGTCTGGGTTTCTGGTAGGTTCACAGAGTGAACACAACCTGCAGCGGAAATTAGAAGATCACTTTGGAGGAGTTCAATGGGAAGCTCTTTAGGGCTTTAGAAAGCTGTCATTTATGTGCGACAGCTTTTAATTAATATAAAGATAACAGTAAGAGGTTCAGTCCGGTAATCTTTCAAAAGGAGAAGCAGTTGCCAAGTTTATGAAACTCTCAGAGATGAGGTTTTCTGCATAGTTCTCATGGGCACTGAAGTGTATGAAGAATTGGATACACTTGAAAAGCGACAGGGCTCTTCCTGCAGAGGCACCTATAGAGACCAGAGGGCTACGCATTCTAACTACCCTCTTTTTATTTTAAATTAAAACCAGTTCTACACAGGAGTATAAAAGTACACTATCCAACTAGGAAAACTATATAATCATCAAAACCAGAAATGCAAAGGCTTTGATCCAAGTGGGTTGAGGAACATCCTAGATAGAGTAAAAAAATATGTAAGTAGTCAACGCCCCAAGCAATGAGCTATGGAAGGAAACGTTATGACTATTCTTAAAAATCATCATTTTTATTCTCTACAACCCCTGAGAGTCTGATCTCTACAAGAATGGGAAAGAATGAAATGGAATGGAAAAGGTTAAAATATCAGAACTGGAAAGCTCCTTTGGCATCTTGCACGCACACCCCTCCATTTGGAAGCACACCCCTCCATTTGGTACAGAAAGGAACTGAGACACGACATGACTGGCACTGTATGCATGGCTGCCAGAGGTTCAGATGGAAGGCTAATGGCTGATTTGATTGCACTTGCACTAAACAGTTATCTGAGCCCATGAAGAAACTGAAATACACACCTAGGCACTGACCTCATGGCCTGAGAGACTCGCATTCCCCAGGTCAGTTATTTTGGGAAAGACCTCTTCCGGATGCCAGCAGGGTCTAGTGTAAAGGGCTGGGGAAAGTTTTATATGAACAAGAGTATGTATCATCTTCTGGCAAACATAAACACTATTTCCCTAATGGCATACTTGTGAATAACTCAGAGTTGCTGAGGAGATTCCAGTTCCATTTCCCAATGACCTTTTGCTTTTTTTTTTTAATTGAAAAACGAAATGCTCGTAATCAGAAATATATATTTATTTACCAGTTGGGTAATCTACAGAGAGTACATCTTTTAGAGGAAACAAATACGGGCACTTTCTATAAGTCGCTAAATCACTAAGAACTACCACACCCACCTGCTCTCTTTGTATTTACATCCTGGGGCGAGACTGGTTCGCAACACCACACAGGTTTCAAGCATACAACTCAGTAAAACATAATCTGCACACTGCATTGCATCAAGCTAAGCCTCTTTCCATCCCCATTTACTCCCTGTTTGCCCACTTTTTCTGGTTTCTGAACCTACAGTGGGTTTTAAAGTTTCTTCACTGGGACCCAGTGCTACCATTAGAAGGACCTGCTGAGTCCTTCACCTGCGCAGAGTGTTTGCTTACAAGAGGTTGCAGGGAAAGAGGAGACACATGGGGTGCAAAGACTTGGAGAAATGCTAAGCTGAAGAGTGTTTATATTTACATTTACTGAGAAAGTACATGGTTCCAGGTGAAGCGCTAGGTCCCTTACATTTTTCCTTAATTATTCTTACACCCTGTGAGGTGAATATTGCTCCCTACATTACATGCATGAGAAAACTGAGGCTCAGACAGGTTATCTAACTTGAACACAGTCACAGAGTTTTCAAGTACAGAAGCTGAGATTCATTTTCAGGTCTGGTACCTGCCTTCCCATCAGATGCCACTCAATAGCACCCAGAGACTGGGTGCTAAAAGGCACCTGGGAACAGGTTTCCAATGCTGGGAAGCACCTTCCGAAGAACTGGAGTGGCCCTTCAACCAACTTGCATTGCTTTTAGTTTTCCTTTGGGGAATAATTAGTTTAGGGTAAATTCTAAATCTTCTCTTCTATAGGTAACATGGAAATGTACAGACATGCCACTGGTACACAATACCACTACCCTGTGTCTTTCAACATGCAGTCAAGAGAGCAAAGAGCAAAGGGGAAAGGGGCTTTAGAGTCTGAAGGTTTTAGTGAATCCTTGTTGTCAGTTTACCACTAAACTGCTGGGGACATTGAGCAAATCACTTAATCTGCTTCAGTCTCTACCTTTTCTTCTATAAATGTAGGTCATTATCCTCCAGTATTACACATGTTTCTGGTGCCAGGAAGTATAAGAAGGCATACAAAACTGCTACCCAAATATAAGCTGTTTTATTGCTTTGTATCCTGTCTATGGGTTTAGAGAAGGACCCTATTCATTCCATAAGTGCAAGGAATGAAATGCCTTCTTGAAAAGTCTCTGTGGCCATAACTTTTGGCAGATGGTCCTGTAGCTTGTAGAGAGCCAGTTAATGCACAGCATCCTGATTAGCTAATGTAGACTGATGCATATTCAAGGAAAGTGAAGTCACTAATATTTGCACGAGGGCCAAGTATCTTAAAACCCTGAATTGTTTATGGCATAATGAAAAAAGGTATTATGGAGGAAGATGGGGAGGAGTATTTGCTGCAAGGGGAGGGTTTATTCTCATGGCTGAGCTATGTTAGTGATTCCGAGCCCCAGTCTCCAGGGGCAAGGCGCACAATCACAGCCACTGAGACTGCTTTTGACCTTGGAACAGCTCCCCTGCTCATGGTAGTGCCTTGTCACCAAGCTAGGGCTGTCCTCTGGGTTCACATGTGAATCACCTGCAGTCAAGGAGGTCCCTGAATCCCTTCCAAGCCATGCTGAGGAGGAGGCCAGATGTGGCAGCTCCCTTTGCCACTGGTGGTGGGTAACTGATGCTCAGTACACATGGCAGGATTTGATGCTCTCACCTCCATTGAATGCTTACTAGTTAATCTTGTGATTTCTGAGGGCTGTTTCTGTCCCTGGGGGTTTGCAGGAGACAAGCTCTGCTTCTTATCTGACAGTCAGGAGTTTTATCTAAACAGCTGTCATCTGCAGAATGGCTGGTGTCAAACCAAATGCACTGGTTGAAGTACATCTTTTAGAGGAAACAAACACGGGCATAGGCATAGCCACATACACAAGCAAGTGCTCACGCGCATGTACACACACACGCACGCACGCACGCACGCACGCACACACTACTGACATGATTAGGTGCAAGGCTGCTGAAACCCAGAGCATGAGCCCGCCACACTAACCTGCTACTCTATAGACCTATCCCTTGTCCATGCCTGATCTCACATCTAACTTCCTGTCTGAAACCGGCCCTGCCCTGGTGTATCGGCTTGTGGACAGGGAGTCAGCAGTGGCTGTTTTCCAGAGGGCTTGTGAGCAATGAGCACTGACTTGGAGGCACTGGCAGCTGCCTTTGAATTGGGAAGACTCCTTTCTTCCTCAGGCAAAGGGACTTTATCCTGGGCTTCTCCAAGGAGGAAGACGCAGGTTAAAAAAAAAAAAAAAAAAAGATGACACAAAGGTTGCTTGTCACAAAGTGGAGGGAAGAGAATAGCTTCCCATTGTCCTCCAGGCTCTGGCTTCAGATGACAGCTGAGCACAAGTGTAATCAAATCAGCCTTTAATTTAACTCTTCTTCTGCATCCCCAGCAGCCACACACAGCTTCCATCCCAGCTGTCAGTCAGGCCAGGCGCTCAGTAACGCCCATGATTAGCACCTTCCTCAGTCGAGAGAATCATAAACTGCTCAATGTAGCTGGAACCACACACCCATTAATTTCCACAGGGCCAAATGCAAACAGAAAATGAATGTTCCTGTACACTCTCAAAATTTTCTATTCCCTGCTCCAAAGTTAGGAGAAGGAGGGATCACCTTGTCTCTCATGATCTCTTCCCATATTTGAAATGATACGTATGCTTGACATCCAACCAAATGATTTGAAAAGGGAGACAATGAAAGCCCTTGCATCGCCCCCTTGCACTCCCCCACATCCCATTTGTTAGTATTTAGGCTTAATGAACTCTTGGTGAGTTCTCTCCTCCTTCATGTTTGTTATTATTGTTTAATGGTGATCTGTCCAAGACTCCAACATGCCAAGAAGACCTGCTCATAATCAGAAATATATATTTATTTACCAGTTGGGTAATCTACAGGGAGTACATCTTTTAGACGAAACAAACACGAGCACCTTCTATAAGTCGCTAAATCACTAAGAACTACCACACCCAGCTGCTCTCTTTGTATTTACATCCTGGGCATTCTCCAGTGAGAGGAGACACTGGGTCCAGCCTGCCCAGCCTGCTCCTGCTCCAGGATAACCTCCCTCAGCTGTGTATGAATCTGGACGGAGGGGAGGAGGCTGAGGGCTCTAAGCCTGTGGGTGCAAAAGATTCTCTACAAATGCACATTCAGAGTAAACAAAACCCATCAGGCCCCTGCAAGAGTTCGCTGCCTGATTGCACTAAACATCTCAATGGAATCTACAATTGGCAGAGTAATTGGCGTTATTACAGCTGATGGGGAATTTCTGATGCTGCCCAAGCTCTCCTTTGAAATAATACTCAGCCATTTAATTTGTCCAGCTCCCATGTAGCTGATTGTTCTTTTCTGCTGGCATTTATCAGGAATAAAATGCACAGTCTCTCCAGACGCCTGCTGGCTGAGATTTCACAGGCATTTCTTTTTCAACATTTTCCCCACTTCTCTTAGGATCCCATGTCTCAGTCACCTTTACCAAGATGCCAATGAGTTAATAGGCTTGAGGTGGGTAAACCAAACTCTGGTTTATTTTTTAGCTGTGTATTTCTAGTGCCAGTTATAGAGCCACTTGAACACTCCTACTATAAATAACATACAGCATTGGTGAAAGACACGTAACCCTACAAAGATTTGGTTGCCCTAAAAATGGCTCACAAAAGTTGACAGCTCCAAAAATAAGACAAGTAATATAGAGACATCTTCATTATAACCACAAGACCAGAAAGCATCAGAGAAATAGTTTGGATACTTGCATTTCTGTTCGGGGGATCCGTTTTCACTCCTGGTATACACATATCCCTGAAGTGGACTCTACAAGTATTTATGGAGCATCTACTTTTTGCTGGAAGCACACAGATGCTGTTTTTTACACAATGCTCAATCCCCATTCCTCACTTTGCCATTTCTGTTCCTACCCAGATGAAGGGTGACAAAGCCCAAGTTCACCAGCTGTTTTCTCACTGTCGAGCCAAGGCAGGTTTTTGAGCACAGATCTCTCATTCCCATTAGCAAGCTATCTGCCCTGTCCACACTTGGGGATGGACTACTTACCAGAGATAAGAGTCCTGCCGCCAGGATGGGTCCTACCTGTAGGTGCCATTTCAGTTCAGTGGTCCACAAAATCCAGAATCCACATCCTCCTGAATCACCCCTTGTCTCATTTTTTTAAATACAGAAACAATGAAATTTATGAGTGTAAAAGTCATTATATAAAGTCGCCTAAGTCCCCAAGCCTGCACACAGTCTCCTGATCAGTACCCATACATACGCCCTTAGTTCATTCCTCACTAATTTTCCTGGGCAGTGCATTACTGTGACTATGGTTCTTCAACAGTTGGAGCCAAAGTGATGTACAGAATTAGGCCGAGATCAGTGAACCCAAGATAGTTGGTTCAATACTCTGGTGGCTGAAAAGCTATTGATACATTTGTTTAAAATGATTTTTAATACTTTTGAGCTAGTCCTCCTCCATGGGAAAGAGATGAAATATTAATAGATGGTAAGGGAAGTAAGCAATCAATGAAGGTAGTGGTGGGTGTTCTTTTCTCCCAAACAGTCCCTCTCCATCCCTCATCCACTCTCGTCCATCTCTGTCCTCCCCATCCTCTTTGAGGGTCACTCTCGCAGGGTTGCAGTGTCTGCTTTTGCCCACTTTGACTGGCAAATGTCATCAACAAACTGATGGCAGACCAGGCAGGATCAAGATTTTTGTTTGTGGTTTATGTTTCTTTTTCCTTCTTTGCTAATCTCCAATGTAGTTATACTGTCTTGGGAAGCTGCCATTTGTGCTGTAACCATGACTTCAGTGGTCCAAGTCGAATTTCAATTACATACCTTTTAAGAACAATAAGAATTATAATAGTGTGTATTTAGGAAGTGCTTACCATATGCTAGACACTGTCCTTTGAATCCTCTTCAAAACCTCATCAGGTAGTACCCTTTCTTTCACTAATGAGCAACAAGGTCAATAACTTATGAAGGTCACACAGTATACAGCAGACCTATGATTCAAACTTATCAGTTTGAGATCAGAATCACTGCTCTTAACTCTTACATGATAAAGTAATGGGACACATTCGCTGTGCTAGTTAGTGGATACAACAGGATGGGAGAAATCTGTGTTATGTTACTAAATGAACATCAATTTTTACTATATATAGTGGTCTACAATGTCATTGAGTTTTCTTGTCTTGTGTGTCTTTGGCTTAGGACACCTGTTGGAAACATAGTTCTGCCAGAGGATCTGACACACATTTTTAGGAAGGTGGGAGATGAAGAAGGAACATTATGTGCAGAGCTGGAGAGGAGACAGGGGGCAGTCATTATCAGGAAAATATCAGAAAACCTTGGTGGAGGCTGTTGGCAAACTTGATAAAATCTCCAAACAAGCAGGTGGCTGGAAAGGTGGCCTTGAGAGCTGCAAGCTGTTCCACCAGGGGCCCCCCTCTCTTGTAAGGGTCTCCTGACACCTGTCAATTAATCCTTTTGTTTGGTATGAGATGGTTGGAAAGGGGCTGGAGAGATAGAAGGGTGGGAGAACAAGAGGGCTGAAATGTGAGCCAGGCAATAGAGTTAGAAAGAACTTAAAAAGCAAGCTTGCTTATTTGTTGGAGAGGTGGGCCTTCTTTCTCAGGAGGTAGATTTGAAACTACCTTTCTAAAGCAATTATGAAAAAGGTGCCTTCTTTCAAGTCTTAATGGTGGTCTGAGAATTTGTATTTTCTGTTTGTGAGTCATTCCTATACCTAAAACGTATAGAACAAAGTTATATATCATATTAAATGTAGACACAGGATGACTGACTAATCTGCTAATAAACACATATCTGAGATTCATCACAAAACATCAATGGCTTCGGGCTTAAAGAAGCAGAATTACAGGACGGTTTTTAAGAAGCAAAGATTGAGACCTCTTTACCAGAAGGATCGACGGGAAAAACAAGACCAGAAACTAGACACATGAAGATGGTGGAAGAAGTCACATATTAATTAAACTTTGTGAATCTCAGGGGATCACAGAAATCATCTAATTCTGCACCCTCAGAGCTAAGTTTTTTGTTTTGTTTTTGTCTTAAGTGAGGAAACTATAGTTGAAAAAGAAGAGGATGATATTCAAAGTGAATCCCCACTAGCTGTCCTTGATTCTATTCTGAAGAGCTGCGTTTAACTCATATTTTAAAAGGCTAACTCATTTTTGAAATACCCTAGGAGAAATAACTTATGATGATTCCTTTGATAAAATAGAAAAATCTCTTTGTGTACGAATAACCCTCCCAACACCCACCTATCAACTTCTCAGGCATGAACTTCTACACATTCCTTTGTTTTAAGCTGGGTCCATGTGCATGCAAGCCCTCAGATAGTGAGGATATCTTGGAAGGAACAAAATATTCACTAAATTCTAAAGAGACTTCCTATCCCAAGAGAACTTATTAAAACTTCAGAATATCCCACTGAAAGGCCAGGCACTCTGGAAAAACCTGGGGAACTTCTCTCTCTGGGACCACATACCAATGCTGGTTTTAAAGGGAAAAAAATCCACTAAAAACACTGTCAAAGCAGGAGATGCAAAGAACATATACCTGCAATATAATCTGTGGATTTCCTGCAAGAGGAATTAATAGAGTTTGGGTTTTAGTGCTGGCTTTGTGTAGACATGCGAGCAAATTATTTTTGTTAAAAATGGTCTACTTCTGTCACAGATGTCCAAGTTTAGAAAGAAAAATAATTAAGTGGGTTGCCTTAGGAATTATGGGAAAAGATTCATATTTTGTGTAGGTTTCCTACAAGTAGCCAAAAAGATACTTTTACAGGTGGATCCATTATTATTTTTTTTTGTAGAGGGAACACTATTCATAATACAAATATCTTGCCATGAAATCGCAGAAGGCAGCAGAGAAAAACAAGAGTCCAGATCCTACCCTTTTAATAAAAATAGGAAATTACATAATTAGAACAGAACATCTCAAATGGTCTTTGGTAAATGACCAGATGTTTTTTTGTGTGTGATTTTTTAATCTTCAATATACTTGAGTAAATACTATAAGGATAAGTAAGCAGGGAAATGATCACAAGCATGGATATCATGGAAACACCAAGTTGCTAGAAACATTTCTAAACTTTGTTTGTAGACGTATCTCACTGTGAGGCAGTAACACACACTTGACCGGTTGCCACTGATATGCAGTCCATGCTCTGAACAGTAGTGAATCAAAGAGCAAAGATGCATGGCAACAGATGGAAGGCAAGTTGAACTAAGGCCTCGAGAAAAACCATAGATTTACTAAGCAAGAAACTGGACTGAGCATGAAGGATTGTGGAGATCAATTTCTCTCCTGATGTCAAGGGAATTAGGTGTATAAAGCTGGATCTTTCTGGATATCTCTTAGAGTCCAGAAAGAATGCCCAGGTGTTCAACAGAGGAGGCCATGACCCCAAACACCAACACTAGCTTGTTTAAGATACTGGGCAAATCTCAACAGTTGAGTAGGACTAGCAGGGGGTGAGCCTGTAGGCTTTACTGCATCCATGCATGGCCACATTTGCTCAGCTTGGACCATGGTTTCCTCCTCTGCGAAAGGGGACGGGTTAGATGTCTGATAAGGGTGGTGGTGGTGTGGGGTTTAAATGCTGGGGGCAGGTGAAGCACATGTGCATTCCTGACACAGGGGAGACACTATTTGAATGTGAGGCCCTTTACCTTCTCTCCCTTCAGGACTTCCTCTGTATTTGTTCCAGGGTGTTTGTTTTGTTTTTGGTGTTTTTGTTTGTTTGTTTTGTTTTGTTGTTAAAGAAAATTATGAGGTTGATTTAGATCCCAAAGGAGGGGGAAGAGAGGCATCTGAAAACACCAATATCTGGACTCAACCCAGACTCATTCAATGGGATTAGGCCTGGACTTCTGTAAATTTCATAAACTCCCCCAGTAGTTCCTATCTGCAGTCCAGATTGAGAACCACAGCTCTGGGTGCTCTCTCTCTTCTTCCAGTGTTGAAATGGAGGGAGGAGGTAAGCAAGCATCATTGGTAGTAGCAGGACTTCCTTATACACTGTCTTGCTCTGGAATGGTTCTTCACCAAATGGCAAAGTAGATATTATGTCATGAATTCAAAATAAGCCAACCTGTTTTTTTTTCTTTCATTGCTGTATGTCTTAGATGAGAAACTACATGGCCAACCTCTGCCTCAGCTCAGTTTCCTCCTGTGTAGAAGGGGCAATTGCCACCAGGACTCTTCCATTGGGAGTTTGGGGCGAAAGGAATGAGAGCAAAAAAAATTCTTTGCCAAGATGGAAGGATTCAAAATGCTCTGCATTGATCCCTTCTACCACTCTAAAAATGTATTAACTGCTTTTTTCTAGAACCTGAAAAAGGTTAAGAAAATTTAGGATAATGTGCGCAGTGAGGATGAGGTTGATTTTCCTGGTCCTATCATGGCAAGTTGGGGTTTAAATGATCATAACCATGGGGATACTCTAGTTCAAGGTGGCATTACTGAAGTGGTTAAGAACAAAGATGTTGGAAGCAGACTGCCTGGGTTCCAATCCCAATTCTGCCACTTAAGGGCTTTGTACATAAGTTCCCTGTGCTTGCTTGTGATATGGAGATAGTATTACTGCTGATTTCATAAAGGCCTTGTAACAATTAAATGAGATGATGCATGTAAAGTTCAAAGAATAATTTCTCGCATAAGCACAGTTTTCCTAAATCCTCAGCATATGTACTTAGTCCAAGGTACTGTGAGCAAGTACTAACACCAATCCCTGAGCTCAGCAGGGCTGAGTGCTCTGGGAAATCCAGAGCTGCCATCTCAATCTTTACAACTGTTGGTGCTGAACTTGTAGGCCACAGGTTCCCATGTGGCATCAGATAGTGGTGGTTCTGCTGAAAAGACATGATCAACCCTAGATGAGAAAGCAACCTGGGAACTCAAAGGTTTCACACTAAAAAAACAACAACAACACAGGCTGTCAGAAGCCCCAACCTATCCAACCTGCCTTCTACTTCCCAGTGTAGGAGCACCCATCTGTAGCAATCCAAACCATGCAACACGATCCAGCCCTAGGCTACTGTCATGGCACCTTCTCTGCTTCACCCCGCCTTTTCTGATGGGAGATACGCACAGCTAGGATTTATTTCTACTCAAACTCCACAGCCCTATCTTCCTAAAAAGTAGCTTCTCTTCAGGAAATGTTTGGGGTTCTTGCATTAAAACCTTCTGAGTTAAGACCATGGAGCCCAAGATATTTTGCAGATAATTATATCCCCTGATGAACTATGAATAGAACTGATTGTGAGGCTGAGGGGAAAAAAGGCTTTGTTGAAGAAGTAAGCTCTCCTCCTTTGAACATGGTACTATTATCATACTTAACCCGGGGATGAACACTGCACCTTCTCAGGCTGCGCGTCCTCTGGTCACCCTCTGTGATAAACAGCTATCCCTATTTCTCCAACCAGCCAAGCAGCTACTGAGCCCAATGCTTCTGTCCTCATATACTTTCTCTGGCCTTTGTTCCCTTAGCAATATCCCCATAGAGACCCATGGTCAGAACTATTGCTGGCTCCTCTCTTCATTTTATCATCCTATTACCTATGGCATAAGCTTCTTGCCTCACAATTCTGGCTCTTTCCCACCCTCAGATCTTCAAGGGCTTCTACAGTCTTCATTCAGATGGATGGCAAATTCTAAACTCAATCCCAATTCAAACAAGTCAACTGTAAACTGAGATGTTATGATAATCAGAGAAATCTGAATATGAACTGGGTAATATTAAGGGATTCTTGCTGATTTGGGTAGGTGTGACAATGGCACTGACTGTGACTTTTTAAGAAGCCCTTATTAGTGAAGTTTACTTAAGTATTTATGAGTGAAATAGCATGATAAGTGGAAATTTTAAAATACACTGCCCAAAAATTAAAATCAAAAGTAAAAGTAGCTGGGAGTATTTATGAAGTAAGAATGTCAATGGTACTGACTATTGAAGCTGGCTCAGGAATGTGTTCTCATCAGCTCCAGAAAGCTGACTGTCAAAAACTTGGCAAGCAGGCTATTAAACCACCGGCAAATTAAAATTGGTCAAGGTGAAGAAATTTACACACAGAAATGGGCACAAGATACAAATCAGGACTTTTTGGCATTATACCACTGAAGTTGGATAATAAATAACAGAAGTTGAAAACATATGGAGTTTTATTATTCTATTAGATGCCCGGTGCATGAAATTCATGCATGGTGGGGGGATCTCCCTCAGCCCAGCCTGCACCCTCTCCAATCTGGGACCCCTTGAGGGATGTCCGACTGCCCGTTTAGGCCTGATCCCACCTAAACAGGCAGTTGGACATCCTTCTCACAATCCAGGACTGCTGGCTCCAAACTGCTCACCTGCCTGCCTCCCTGATTGCCCCTAACCATTTCTGCCTGCCAGCCTGATCAATCCCTAACCATTAATTACCCTGCTAGCCTAATTGATGTCTAACTGCTCCCCTGCCAGCCTGTTTGCCCCCAACTTCCCTCCTCTGCCAGCCTGGCCAACCCTAACTGCCTTCCCCTGCAGGCTTGATCACCCCAACTGCCCTCCCTTGCAGGCCTGGTCCTCCAAACTGCCCTCCCCTGCTGGCCATCTTGGGTGGCTATCTTGTGTCCACATGGGGGCAGGATCTTTGACCACATGGGGGCAGCCTCTTATGTGTTGAAGTGATGGTCATTCTGAGTATTATTCTTTTATTAGACAGGACAGAGGCCTGGTGCATGGGTGGGGGCCAGCTGGTTTGCCCTGAAGAGTGTCTCGGATCAGGGTGGGGTCCCCTTGGGGCATGGGGCGGCCTGAGTGAAGGGCCTGTTGTGGTTTGCAGGCCAGCCACGACCCCCCAGCGACCCAAGTGGAGGCCCTGGGATCTGGGATTAATTTATGTTCTACAATTGAAACTTTGCAGCCTTGGAGCGGAGCCAAGCCTTCTGTTTGCTCCATGGCGACAGCCATTTCTGTTTGGGCTCATTTAAATTCTATAATTTAAATTTTGTAGCCTAGAGTGGAGGCCTAGGTGCTAGGGCTTCAGAAGCTTGGCTTTCTCCATTGCCCCGGGCAACCCTAACCTCTGCTCTCTCCAGCTCCCTGGCTGCTGCCATTTCTGTTGGGATAAATCTTCTATAATTGAAACTTTGTAGCACTGAGTGGAGGCCTAGGCTGGCAGGGGCAGGCGGAAAGCTTGGCTTCCTCCATTGTTAGGAAAACCCAAGCCTCCCTCCTGCTCTCAGTGGTCACAGCCATCTTGGTTGGGGGGTTTATTTACATAATTTACTTCTGATTGGTTGATGAGTATGACTGTGGGTGTGGCTTGATCTAAGGTAAGGTCAATTTGTATATTATTCTTTTATTAGAGAAGACAGGATTATGCTTACTTTTGAATAAGTTTGAAAACTTCAGTAAGAGTTATTTTTTTAAGTGTGACTTTTTTCCCCCCAGAGTTTTAAAACCTTCTGCAATATGACCCCACCTAATTTTCAAACTAAAATCCCCTCATTGTTATGCCTGAACCAGATTAATTAAACCGCTGCAAGTGTCCAGAATACAGCCAAGCATCTCACCCCTGTTTTGGCCTTCATTCAGGCTGACCCTTCCCCGTATAAATTCATTACCTCACTTCCTTCTCACCTATCTTGGCCTAGGTACAATGACATCTTAATCTGGGAGTCTTCCCTGCTTGGTCTATAATACATTCATTTTCTCCTTGAATAATTTAACCTGCACATCTCTAAGAGAAAGAAGAAATTAACTTCACTGCATGTGTGGGCCCAATCATGGTAAGTTGTTTTCACACACATTGTCTCATTTGATCCCTTGCAATAATCTGTGAGATAAGCTGCACAACTTTTTTGCTTAATGTTTTGCTTAGTAATGTTCCCAGGGTTACAAAGCTAACGTTAGTGGCAGAACATTCCAGAACTGTCAACTTCTGGGGAAGAGTTTGCACAGCAAGAAGCCCCACATAAAGGTCTCTCTAGAAGCCTCTGAATGAAATGGCAACTCAGTGACCAAAAGCTCTGTTCTCTTCACACTAGAAAATGTTTTCCTGTGCATTATGATTTACTCCCTTCCCCTTTTACTGCAATGTTCCCTAGGCCATCACAGCAATGGGCAGTATAAACATTTCTTATAAACTTCTGCTCTTTATAGGATACCTATTACACTTACCCCCTAAGATCCTACCAGGAGTCACACTTGAAGTACAATGTAATTTTTTCCCAAAAGAAGTATTGGTTTGTTAAGTAGGAGAGGACCAAGTGCTTCCACCAGTGGAGGATAGGTTTTTATGGGTTATCTTGCAAGGTAGCTTTCCCAGAGTGGTGGCTGTGCATGTGAAACTTGCACCTGAGATTGGGTCCCGCATGCTTATTTATTCACCACATCCCAAATGGGACCCTTGCAGACATGTGTACAAATGCCTGTGGGCACACCCACATGGGCACCCTACTACAAAGTTTAAGCAACCATCACATTCCTGTAGGAACTAAGAAACAAAGGAGAACTAAATGCCAAGAAGCTGGGATGCTATTTGTGTCCTAGTTGTGGGCCCCGATCTAGCATTTGCCTTGGATCACTCCTGCAGAGCGCAGCCTGCAAAAGGAATGGAATGTCTAACAAGAGGGGAGTGGTAAATAAATGACGGTACTAGCAAGCGGACAAAAATAGCCAGCTGCTAGAAGATTTTCCAGTGACATGGGAAGCATGTAAACAAACAAGAAAGAAGGTAACAAAATAAAGTACGTAAAAAATGATATCAATTTTCAATCACCCATCATGTGTATGCCTGTGTACATTAAAGATTGTAAGAACACACCCCCAAATGTCATTATCTACACTTGCATCAACAAGATATTTTTTCTTATTTCTTTTCCCAATTTTCTTTAAAAATTCTTCTTTTAATTAACATTTTTTACCACACAGTTACAATTCCCTCCCCCCCTCTTGGGATGAGACTTTTAAGATCTATTTTCATAACAACTGTCAAATATATAATACAGTATTATTAACTATAGAAATAACAATGGTTACCATAATGTACATGCCCAAGGCTTATTTATTTTATAACTGGAACTTTGTACATTTTGACCACCCTCACCCATTCCAAATTTCTCCAGGGAACATGGATAGCTTCTGTATGGAGGGGAAAACAGGATACAAAAGAAACTTGGAGAGGAAGGCATATGACTGTTCAGCTTCTATGAAATGGAATGAGATACCTTCTTTTACTCCTTTTGGGACTGGAGAGGGGTAGTCTGGCAAAGGGAGATGAGGGTGGTCATTTCCAGTCATCCAAAGACCAAAAAGGAGGAAGTCAGGGGTGTCTGTCTTCTCTAAAGGCAAGAAGAACAGGGTCTTGATAAAAGAAAGATGTGTTTGGAGGGGAACCATAAGGAAGAGAAGAGTCTGAGAGGTTTTGATGTGAATTTCAGAAGCTCTTTCATCTGTGCCTTTAAAACTTGTTGAAATAGTAGCCACCTGTCAGCCCCAGGACTGATTCTAAGAGACAGCCCTACCCTCTCTGGTCTGGAGGCCAAGCTCACCCAACTCCCACAGCCAACTACAACCTCAGGATCTTAGCATCAGCCACCAGCCTACCTGCAGAGCAATGTGTTTACTCCACCAATGAGCACGGCATCCTCCCAAACCAACCATCCTGGGAAGAATGGCAGATAGTCTCTTCCTTACCTCCTCCTTTCTCTCTGGAAGCAGAAGGGAGGACAGACATAGACAAATGGGTCTAGCCTAGTGGTCGGCAAACCGTGGCTCAGGAGCCGCAGTTGCCCCTCTGTTGACTAATGAGTTTGCCAACCACTGGACTAGACTAAATGTTACTGTGTAGTTGGAAGCTGTGAGGATTAGGCAATTGTGGCATATTGTGTGCAAAGAGGTAAAGGGTAGCATATGACAGTGGTCAGTGGTCAGCAAACTCATTAGCCAACAGAGAGGCAAACCGCGGCTCTCGAGCCGACCACTGATCTATCTAGCCTGAGTTGCCCTTGTCCACATTTTCCAAGCTGAGAGTCATCTAATATTAGCAAGGAAATCATGACAATTTTCCCTAAGAGGCTGCAGCAGGATCTGGAGTCAAGGGGGGTGGGGGGAGCCCTTTACAGGCAAGTGATTAGTGTGAAAGCTTACAAGCCTGATTACTAATTCCTAAGCCACATCATATCCCTGACAGAATCCCTGGGAGGGATTCTCAGCGGATTCCTCTCCCGAAAGCTATTGATGGTTCTTGGAAGGGAACAGACCCATGAATTATTGTGAACATCAGGCTGTGTGGAACTCAGCTTCATCTAAAACCCAAAGAGAGAAGGAAAAAATAACATCAGAAGCCAACAATTTGGTGCAGTGGGGCTGGGAGTTGGGGGTGGCCCAAGCACATGGGCAGTATGGTTTCTGTTTGGAAAAGCACCCAAAGCGGGGTAGTGACTTGAGACACATCCGGGCCTTTCTGATGCAGGAATAACACTTTAGAATTGACTCTGATCTGAGCATTACACACTGGCCACAACTTTCCCAGGGCTTCCTGGCCGCGGGAACACGCATCCTGAGGAGTGAAAAATGTGGATGTATGCTCCTAGCTTTGGGGGGCTGACATACAAATGGGATAATGTGGAAAGGTCAGACAGAACCAGGGGAGTGAGCCATCTGTACCAGCAACTGTGGGCTGGTGGGGGGAGCAGGGAAGCTGCCTTTTTTGGATCATGGCCTTGCATGTTATGGATGCACCGATATATTTGACTTTTGCTTCTTTTAATAATTCAGTTTAGATAATCTAGAAATGTGACATGACAAGCACGGAGAGAATGTGATCATTTCAGAAAGCACAGATCCCAAACCCCACCCCCAACTCCCCCACACACACCCACATACACACATGCCTTCTGTAAACTCACGGGGTACCCTTTTTAAGCCTCAACGCAACATCCCACAAAGCATTTCCCCTTTTATAAATCTTCAGACAAAAATAAATCATTAGCTGGGATGCTACTGTGTGTGAGGTAGGTATGGAGGTAGGTGGGATGTGGGTAAATGTTGATTTTCTTTTGTTTTTGCTTGGCATTCCCTGAGCTTCCCTAGAAGTTTATGTGACTATTAAAGGCCCAGTGCACAACATTCATGCACTTGGTGTGGGGGGAGGGGTCCCCTCAGCTGGGCCTCTGCCCTTTAGCAGTTGGGAGCCCTCAGGGGATGTCCTACTGAGGGCTCCTGCTGCCACCACTGGGCTCACCAGCTGTCAGCCTGGCTTGTGGGGGAGTGGCACGCCCCCTGGGGGAGCGCAGTGACCACCAGGGTGCAGCTCCTGTGTTGAGTGTCTGCTTCCTGGTGGTCATTTCGCCATTCAGTCGATTTGCATATTACCCTTTTATTATATAGGATGTGAATAAGGACTTTAATTAATAAGCAGTTTTCCATAGTTGACAAACAGGCTTCCTGATTACTAATTCCTAAGCCACATCACATCCCTGACAGAAGGATCAACAACCTGCAATGGGAATACCCCAAAGGGTACAAGAACTCACCTTTGATGCACCAAATGGGGCTCTCCATTCTGTTCATTCTCTCTTCCCAGCCTCTCACTTCCCACTCACTGACCCTGTCTCTACAGAGCACACAGTCTCATTGCAGGATCTACTTCTCTTTCTTCCATGCTTTGTCTGCGCCGGGTCCATGGGGAACACACAGACTGTGTGTCCAGTATGAATGTGTGTTGGTGCTTATCTGTGTGTAGGCAGTAAGTCCCCTTCTAGAGACAGGGAGACTGACTGCCCATCTTCCGTGCTGTCCTGGAGGTGCTGAGGGAGCCCTTGTCTGGGCCCTCTTGCAGTTTACTCATGGCGACCTCCAAACAGCATTCTGACCAGAGAGAATTGTGGCTCATTTCCTAACCAAGATAAGCAAAACTAACCAAGATGGGCTGGAATCTGAGATGAAGTGAGTTGCCAGACCAATGACTGCAAGTCGTGTGCACACAAAGATTAAACAAGTGTGACTATCCTGTCCCCCACACCCCCTAAAAAAGAGAAATACAGGGGAATACAGCAGCCCACCCCATCTTCTACCTTCTCGGTTTAATCAATTTCTAAGTGAAGTCACCTACCACCACACATTCTAAGCATGTTGGTCTATATAGCCCCCCAGTATAAAATATTAAGAGAGAGAGAGAGAGAAGAAAAAGATGTTTGGGTCATGATGAGACGAGAGAGGAGCTGGAGGGAGAAGACAAGCTACCAGGTCACTGTCAAGGTTGGCACTTTGAGTCAGAGAAGCTGGAATACAAGGGGGGCGGTTTCTGCCCCAGTGCCAACTTTTTTACTCATGATCAAACTGGAACATTTCACTTTCCCAAATGTCATGAAAGTATCAGTGGAACTTACCTGTGGCTGAAATCCTTTGAGGTCACTGGCTGCAAGGTCACTGGCTGTAAGGAGCTGGAAAAGAACAAAGGAGTTTTCCTTAGTGAGACTTCTCAAAGTTTGCATAGACCAGTGGTAGGCAAACTGTGGCTCTCGAGCCACATGCAGCTCTTTGACCCCTTGAGTGTAGCTCTTCTACAAAATACCACCTGCGGACATGCACACACAGTGCAATTGAAACTTTGTGGCCCATGCACAGAAGTCGGTTTTCAGCTCTCAAAAGAAATTGCAATCGTACTATTGATATTCGACTCTGTTGACTAAAGAGTTTGCCGACCACTGGCATAGACTATCCTGAAGACAACCGATCAGCAATGGACTGACCGTAGACTAGATCTGGATCTAAGGAAGCAGATTCACTAAAGGTAAAAGCCAGGAATATCAACTCAAAGACCTTCTCACCTTGTGGCCGCCACATCTCTGACTGCATTGTCCCTCTCTACTGCCTCCTATCTTTCTCACAAGTGCCCCCAATGCTTGAATTAGGGATCATGGTACATGGAAGACTTCAACAGATCCAGCCTCCATGATATTGTAAGTTTAATTACAGGAGTCTAGAGATGTATACACATCTTAGGAAGAGGGTATCTGACTTCCTTCTTAGTACCAAAGTAGCTTGTGATATCACTAGCTAAAGGTCTCCTTCTCCTTCCCCTCCCCTGTTCCCTTCTCTTCCTCCTCCTTCTTTTTTGTTAACCAGCCCAGTAAAAATCACCCTTTTCTCTTCCCAGCTATTTGTGACTCAGTTTCTCTTTAGCATGTGTTTTTTTTCCTATCTACTATTTATATATTCACAGCTCATGCCTCAAATTATCATGCATAATAATTTGGGTGAAGAGTCAAGTTCATCTATTTTTCTGTATCTTTGTGTTTAATCAATAGGACAGGTTACCCCAGCCAACTTGGCTCAGTGGTTGGGCATCAACCTATGAACCAAAAGGTCATGGTTCAATTCCTGGTCAAGGCACATTCCCGGGTTGTGGGATCCCCAATGTGTGGCATGCAGGGGACAGCCAATCAATAATTCTTTCTCATGAATGATGTTTCTGTCTCTCTCACTCTCTCCTTTCCTCTCTGAAATCAATAAAAAAAAATATTTTTTAAAAACAGTAAAGGGTAAAGATGAGGTTTTAATATTTTTGCATTCTCTCCAAAAAGCACTTAGTTGACTATTATGATTAAATAATAAAATAATAACATTCTGCATTTTTGTGCAATAATGCTAAAAAGGTGTGGGGTAAAAAAAAAGGGAAGATGATTATTTTTATTCAAGGAATGTGACTACTAGCTTTGTTAGACCTGGAGAGCATTTGTGAAAAATAGGAAAGATTTCATGTTTGCTGTAACAATATTATGTTTGGTTCGAGAGTGAGAGGGAGTCATGCTGGACTCCAGGCCTCCAGCCTTCAGAAAAGCTCAACTGGGCTTTTCTGGCTTCTCTAAATGACTTTGCCAAAAATAATGGGGATAGGGATGTTAACCTGAGACAGAGCAAAGAGGAGGTGGAGAATGTCAAAGCTATACTTTCTCCCCACACCCAGGCCTGAGGATCAGCTCTCCATGGACAAGTTCCCATGAGAAGATGGCACCATCTGACAGAGAGCCAGTTTGGCTCCTGTGTTGGTAATGCAACAGCCCAACAACAAGCCATGAGGGTGTCTAACTGGACACTAAGGGCCAAACATTATGGGACTTAGTCCTTACCTTTAAGGAACCTACAAGTTGGCCAAAGGATAAGGCATGTATATCAGTATGAGCAGAGTGTGGTAGGGTGTAAGCATAAACATGTGGAGGTAAATTAAGAAATGTCAGGGTGGGACTGCTTAAATAAGAGAGTTTTAATTGAGCCTTGAAAATGAAAAGGTGGGAGATCAAGGCACCTGAGGTGGGGCAGCTGGAAGAATAGAAACATGAAAAAGTTCCAGTACAGCACCTGTTGCATTTGCATCTTCCTATGGTCAGCCATAGTACACATTATGAGGACAGGGAGTAGGCATTATAATGCATTGAAGATCCAGCCCCTGGGTGCCCAGCACAGTGACTGCTGCTCTGTACAATTTTTCTCTTATAAACTTCAAAACCCCATCATGACATAGTAATTAGCTCCACTTTATGGGAGAAATTGAGACTTATGGAATTTAAATAACATTTAAATATAGATATTTGGAAATTTAAATCCAAAATTATATTGCCCCAAAGCTCATCCTTTCTTTTACTGTGTGATACCTCTGATTTATAGAGCATTGAGAGGACTCGCTGATGAGACATGGCATAGGGAAAAAAGATGAGCACCAGACTATTAGTCAAGTGAGCTACAGGCAGTAACATAAAACATGTGTCCCCGTGAATGACTTTTTAACTGATCCTTCCTTCCAGACATTATTTTATTTAATTGGTAATGACCATCCACTCTTCAGATCTCAGAAGTGCAGCCTAAGCTTTTAAATTGAGCAGAGCACAGGTTAGGATAGCGTTGGGAAGGAGGAATAGAAAGGCTGGGGCGAGGTATGGGTATGACAGTGACCTTGTTAAGAACAAGGCCACCAATAGGTTTTGCATACAGGAACCAAATCTCAAATTCTCCAGGCCCTTGCAGTCCAGTGGGCAGGGATTCTTCTACCTCCTTTTAATGGGGTTCAGCAGGTAGACAGAAGGCATCATACCAAAGGTCTAGTTCCTCCTAGTTCTGATGCTGCAACTGCAAATCAACCACAAGGGTGTTCAAAGCACCTTATCAGATGCATTATTTCCTCATGCCAGTGGTTTTGGATTTGATAAAGAACCAGATCCATTTGTTTGATTGGAAATAGAGATGTGGAATTTTTTATTATTATTCTTAGTGTCCCTAGCTCAACAAAGTCAGGATCTATCCCTGGAACTATTAGACCCTCTTTCTTTCCCTTCAGAAGGTCCCAGATGCATGCAATTTAGTTCTTAGTTGTTTGAAGTTCTGTTTTGTGCTATAATAGGTATTTTTTTATTTTCTTTTTCTTACCTAACAGACTGTACCCAATAAGACCATGGTTACTATCTCATGTAATTTCTACATTTCTCAAAGTACTAAGGAGTCTGGACATACAATTAGTCAATAAATACATATTGGTCAAATGACTCTAAGGGAAAGTGGTGAGTACTGTCAATGATGGGGACTAGGATGACTAAACTGCTGAGCCTGCAGAAGACACTTGTGAGAGAGGGCTGGTGACACCCTTCAAGTAGACAAGGGGATGTGGCACTCAGCATCTAGAGTATTTCCTGCCTGAAGTAGGCACTCAAACATGTGAATGAATTAATCAGCAATGGGAACACTCTTTTCTATCCGCTGTAGGTTTTATGAGAGAATATTGGCTTATACATCAGGGAATGAGTCAAAGGTTCAACTGAAGAAAAAACAGCATGAAATTGAAAGGGGATGGAGAGAGAGAGAGAGAGAGAGAGAGAGAGAGAGAGAGAGAGAGAGAGAGAGAAGAAGAAGAAGAAGAAGAAGAAGAAGAAGAAGAAGAAGAAGAAGGAGAAAAGAGAAGAGGAGAGGAGAGAAGCCTCTTCCTGTGGATGAAACAATAAAATGTTCAATGGACCCATTGCAGTTCTGATGTGGTAGGAGCAATTTAATTGGTGGGTTGGGCAAGGCAGGGAGGTGGTATCAAGGATGGTTATCCAATAACTTCTAAATTTCTCAATTCCTTACCTTGTAGATCCTGAACTATTTATTCACAATCTAGAGTGCATCTCAAATGTTATCTGACCTGGGAAATAACCAAAGGCAAGTCTATGACCTCCTCTCTCAATAGTTCCAAAGAATAGTCTTTCCTCACCATCATCCCCAAAACCCTGCCTCCTGGCTCTAGGATTTAACCATGTTCCACCCAACCACATGAGCTCTTGAGCAAAACACAGTCTCTGTTTCTTGAAAGCTCTCCTTTCCAACTGATTACTTCCTATATGTCCACATATTCTGCACCCAGGAAAGGTAGGGGCCATCATCTTCATGGAAGTCGGTGCTCAGATGTGCTTTAGAAATATAGCACAGGAAGTTCTCCTATATTAAAAATTGCAGACCACCTAGATCTATCTGGTTCTCAAAACAGACTTCCACTCTATCAGAACCTGAAGGAGGCAGTGGAAGGGCCCAGGGTGGATAAGGAATTCAGTGTCCTCAGAGGGATCAGGAGCCCCCTCTGCTGGGGAATTGGAAGGAAGGAAGGTGGTGTAGACAGATCTCCATGTGTTCTCCTCTTCCTCCCTCCCTTTAACCAGAGTGGCTCTGTTTTACCCTCATTCATGTACACAATTTCATTTTAAATGAACGATCTGCCACTAAAACAAACTTTAAAACTGCAGACTAAGTCCTTCTGTTGTAGAAGTTGATAGTGAATTCGGGATCACATCAATAATTCACAATAGGCCGGGGCCCCTCACTCTCAGCCCCTCAGCAATCATCTCATTCTAGTCCCACCCTGACACAGCCAACTGCTGGCCTCCATCCTGGAGGTGAAGGAAATGCGCTCAAAAATCCAGGGGATACTGAGGCACAAGCAAGCAGAGATGAGCCTGTCCCTCCACAAAGCCACAGACCTAAAAAGCGCAGGTCCAGACCTTCTGGGCCCCTAACCAAACCCCATTCTCATTCTTCCCATTGGAAAACAGCTCATTGCCTCACTGTGTGGAGAGTGCCCCAAGGCAGGGGAGCTGAGGGAGAGGAATGCAATCTGCTGGGCTCTGGGACTTCAATCTGGCTGAAGTTAATGAACGGCTCCTGCCTTTTCCCAGGATGGTTAAGTGTCTGCGAAGCTCCAGGGAGAGGCCTGAGTGGGTGCAGGGTAGAAGGGCAGACAGAATTATATCTAAAAAGCAAAGGAAGGAGAAAATTCTTTCATCTCTCTGGTGGAGCCAGGTTTGTTCCTTGGACCCTGTTTCGGGCCTTCTCATTCCTGACACTACTATTCAGTCTCTGAATCACCCCAAATTCAAAATATTAGGATGATGGCTCTGCTTTCCAATCTTTAAGGAGCTGCATTTTCTCTCTTGGGAGTGGTTTTTGTGTGTCTTGTTTTGGTCTCTCCTAGCCTGAGGGGCAGACTGGGGATCAGGGAGGATTGGAGGAGAATAATGAAAGGGGTGAGATCTTATGCAGGTGAGAGGAGAAATATCCGATGCTCCCCAGGCAGAAGCTCTCTGCTCTCTCACTACTCACCAAGTCACTCCCACACAGTTGCAGCCAGTACCCCCTGATGACTTCCCTGAGCCTAGGACTGCTCCTCCAACAGCTTCCCTCCTACCTGCGAACTTCTACAGCTTCCAGAAGTTCCCTCACAGGAGGGAAGATGGCTGCTCCATTTTCCTCCCATGTCCTCTTCCCCTGTCCCAGAAACATCATTTCCCCTATATTGGTCTCTTACCAAAGGTGCACAGAACATCTGGATAGGCTGTGGTCTCATATAACTCCCAGGCTGACCCAGGACACATGTGCCTGGAAGGGTATCAATGACACAAAAGGGGAGATGTGGGTCACACTAGACATCTGGCCAGAAGGATCTGGGCCTCACAGACATGCAGCTGGACAAACTGAACCTGGTTTCACTGGGGATCTTCTAGGTCAGTGGTTGCCAACCTTTCGGACCTCACAGACCACCAGTTGGCAACTGTTGCTCTAGGTCATGTGCTTTCCATGCACTTCCCTTGTGGGTCAGAGAAACAGATTACAGCAGCTGAGAGGATGGATGGATAGATAGATGGATGGATGCATAGGTAGGTAGGTAGATAAAGGATCAGAGCAAAGATGGTTTGGGGGAGCCAAAATGACTTTTCAAATTGCCTTAAAGACAATTTTTATTAAGTAAGACTTATACTTAATATGCACCCCCTCCCTATTTTCAATCTGTTCTCATTTCTCTTTCTTATTTTCAAGAACTAGATCTTTTTCTCCCTCTTTATTTTGTGAAGCATCATTTACTTCCCTCTTTGGCTATAAGATGGTACCTGAGCCCAACCCCACCCCAACCACTCAACCCACCAAAGAGTCCAGGACAGCCTATGTGCAAGGCAGTGTTCCAGAAAGCCAAGATGTGTTTTCAAAAACCAACTAGCCCCACCTTCTCTCTTGGCTAAAAGGAAACTGAGGCCCAGAAAGTGTAAGTGACTAATCCAATAGAAAATCAGGAACTACAACCAATGATATGCATATAAACCAAAGAAAGTTTTAGGGGCCCTAACAACTGAGGAGTGGGAGATTCTAAAAGGGATAGGAAGGGGGAGTGTTGCAAGATAACTCAGGGATAAGACAGAAAAACAAAAGAAGGTTAAGGTGATTTCCACCAAGCAACAGGCTCTGGAGCCACCTTCCATGAATAAGCCACCAGTTTACCGGGACTACAGGGCTAAATGTGGAAATTGTAATAAGGAAGGTAAAATGAAACCAACGAGGAGCTTCTCCTTCAAAGCAATGATAAAAGGAACAGCGCAGCAAAAAGGGGCATTCATTGGGCTAGGAGTGACAAAATGCATGTCCTACCCCTGGCTCCGCCTCCACTCACTAATTATAAGCTTACTTCACCTAGTCAGGTCTCATTTTAGCACCTATAAAATGAATCCCATATTCCCTTTGGCCCCATACCTCTAGCATCCCAAAATGGCCCTCTCACTTTGGGGATGAAAAAAGAGTTGAAACAGACTCTCTCTAGTTTCCCCTATTTCCTCTTTTCTAGCAACTCCCCCTTCCCCAAAACACACCCCTCTAAGAGGCTATCTATACTTTCTGGGAGAATTGCTAATCAAAAGAACAGGAGGCAAGACAACGATGTGTTTGCAAGTAGGAACCAAGATAGATGGTCACCTGAACACAGGTTCATGGTCTTAGTGAGGCTGCAGTCACACCCACATTGAAGCAAAGGGTAAGAAACCTTATAATTCAAAAGGCCTTGGTTCTGACTGCCAAAGCATTTGGGGTGGGTGGTGCGGAGGCCACACAGTCAGCTTCCCACCAGCCTAAGGGGGAGGTGCACACTTGAAGCTGCCATCCTAGCTGGACTTAGTCCTTTTGCTAAATCTCCTCAGACTCATGGACGTTTAAAGGTTAAACCTGAAACCACTGACAGTGGAGGCAGGCTTAGCTTTGGGCTCCTTCCCAAAGAGTAGCAAGCATGACTAATAATAATTGAGTATAACTCCTGGCAAGCCTGGTCTTGATGCCTTATATTTTTCTTTTGTTATTTGTTAAATGATGGGGTTCTAATATTTACAGGTGAGAGCTGTAACAAATTCCCCTAGATATGCAGCCAAAAGAGCTTTTACCTTTTTTTAATGTTTTTTAGTTCCATGAGTAACCTTGTACATATAACCCATGCTCTTATGGTGGGGTGGATATTTGGTGGTTGTCCAAGCTATTTCAACTTCTGGGTGGGAATACCTTTCATCTTTCTTGCAGATTAGAGCTGCAACTATGAGAGCTGATGAAAGAAGAGGGCTCTGATTGCCCTAATCTAGAACTTACCAGGACAATGAGTCTTGTTTTATGTTATTTGAACCTGGTAAACCTACAGAAACTCACCCTGCCCTTCTGAAACTTCTCAGTAGAATTCTTTTTAAATGCCTTGTTCTCCAGTTCAAGAAAACTGGATTTCATGGAGGGCACCTGGTATAGTGTTGGGTGGGACATTTACAAAGATAAACCTGATTAAGCTGGTAACATGGGAGTTCTTAACTCAATTTATTAAGTATTTTGGTAGAAAAGAGCTCAAAAGGGTTAAGTTATTTCTGAGGCTACACAATTAGTAGGTGTTAGAATGGCATTAGAGCCTGGTGTGGCTGACTCATCGGAGTCTATGAGCCGCCTGCTATTTTTGGAATGTGCACTATTAGAGCTTTTATCAGGTCCTCTATGATGTGCTGACCCTTCAAAATGAATCACGCGTAGGAAATTTATAGAACAGCGGTTTTCAAATTGTACACTATGGAATCCTGGATTCCACGAAAGAGTAAGATGGGTGAGAGGGGCAAAGGTGGAAAATTTCAGCCCAATCCCACTTAATCCAAAACAACTCAACTTTTATTGGTGTTTTATATTGGATTTCTGGGTTAATATCGATTTGATTTAAAGCTTTATAATAAAAAAATTTTAAAGTCCTATCTAAAAAGAGAAGGCACCTGCAACGGTGAGCAAGCTATTCGAAGTACTAACAGAATATAGCTGGGAAACAGAATTAGCCAGCTCACCTCTTTAAAAATGGTCCTTCTTACTAGTTAGAAAGATACATAGCCTGGCCTTATTTTTAAGAAAACTGCCTTTAAGACTTACTACATATGAGTCCGCATCAGAAAAATGCTCTCTTCATCTGAAGTTCACCCAGCTACACACTGAAGAAAGCATAACTAATTTATAAGGGAAGGACAGAGCACAGTCTGGGCAAGAGGTTCTTTCCATCAAACAAAATGAAGAAATCACATGCGAGCACCTGCGGGCTGTTTCCAAAGTCTGGAAGAGGCCATTGAAGCAGGTTCCCCTCATTGTACATACATATGCCAAGCAAAGCTGGGTGTTGGAGGGTGGGGGGTCCAACGGTGTCTCTCTTCTCCTCATCATTTATTGAATTTCTGCTTAGACTGCCCAAATAATCTGAGCTCTTGGTTCCAGGGCTAGTATTGAAGCTTCTCTGGATCCTTGGTGAAACCTAGAAAATTGACTTAGACCCTTAGAATCACAGGGCAGCAGAGAATGGAAAAGGCAGGAGGTGCTTGCTTCGGGGAGTGTCTGAGCAGTCAAGACCTCTGCTCCTTAGCTCATTGTAGCCAATTGGGTTGAGAATCTGGGCCTCCTGACCAAATTAATCACAATTATAGGCGAATAAGGGATAATGTCAAGTTGGACCCCGCGGTGCTGAACCCTACACTGTAGGCAGCCACAGCTTTTATAGGCCTCGGGTGAAATGGAAGGGCCTCCTTCAGAAAGCACTTTGCTAATTATAAGATAAAAAATAATTGATCTTTCAGGACCTATTTTTGCTTGTTATTATAGCAGGTAGATGCTTTTACTCCATTATCTCTCTTCATCTTTGCAATATCTATGTAGGATAGTATTATTTTTACCAGTTTATAATTGAGCAAACTGAGAGGCAAATTGGTTAAATAACTCACCCAAGGTTACAGAGGCAGAAAGTGACAGAATCTGAACTTGAACCCAGCTTTGAATCATAACTCCAGTTCTCTAAGGTGCCTGTGACCCTCTCAAGAATCCATAAATTGTATCTTGTTTCCTTCCTTCCTACTCTGCCAAGAGTCAGCCCTAAGCCCAGGGACATTGGCACTGCCAGCTGTGCCCAGATAACCTGCCATGAAGGTGGGAGCCAGACTTCCCATTAGCCCCACGCAGCCTCACAGTAGGCATCTAAGGTAACATCCTATTACCTTGATCTTCCCTTCAGATTTCTCTGAACTCAAATTGACTTTTTTCAAAGGATCTTTGTTCTTGAATCCTGGCTGACTAGGACTCACTAGAGTCTGTACTGTACACCATACACTGCTTCAAACATTGCTAATTATTATGAGTATCTTCCCTTCCTAACCAAGTTTACCTCCTCTCCCTCCAGTTCTTCTTTCCTTGAGAGCATGCCAAGTTCAGGACATCATCACAGATGCTAGGAATCCCCACAAACTCCTAAATGCTTTCCAGAGAACAGTTTGCACCATTCAATCCCCTTAAGACTCTCATATTGCAGTACTATGATTATACCCATTTTAAGACTGAGAGAACAGACACTTAGCTCCATTAAGTGACATATTCAAAGTGACAGGGTAGTCATTGACAGATCCAGAGAACATGCTCTATTCTATTTGAGTCCAAAGCCTTTGTTCACTCTTAACTACTCCATATGGTGGCACTGCCAGTAACGTCATGCCACCTAGAAAACATATCTGCCTTCTAGAGACACAAACTAAGGCATGAGATAGGTATTTATAAAAAGGGAGAACCAATGGTGGGGAAGGTATAGCTGCATCCCAAGAAAGAGTAGTATCATTATCATCATATAAGTGGGCAGTTTTAATAATACCCAGAAATGGAAAATCTACAGTAATCCATCTCTGTTACTAAATGCATGAGACATGCTATAACATCCTCTTTGAATCCAACAGAGAATGAGAAGAAGAAGCAAGCAGGAAGGGCAGTTTGCACTACAGGATCAAGGAGCTGGACAGCAGGAGGCGTGCCGTTCAGGAAAGACAGACAGCCATCTTCAGCAGAGATAAGGGATGTGAAACCTGGACCTCTGCCTCTCCTTTACAAGAAACCAACTTCCCAATACTAAAATTTAAAAGACTATCTTTGTTTATCAAATACCTCTGGCTTGTGGTTTTCATCAGAAAGATGACCAAGTTTTTTAAAGATCAGGTAATTTCTTTATTCATTTTAATTAAGAAAGTAGAACTTGCTTGTTTATATACTTTGCTATTGGTTGAAATAAACATGTCTTTGAATTGCTATTTGAAATCTGTTTGCACAACCAATGTGCAATCACTTTCATGAGTGGCCCTGCCCTGCCAATAGTACTACTGGCATCATAAGTGCTGAGTCCCTACTGGGTCCTGCTGCTCCTAGGACAGGAGCTCTTTGAGGACCAAGACATTTGATGTGTCCAGGATGATCCTTCACCATTCAAGATATTCTATGGCTTGTAACAATGTTCCAAAGACAATATCCTCGGGGGGGGGGGGGGGGGGGAGAATAGCTTACTTTCAAGATTTCTAGATAATTTTGAAGGAGGCATGATTCCTTAAAATATATACATTCTGGTACTTTGCTTAAAATCTGCCACTTTGGAGATCTTATTTCGAGTTTGCAGCTACTCCTGTAGCTTTGACCCAAGAATGGTCTTATCCTCTCAGGTAAGACTGTTCTCTTTGACCAAGGACAGGAGAATGCACATGCTCATTGCAGCATTATTGACAATAGCCAAGATATGGAAGCAACCCTAGTGTCCATCAATAGATGAGTGGAGCCTGGCCAATGTGGATCAGTGGTTGAGCATCGACCCATGGACTAGAAAGAAGGTCATGGTTTGATTTCTGTCAGGGTGCATACTGGGTTTTGGGCTCAATCCCCAGTAGGGGGGCATGCAGGATGAAGTCCATCAATGATTCTCTCTCATCATTGATATTTCTATCTCTATCTCCCCCTCCCTTCCTCTCTCTGAAATCAATAGAAACATTTTTTTTAGTGAAGCTTATATATGAGTGAATAAAATAGTTGTGGTACATAAATACAATGGAATATTACTTGGCCACAAAAAGGAATGAAATCTTACCATTTGTAACAGCATAGATAGGCTTAGAGAGTATTATGCTAAGTGAATAAGCTAGACACAGAGAGATGAATATCATATGATTTCACCCATATGTGGAACCTAAGGGACAAAATAAACAAATAAAATAAAAATAGACTCATAGATACAGACAGCAAACTGACAGTTGCCAGAGGAGCAGAGGGTTGAGGGATTCATTTAAAAATGTAAAGAGATTGAGAAGTACAAACCGATAGTTACAAAATAGTCACAGGGATATAAAGTACAGAATAGAAATACAGTCACTAATACCATAATAACTATGCATAGTGCCAAGTGGGCACTTGAATTATTGGAGGGAATACTTAGTAAGCTGTATGAATGTTTATTCACAGTGCTGTATACCTCAAATTAATACAAAATAGTTTAAATGCAAACTATAATGAAAAATAAAATTTTACAAGACTTCCCCTCTTGTAGTCTACACAAGGCTTCTGGAAACAGCTGGCTCACCAGTAACTCGACTTTGCTGAGCTGTGTATGTATCTGGGTTTCACACTATCCTGCCTTCACTAACTTTTGCTCAAAATGGTCTCTTGTGATGTCACTCTCAAAAACAAGAAGATCATCTCACAGAGGTATCTGGAAATGAGATTTCCTTCTCGTCAAAATGGCTCAGTGAAATGTGGATTATACATCCCTGGAATTCTTCTCCAAATAAGACAACCTTTACTTGTTCTCACTCAGAATCCCATGTGTGCCTGACTCACAGTCCACCCATCTTTGGGCAAACCTGCCCAGAATTTTTGGCTGGTTCAGGTGAGGGCTGCCTCTCTATACCTTGCCCACTGAGACTGAGGAGAATAAATGCAACACAGATGCTACATCAGCAGGACTGGAAGTAACTGCTAATTCCATCTGAGGCTCCTTTAATAATTATGTGCTTAGCCCTTTATTTATAGCACAGAGGAAGGGCCCACCACAGGGACTGATGATATTCACTTTTGTAGCTAACATTTGGAAATTCACTGGTAGTGGGACCTTGGCAAGTTATACCCCTGCCTGGCCCTTAAAATTGCCTACCTCTGACATGAGGAATTCTGAATGATCACCCCTTAATCTGTCAGCCTATGAATCTTGGAAAAGTTATAGGAGGCCCTATCAGTCAACCAAGACATGATCAGGCTTCACATAAAACATTTCTAAAGGTACTTGGGATGAGATAAAATAACAAAAATAGAGGAGTGGCAGGAGGTAAGGAGAGAGAGGGCCCTAGGAAGAACTGGATAATTGGTAAAGCCTAATGTATTTTTAGGAGGATCTATGCCCTCACCACTTCTCACTGGTCTTTCAGAGAGTAAGTGGTCTCTTGTTTCTCTGCGCATCCCTTCCTATTAAACCTGGAAAGTGTATACTGTCGATCCATTATACCAGGATCACTGTGCAGATATTCTCAGGACAGCTATCTGTTGTACTTCACTTCTAAACAGGCCATAAAAAAATTGAGTCCTGATATCTTTTGATAAAAGGAAATTCCAAATCTAAAGAATTATAGCCGAGAACAGAAGAAAGAGAGGCCCATAATTTGGAGGGCAGAGAGCCGATTGCTACATGAAGAGCCATCTGAAGCAGGCCTGATTCTGGGATAGAAGAGGGACAGAAGGGTAGAGAAGCCATGCCTAGCTGTGTCCAGCCACTTGCCTTTGCCACATGTAAATAGAGGTATGTCAACAGCAGTGGTCCTATCTCTCCATGCACCGTAAGGCTGGTCCTGGACCAAATGGGATACTAACAAGTATCCCAATTCTAAGACAAAAAAAGCTTATTTCCACCTACCATTAAAAAGAGTCTGACCATTTTCTTTTAATTATTAACCATTTATCACCAATTGGATACAAAATGGCAGATGTTGTTCGTAGTCAAGTCATAGGGAACATGGCCCTATTTCAAGGTGACATTGATCAAACACCCTTCCTTTCTAGACCTAAAAACATTCCAAATGATAAGCTCACGAAATCACTCCAACATCACCAGTGCCATCTAGCCTATATTCTGAGGATACATCCATGAACAAATAAAACACAGATCTGGACTTCTTGGAACCCAAAAGTATAACTGGGGGAATAGCATTAATTTGAATAACAAAAATAAATATAATTTAGAGTCATGGTAAGTTCAAGGAAAATAAGAATGAGAAAAAGTTTGGGCGTGACAAGTTTGGAGAGAGGCTGGATTTAGAACATGGGGTGCTCAGATAAATACTGAAAAAAGTAAGGGAGAGGAACTCTCCTGCTTATTTAACAGATGGAGGAAATGAGGCAAAAAAAAATTATTCGGTGACTTGACCAGAGACACACTCTCGGCTTTACAGGTCTTCGCATGGAAGGGATCTTGGGGTGTGATTTTCCAGATCCCCTCCCATGCAGGATTCCCCATCTCTAACAGATGGACACCCAGTTTGAACACCTCTGAGGAAGTAGCACTTGCTACTTTAGTGGCCATCAACAGTCTTTAGCAAATTCTACCTTTCCTCGGTTGAAATGTGACTCATTAAAACTCACCCCCTAGTTCTGAGGGACAAGAACTAGCTGTTATTTTTACTGTCCTGTTCTTCCTGTTCAATAGAGAATGTGAAGCCCACTTATCAGATGAGGAACAGACAAACAGACAGATGAACTAATCAACCTACTCCAGACCCCACACCTCAACTCTGAGCCAAATACCAAACCAGACTCATCCTCTCCCGAGTTCCCCAGCTCACCCATGCATACACAGCAGTCTGCTCATTTCTCGGCCATTGGCCATCCTGAGACACTTGATGACAGGTGTCATAGCCACACATCTCCAAAGTGGACTATTCCAAGTTCTTTCAGCTCTTCTTCCCTAGGTTTACTGTGTCATCACCATCTAGCGTATAAATGCCTCCCTTACAATGTGGCTCTCAGGGCTGAGCCCACTGTGTCAGTGTGAGGAATAAATTACTAGCCACTCCTGCGCTGGCAAATCTTTAATAAGTGACTCTCTGGGTGAAAAAGCACTGATGTAAGGCATTTGCCAATTTCCATACTATACATATTCTCACCATTTCTCACCTAAAGGCACTGGTTGCAGAGTTAAGAATAAATGGGGCGGGGGAGGAGGGAGAGAGTGACTATCACAAGAGATTTCATGGAGAAACACCTGGTTGAGAATATGGGGTTTGGTCAAGGAAGGTGTTCCCAAGGAAACAATAATGCAGCTAAGCCCCATAGAATGAGCAGAAGGTGCTAAGCACAGAGTTGTAGAGAAGGCACTCAGAGAAATGGGACATCATGCCCAAGGGCCTCAAGCAGGAAAACCATCTGCAAATTGGAATGCCCCCTGCACTCTGCAATGTGAAGGAAGGCTAGAATGAGGTAGGACTCCTGAATTCTAATCCTTTACTGTCACCACTAGCACTAGACCTTGTTCTAGTCATATCATCTCTAGAGCTCGATGTACTCACCAGGGAAGTAATAAGACAGAAGAGGCCATGTGCTCTGCCATGCTTGACAGTCAACTAGACCCAAGTTCAGCTACTTACTCTTTCCAGCAGCTTAATCTTGAGCCTCTGTTTTCTCACCCACATAAAAAGTGGTGGCACTGGTTCCCTACCGGGATATTTGGATGATGAAATCCATGCTTCTAAGGAGCCTTAGGCCAGTGCTTCATAGCTATGAATAGCCTCCTCTTCTTACATCTTTCAGGAGTACAGTGAGGCTCAATCTGGACCACTGAATGAATAATGGGGAGACTGTGTGGTACCACATCAACAGCCGGGTAGCTGGCATTCAACTTTGTATCCCTCTTTTTCCCTTACCTGCTTCTAAACCCATGACTCTCTAGAATCCTTTAGCGTGAAAGGCCTGTGGGCAATGTGAAGGGGCTTTAGCCAAGGCTCTGTTGTGACTGGTTTTTAAGTAGCCACCTCAGCACTGGTTGACTACTTGTCTTCCTGGGCTGAGGGCAATGGTGGGCAGGAGGTGGGTGGAAACTGGCTCTTCTGTGGAAGCTTTGATTAGAAACGGGGGATTCCCCATTGCTCTTCCTAATGCTTTTGGCCAAACATGAAATGCCTCAAGGTCAAATTTAGTAGTGCATCTAAGGGCCTGAAGAACTCTTGGCTTTGGTGCTGAATCCCTCTTATCTCCCTTCCCTCCCTTGAGCCTTGCAATTTAGCCAAGGCAGCTGCTCATACCCCACAACCCCAAATTGGTTCAATCTCCGTACAAAAATAGACACACACAGGCGGTCACTGCTTTCATGGAGCCATCATCAGAAACCAGATACTCGCAGGACAATCTGTGATGAGGGGAAAGAGGAGCTGGTGGATGATTCCATGGCAGGATGACAGACCCTGGGCTGCTCTCCAAAGAGCCAGAGTGGCTACACAAAGACTCAGGGCAAAGCCTTCTACCTGTCTGTATTCCATGTTCTTATTCTGAACAAGTTCCAAAAATCCTGGCCAGCATGCAGAATTTATGGGGGGAGAAATTAAGGAGGGATTATGAATGTCTTTCATACTTGTTATACATGAAGGTTATACTGAGGACATTATTTCTACTATCTCTGATAAGCCAAATGAACAGATACGGGGCATGGTTACGAGAAGGGGGGCTCCTTTGTGGATAGAGCTGCTCCTGACTGGGGACTCATCTCAGAAGGGCAGCTGCTGTTTAACCTTTGCTCTGCACCCTTCGTCCTGGGAAAACCAGGGAACAGGCTGCCTTCCCTGCAGCAATGGGGAGAACAGGGCTAGACCACCGGCAAAGGGCAGGCATGCTGGGTGGCTCTGGGAGATATCATGGATGAGGCTAGCAGAATGCAGGGCCTACATGAGTTGCCTCGGTTTCCCTTGTGTCTCAGAGCAGTGCTACCTGCCCAAAGATGTCCCCGAAGGAAGTGGGGCGGGGGTTGGGCAGGGCTGATAGCAGCTTCCCAGCCTGTGTCTATGCATCTCATTATTGAGCAGCCCTGAATCAAAGCATCCCTGTGCAGCTGCTGTCCTATTTAATCCATTTGTAATCAAAAGTGATTAGCATGGATGCCTCGGTGCTGAGGTTATTGTGTATGTGATCAAAGCCATGGCTCCTGCCCACTGCCCAGAGCCACCTGCACCTGGGAGGGCACAGAATAGAAGGCCGTGAGCCCAGGACATGGGACAGGCAGCCCATGGTGGTCCCAAGGGCAGAACCTAGGAGCAGCATGCAGCCTTGCCTGCCTGAGGCTCGGCAACCTTGGGGAGGTCCCAGGGACAGACGCATGGTCAAGTGTCCCCTTTGGAGGCTGGATTCCCAGCCTGGAGACTTGAGGAGGCAAGTGGAGCCAGGAGTACATCGAGGGCAAGCAGGGCTCATTCATTGTTAGATTCACGAAGAATTCAAAATTCCTCATTTTATAGGAGGACAATGAGCTCCGGAAGCAGGAAGAGGCCCCCAGAGAGGATGGGATAAAGCAAGTTGCCCCAACCAATGCAGAGCCGGGTAGAGGACAATGTGGCTTATTCTGGGAAGAGGAAGAACACTACTGTAAAAGCTGCAAAATGAGAAGAGCTAAGGAGTCAAGATTCTCTGGGTCTTTAAAAGTTTACCTATTCCTTCCTGCACACAAGCTCCAGGAACTTTCTGAGCTCCATTTCCCTAAAAATAGTGAAATCTCAGCCCAGATCTCTCCCTCTGTTTACAAGTTCTGTCTGAGTAAAGCTTGATACCTCACTTCTCTTGGGCCATCAGAATTATGGCCATCACTAACATCCAAACAGACTCCACTCTCAAGAAGTGTTCTTGGATCGCTGTTCTCTGAACTGTCCCACCCTGTACTATCTGTACTACCATGTGACGCTTAGCATGCTTCGTCCTTTTGATGGCTGGAGTTGACAGTATAAGTAATTCTTTTGACTTCGGGAAATGACAAATGACAACATTGACAGCAATGATGGTGATGATGATTATAATGGTGAGGGCATGAGCCCTGCTCCATCAGCCAGACCAAAGCCCCTAAGGGCAGCTGTTACGCAGTGAACTTTAGAACACCCTCCCAGCTGCTCTTTCAGTCTTTGAGGTGGGCACTGGGAGCTCTTTGAGGGCAGAGTTGGATGCTTATGACTTGGCATCTAACTCCAGGACCAAGCACAGTCATTGGCTATAGCAGACCTGCAACAAGTGTCCGCCAAAGGTGAATTACTGACACAAAGAGTTTGGCATAAATAAGTGTGTCCTGTAATTTCATTTTTACATGATCCATGAGGGTGCCTGGAGGTACTCCATTTCCACCTGAACTTCTATACCCTTTGAAATTGACCAGAGAGGAGAAGATCAGAGGGTATAAAGGTGGCACAAGTGGCAGAAGCAAGCCAAGAGCTGCTTCTTTACCAAAAAAAAAGTTTTCTAAAGCAAAGATGTTAGGGGTGCCTCACTCTGATCCCTGATATGGGAAACCATCTGTGCCTAATTAATGGTACGTACACATAAACCGGGGTGCATGACAACACTGGGTGGGGATGGCCCCCTTGATGCAGGGAAGGTTCTACCTCCTTAAAAGGAAAAGAGTCCTTTGGGAGCTGCATGCATTTTTTAATCCCAGTGGGTGTCTGGGATGCCATTTCCACACTCTGGCATGAGTTAATGCTATAATTCTCAAAACATTGTACCACACAGCCCAGAGACCACACTGATTTGGGGATAAAGAAAGGCCAGATCCAGTTTGTATACAATATTGCAGGGTCCTTCTCACCAAAAATGATTAAGTCTGAGAGGTGAGCACTAAGTGGGAAGATTTGGGGGCAATTGAGAAACATTCTGAATAAAAGCCAATGCTAAGAGAACTAATCTTTCTCTTGCTGAGTTCTACATCATGCTGGAAGATAACAGAATACTCCAAAGGTGTAAATAATTACCCAGCTGAGTGGGTAACGGTGATAATAGCTAGCCTGCATTTAATAGCCTCTCAGTGTACTGGGTGCTTCATACAATCTCATTTACTTCTCAGCTCTGAGTAGGCCTCAGCAATCCCATTTTGAAGATAAAGAATCTAGGGTTTACCCAGCTGGCATGGCTCAGTGGTTGAGTGTCCACTTATAAACCAGAAGGTCATGGCTCAATTGCCAGTCAAGGTACATGCCCAGGTTGTAGGCTCAGTCCCCAGTGTGAAGCATTCATGAGGCAGCCAATCAATTATTCTCTCTCATCACTGATGTTTCTATCTCTCTCCCTCTTCCTCCTTCTCTAAAATCAATAAAAAAACCATTTTAAAAAAAAGGAATCTGAAGTTCAGTGATAGTAAGTCACTTTCCCAAGACCACATGGTTAGGAAGTGGCTGAGTGGAGAGCTGAACTCCTCTCCCAACTCCTCTCTGTCTGAATCCATAGTATGTTCCCCTGACCCCCCTCACTGTACCCACCTCACCCTCTGCTCACTCTCACACCAGCTCCCAGCCAAATGGACAGCCCATCCCAGACTCATGGTGGTAGGAAGAACACCAGAGCATACTTAATTGAGTGGTCTCCTTTAACAGATTGGGAACTGAAGTTCTACAAAGCTAACCACCTGCTCAGCACCATGGTGCTAGTCTGGGAGGGGCGTAGGCTTAAGCCCCAAGTCTCCGACTCTCAGTCCAGGGCCATATTTATTGAATCACAGTATCTGAGAATAGAACGGTGGCTAAGGAGCAAGAACACAGGGGGTTCTTGTCATGTTGGTACTGGCATTGCAAGGCCAATGCTCTATGTTAGATGCCCAGAGCTATTTAACTAATACATTGCCAACAGAAGTGCACAGGCCTCATGTCAGTCTCCCCCTCCCAGTGGCACAGCAAGGCAGCTATGGCATAGGCACCCATTCCAGACCTCAGTTTTGTCTCCATGTAGCCCTGAACATTGCAGACAAGAGACTCACAATGAATGTGGGAAAGCTGGGACCGCAGGTGGAGATTCCCACCCACCCCCTCCTGATTTTTGAGAATCTACAATTTCAGCTTAATTTGTAAGCGAGAGTGAGCATAAAGGAAGTGACAACAGGGCCATCAGCCATTCTGTCAGTAACACTCGAGGCCACAGAACTTCAATATGACTAGAGCCAGCTGTCCAATGCACAAGATAACCATTGACCCCATCCCTGGAGAAATGTAATTCTCTTCATGCTTCTTTCTAGCCATGAGGAGTTAGAAGCCAGAGCTGCCAGGGAATCGGGAGGCTTCCTAATGACAAGGCTCTCACGAGCAGAGATTGTGCACTGACAGAAATGTAATCTGCAATGCTCCTCATCTGTTTTGTCATGTTTGCATTTTTTAAAACACCTCCTCAGGAAGAAATGAGACAGTTGGAGGCCCTCCCTGTTATCAGAGAGGCATTTATCTTCCTCATCCTGAATGCCAGGGAGAATGTGGTGAACTCACCAGGCCTGCTAGCTTTGAGATTTCTAGCTTGCACTGTGTGTAAACATGTCTGTTCTGGACACATAAACAAACAAGGATTAACTATGTGTACAGTCTCTACAAGCAAAGACAGATTCTCTGTCCGCCACTTCCAGGTTTTGTAGACTTTGTGGAGAAGGCAGAGGCCACGTGTGCTGCTCTGGCATGGAGCTCTTATGATGCTTATGGCCCCCTGCTCCAACACTCTGCTGGCTTTCCACCATTCCAATGACATGTGCATCTGTTCCTTGGCCTTCAAGGCCCCCTGCAACCTGGCTGAACTCTGCCTACTTCTCCACACTCATCCTCCCATTCCTGGACCGCTGGCTCACTCAGCTCCAGCCACAGTGCCCTTGTGTTGTTCTTCTTATATAATATTTTGCAATTCTAGTTACCTGTGCAATAGAATCACCTGTTGAGTTTTACACACACATGCATTCACGCACACACTCTCTCTCTCCCTCCACAGATATTTTAATTTTAATCTATCCAGGGTGAGGACCAATACTAGAGTTACTTTTCAGTTTCAAGGGTGATTACGCTGCCTGGAATTCTCTTTCCTGAAAGGATTGCCTGCTCTCTCCCTAACTCATGCAGGTCATACTGTGTATTAGACTAGTCTCTCCACCTTGCCATTTCTTCCTCTCCTCCATCACTCTCCATCCTCTGGACTTGATTTATTTTTCTTTATACACTTATCACTTGCTGATATTTTATGACATGCTTACTAACTCACTGCTGTCTCCCTTCTTCCATCCTCTGTCCCATCCTACTTCAGTGTAAATTCCCAACATGCAGGAACCTGCCATGCTTTATTCACTGCACCATTCCAACAGTGCCTGGCACATTGCAGACTCTCCAAAAGAATTTGTTGAACAAAGCAAGGCATGAATGCCTCTGTGCTCCAACACGGGAACTCTGCTTTGTGTCTCCAACACTGAGATGTGTCCCCAAACCATTCCCACTATGCCACCCAAAGGCAGGCCAAATTTGGACTTTGAACAACTGCCCTGTGTACTTCCCGAGTGTTTCAATCTCTGCAGGTGCCCAGGAGAGGTGACCCTGGGTTCCAGAGATCAGTGTTCACATCTGGAAGGCACAAAGCAAAAGATGGAGATGCTACTGTGATAAATGACCATGTAGATGGCACAAGGCAAGCAGGTGTGGCCCGAGTGTCCTTTGGGTTGGCACCTCTGGAAAACAGGAGGCCTGAGAAATGGAGAAGCAGGACATGGAGTACTAAACAGACCCCACAGACATCATAGAGATGGAGACCCTCACCTGTGTCTTCTAATCACTGCAGTTTTATGCCTGTTGGCAATCTCCCTCACCACAGGGCTCCCAACTCGCACATTTGTTCCAGGCAATGTTTCATCTTTCTAATGTCAGTCAAGCTATGGTTCTGATGCAATTAGGAGAAGCCAGGATGGCCATTTCAGTTAAGTTCCTTTGAGTGACAAGTATTACCCTTGTCATTAGAGAGTTCTCTGGGAAGGACAGCACCTTCCATGATCTCCCAGCCACAACCCTATGTGGAAAACTTCTATACAAGTTGGAGAGATGGTGACAACCATAGAGACTCATTTAATTTATTGATTTGGGGAAACAGAGACTACAGTGGATTTTGACTGATATTTCCATATTAGTGATGATAAAACAGCTAACTGGAAAAGTTTGGACTAATCAATATTTTGGGGGCAGGTACCCCAATCATATTAGGATGTGAGAGATTTCTCTAGAATGTAGTCCTTCCACAAACATTTCCTAAGCACTTACGGCCTCCAAGGGCATGTGGGCACCCTCGGGCAGGGCACTTGAATATATTTTTTTTGGCCAGGATGCTCTATCCCCTGGGACTTTTTTGAAAACACATATAAGGCTCAGCTATTTAAATTCACAAGGTTTCAAATGGGGGAGGGGGGTGTTCGAGACATATTGTATAATTTCATTCAGAGAAAATGTCCAGAATGGGCAAATCCATAGAGAAAGGAAGCAGATTAGTAGTAGATTAGTAATGTTGAGGTGGGGATGAGGGTGGGGTAGGGAGAGGGGTTGGGAAGAAGAGAAATAGAGAGTGGCAGCTAATGAGTATGGGTTGTTGTTTTGTTGTTGTTGTTTGTTTGTTTTTTTGAGGTGATGAGAATGTTCTGGAATTAGATGGTGATGATGATTGACAACTCTGTAATACATTAAAAAACATGGAATTGTACATTTTAACAGGGTGGATTTTATAGTATGTGAATTATATCTCAATTTTTAAAAAGATGCTGTCAGAACATTGCATTTTTCAAAAAGTTAAGCAACAGAATTTGACATCTAAATTAAAAAAAAAAGTGGTTGATAAGTGAAGCCAAGGGTTAAGAACTGTGCTCACTTCCTGAATCATTTCAAAGAAGACTTTGGCAGCTTAAGGGTTAAGTCCTTCCAAGATCAACAGGAAAAAATATGTGTCTATAAATCCTGAACCACAGAAGCTGTGTTCCCAGGTGATGGCTCTTGTCTCAGGCCCCTCAAGAATCCCCTCTGCTGGGCACTGGGACACAGTGAGAGGTAATTTCATAGGCAGCTTTACACAAAGCTGGATGCTCTCATTCATTTGCTCTGCGAAGAAGTGTGGTTGCCAACACCAAGCCTTCCAACCTGAAGATCTTGATTGAATCCCTATGTCTATTCCCCCCACTCTCCCACTTGAAGGTCTCCCCCTCGAGTGCAGAGTGTAGATGGTAATTAATTAGAACTGGGCTCCCTGGTGAATACAGACAAATGAGAAAGCAGCAGTTGGGGGGCTGGCCTTGCATGGAATGAGCCTAGTGAGAGCAATGAGCCTGCTCCCCAGAGTGGTGGGCAGAGTGTGCCGTCCCCCGAACACTACTGGGTGTGTAGAAATGGGCCATTCCTAGGGGAGCATATGGCCCTGGAGGCCTCCAGCCTTTCTCCTCCACATTAAGTGCACAACAGGGAAGTTAATCATCCAAAGATCAGAGCCTGGCTGCTGAAGAATATCAAGCAGAACATGTGGGTGCCTTGGGTGGGAATTTGACTCACGGTGCCCATGTAGGTTAATGAGATGAAGTGTGAAGCCTCCTGCTCTCTAGAAAGTTCCATGTGTTTAAATGACTACAATCAGGCACCAATGAAGGGGCCAAGAGGAGAGTAAAAGATACTGGATGTCTGTGTGGGACGCCTGGAGAGAACCAAGGCCTCTGAGGAACCATGGTCCAGGAAGGATTTCACTGTGGGTGGGAAAACTACACCATCCAGTGCAATAACAACACTCAACCAAACCTCTTCTGTTTAAAAATACATGGGAAATGCGTCTTTCCTCTAATCACTATAACTGACCTCTCTGGCAACGGCCACGCAGTCTAGAGAATAGTGAGGTGCAACTCCTTTTTACCATTCTGAAAAACACTTGCCCATAATATCAAACCTTAGTAGTCACTGATTCATTCCAAGGCCTTCTCTTTTATCAAGTCCCAGATGTACGAATGAACATTATATCATGTTGGAAAGCAAACGTTTCCTAGGCTATGTCCACCAGCCCCATAACAACCTCATCACTCCACATAGCCATCCCTGACTGTTTTGTTCTGGAAGCTTCCTTGTATCTTGTATCATTTCCCCAGCTATCAAGACCCTCCAGCAATTTCCTCTTCTGGACTTGGAAACATAAATCACCAAGCATCCTTATGGAGACAGCACACCTGCCTCATTGAATTGGATGACTGAGCCATGATTTTCCCTGCACCTGCAGCTAGATGGTAAGATGGGTATCAGGGCTTCGGCCCCTGCTCTACCTTCACTGGTGTCTCCTTGAATGAGTCACTTCACTCCTTTGAGACTCAGGGGTCCCACCTGGAAAATGAGAGAGCCTGCAAAAGCAATCCATAATATGAGTGTGGCGGATCATCTGGGAAGCTGTGATGAACTGAAGGAACAAAGGCGGTCCCACTCCACTCCAGGCAATTGCCTCCAGAAGCCAAAAATCTGACTCAGGTTCAATGAATGTGGTTGCATTTGTAGGTGCATGTGAGAAATTTCCTTAATTTCAAATGCTAGCAAATTTTTGTAAAACATGATTGAGTCAACAAAGAGATGTCTGTGGAATGAATTTGGCCCTAGGTACCCAGCCTCTGAACAATATGTTGTTTAGAAGCCCATCCATTTCTCACATCATGGGATTGCCTAGGGAGATGCCCTCCCTTCATTCTCCTTCCCCAATTTTTGATACACAGACACCACTTCTGAATAAAAGGAAAACCAGCTAAGCAAGGGTGAGCTCACCAAGGCCTTCCATGGTGTGGAAATAGCTCTGGGCTGAGTGACTGGCTGCTTGTCAGTCTCTTTGGCTGACCAGTAGGCAGACCCTGGTTTCCTCATGTATAGAATGAAGGGGCTGCCCTAGATCTCCAGGGTCCCCAGCTCAAGGGCTGATGACATCTTTAAAAGGGTCTGACTAAAGAGCCAATGGGAATCCACATGTGCGATTTGGGTCTACCCTACAGTGTTCCCTTTATTCAGATGGGAAGAGGGTGATAAGTAAGCAGGACCATCAGACCAAAACCCTTGCACAGAATTGAAGAAATGTTTACTTTGGGTCTCTCCCTTTGGCTTCTTTCCCCATGCACCACATCTCTGCCACTCAGGGGCACCCCCAAAATTGGGGGCCTAAGCTTTGCAATCCATGTGTCTATATGTAAGCTGAAGATTTCCTTTAGAGCAGTGGTTGGCAAACTCATTAGTCAACAGAGCCAAATATCAACAGTACAATTATTAAAATTTCTTTTGAGAGCTAAATGTTTTAAACTTAAACTTCTTCTAATGCCATTTCTTCAAAATAGACTCACCCAGGCCATGGTATTTTGTGGAAGAGCCACACTCAAGGGGCCAAAGAGCCTCATTTGGCCACATGAGTCGCAGTTTTCCGACCATGGCTTTAGGGAATTTGTAGTCTGTGTAGGCCTTCCAACCCAAAAAGATTGGTTCTTAAATGATGAGATTTCAGGGTCCTTATGTGACAGTATTTGGGGAGGCCAAAGGCTGGTGTCCTTCAGATGCTATGGCCAAGGTACTCACCTGTTCCACCTGCAGTAAAGCTGTTTCCGGAAAGCAATGCTATGAGGAGTGAAGCTAGAGGGCTTTCCTGTTTTCAATAAAAATCGACGATTTACTATAATTTGGCTGTGATTTAACAATGCTTTTAAAGGCGAAAGTAAATGGCTCATAAAGTCTGGTGACTTCTTCACTTGTATGCTTCATCATTCCCTCCCTCTGAGCTGGTGCCCTTCACATATCCCAGGTCTTGCAGGAGGATCAGAGATGAGCGCCTGCAGTGCAAGGAGCCCAACTCCCATAGTCCCAGTGGCAACCACATGGCTCTTCATTTCTACCTCTGTCCTCTATCCAGCTTGCCCCGACTCTTTGACTCTAGCCTTCTCTCTTCTCTACTTCCTTGGCCTTTTCTTTCCTCTTCTTCTTCCTGGACAATGCAAGCTGAATGGAAATGCAAATCTCAGTCTCTCCTCAAACACCTCAGCCAGGGAGGCAGCATGTCACCCATATTTATGAGCTTTAAATGGCTTTTATCAAAGTGAGGTCGCACTAAATCACACCCAAACTGTCATAAATACAAATGACTCGACAGAGGCTGCAACAAGCCTTCGGAGAAAATTATATGATGTGCTGTTCAGTTATGGTATATCACACTTGGAGCTCATATATTTCTACTGGCAAGGTAATCCGATCCTTCCGAGGGCTCTAATGGGTGAAGAGAGGCTGAAAGTCGGGGTGAATCACTAGAGAAGTTGGATGGTCAGACGCTTTGTGGATGCTGATGTTTTAAAGAATCAGTCTGTTCATAGGAAAGAGGTAATTAATGGAATCATAAATATTGTATGAGAATTTCCTTACTTAGAGTCAATCAGTTAATTATGAGATTAGTTGATGGGGCAGTGAACTAGAAGTCAAGAAACTTGTAGTTCTGGCACTAAATGTTGGTACATGACTTTGGTTTTAAAATATGTCCACAAATTCTTTGATATGCCTCCTTTCAAAAAGTGGAGCCCACTCTCAGTGTGGGCTGGCTTTAGTGGCTCATTTCTAATGAACAGATTGTGGCAGAAGTGAGGTGTGTTATTTCGAAGGCTAGGTCAGAAAAGGTATTGGTGCTTCCACCTTGGATGACTCACTCTATGAAGAGCCAGCTGCCATGTTGTGACAACACTCAAGCATCCCCATGGAGAGATCCACATGGTGAAGAAATGAGGCCTCCTGCCAAGAACCAGTACTACCTTGCCAGGAGTGCAAATGAACTACCCTGAATGAATATCCTACAGACCCTTCAAGCCATTAGATGACTATAGCCATGGCTGACATCTTTTTTTATGGAAAGCTCATGAGACCGTGTGCCAGAACAATGAACCTGGGGTGTTCTTAGAGTCCTAAGCCACAGAAAGTCTGGGAGGTAATTTGAGGCTACTAAGTTTTGGGGTGATTTTTATGTAGCAATAGACAGCTAATACAGGGCAATAAACTTAAAGTCTCTAGGTATTAGGTTCCTTATTGCTATATAAAGGATGGACTAATCAGAGGTTCTAAACTCTGGCTCAAAGTTAGATTCACCTGCACACTGTTTAAAAGCATTCTGTGCTCAGGACCTACACCAGACCATTTGAATCTGAGTCCCTGGGCATGATAAGGTCCAAGCATTGGCATTTTGTAAAGCTCTCTGATTCTATTTTACTTTTTATATATATTTTATTTAGATTTTATAGAGAGGAAAGGAGGGGGATAGAAAGTCAGAAACATCGATGAGAGAAAAACATCAATCAGCTGCCTCCTGCACACCCCCTACTGGGGATGTGCCCGCAACCAAGGTACATGCCCTTGATCGGAATCGAACCTGGGACCCTTCAGGCCACAGGCCGACGCTCTATCCACTGAGCCAAACCGGTTTCGGCTCTAAGTAATTCTAAATGTACTTCCAGGATTGAGTATCACTGAACTGGATTTATTTTGTGCTCTAAAATACTATTTACAATTTTATAAAACTCTTGGCAGACTTGAGAACCAGGCATGTGAGAATTGTGCTATTTCTTCATTCCCACCTCTCTCATTCCTCCAGATGCCTGGACATTGTCCAGGAAAGCCACAGACAACTCCTTTATTCCAGCTGGTGCAACCTGGCCCCAAACAAAGAAGTATATTTTAAGATGCAAATGTCATTACAATATGGATGTGTCCTGGGGAATAGGAAATAGCCCAGTTCTGAGGAGGGCTGGCACTAATCAATTCCATTAACCTACTGCATGAAGAGTTAAAACTGAGCCATGCTTAGTTTGGCAGAATTCTTTTGCAAAAGAGAATGCTATCAAGCATGGGCTTCTTGTAGAGGAGCACCGTGTCACCATTGGTCTAACAAGAATGGCGAGGTCCTGGGCAGCAAGAACACATGACAACTTGAACCAAAAGACTTGCTGCTCAATGGCTGTGAACACTTGGGACAGGTCAGTTCATGTCTCTGAGACAGGGTCTGTGTCTGTAAAAATGGAAATGATGTGTCTGCCCTATTGACCTTGTCATTTAGAGTAATGAGACAACAGTGAAAAGCCTCAAAGACAGGAGTGCATGTCAGAGTGCTGTGACCCTGAACCATGGAGACTCAGGGAGAGAACTCCACTACCAGCATAGGTTCCTTTCTCTGAAGAAAAACAAATACAGACTAAATATATACATTCAATAAAATAAAGAGCAATATGTACCAGGAAGACAATTTGCCCTCAAACAGTCAGAGAGATCTTCTCATGGACTCACTCCTGCTTCTATCAAAAATCACATGTACTCCTAATTCTTTGGAATTTTATGGTGACACCCCTTTCTCCCATCTTCCTCATCCAGACCATTAATGAGCAGAAGAGTTGGGGGGAGGGTAGAGAGGGAGAACCATGCTATCATAATTGTTCTTCTCCTACTCTTCATAAGGAGATGTAAACACACCTTGCCCATTATTCCTGGACATCTAGTGAATGTCAAGTCTGTCCCCCTCCCTCACTGATTCCTCTATTCACTCACTTAAGTGTTTACAGAGTGCTTACTACACATAGGTTTCCATAGTTGGAGGAATGCTTATCACATCTACCTTTTATCTCAAATCCCTACTTACCTAGAAACTCCATGTTAGTCCTCTACTCCTTGTCACAGCCTTAGACAGTCTCTGCATCCCATAATACTGCACATTTGCCTCTCCCCCCACCCCTATTACCTCTAAGGCTAGCAACTTATTTTGCATAGTCTGAACTCCCTAGGGAATGGAAGATTCATAAGGGCATGGCTCTTCCCATGGATCTCTGTGTCACTTGTAAGGGTAGCTGAGAGTCAGGTAGGCATTCAGAAGCCAGTGTGGGCTGATAAGCAATCCCACAGCAGCAGCACCAGGCTTTGCCTGGCATCTTGGATCAGTCTCCTTCCTTATGTATCTGCATATCAATCTGCCCATCCCTGAGGGGTATGGGAAGGGAGTAAGAAAGAATTAAACTTTCTGTTTAAGCTGATGCCTACTACCTCCCCGGTGGCCACCTTGCCCTGGATTCCCACATCAGGGAACACAATTGCTGTTCTTCATTCACATGCCTAGACTGTTTCACACACTGCCCGGTGAGAATTGCAGGCTCCCAGGAGCAATCCTTCTGAGGTCTCTCATCTGTCTACTCTGTAATACTTCATTCTTTGGGAAGAAGCAGGAGAAAGCTGGCTCTTTTTTTTTTTTTTTTTGTAAGATATTAAGAAAATCATTCATTGCTGAGAAGTCACATCAAGGTCTCATCCTTCAAACCGACAGCTGAGTGTGTATCAGCCTGAGAGAGAGCCTGATTATTAGTTTTAAAGAGCTTATTTCATTCTCTTAAAAATGGGATCAGTTCATCTTCGTCACATCTGCCTGGGCGACTCCTGCATGCCACACAACAGTCAGCTCCAGGGGTTGTGTCATTAGGTGAAGCATAGGTATGGAGGGTCTGTCTGGGTATGTGTTCTCCAGAGGACCAGACAAGGTGACGCAGAGCATGAGTCATCATGGGATTACTCTGTTAATTTGCATTCAGGAAGGGGCTGGGAAGAGAGTTCCCATCCAGCCCACCCCTCAACCCACTGGCCATGGGAGAGGGAAGAACCACCATGAGGGCCCACTTATCTGAGCAGCAACAGCAAGGCCTTGGAGTAAATCACAGTGATAGGAATAAAAGTGTTATAAGCGTGTGTTTCCCTCACATCCTAAGGGCTACCTTGCTTCAGCCAGGTGACCCAGCAAAACAGCAACAGGGGTTCCAGATGTCCACGATACCTATTTAAAAAGTTGTTTCATGGGGCCCAGACCCCTTCCCATTCTGAGCTAACATAGATTACTGTTTTGCTCTACATTGAAGCCTACCATTCCCATTAATGTAAAGACACAGCAGTGTCTGCAGTGAGGGCACAGCACTCAATGTTATGACACAAAAAGAGAAGATAAGCTGGGAGAGGCTTGAGCATTGAAACACCTGACTGGTAATAAGGAATAGATAATGAGATGCTAACATGAATGCAGGTGGATGTTAAACATGGTTCCCAAAGTATGTTTTATGAATAACTGGGAAAGTCAAAGGGCAGCCCTAGGCATGGCTGCTTCTGACAGAGGGGACCTTGAAGAACCCTGAGATTGGGAGTATCTTCATTATAGAAAGGAGGCAAGAGGGCTGACCAAGCACAAGCCAGCAGGACAGAACCCACCAAAGAAGGGATGAGACTTGAGAATTATGCAAATGTGGAACACATGACTGTCACAGGGAACAGTGGGCAATTCCACTGACAAGAGGCCCTGCCTAAGAAAGAAGTGGTTTGCATATGTCTCTATGTATACCAATGACTTCAGGGCAGATAATCGGAAATGACAGATAATCAAAGCATCCTTTAGCCTGCATCACTGTCTAGGAATTGATATGGATGGGTGTGGAAATGTAGAGCTTACAACACTTTCCACAAAATAATGAAATGCCTCTAAAGATGTGAATCAGGGAAAGCCAGGCAGCTATCCTGCTGCTCCCATAAATGCATGTGGTTCTCCCATTCCAGCTGTAGCCCCTACCAGCATTACCCCTCAGGCTGGGGCAAAGCACCACATGGGCCAGTGTGCAGAGGCCAGGCCCATCCCACATCCTACCCTGAAGAGGCCAGGAAGACTGTTAAGTAAAATGATTACACATAAAAAAGGCAAAACTCTTAGTTTCTGCAGGACTCCAGCACACAATAATCCCACGTTCATTATCGAATAAGAGACATGCTATCCTGAATCAGTGATCTGCCATATTAATGCACTATTTAAAATCAAAAGGACTTGCTATGGTCACAACGCTGATAATCTACCAGCAGCTAATTGAGTTTCCAAGCAGGCAGGAAGGCCCCCTCCTCTAAGGAGCCTGGTTGACCCTCTTCTGGTGAGAACTCCTGCTTTGTACTCAGATCACACTCTCCGCATTCCTTGTACAGTCAGCATTAGTTGATGGAAGAAGTGCATATCAAAGACTGCCTGGGTTGAAGAGGGACCTATAGCCAGAGCACTTGCTGGTGACCTACCAGCAGGGCTGGTTTTCAAGACATCAAACAAGCTTCTTAGCCTGCAGAGTAGAGCCTTACGTGCCCTCGGGCAGTCCTTTGTGCAAGCTGGAGAGTACAAACAACTTGGAAAATTAACATGGTAAGATTCTTAAAGAAGAGGTGGAAATGAATGGTGAGAGAGCCATGGCTACGTACAGTTGCAGAAAAACAGGGATGTCAGTGACAGGGCCTGGTAATTGCAATGGCTGAATAGGGATATAGTAAGAACTCAGAGTCTTCACAGGCCTTGTGTGAGTGAAGAAGCTGTTTGGGATAGATCGCAGCAAAAACCAAACCGGGCAGAAGCTGAAAGAACCCAGGACAGTAGGCTGGTCACATCACATACTGCCCTGCATCTCGGAATATCTTCAGGTCTTCCATTTTCTTATCTGCCAAGCAGCCAGTTATAAATCCCCAGACTAATATTAAGAAGCAACAAAAACTGTGACAAGAAAGAATGGGCAAGCCATGGTTGTCAAGAGTCTTCAGAATACTGTTCTAACGCAGGAAACAGCGGAAACAAAGGATCATAAGGGGAAAAGAATGGAGTGGGGTGGGCTAGAGTGGAATAAAGTAAGGAGAAAATGGCCTGCACTCCACATTTGTGAGCTCCAGCAGAAGCAAGACCTGGTTGGGCTTCGGCACCTTCAACTCTTCCATCCTCTACATTTGGCAGCCTGATATCCTTTCTTGGACAGCAGAAAGGCCAAAGCAGATATACTGAATAGGAACAAGCTGAGGAGCAGCTATGACCTTCTAAAAAAGGACTGGTGGGGAGGGAAGAAAAGAATGAAAACTTGACTATATTATAAAAAGCTGTTATATAATTCAGAATTTGTGGAAACTTTGCTAGTTCTTTTGGCGGCAGAAACCAAATTGGAAAACAAACCTGCAAGGTGCGTAAATATCATTTACAATTTTGAAAATACTTGTGAAGGTTAAGTGAAACAGTGCCAGTGGGATGTGCTCTGAAAAGCACAGGGTACTGTTACAAGGGGAGGAAGTGTTGCAGCCATGTGCTTGGCATAATTGTTTGTTGAGTTTGAGGGCCACATAGGCTCTCCAGGCTAGCAAAACAGGCTGTGGGAGGCCCTCATTGAAACCAGGTAGCTCCTGGGCCAGAGTGCCTCCCCAGGCACCTACTGCAGAGCCCAACTATGCAGAACTCAACTATGCATTCTTAGAGACTCATCTACTATACTCTGAGCTTTTGCCCTGAGGCCTTCTTTTCAAATGCAAATGCTTCTGGGAAGGCTGACACTTTTAACTGATTCATTCTCAGGTGTAGAGCACAGGTTGTCAAGTAGACTGGAGCTAGTATGGAAACCAGAGCTTTGCTCCCGCTTGACTGTGTGAACTTGGCAAATACCCCACTTGACCTCAGCACCTTCATATGAAAAAGAGACATTGGGCAGGTAGATACTAGTAAGATGGACCTGTAAATGCTAAAAATCAGATGTAGGATTGTCAGATATTAAGAAGCAACAAAAACTATTACAAAGAAGGAGTGGGCAAGCCAGGGTTTTCAAGAGTCAGCAGGGCAACCAGTTACATTTGTATTTTGGACACGCAACGCATGCTTTTTTATTATAATTCTGTCCCATGTAGACTTATACCAAAAAATGTATTTGTGGGAGTCCTATGTATTTATATGCTAAACCTAGCATATAAAAATCCTAGGTGGACTTTTCTCTCCAGAGGGAAGACTTCAGAGAGAGGATAGACAGTAAGTGGGAAAGGCAGGCAGCAAAGAGGAATGGGAGTGGGGGCAGCTCCAGGCATTAGTCTGCCTCCTTCACAACTAAGGGTTGACCTAGTGTGATGACATTCATAAAATGCACTTGACCAAAGGGCTTCAGCCAAATGCAAGATCTGTGGGGGGCCCTCCTTTGGAAGGGAAGGACCTTTGGTGATTGCCATCCTAAGCAATGAGACCACTTGTCTGCTTGTGACTTGATCCTCCACTATTCCTCCCAACACATAACTTTCTTTTCCTCCCTCCCTCAATAACACTCTTCAATGGCTCCCTCCAGCTGCTCTGTGAAATCCAAGCTTCCTAGAAGCTTACCGAGGCCCATTTGATGGATCTGCTATAGACCTCCTCAGCCTGGTATCTTCCTTTCTCACCACTCTTTCTGCATATACCTGGAAAATCACTTCTCTTTCCAAATACCAAAGCCTGCACCCTTCCCAGAGAACTGGCCCCTCCTCCTTCCCTTTGGAGTCAGCTCATCTTCCTTCCAGTATTCACAGTATCCCCAGTGAGCCTCCACTGGGCAGGGCACCATCACCCTGTATTCTAGTTTATACATTCCCACTGTTGGTCACTGCCTACACAACTCCTTGAGGGCAAGTACTTCAGTATTGATTTATCTCTGACTCCTGGTCCCTGCCCCAGTTTCTAGTATTTGATGAGTATAGTAATTATTTAATTGATTAATTAACACACTGGCTAGTCTTTGTTGACAGAAGACATTTGTTGATGGATTTATTGGCCCTTTTCTCTCCACCTCTGCACTTCTTCGTAACTCTTGGGGGTCACAAATCATCTCTGGAAATAGCTACTGTCTACCTATCCCCATTCACCCCGCCTATACTCTTGCAAGCACTGAGCAAGCCTCTTTGAGACTCTCAACTTTGAGCTGGTATTTATTATTTTATAAACTATATTCTAGTTCATATTTACTTAGCAATTTAGCACACTGTCCACTTCCATTGTCAGAACAGTATAGGAAATCCAACCTCTGCCAGGCGCTCTGCAGTTGCCCTTTCTTCAGAAACCTGTTCTAGCCTAAACTCAGTGTGGCTCAGGTTCTAATACTCCAGAAACAAACTACAGTGTGTATCAGAAACATGGGGAGAGCTACACCCCAAGTTCTGAAGTGTGGCCCATGATTTTGTATTGCTAAGCAGCTCCTAGGTTATGCCTAAACACTGGCCTAGACCCTTAGCTTCCATCCTGCCCGGTTTGTGCTCTTAGACATACTGCCCAGTGTCATGGGCCCTGATCTGAGCAGACACCTCTCATCCATCTGAAATGCATCCCTAGAAAAACACAGGCAGGCCTTGAATCTGGAGCCCTGAGTCTGATGTGATGTAAAAGCAACGATGGCATGCTTCAGAGGCCTGAGAACAGGGAGCGCTGGGATCTGGCCTGCAGAACAGCATGCATTTTGTGTAGCCAGCCTAAACAGATTGAGGGAAGGCAGGCACACAGCTGTTTCTCATTCGGGGCCCAAGGGGCCCAGGGAGTGGAAAGTCAAGTTCAGTGCTGACTGCCAGGCCCCTGCAATCAGGACACGAAGGGCATGTCAACCTCTCCTCCGAGGGGCAGGCCAAGAGGAGATGCACAGTGGAGGAGGACATGTGCCCAGCAAATGTCCTGATGCTTTAGGGACAGGTAACTACTGATACCTCACTCTGTCATGACTAATGTGCACCCTGGGATTCACAGGAATCTCTGCCTTACAGGAGAAAGAGCTGGGAGGAAACCCCTCTGATGGGGTGCTTCTCAGAGAGTGGTCAAACACCAAGGGCATTAAGGACCTCCCAAGCTGGCACTTAGTGAGTGCAGATTCTCAGGCCCCATCAGCTCTACAGAGTCAGTACCTCTGGGGCAGCCTGGCCTGGGAATCTGTATGCTCCAAGGTCTTCTCAAGTTATTGTTGTTATGCTCCCTGATGTTTGGGCAGAGCCAGAGTGGCTCAAGGTCCCCTGGTGCTGGAAGCCAAAGCCATTCTCAATAACCTTTCTTCAAATCTGTAAATGCTGCACTGATTGGACTGGTGATCAAGGAAGCCCTAGATCACAAAGAAGGGCTCCTTCCTCTACACTGTACCCCAAAGATCACACACTCTCTGAGTTGAGGGAAGCACCTGGCTTCTCATTCTTGGCATTTTCTAAATAAACAATTTAGCAATCAACAAACATTTATTGAATACTAATTTGGTACATATCACTCTACCAGGGAAACACAAAGAAGCATGAGCCATGATTCCTGACAGCAAGACAGGCAGTGCATGAGGTAAAGGCCATTCAAACCCAAGGGACACCCTGGGGCAGAAAGCACAGTGAATGAGTGAATGGGACAGTGGGTGTTTTTTTAAAATCTGTTACAATCAGTGTTACAGTCATCACCTAAAAATCATTAGTTGTAATTGAGAAAATCCATATGCCTCCTATATTACAAAACCAACTACAGCAATGAGCTTCGGTTGTGGAATACTTGCATAGTGCCATGTGGAGTGCAAATGAGTGAGTCTCTTTAAAATTCCCTCACTTAATCTTCTCTGAAAACCAAAGAGGTAGGTATAATTATTTTTCAATTATGAATGAGGATTTGGAGCCTGTGGTTGGTAACTACATGCCCAAGTTCACACAGCTAGAAGATTTGGGAGTCAGGAAGCAGTCTTAGTCGTGCCTGGTTCCAATAATCCAGGTTGGCCTTATGTGTGACAATCATGAATAATCTAGACAGGATGTAATACAATGTCAGACATGCACACAACAATTAAAAGGCATAGTGGTACTCCAAAGGAAGAAAAAAAATCAGACAAAGTTGTAAGTTAGGACTCAATTTCACAAAAAGAGATGAACCTTTGGAGGGGATTCTGAAACTTCCTGAGCTAGCAGGTACCTCTTCAGCACATGCCTTTCTGGAAAAGTCCTGGGAATCCCTGGAGGAGAAGTTAGATCTAACATGATCCATGAAAACAAGTTCAATGGAGCTTGCTCTCCACCCCATGCTTTTCTGCACTGGTGGAGGCTGGGTAAGTACAGTTCATCACTGGCAATATTCACCAACCAGCCTCTGCTGGATTCACAAAACATGCAACTAGGTTTGTTCTATTATTATTATTATTATTATTATTATTATTATTACTACTACTACTACTACTAGAGACCCGTTGCAGGAAGATTCCTGTAAGAATAGATATTCCTGCAGCCTGAGCAAAGCTCCCTCCCTTCTCTGCTGCCTCACTACCTCACTTGCTCCCATCTCTGTTGCCTTGCCCGCTCCCGTCTCCGCTGCCTCGCTCCCATCTCAGCTGCCTCTCTCCCTTCTCCGCTGCTTCTCTCCCTTCTCCGCTGCCTCACTTCCTTCTCTGCTGCCCTCCTTACTCTTGTCTCCTCTGCCTCGCTCCCTCCCTTCTCCCCCGCCCTGCTTGCTTACTTCTGTGCACCTTTGTTCCCTCCTGCAGTGCTTGGCTTCCTTCTACATCGTCTTCTGCAGGTGGCTATGCAAATTAACCACCATCTTGGTTGGGTTAATTTGCATGCTCACTCTGATTGGCTTGTGGGCATGGCTTGTGAGTGTAGCGAAGGTATGGTCAATTTGCATATTATACTTTTATTAGATAAGATTTTGTACAGAAGGGTTGGGAATAAAAACAAAAAAGACAACTTGATACAAGGCCTTACCGAATAAGCACTCTGGGAAGTCACTGAGCAGAAGATTGAATTTAAGTTTCTCCAAAGGATACATATTCCCCATCCTCCCAATGCTTTGTGGAATGATCTACTCCCTCTATAAGGAAGTCATGAAACCAAGGAAATACTTCAAACTGCAGAAAACACAATGTACTGTTGTGTGAATCCAGACTCTTGGAACCAATTCAAATTCTCAATGTATAGGGTTTCGTCCCCTCTCTTCCCCTCCACGGTACACGTAACCTTCAATCTTCCTACAACAGTATGTTTTAAAGCGTGTGTGTGGTTTTCCTGTATGCACTGTTTACGAAGGATGAGAATGAAATTGTATTCTGGCCAAGGAAGCAGAGTGCCATCCCCAGTAACTCTGCTGTCTTGCTGCCCCACCCAGCTACCAACTGATCAGTCCCAGAAGTTTGCAGTACACTCAGAAACACGCTTTTCCTAGACAAGCATGGAAATTCTCAGTGTGACTGAAAAAGCTCCAAACATCTCTACACAACTCCCCTTTGAGATGCTTCTAAGGTTTTCAAAGTATGAGAGGAATAAAATTACCATCTGGAACAAGCCTTTGAGATCATCCAGGCCAGTCCCCCAATTTTCTGCTTGGGCAAAATAGTATTTACATAAAGTCACTGCCTTGTACAAGAATTCAGGTTTTAAACTGTAGCATTATTTCCCAATATGAATGTATTCTGTAGAATATGGATCCTTTCTGACCTCAAATCAAAATAAGTGTCCCATGGTCAAATCACTTTGGGAAATGGCACACATATGATATCCCTCACCTACACTCCTCTCCTCTGTAGAGTCACAAGGTAGATTACAGGACTGCATTGAAGAGTCAACTTAACTGATAGATGTAACTGAAAAAAGACTTTGTCTGAGTTAGTACCAGCTACCATATAAGATACTATACACTAGTTGTCCTAAACAACAGATACTTGTTTTCTCACAGTTCTGGAGGCTCAGAAGCCCAAGATCAAGGCTCCAGCAGGGGTTGATTTCTAGTGAAAGTTCCCTTCCTGGTTTGTACATGGCCCCCTCTCCCTGTGACTTCACATGAAAGAGAGAGGGAACCAGACCTTTGGTGTCTTGTAAAAAAATATATGTATCAGAATAGGAGAGAGAGAACGATGAGATTCATTGATTGGCTTCTTCATACTGAGAATGAGCCCATAACCGCAGGCATGTGCCTGGACACAGAATTGAACCATGACCTTCTGGTTCATATCTCAATACTCAACCACTGAGCCTCAGCAGCTGGGCAGGTGTCTCTTCTTAACAAGGACACGAATCCTATAGGCTCAAGGTTTCACTCTTATGATCTCATTTAACTTCAATTACTTCTTTACTCTAACCAGAGTCCCATCAGGGGCTAGGACCTCAATATATGAGTCTCATGGGACACAATTTAATTCAAAGCAAGTGTGAAGATGCAAAGCACAAGTCAACGGAAGCGTCCTCTCTTTCTTGCATTCCCCTCCTCTCCTCCTTTCTTTCCTCCAACCCCTTTCTGTCCAACCCTTTATGTTTCACAGAATAGGAAAACAGTCAATTCTCAAGAAATAATTTTCAAAATGATCGAAAACAAATCAGAATGAATGGGAAACGCCTCAATTGTCTGGGCTGCCCCTGAGACCGCTATATTCCAGGAGACTCCCAGTTCGACTGTATCAGAATTTTCACTCACTATATTGAGGATGACTTATACTTCAGGAACCATTTTTAGATTTGACAAGTCAGGACTTGCGGCAGCTCACAGACTGGGAGCCCCATTGTTTTCATTGCTGCTTGACAAGGCCATGGGTAACCTGCTCCACCACATTTCAGCATAATAGAACTGCCTTCCTATAGATCTCAGGGGCCCTGTTGGAAAACGTCAGTTTCATAAGTGAGAAACTGCTGTGATGGTCTCCCTTAAAAAAAATAGTGACTTGGAGATAACAAAGGGATATTTCAAACACATTTTGTACAATGGCAATATTTAGAGCCTAGTCTCTTTAGAATACTTTGAGAGGTGACTGCTCTTACTTGGAAGTATAAGAAAGTCCAGTTTGTGTTTTGAAAACTCAGTCTGTTATCCTTTCATGCTTTGAACAGCAGCATACTCATATTTCATCATTTGGGGCCATGGATAAAAAAAAATTCCCAGCATGACTAGGATTGAATTTACACAGCACTGTTGAATTTTCACTGTTCTTCATTCTCTCCATTTCCTGATAAACCGCAGAAAAAAGTGTGTGCACTCACAGAGAAGCCAATTGGAGGATTAGAAGGTTAACAAATATGGTTGGGCATAGAGTGTCCAATGCTTACTCAAGGCGGTGCCATTCACATGGACCATATTGTGACTATGTTTAGCTCCCCCATGATGTCTATAAATTGTGAAGTTACTCTTTGTGGTATGAACTTACTCATCACAGAAGCAAAAGTCTTGCTGAAAATGCTGGTCATCTAAGGTTTCATTGGCCCAACATACTTACATCTGCCCAAGCTCTAGCATAGGTCCCTGCCAAGTGCCTTCAATGGAGACTCACTAGATAGCTGATATATATATTGCAACAAAGAAATGAATGAATAGCTCTAGCTGGTTTGGCTCAGTAGACAGAGCGTCGGCCTGTGGACTGAAGGGACCCTGGTTCAGTTCAGTTCAAGGGCACATGACCAGGTTGCTGGCTTGGTCCAGTAGGGGGTGTGCAGGAGGGTCAATCAATGATACTCTCATCACTGATGTTTCTCTCTCTCCATCTCTCTCTTCTCTTCCTTTCTCTTCTCTCCTCTCTCCTCTCTCCTCTCTTCGATCTCTCTTTCTCTCTCTCCCCCTCCCTCCCTCCCTCCTCCTTCCTTCTCTCCCTCCCTGCCTTCCTCTATGAAATCCATAAAGATATATTTTTAAAAAAACAAAAACAATGAGTGAATAACCAACCCTGGGGCTCTTTGACTGCGGGATGCACACACACTATTATATTCTGATATCTGTTCTTTTCAATCTGGCAGCAGCAGGCAACATAATTCCTATTAGGGAATTTCAGAGCAAATAGAAGGAATAAAACAGTAAAAATTAAAAAAAAATACAAGTGATTCTCTATTGACCTTTCTATGGATGGTTCTAGTCCAGTGAAGAAGGGAATGTAGTTAAAATACAGCTGTCCCACCAGCATCACGAGGTCTTGTTTTGTTTTTCTCATTTCAGAAACCATATTTGAAGGGTCCTTAATTAGAAAGTCCCTGGTTTCTCACCGGAGAATCCAGGAGAGCTTTCTACAAGTTTTTTCTTTTTAAAAAGAAAAAGACATTTGGCACCAAACAGAACATGCCATCACCATTGGTGAGCCCCATGTTTATGTCTCCACTCTGATTACATCATTAACTGTGGCTCATCAGTAAGTAACTCTGAGCTAATAAATTGAGGGAGAGAAGCCCCCCCCCCCCCTCCCCGTCCCCAAAGCATTCTTAGTCTGCCATAGCTAGAAAGAAGAAAGTTCAAGAAATTGCAGTTTCTCTCTGTGGCCCCTTTGTGGGTCCAAAGCAGCATTGGTGTCCCTAGATTATGTGCTAAACAAACCAATATCTGAACCACAGAAGGGCTGGGCCGGACTGGGCTGGTCTGCAGGGGCCTCCTTTGTCTGGGAATTGGAATCATTCCTTGGTTTCTTTTCACTCCTCCTCCCACCCCCAGCTCCTTCCCCTCTCCCAATTCATTCTTTAAGAATTTATCCTGCTGCTTCTTTAACTCAGCATGTGTCTGGGCAGATATCCAAGAAAGCTCCCTTCAGCCAGGACAACAACAGGAACAGGAGGAAAAAAAAAATCCTCCACTTCAATGCAGTGCTCCCCGCCTGCCCCAGCTCTCCCTTCTCTCCTGGCTTTTCAGAGCTCATGATTGATAATGTCCTCCTCTCTCTCACCCCAGGACTCCACATGCCATTCTATTGGACAACAGGGCCTCTGTGAGGTGACCTGGGAGTCCAGCCACTGGGCACTGAGACCCCCTTGGGGTCTTTTATAGAGGAGAGAAAAAAGGCCCAAAAGGGGCCCTCGATGGGGGCAGGCTAGCCAGGTACAAAGCAACCTGGAGCTGAATGCAGGGAGCCTTTGTTTAGGGCCAGGACTTGGCAGGGAGCACAGGGAGAGAGTGAGGAGACAAAGAGGGGTGAGGGCAGGTGAGAGGGCCTTTCTATACCTCTTGCCACCCTTTCCTTTGCCCTAGTAAGGAAGGCGAAAGATTTCTACAATCTAAAGAGAAATCAGACTGTGAAAAGCAACTACACTGAGACTTCGAAGGACCAAGGACATTTTGAACCAGTGACAATCACTCTGTGCAGAACTTTCCTTTTGAATTCTATTGGCATCCCTTTGAAATCCCTTGAGAGAAGACATGACATCTTCAGTTACATTTTGTTACAAAAAGTCTCAACTAACAGTTGCTGAGCACCTACTAAATTCCAGGGACTGTGCAATCTGTGTACTTGTTCATAATTCCATCGAATCCTTGAAAGAACATGGTAGCCGTTATTCCTTATTACCATATTGGGAAACTGAGGTACAACATGATTGTTCCCCTTATCCTGGGTTCACGTGGCTCGTATGTAGCAGTGTTGTGAGCTGAGCACAGATCCTGTGAGACCAAGGGCCTTACTTTTTCTTGACTTCCTCTGCTGCTTCACGAAACATTGAAAGAATAATCAAGTGAAGAACTCCTGGCAAAGATGGGGACATAACTATTGCTACTTATATTCGCCTTATTTGCACCATCCAGAAATCTGCATTATCTAGGCAATTAATTTTCTCCTTGTTCTTCATGACTATCTTGGGATTCATGGGTCAGATGAAGGTTGCCCCAAAGTGGATGAGCCATATTTCCTCATTCTACCTTGGAAATGTTTTCTGGGATTTCCAATTTTACCTTGCAGCTTGTACATTTCAAGGAGTTCGGTTTGAAACCTATCGGCTTGATATGTATTTCTATATTTTCTAAAATAGCACTTGAAAATATTACCTACCATGTAAGAGACAATGTTTGCTTAAAAATACTTTCAGCAATATTCTGCAGATAAATCTGTGCCATTTGTTGAATGAAAATGGTCAAATGTTTCCTATTTCCTTGTAGCTTCCAGCACACTGACAGCCCAAGTCATTCCCCATGTAGCTAGACGGAGCCCTGAGGAGCCAGGGAGCTCCCACTCCTTTAGATGATTTCTGCTTTGCTTCTCCATTAACTGCTGAATTTTGTACTAAGATTGTAAACCTGTGAAATTCCTTTGGAAACAGACAAAATATAATTCCTTGAAAAATAAACAACCAGTATCCATCACAGGCTGTTGCTTTAATATGAAACATTTTACCTTAATGTTCCCACTTGGGGATAGAGCAAGTTCCTGAATGGAAGAGAGAAGAAAACTAACTCTATCTGATGTGGTGAGCAATGCAGAGAGTGGATGTCCCTCTCTCCTGGGAGAGGAGCTGAGAAGCAGTCTCCCGAAGGAGTAGAGAAGAACAGTATCCATGGAGGAGACTGCAGTCTCCATGGCAGCAACAAGGTCAAGACTCTTTGCTCCTTCATCTTCAGTTCCTATCACTAGGGGTCCTAGCCCTTACCTACTTTCTATGATCATCCACCCCCTTCTTCATTTGCTTTCCTGCCCACTGCCTTCCCTTCTCCCTCTTCCTTCTTCCCCTGCTTCTTCTTTTCCCCTCCCCTTTTCCCCAATAGTCTTAAGGGGGAGGATAGAAGAAGGAGGAGCTAGCCTAAAGTTATAACTTGTCACTCAGAAGAATAATCTGCTAGTGTTAAATATTTAGTGGGTTCTTTAGAATAAAAGTTAACGGTATATCCATTGAAATTTTATGTTAGGCCCTCAGAAACAAGGAAGAGCAATAGAGAAATCCATCAACAAATACCTGACAAACATCAACTTTATGCAGGTACTGGGTTAGTGGGGCAACAGTGTTAAAATTAGAAATAAATGTTAGTGACACACAGACACATCATGTTAAATAGCCATGTGAGGGAATCATACAGAATTCTACCTGTGATGTTATCTCAGCAAATGAGCAGGTGCTGGGGCAAAGAGTACTAGGGGACAAGGTGTGCCCCAAGAACTTGGAGACAGGATGCACCAAGAGGTAGGCTCCAAGAAGAGAAGTTTGAGATGGGCAGTGAAGGGTGGGTAGGATTTGGAAAGGAGCCAAGAATCAGAAGGGAGCTGCAGTCTCAAGACATACCTTCCACCATCTTTCCCTGCCCATCATCTTCCAAGTTACCCTAACTTGACTTAAGATTTCGGCAGGGGTGTAGAAGTGGAACCTGGGTAAAATTTGGGGTCACAGTGAGTAATCTGTCCTGTCAGGGCACTGGGGAGTCACCCTCTCAGCCATCTGGGATTATTGCCATGGCTGCTATTCAGCCAAGATGCTTATTATACACTGAGGATTCATAAAGTATTGTTTTCTCTTAAATTCAACTAATCCCGTACTTAACTGGTCTTAATGACATTGCTCACCACAAGAACTTACAACATCTAAGTAGCATGATGAAGGGAGAAGTCAAATAATTTATTTGTGAATCAAGGGGATTGATGTCAAAGACCTTTTGGCTCTCACATCTATGTTATCTTCCCTGCTATATCTTTGGCACTGCACTCATAAAGATTATTCCTGTTTTGCTCTTGCACAAAAATTCTCTGGTCTCAAAGAAAAGAGTCTGTTTGGCAGCAAGGTTTGAACTTCCTTGACCTGAGAATGACCCTTTGGCATTGCTGCTTGGCTGCTCATGTCAGAGGGTGCCTTCCTGTCAACAGGTGGTACTTATGCTCCCAACTCCTAGCTCCCAATGGGTATGAATCCTCATCTCAGAGCACAACTTTTCAGCACCAAATGACAGAACCAGGCAGAAAACAGTAGTAAGTGCCATCTATGTCCTGCTGAATAAAAACTATTCCCCCCCCCCTGTTGTATATTTTTCTTTTTTTTAATATATTTTATTGATTTTTCACAGAGAGGAAGGGAGAGGGATAGAAAGTCAGAAACATCAATGAGAGAGAAACATCAATCAGCTGCCTCCTGCACACCCCCCACTGGGGACATGCCCACAACCAAGGTACATGCCCTTGACTGGAATTGAACCTGGGAGTCCACAGGCCGATGCTCTATTCATTAAGCCAAACCAGTTTCAGCTATTTTCTTTTTCAAATACACACACACACACACACACACACACACACACACACACACACACACGAAGCCTGGTGCATGAAATCCATGCACGGGGGTGGGGGGCAGTCTCTCTCAGATTGCACCCTCTTCAATCTGGTACCTTTTAGGGGATGTCTGGCTGCCGATTGGGCCTAAACTGTCGGCCATCCGTCTCAAAATCCAGGACCACTGGCTCCTAACGTCTCACCTGCCTGCCTGATCACCCTTAACCAAGCCTTTGCCTGCTGGCCTGATTACCCCCAATTGCCCTACCCTGCTGGCCTGATCTCCCCCAACTGCCCTCACCTGCCAGCCTGATTGCCCCTAACTGCTTGCTCCCCCACGCTGGCCTGATGTTGCCCCTAACTGCCTCTGCTGTGGCCGCCACCACCGTGGCTTTTTCTGGAAGAAAGGCAGGATGACTGGAAAATGTCTGATCAACCCAGTCTAATTAGCATATTGCCCTTTTATTAGTATAGGTATTATTGATTTCAAAGAGGAAGGGAGAGGGAGGGAGAGAGATAGAAATATCAATGATGAGAGAGAGTCATTGATTGGCTGCCCACAACCAAGGCACCCTACAGTCCGCAGGCTGATGCTCTATGCACTGAGCCAAATCAGCAGGGCTGTTTATTTTCTTAAAATACCACTGCACTGCTAGAATAGAGGAGGATAAGTTATCACTGGTTCTTGTTTTGTTACATATCCTCCCCCAGATGGATAGAAATGTATATTTTTCATTAATGTCACTTGCAAGGAAAACAAACCCAGAGATATCTGCTAGTATTTCTTTTTAGCCTATTAAATGCTAACGGCTTCCAAGTAACTAGTACTTAGTCTAGGATTTAGAGTCAGCTTGATATTTTGTGTAGGTAGCAATCTAGTCTAATGAATATCTCATAAGGAGCTAGAAAAGGGCAAATTCTCTTTTTATGTCTACAGCCAAATTGGAAATAATTGTACCACTGGACTCTGAGCTATACTGACACATGTGTCTGCAGGGAGAGAGCATTGGGAACTTCTCCATCAGAGACCTAGGCTTTTAATAGTGGACCAGCCCTTGCCCTGTGCTATCTCTAAAGACTACAATTTTCCGATGTAGCTACTGCATGGATCAGGTTGAAGATTCCTATGATATCTTCAGTGGGTTGGATGGACAGTAAGTCCAGTTACAGGGTAGGGTTAGGTAAGTGGGTTGCAAAGAGCTGCCTCAACACCTACATATGCTGTCCACGGGATTTTTAAGAGGAATTTTGGAATGAACAGCTAAAGAATTAAAAAAAAAACCTTTACGAAATTTTGATTGGAAGCTATTTGTTAAGCAGTGGTTATTACCAACTGTCAATGATTTTAGAAAGCAATCTTAAACTGACAAACATTTACATACAAGACACTGCTAGGTTTTATGAAGATATGTGAGAAGACAGAGAAAGGATTACTACATGATTATTACTGCCGGAAAGTTATAATCTGCCAAACACTACCTGGACTGCCTGGAGATAAAGGAGTTGAAGGTAAGGTAGTAGGTAGTCTGAGCTTAAGTCCTTCTCTTTTCCCACACTTCCTAACAAAGGGATGGGGTGTCAGGGTCACAGATGGAGAAAGCACACTCTCTCCCCAGATCTGCCATGCTCCAACTTGGGTTATTCCATTCTGCAGAGCAGAGGTCACTGTCGTACTACTAAAAGCAGTTAACCAGCAACTAGTGGTTGAAGGCTTACACAGGAATCCAAGAATAAGGGAGAAACACATGGGGATTTGATCAGTAGAGAGGGATATACCTTGGAGAGTAGTTCCAGAAAACCACAGTCCTTTCTGCCTTTCTTTTCTACATTGAGCCACACCAGGAGCTATGCTGCCACCGATGTGGAGTACGGCTCCCCAAGACAGGTGTCCCCGCTGTGGATAGCATCAAGCCCCTGGGTATACCATGAGGATCCATGCCCCTGCTGACCAGCTCTGATTCTGAGGAGACTCTTAAGCACTCAATTGAAATCTGCTTCTTTGCCATTCTCCCCCATTCTTCTCTGACCACTTCAGTGAGGTCGTGAAGAATCAATTTATTCTGGTTCTTTAAACAATGCTGCAAGCACTTATTAAACACTTAGCCATGTACCAGGAATGGGGTATGAGTGAGGGATTAGTGCAGATCCAAAGCCTTTATGAAAGGTGCACAAACAGGAAAGTGAAATGGGACAAATGTTCTGTCAGAAGGATCCTAATGGGCATGGAAGCAGCCACAGGTGAGGGAATAAGGAGTGACATGTGAGCTTGGGAAGTCTCTGGACAGGCCAGCTCTGATAGAGTATCCCAGGCAGAGGGAGCATTGCACAGAAATGCTGAAGGGCATGGAAACACAAAGAGTGAGGAGATTCATGATAATGCAAAGAAAACAGTCAGGTCAGTTGATAAAGAGCTTGGATTCTGCCTTGCAGATTGGATTGCATTCTGTAGGTGATGTAGAGGCAGAGAGGCTTTTAAGCAAGGCCTTGCTGGGAGGTAGGCAGAGAAGACATTAATGCTCTGTTTTATATATGAAAACAATTGTAGCACAAAGAGACTATGCCTGAGGCCACTCAGCCAGCAAGGTCTAGGATACAGATCTCCTTACCCCCAAACTCAGGGCTTCCCACCAAAACCTGCTGTTTCCAGAGTCAATATATCTTGGTGGGAAGCAATATATATCATTGGACATCCTGTGAGAAGCAGCATCCTTACCTGCCAATAAGAAATTGTAACCCTCTCACTTCAATGAAAGGAAATGTCACTTTGATGACTCCCAAGTTAGCACGTACACATTTCTATCAAGTCACCACAATGTCATTGGGACTATTTATCCTCTACCTTTCTGTACTCAATTGTGAGCTCCTGGAAATCGGAGACTATGTCTTCAGGTAGTCCTCGAGACAAGTGTGTATTGAACAATCGCCGTGTGCCAGGCACTGTGCTAGACATGGATATCCCTCTGTAAGTGAGCCACACATGTCTCTGCCCATGGGGGTGTCTGCAGTCCTTCCATCTCTGTGCTCTCAGGACTTGGACATAGGTTGACATTCCAAAAAGGTCTGTGAACAACCAAGTGAGTAGATCTATATTACTTTCCCCAACTGATGAGGGAGTTTCCTGAAGTTGTGTCCTGTGTGTACACAGCTTGTAAAGGGACAAAGGAACCCGAGTCCCACCTCCTGCTCCCCATATCATCCTCCATTCAAAAACATGGGGCTCAGGAAGAAGGCACACAGCAGGCTGGACTTCATAGTCCAGGCCACGTAGGGGAGGAGCAGTTGAGCAATATTTGAGTGTGGAAACCAGACAAGCACCCCATCAGAAGCTGTAAGAGTCAGGAAATTAGGGGTTGATGCCTTCACTGCCTCCTGGGGTCCTCACTTAGCACTTTTATAATTCTCAACTCTATGTGATCGGGAAAGAAACTAAAGTCAGAAAACAGGAAAACCACTAGGCTGCACATTCAGCATTGGTGTCCAGCACCCAAGCTCCAGCCACATCGCTGCCTAACTGCCACGTGGAGCTTGGCTGAGCAGCTCTGAGCCCAGACTGCGATGACCTAGTGAGGAATGTCCTGCTGCTGAGCAGTCCAGGAAGAGCAGCCAGAGACGGCTGCCCCCGCCCATGACCCGTCAGCCTCCTTCATCCCCTGGACCAGTAGGCCTGCTACAGTTTCCAGCTGCCTGTCCATTCTACCATCAACAGGGAGACAAGGGGTCACTTTCTGAAAAAAATGATTCTGCATGTCCTGGGCTTGCTGCTGCTTGGGGATCATGAGAACCTGCCTTGTACTCAAGGGTACACATTGAGGTTTCATGCAGTCCTACTTCATTCTGGGAGACTTGTTCTTAATGGAAATTACAGTATCTACTTACTTCCTGCTAAGGGTACTGTAACCCAAGGACAACCTTATCATCTAAGCTGAGGCAGACCAAGGTAGCTACCCTCTGTGCGGCCTCAGTGTGAATAGGAAAACATGCTTCACTGTGGTGCCACATAAAACACTGAGTTTCCAGGACAAGGTTCCGGATGTGCCTCACCCTTGCTCCCCAACATGGCACCTTGAGCGGGCATGGACCTCTGGGGCCTCATGTCCCACTGTAATGCTAGGGTGTTGTCTCCCCACTGAGGAGGTTGTGCAGATTAAGTGAGAGAGAGCTTCCACTTCTGTTTGTACTTACACCTACTTCCAAAATTACTTGTGTAACTATGTGCAAAGAAGGAGGCATTTTATAGTAAGATTTACCATAAAAAGAAAAGACCCAATGTCATGGAAAAGAAGGATGAGAGAGAATTATAGCCGCCCTCTCAAGAGATGAAGTAGCAGGTGTGGATGAGAAGGGGCCACACGCTAATTTGACTAGCTCAGGGAAGGCCAGCATGGCGATTTTGCAAACTCAAAGACCTAGAATATCCACAAAAGATGGTATTAAATTAAAACTTTAATGAAAAGCAGTGATGGTGGGTGGTCACAACCTAACCAGCATCGTCCCTGACAAAAATTAATCTTTACCTTAACTGAGCCTATTGTAACTTTGCATCTAAGATAACATACCATTGAAATACCAAAGTGATTTTCCCTTTCCAGACCCCTCAAAGCACAGGCACTCTTCTTCAGAGACCAAAAATCCCCTCATTGTCATTGAGTTTATTGTTGATTGTTAGCTATCCTGCACCCATCTAAGTAAAAGAAGTATGTCTATCATTTTACTTTTTAACCAATCCCAGAGGTTTCCCAGCTTTGCTTTCTCCCTAATTTATCACCGGTGGAGTTCATGAAGTCCACTTACATCTCCTCTTTTGATTGTAATGTATAAAACAAGGTAAAAAAAATCACCATTCTCTGGAGCATTATACCAATATGTTGACATTCTGCTTCCTGGCAATTGTCAACAGTTTGGCTCAAATAAACTCAAAAAATTCTTTACAGGTTTGAATGTTTTTTTGTTTTGTTTTATGTTAACACAGATAAAATCAGAAGTCCTAACGGAGAGGAAGTGAGCGCTAGTGGGTCTACACAGGGTTTGGCATCACCACTCAAAGGACACCAGGTGATTGCCATCCCCAACTGAAGGTGACATTTTGATTTCTCTTTAGAAAATGAACATCACCATCTATCAAGAGAAGAAGAGAAATCTATTTCCCCTCTCGACTGTCCTAATAAAACAATCCCAGAGAATAAAAAACTACACAAAACATTGTTCAACTGCTTTCAAAAGGCCAATAATAACAAACTATTAAAATAAATTTGTGTGTATTATACCTATATATACTCAAAGATATACTATCTGGTCGTTAAAATCACTAAGAAAACATAGGGAAGTATTTGTAAATGGTAAGTGAAAGCCAATGCAAAGGGATATGAACAATGATTAGCACACCATAGATTGTTTGGATGGCGAACGATGACAGAAGGGTGCACTCTCCCAGTGGAACCTATTCCTGATAGGCTGGTGAGATGTGCGGTATATGGGGTGTGCGTGTGTGTGTGTGTGTGTGTGTGTGTGTGTGTGTGTGTGATCTTTTCATAAAAATAAGTCTCAAAATGTTTTTATAAATATTTTTGTGAAAATAACAAATATCAAAGAAATAATCCATGCCTCAAGTCCTCAGTAGGCCATCTTTAACTTTGGCAGATATGATTTTGATCTTTTTAAGAGTGGTTAATTCACTGGGTGGTGAAAGTAGGAACTAAGACATTAAGCAAAGGCCAACTAAGGTCACCTGGGACCTTGACAATCTCTGGTCACTACCCCAATGAGCATGGTCACTAGCTTTCAACTGAAGGAGTGCATGCGTCATCATGGACAGCACACTGCACTGGGAGTCCTGGGATCAGTGTCACCTGACCTTGGCCAAAGTCATGCCTTGCTTCCTTACCTGCAAAACAAGGAAGCTAAGGCCAATGAACTCCCAAGTCCTTCTTTTTTCAGGTTCAGTGATTTTATGATCCTCTGAATCTCCACCAGAATAAATTCCTTTTTCTTTGAAAAACACTTTGTAATAAGGAATAAAAATAATTTACCTCAATTTAAAAAAGAACTTTGTTTCTTAAAAGGCAGCATAGACTAACAAAAGTTAGTGTGAAATGTGTAGAAAGGCAGACAAGGGCTCGATTCTGTCTTGCCACTTCTTAGATGCTTATTCTCTTTTAGGAAATGACTTAATTTGGCTGTAAAAGAGGATTAAATGTCGCAATTTATGAAACACAACACTGATGCAGAATGACCAGAACACCTGCTTAAAATCACACTCAAGTCAGATGGTAAGTATATCACAAAAAATATGTTGTATACAATAATCTGCCTATTCTTGGAAGATCTGAAGATACTCTAAAAGACTATGTGTTTCCAAGAACCAGATTTTTCAAGATATTTCCAGTTTCTCAGTTCGCATGACTTAATTACTCATTGTCCCCCAAAAGGACACACATGCCCCAATTTCTTTTCAGAGAGTATGACGACCCATAGAGTACCTTCTGGTTCCACTGAGACCCAGATCAAGAAGGCTCTGGTTTTTAAAGATATTCCATCACTTCACTCTTCCCACTCACTCAAATGCCATGCTTAGTATTTGGCCAAATTCCTGCCTAAGTTCGGTCTTCAGGAGGTCAAATGGACAAAGACTAGATGTTCTATTTCTGAGATTCCAATTTGAACTGTGTGACCCTACAAAAGTCACTGGTCTAGTAAGGACTGCGGTTGCGGGTCAGGGGACTGGTCTGAAGCAAAATTCCGGCTGAGGTTTCAAACCGCTGAGCTGATGCCACAGTGCAGCTCTGCTTTCTGTCATTTAGGGAACACACTCCATGGGCCTACGATTCCTGTGTGCTGTCTGGATTCCATGCAGGGGGCAGTATTATCAGCTGACCCCAAAGGGAACAGACTCCAGAGAACGTCAATTTCCCTAAATCGGTGGCTGGATCAGTGTTTAATGTGTTCTTGTCAACTCAGAGCAAGACACAGTGTTTGCTGGGTCTGAAAAAAGTGAGAGGGCCCATGGGGGAGGAAGGGAGTGCAGAAAGTGGCACATTCGAAAGGATTTAAAAACAAACCCTAAGTGCTTCTGTTAAAATTGGGTCCTGAAGAACAAGAATGTAAAGGAGCAATGAGCCGACGTTTCCTATTCCACTGAACCTGGACCTCTTGACAAGGAACAAAGGGAGGCAGTTGACAACTCATCCATGAGAGGCTGTATTTTCTCTTTCCAACACCCTGGTGTCCACAGAGGGGCTTGTGTCTGGCCTTCATGACTGGACTGAAATTTCCCTTCTAGTAAGGCAGGCACAGGGGTATCAAAGAGGTTCAAAACTCATTCAGGCCTTTTCTAGCATCAGGCTAGCCCCTCCCTAGAGGGCCCCTCTTTCCCTCCCGCATCTGCTCCCCTAGGCCAGCTGCTGACCTCTCCACGTATTTTCCCAAGATATGCTTCACAACTGCCCCTCAGCCTGGCCCCTCCAGCCTTCCTAACTATTTGCATTGTAGCCTCTGCTTGCACCTGCCACTTTCCCCCCTCAGGGGTCTGCCCTCCCCCCCCTTCCCACCCATTAGCTGATTCCCAGGCAGATGATGCCCCTGAATGAAAGGCCAGTGAGACTGCAGTTCCCCTGCCTGCCTGCCCTGCCTGACCACTTTCACAGGAAGCTCCTAGGGAGTCCCTCCCTCCCGCCTCTCCCCTCCCCCAGGCCTTCTTCTTTTATCTGTTTTCCTTTGCTTCCCAGGCTCCCTCTTTCCTTTTCTCTAATATGTGTATTGATTTGGGGAATCAAATCACTTTTGTTCAGTCAAAGAAACAGCCCGGTGCTATGAAGAGAGCATTCGTTGGGAATCAGGAAAGCTGTATCAGACAAAGACTTGGGAGGCTGGGCAGTGAGGATCCTCTGAAACCAGCTCTTTCAAGCCTGTCACTTCACAGATGTAGAAACAGAAGGGCCTCCCCCCAGCATGTGTGTGTCCTCAGGCTGTCATTTTGCCTGTCTCAATCTCAGTTTCCTCATCTGCCTGGCAACATGGCAACAGAAACAATATGTTTTTAACTTCAAAGAAAATCTCGGAGATGGTTATTGTGTTGGTGGACCGATGCAGTGAATGTGTAAGCCTGGCTCCGTCCTCATCCTGAACACAGGGTGTCAACCTGCTGAGTCCTTAGAGTTTCGGGGACAATGAAATGAGAGAGAAGCATGACCCAGAAGGCTCCATATGCACAGGGATGCTAAAGACAACACGGGTATTAGTAGTAACCAAAAGCAGTGTCAATCACAGCAACACCAACCCAAAAATGGTAATTATGGAATGTGAAGGATGTGTTAACTAACTGACTAAGTAACTAACCCTTTTGTGCTAAACATTTCACAACATATGCATGTATCAAATTACCACACTGTACACCTGAAACTTGCACAGTGTTTTATGTCAATTATATCTTGATAAAATTTTAATGTCAAAAGGCTGCAGATTTCTGGAACCCATGCCCCAAGAAAATGATCAAAGTATGTAGCAGCCATACACAGTCCTAATAGAATAAGTCTTATTGGATAATTCAAATGTCGATTGGCCATTTCTCCCTTCCTTACCCCTACAAGGTAGATACAGACCCACCCTAACATCATCCATCTTCAAATCCAACTCACAGGTCAAGTTCCATTCAAAGACCCTGCTCACAGTTCCTATCTCTGAGCTCTGAAGCCCTGATGGGATTTACCAGACACTTCAATGTCACATTGTTTACTGTCTAATTTTATTTCCTCATCAAGAGAGAGAGAGATGGGTCCTTAAAGGTGGGAACTATATTTATTATCAGCCCTTCATGGTCGACAAGCACTAGGTCCATAGGAAGAACTTGGTAAATATCAGTTAGTTGCTTGCTTTCTGAACTTAGAGATGAGGATTCCAAGCTTACACTGAGTTCCTGGCTCAGTATGTGTCAAGCCCAATAACTCCACATCTTCCCACCTAATTCCCCTGTCCAACAGTGTGATTATGATACTAGAGACAGAGTCCATAGCCTGATTTGAGATTTCAGTTGACACTAAGTGCAGCTAAGCAGGATTCAGGGGCCCTGAATTCCAGATACTTCATGTTCATGGCCATCTCCACATACCTGTGCTCATGTTACTTCTTCCACCAAGAAAATCTCCTCTTCAAATCAGATTGTTAAATGCAATACAGTCTTTAAAATCTCCGTTAGGATGATGACCTCCTGGAATATTAGGTACCACTGCCCAATTTGTCCCCTGCACAACCTCAGAGGCCAAGTCCACAGTGTAGCAAGTCTGCACCTACCTCTTCCCTGAAGCCTTAGGTACCTCAGCTCACATGGATCTGACTTTAAGAATTTATCAAGGGGGTCTCCTAATCAAACTTCCAAAGTGGAAGGGAATATTATGTAGTCTCTGCCTATTGTTGAAAGCTCTTACTTCCTAGGCCACTTAAAATCTTCCATCATTTCAGTTCACAGTCAATTTTTCTGCTTCACCAATTCTGGATGTGTAAGAAGCCATAGATGATTTTTGCACTATTCATTAAAATGAATTAAACTTTAATGAATCAGAGGCATTGTACTTGGCCCTTGGACTTGACCTTCTGTTAAATTTGGTCCTGACTCCTTTGAGCTAAAGCTCCTCCCATCTCCACACACCAACTCGCACTGCTATCTTGAGCCTGCAGAGAAAGGCAATCTAATCCCCTTCCTCTATTGCGCTGCCTCTCTTCCTCCCTACCTCAGTCCAGAAGGACAAATAAAAGGTTGATAGCTGAATAATAAACAAGAAGCCAGCTAGTGACTCAATGTAACCTCTTCTTCCAGAACCCAGATACATCAGGAGAGAACGGGAGTTTATGTAAGAGAACTCTAGGAGGCGTCCGAGGTCTGCACCAAAGAGGTAGAGTGGAGAGTGGAATGGAGGACCAAGAAAAAAGAAAGAGAGGACAGGCAAGGCTTGGGATGGACTTCAAGCCAGGAAAAGGCCCTAGCTCCAGAGGAGAATCATTCTATCTCAGATCAGCACCTCCCTCTGGTAATTTTTTTCCCATTATTTTGGGGACAACAGAATGACATGGTCTGGAGAACCAGACCATCATCTCATATGGAGATGAGTTGTTCCTACTAGCTCCTCCACCTGCACATTCCCAGAACCCAGTTCACATGGCAACTATAGGAGTCAGGGATGTCCTCCTTCACTTTACATATTAGGAAATTGAAGTTTGAAGGCTTTCTGTCCTCAGCTAAAGATGAAGTACAACTAAACTCACATCTGGATAACTCTAAAGTCATTTCCTTTTCCCCTCATTCTGTGGTCAAAATGCTATATTTTCCTGACCACCTGGAGAATTTACTGCAAAGTCATCACTTTTCTCCTTGACTACACTTCACTCTTTTGAATGTTCACTATTTTGGATTAAAAAAAAAAAAAAAAAAAAACCTGCCTTCCCTAAGCAAAGGACAAAATTCCTGAAGGCAGGGGATAGGTCACAACCTCTTTATTCTCAGAGATGCTCAGGCAACCTGTTAAATTTGCCATCTTATTTCCATGGGCCAGAGCTCCTCACCCCACCCAGCAACCTCTATTTCTACAACTATCTCATATCCAGTTTCATGAGACTGGTTCTCAATATATTATTAGAAAACTAGAGGCCCGGGGCATGAAATTGTGCATGGGTGGGGCCCCTAGGCCTGACAGGCAATTAAGGCCAATTGGGACCTTCTGGCTGCCAGCCTGGGCTTCCCTTGCCTGGTTGCTAGCTGCTGGCTGGGTCTTCCTTCTTCTGCACCACCCCCTGGTGATCAGCACACATCATACCAAGTGATTGGTCTCCCATGGGGATAATTTGCATATTAGGTATCATATATATATATGATATATATCTCACCAAAATCAAATAAGCTAGAGGCAGCTTCTAAAAGATCCTGTCCTCAGCTTCCAGGTGAGATTCTCTGACTACTTGCTCTCTTCCACCTTGCTCCAATGCCCTCCCCTCCCACCAAGTTGGTTCCTCTTCTCTGCTTCTTCAGTCTTTGCCTCAACTATAGGCCACATCCTCAGGTCCCAGAGGGCAATGGCCTTTGTTCTTACTCACTGTTCTATTTCCAGCCTATAGACTTGCTAACTTTAGCACTTGATCAATAATGTGAATTCAATAATGGAACCAGACCAAAGGACTTATAAATCTAATGCGACAGACAAGCCCACTGGCACTATTAGAACACCCCAGCAGATCTGTGGGCTTACCGTTACCTGTGAGCAGAAAACCCACTAGAATCGCCAATTTCTTAGACAGACGTGGTCTGATGGGGTGTCAGCTTTCAGGGGACCCTGAGTTTATGACTCAAGTCTTGCATTCACAGATTCCAGCACAGTGTTTGGCACACTCTACAGAAGTACTATGTGTTTGCAGAATAAATTAATTACTGAATCCAGTTGGATCAATCCCCATATACTCTCTTTCCTAGGAAGGCAAAGAAAGCTGTGTAAGCTTTCCTTTTTAATGATTGGCAAAATCATAGAAATTTAGAGCCTGGTGGAGTGGGAGGCTGATTTCAATTTCTCATTTACAGATGGGAACACTGAGGTCCAAGATCTCACAGAAGGCATCCTACTCTCAGTCTAGCACACATTCAACTCTGTCACACTGTCACACTTCGCAGGAAATCCAAGAGCCTGTGAGGCCTATGGCTGAGCCACAGGCTCTTGGCTTCTTTCTTTCCATCTCTGTCCAGCACTTGTCTCTCAATAGTAAAGCAGCATTTCCTCTAGGGAAGAGGGGGGGAAAAAAGCTTTTTCCTTCCCAGGCAGCAGCCAGAAGACTTCATATCCTCTGACAACCTCAGAGACAAGCCATCATCATTCAGTATCTTGCAATGGTAATGCTTCAATTTCAAAGACAATTTGTAAAGGCAGCCACAGAATGGACTGGTTGAGTTCTTTTTTCTGTCTGTAGAATATCAGTGGAAAAGCATTCTCAGAAACAATTTAGTGCCTTCCTCCCCTTTACAGCCTATCTCCTCTCTATTCTGTGGGTAACTGCTGCTCAAAATGAACACCTCATTGACCTCTTAGAGTCACCCATTATCAGTGCCACCAAAGCAACACTCCTGGTACCAGCCTGGGCCCATGGGGCTTTCATATAATGAAAACAACCTGGAAACAACTGAGACCCTTGATGTGCCGGGATGTGGCATTCCTTGCACTCCAAGGCTCTCCTCCAGTCATAAATGCTTAGAAAAGCTGCCACGCAACTTGTCAGTTCCAGCTCACTTGTCGGATTCATCCCACCTAGAAACTTGATTTTCAAGGCGTTGGCCAGAGGTGATTCAATATGCAACTGGGCAACAGACATCAATGTTGCCAGGGAAAAGGCAACCACTCTGAGTCAAGGAGAAGGGAAATTGTGCTTAGCCAGGGCACCAAGAGATCCCTTTAGGCACCACACAAGGGGCGCCAAACCATGCCAAACTGATGTGTAAAAATATCCCAAACACGATGAGAGGGAGAATAAAAAGTAGAGTTTGTTTAATAAAATAATTCACCCCAAGATGGTTTGAGAGCCCATTTCCTTTGGTTCAAATAGTTGCTAGAGAAATCGAGCAGCACTAAAAATCAATCAGCATTCTAGTTAAATCATAAATGTCCAAAGTGATCTTGTGTCTCAATAAAAAATGATTGAATTTGAAAGAAAGGAATTTCTTAAAGCATTTTTATGAATGAGACCACTATGGCCCTGGTAAAGGGCATAACATTCACAGAGGTGTGTGTGTGTGTGTGTGTGTGTGTGTGTGTGTGTGCGTGCGCGCGCACATGCTTATCATGAGGACAGAAGATTTGGAAAACAGAGGCAAAGAGCAATGTCTGCAAAGACTTACACCTAAGTTTCCTCCAATGAGCCCCCACAGCACTGCCCTATATGTCTATGAGCCTCCTCCATCCTGACCTCTGTGAGCCTGGAGATGTTGATGGGCAGCTGCACAGGCTGCCTAGTCAGACACTCCTGAACCTCCTAGAGCTCATTTCTTTTGGGAACCAGACCCAGCTATCATTCTCTGATAAACTGGACAGCTGCCTACTCAGAAAGTTACCACACTAGTAATAAGGAGCATGAAAAACCAATGCCTGTGTCAGCACTTGGACCAGCCACCCCAAGAATGCCCAGCCCAGTCAGGAAGCCCCATTAAATAGGCCATGACTAAAGACCTCTCCAAGATGCTGAGCCATGGCAGTTTATATTCAGATCTGGAGGCATGAGCTGCTGTGTTGCTTTAGAATAGGGAGAAGAAATACTGAGGCTGACACTCAGTGTCAATGTAAAGGTTTAATGGCAACTTTAAGTAAAATTGTTTTCTGCCCCCATTATTTCTTAGGTCTGGGATCTACAGCAATTATGGTGAACACTGTATTAAAAAAAAATAGAAGTTCTAGGATCAGCTGGTGTGGCTCAGTGGTTGAGTGTTGACCCGTGAGCCGGGAGGTCAGGGTTCGATTGGTTGTAAGAGCATATGCCCAGGGTGGCAGATTCCATCTCCAGTAGGGGGAATACAGGGGACCTCCAATCGATGATTCTCTCACATTGATGTGTCTCATCAATGTCACTGATGTTTCTATCTCTCCTTCTCTCTGAAATCAATAAAAACATATTTTTTAAAAAATACAAGTTCCAGGTGGTAACATGTTCTCCATACCCAGGCAGGTACAGGTCACAGTCTCAGTCAAGTGACTGCAATGTAGGAGGCAAAAATGATAGTCAGCCATTTTTCAGCTTTTTGCAATAAATGTGGGGGCAGAGCCATGGGCGCCCACCTATGTGGGCCTGAGTGTGTGTATGCATCGTTAAACAGCTCAACCTGGGTGAATGCTCAAGATTGCAGGTTAGAAATGTTCTTGCTAGATTGGGTTTGTCTTTTCATATATAAATTAAGAATGCTGTACCCCTCCCTCAATCCCTCCCTCCCCCCAAGAAAGCAAACTTTAAGGTCTGGTCTAAAATCTGACACACGATGCCTACAAAAGACCCAAAAAGAATAAACAACAGGATGGTGGTCGAAAAACCTGTGCTCAAATCCAGGCTCTGAGAAGAACCATGATCTTTCAGGCACTTCACCACTGAAGCCTCAACACTCCAGTCCAGTAGTCAGCAAACTTATTAGCCAAACATCAACAGCACAATAATTGAAATTTCTTTTGAGAGCCAAATTTTTCAAACTTAAACTTCTTCTAATGCCACTTTTTCAAAATAGACTCTCCCAGTCGGTGGTATTTTGTGGAAGAGCCACACTCAAGAGTCCAAAGAGCCGCATGTGACTCGCAGGCCACAGTTTGCTGACCACTGCTCTAGTCTATAAAATGAGAATGGGGGAGGGTCTTTCATGGGCCCTGGATCCCTTTCAAAATCTTTTGAAATGTACATGACACTCTCCTAGAAAAATGAACATTAATTCATATTTGAATACATTCTACTTTGACATTTGAAGGGTTTTATCACCTGCCTGAGTTATGTGCTGCCCTGTGTCCCTTCAGGCTTTAAACACCTCTGCTGTGATGTTCACACATACACACACACACAAAAAAAAAAAAAAACACACACACACACACACAAAAAAAAAACTGGTGCCTGTGGGATTTCCATTTCAACTTCTGTTTTTCTCACTCCTTCAACTCACAGTCTATATGCAAATTTACATCAAACTCTAAAGTTCTATAAAGCTGCTCCCCAAACCCCAAATGGACATGGCATGTTAGGAAGCAAAATATATTATAATTAAGGTTTACAATCACTAAATCAAATAGCATTCACTCCGCTGTGGGAGAGATAACCTGGAAAGCCTTAGGAAGGGACATCTACATAACTCAGAATGTAGGAGGTCTCCTTTCTGAAGAGTTACTTGAATCTGATCATGAATGAAGACCAGGAAACCATGAAGATAGGGGCACATTTCTTTCACCCCAATGTTGCAAGGTGACTCTTTCTCCATCTTTATAAAAAGGTCCTAGTACACTTCCCATTCTCCTCCTTAAAAATTACATAATTTTAGAACTTAAATGGCACCTGTGGCAATATCTAGTGCAACATCCTCATTTCAGATGAATGCTCAGAGTGGAGGACATTCAACAGAACTGGGATTCGGACTCAGATTTATTTGTAACGAGTCTCAAATACTGATTTTTCCCCCTTATCTTTTGCTGTGCATTTCAGAGGCCTCACACAGAAAAAAATAAAGCAGGTTGAATATGTGTTGGGAGGTTAGGAAAGGTGGGGAAATTTTGTGAATCAAAGAATCAGGGTTCCCAGGATCAAAGCTTTCCTTTCCAACTAAAGTAGAGATGAAATCCAATAAATCCATGGGGACCTGTACAAATGAGGGAGAAAATAAGCCTTGAGGAGACTAAAGGGCAATTTCCATTTTGTAGGGCAGATGGGAGCCTGGAGGGCGAGGTCAGTTTCAGTGCTTCCTAGTCTAATAGGGTGTAGGGACTCTTGTTTTCTGCATTAGATTCCTTCCTGGGAAGGGTGATTCTGAGTGTTTCTGTTTCATAACCTGGTAATTACACACTCATCCTAAGGCTCCAGAGATTCTCATGACCTTCCATGAATCATGCCTCCTAACCCTTGGGTTTGAGTTTTCTCTGCTCCACCTACCACTCAGCAAGCCCCAGTCCCTGCTTTTGAACACCTGGGTAATAAACTGTGGCCAGTGAGAGACAGCACTCTTATTTAAAGGAGCAATATTATCTGTAACATGGGACTTCATTAAAGACAAATTGCTTGACAAAGCCTCTTACCTAGATCCAGCAAAATGCTACAGGCCAGGAGTAACTCCATGACCCAGGTTTCTATAGGCTGGTTCTCCTTATAACTATTTCCCTCACAGTTCCAAGGAGTCTTTCAGGATGGCAGACTAATGTTCCTTTTAAAGCCTGAGATCAGGAATCAAACATATACATTACTCTTCCCTGAGACCTGTAAGTCCAGACTGGGAGGATGAGGAGTCATAGATATTTATGGAATTAACTTTATGAACTTTCAGTTTGTCCTAGAGTTGCCTTTGCATGATAATAAAGAGAAATCTTGTCTTTCTAGGGTTATATAATTGCAGTTTTGAAAATCATATTACTCAGATTCAACCAAACGTTTCTTAACATACCTTCTTACTGCCTATATGTGAACCATCTTATACCTCAATAGGCAATCAATAGTTTTACTGGGGCAAGTGGAAAGAAACATTTATGCTGAAAAAATACTTTTCAGGATTTTGCTGCCAACAATTAAAACATAGAAGCAATCAATCTGATTGGATACTACATCCCACTAAAGACTTAATCCTATTTGGCATAGCTTTTGAATCCTGTGAGCCACTGGTTAAGATGGGCAAATAAAGGATTTGTATCACCTCTGTTACTAACAAAAAGCTGGTTGGTGACGTTTTTTTTCTATTGTTTTTGAAAATATTTTTTATTAGTTTCTGAAACATCCTTCCTGGACTTCCTAAAGTCAATGCTCAAGGGTCAGCAAAACTGTGTTAAGATTAGCTTGGGTCAAATGTAATTAGAAACGGAAATAAGCTCTGAAAGGGAAACGGGGTTTCCCAAGGGTACGTCCTGCTGATTCTCCAAAGGGGAATCTGTGTTCCAGGCGAGATCTCCTCTGTGGCCCATGCATGGGTTTCCTGCTTTCATGTTAACACACGCTTTCTCATTCTTCTTAGAATTACCTTCTTTTACTCCACGGATCCCAACTAGCAGATCACTTCAAGTCACCCCTGCAAAGGCTTACTGAGCTACCTACCCTAGTGGATCATGACCTTCCCTGATGTGAAACCATGGTTTCAAATGAAACTTAGCTGTCAAATAGTAACTTTCAGCTGAACTAGTGAACACTTGGAAACACAAAGATATCTATCTCCAGGGCTAGTGGAGAGGTGAACGTAGAAACAAATTGTTAAAAGGAAATGTGAAGGAGGGTGCACCAGCAAAGGCCTTAACAGGAAACAGATGGCACACCCAAATCACCATAGTTAAGGAGCACTAATTTTCAACAGTGTGGATGTTGTAAGGAAAACACAAAGAGTGACAAAAAAGTTGTTACTACCTCTTGAGAGGAAACAGTTACTGGAAATATAAAAGCTACCATAGGGTTGGTAGGTTTTCAATGTCTTCCACCTCCAATCTAGTCTCCATCCTACCACTGGAAACATCTTTCTGATCAGCAGAGCTGAGGATCCCACTGCCTTATTACTAAACTGATGGTTTCTGTTTGCTCTGAGAGTGAAATCTGAAGTCCTTGGTTTGCTAGTCCAGGCTCTATAGCAACAGGACTCATGGTTCAGAGCTTGTCACTTTCCCACTCTAAAGCTGTCACCCTTTATGTCATCACGGCCTTGTGTCTACCATGTCTTAACTGGAATGCTGTCTTTTTTTTAAAATATATTTTATTGATTTTTTACAGAGAGGAAGGGAGAGGGACAGAAAGTCAGAAACATCGATGAGAGAGAAACATGCATCAGCTGCCTCCCGCACATTCCCTACTGGGGATGTACCCGCAACCAAGGTACATGCCCTTGACTGGAATCGAATCCAGGACCTTTCAGTTCGCAGGCTGACGCTCTATCCACTGAGCCAAACCAGTTTTGGCTGGAATGCTGTCTTTAACCAGCTAAGGCCTCCGTGTCCTTCAAGTTCCAACTCAAACATTTCTTTCCCTCAGGCCTTGCCTAACATTCCTGAATAGAATCACTTATTTCCTTCAGCCTCCATGGTATCTGCCACCTGTAGCTCTGACAGGTGCCCAAAAGGTGAATGCTGAAGAGGCTCTGAGTATAAGAAGAAGTAGAGGTTACAGGGGTGAACTAAACATGTATTCTGTCTTAACATTGGACATCTTTCATATTAGCATGTGGTCACATCCCAAGGGACCCATATCTTCTTTTTATAATCTTAGGGTCAAGATAACTCAGAGGATATTCAAAAATAACATTTGTTACTGCCAAAATTGGTTACATCCATACTAAAAAATATGGAAAACAATTTAATATTGTAAATATAATTCAATGAAAAGAAATAATAACAGTGATGGTTACTTGGATCCCCTTCTAAGTGGTTGCCCTGAGCTCATACCCTTTGATACAAGAGGTCCCTGAGGCCACAGAGAGTGCTGGTTCCAGCAGGAGCACTGAAGGACACCCTAAATTAGAAATATAAATCTTCTAGAAATGAGTGACCCTACTAGTTCCCCAGCATCAGGTTATAATTGAAAAATTAAACAAGGAGGCATAAAGGGCTTTCAGCAAATAAATTCACAATGACAAAACGTTGACTGGCCCAGGGGATTTTATGTTATTACCATGTGGGGGCTTTTTTGGCTCTCAAAGTTAAAGTTAAACTGCCAAGTACTCTTAGTCACAAAATATGAATGAAAATGTCTCTATGATGGTGCATGGGTAATTTAAGATAGGATGGAAAAGGTCCTGTGATTTTAAACTGAGGAAAACAAATGTAAAATGCTTCTTGGTAGAATAGCAACTAACACCTTATCCAGAGAATACGACAAAAGAATAAATTCTTAAAATGGAAAAATGAAATCTGTGAATCAATGGACATAAATTTTAGATCTATGATGCAAATATACAATTAAGAAAGACAAGCTATGTTGAAGCTATAAAAATGTAGTTTTTACACCTACCTGTTCTTTGCACCCTGAGCCTCGATCAGTCTCAATTCACATTACATTGCCAAGACCATGCTATGTAAAACGGTTGAATCTTGCCTACAGAGCCCACACTGTGGTTTGGGAGTAACAACTAATATAGTTGAAACAATCTGGTGCCCAGTTCTAGACTGACTGTCGAGGGCTCACTGCCAGTGATCATGGAGTCCTAAGATGAAAGCTATCTGTCTAGGGTGGTAAAGCTGCAGGTAAGAGTTAGACATGAAAAGATGGGAAGACATGGCTAAGGTGGTAAGAAGGAGGGAAAATAAGTCTTCCCAAGACTGCATTAAAGCACCAATGCCAGAAAGAGAAGCTTCGTGTGATGAGCACAGTCCCACGGCAGACACAAAACTCAGTGGGAAGGTGTGGCTTATGTTGAGCATTTTTAGAGTTTAGGTATCACTAATAGTCACACCTAAACTCTAAATAGTGGGAAAATCCAAGCAAAATTGGACATAAATATTTTCAGATGAATATATACAGATCTTTATGATCAGAAAGAAAGATGCTGAGACAGACACATGAGCGGGTGAGGGGAACAGGGAAACAGAACTTAGAATTACCTTTTCCCTGAGAGCAGGAGATGGAAGACTGAGACATGACTCATTAGCAAGGACAAGCTCTTGTGGTCTTTTCTGCCAGAATATGCTGATTTCAGAAGACAGATTCACAGGCTTTGAGAAAATATAAAAGCAGAGTTTGAAAGGTACACATAGCCCTATCCCAGTGGTCAGCACACTGTGGCTCTTTGGCTCCTTGAATGTGGCTCTCCCACAAAATACCATGGCCTGGGAGAGTTTATTTTGAAGAAGTAGCATTAGAAAAAGCTTAAGTTTAAAACATTCGGCTCTCAAATGAAATTTCAATCATTGTACTGTTGATATTTGGCTCTGTTGATGAATGAGTTTGCCAACCCTAGCCTGTCTAGCTCAGTGAAAATAGTGCCGGGCTGCAGATTAAAGGGTCCAGAGTTGATTCTAGTCAAGGGCATGTAGCTCAGTCGCAGGCTCAATCTCTGGACCTAGTTGGAGCATATCATTGCAAGGCAAAGGCAACCAATCAATGTGTCTCTCTCACATCAATGCTTCTCTCTCTCTCTCTCTCTCTTTCCTCTTTCTCTTCCTTCCACTCTAAAAATCAATGAAAAAACATCCTCAGGTGAGGATTAACAAAAAGGAAGGAAGGAAGGAAAGAAGGAAGGAAAGGAAAGGAAAGGAAAGGAAAGGAAAGGAAAGGAAAGGAAAGGAAAGGAAAGGAAAGGAAAGGAAAGGAAAGGAAAGGAAAGGAAAGGAAAGGAAGAGGGGAGGGAGGGAGGGAGGGAGGGAGGGAGGGAGGGAGGGAGAGAGGGAGGGAGGGAGGGAGAGAGGGAGGAAGGGGGGAAAAAGGGAGGAAGGAAAAAGGGAGGAAGGGGGGAAAAAGGGAGGAAGGAAGGAAGGAAGGAAGGAAGGAAGGAAGGGTACCCGTAAGGAAAGACGATTTAAAAAGAAATGAAGTTCTCTAGCTTTTGTCATAAGTGTATCAGTTTTTCTTCAACATTTTTTCTACTCATTTCCGTAATGTGGCATTTCTCTCATTTTAACATTCTGCATGTATGTATGTGTAGACAGACTTGATACTCTAGAATCATGGAAATCTTAAATAGTATGGAAGAGGAGCAAAGAGAAAAGGAAGGTCTAAGGCATGACTTTGAGGTTAACTAGCTCAGTTTCAGGCTAAGCATGGGGAACCCACCAGCCTTTTGCCCTGGGATCTAATTCAGACACTTACATTTTAGTGTCGAGGAATGAGGCTGGGTGAACGGTTCCCCTGCCAGCCCTATCACTGCCTTATCTGGTTGACCCTGGTGAGTAGAATAAGTGTTCAGTTAACTCATTTGTTGAATGAACAAGTTGAGCTAGCCAATCCCTTTTGAACATCCAGACCCAAGATGCTTTAACTCTATAATTGTGGAGCTGAGCTCATGGCCGTGATGAGGCTGTGGGAAAATAAAGAAGACAGCTCAGACCTTCAAGGAATAAGTGATGTAGCTCGAAGGAAAAATAAATGCCTGGAATGAAGAAAGAACAGTTCAAAGGACCATGTTCATACATACTAAGTTGTAAAGCCAACAGAACACAATAAAAGTTAAAGAGTTGTCCAGGGCCAGGGTATCTCTGGGGAAGTCCAAAATGGCTTTGGGAAGTGGGTGTAGGATTTGAGCAAGAAACTGGCAGATTGTACGAAGATGAAAGAAGAAGAGGTGTGCATGCACACATACACCCCTACATGCACACACATGACTACAGCCATCCCCATGAATGCCTGATAGCTGTTAGACACACAGAGCAAGTCAACCCCTCAGGCATGTGCCTGAGAGGCACTGAATAGGTTCCTCCACCCAAGTTTCAAATATCAACTCTTATATACTTAAAATACTTCTATTAATTTATTATTGCATTACTTAAAGTCTTGGGGGATTTTTACCTTCAAAATCTCTAATGCATTAACATCCCTGGAGAGAGGAAGTTCTCTGTATCAGCTGTCTTCTAACTTTAGTTGTGTGGGCAGAGTGCGGGGACTGCAAAGTACAGCAGTTAATGCACACACAGCGTTTCCTCCAGGGGAGGCCAGGATTCCAGAGCAGTCTTATGCCAAAGACCCTCAAAGGGACATCCAATCATTAGTGGTGCCTCATTACATCTTCCCAGGAAAAGTGAGTCCTGCAGACTGATAAATGACAGGGCCTGGAAAGGCTCGGATTTCTGCAAAGGCTACCAAAGAACATCCCATAATCAGAAATGCAATGAGAGGGTAAGGATGGTGCTCACTATGTCGGAGGTCACTAGCCATGTTCAGTTGTTGTTTTTTACTTATAAAGAAAAGGATTGGATTTAATGGTCCCCCAGGTTCCTTCTAATACTCAGGCTCTGTATGTTTGGGGCAAATTGAATCATAGTTATGGGCTTTTGCTTCCCTCACATTGGACAGAATGTCAGAGTCTCCCACAGACCATGAGAGCTACAAAAATACTTTGAGATCCATTAGTAAAAACATTATTTTGTTAATGTGCCCATTAAGGGAAGGGGGAATCTCAGATGCAAAAGCCAGTCCTTACAAAATAAGTTTTCTACAGGATTGCTTTTAAACGACATTCTTACCCCATTTTACATGTACATAATGTTCTGCCAGAATGTTCTTCCCCAGGTTGTCCACTGACTCTACAATTTATTTCATATATCTCTTTAGGAAAATATGTGCTTCTTGAAATAAAGTACATCTAATTTGAAGCAGAGTATAATAGTGCATGATGAACATTGCAGAACATTTTGGTTGGTATTATCCCATGGCCCCCCCAACTTATTTATTCTCCCCCTTCTTACCTACAACACACTGCCTAATGGACTCACACTAATATATTAGTATTTACTATACCCCTCACTTTCAGACATGTGAGGTTTATCCACTCAATTCTGTACCACCTTGGCCTATTTTCTCAGTTTCAAGTGCCCCATTTTTTCAAAGTGGTACATACTTGGGCAACTGGGTGTCTAGAAGTATGGAGGGCTAAAGACAGTCTACTTATCTCAGGTTCTATCCCCTGTCTTTCCTGAGTAACTGATTAGCCAGAATGGCTCATGGAAGAGGAAACATAGAGGGGAAAAAATCCAGTGACATGATGCCATTTTTCCACATACTTCCTTGTCGTTTTCAAGCAAACTATGAGAAGTCATTACTAATTAAGGAAAAGAGATACAATAGTCTAGATCTGTGACAGCTTTTCTCACTGAAGACAGTAAACCATACCTATGCTAAAAAGAGGCTTCTTTTAATGAATGAGCCCTGTTTAGATGTGGTAAAGTGGAGGTTACAGAGAAAAGTAAAGGGATATAAAGACTAGAACAAAAAGAATCGAGGAGGAGAGAATAAGGCAGAAGGAAAGGGAAGGAAGGAGAACTTAAGAATATTAGTAAAAAGGTGTTCAACTCCTTGCTATCGCTCATGAGTAAAGTGAGACCCAAAGTCTGGGGAAAGTAGAGATCGGAGTCAAGAAGAAGGAGGAAGAGGAAGAGGAAGAGTCCTGAAAGTATGGAGAGTGGAGGAGAGGAAAAGAGAGCTGAGGCTGGACACAGCATCTGTGGAGAGGATCTAAACAATCCTCAGTTCCCAGAAGCACATTCTTCCCTGGAGCCCTGCAATCCTGTGTGCATGAGCACTCCTTCTATTTTCAGCTCCGATGTCACTCAATCACTAGTGTTTCACTGGGGAGCTGTGGCTCAGGCCTGAGGAGGCCTTTTACCAGCTGCCCTGGGACAGTCATGACAAGGGTCTGGGCCTTCATAGGACAGAACTCCACTGTGTTCACACACAAATGAGCAGCCTTTTCGACACCAGTGATGTGAAGGCTAACATAGTTTAACAGGACAACATCTTCAAGAGACCAAAGGCATTACTCCTGGTCTTCTAATGATGGCCCTTACATTCAACCTCTACAATCCAATACAGGCCCTTACCTTTCATGGTATGTTTCCTCCTGACCTTCTGATCTTCACTTCAACTCCTCACAGAGCTCTGTGCTTTGGAAGAATACTCTGGTCTGTACTCAAGCACCCTCGGGCCCAGCAGGCCCATAGAAATGCCTATAGGTTCCCTCTGAAGCCAGTGAAATAGGGCTTTCACTGACAAAAAGTTTGGCAATTAGAGGGTTGGCAAATTACCATCTGAATACTCTATAACCAAGAAATGAAAACCCGGGCACCTCACAGGAGAAGTGCTAAGACTGGGAATAGTTTAGAAAGTCAACAGAGCTTGACCTGAATATTAAGTAATGAGTCATTGTTCTGGGTTAGCCATCCGGTTTGGATTCTGTGGGTCAGAGCCACACCTATTTCTTTCCTTCCCTCTCCAGATTTGGGTATGATTGTGCACAACAACAATCACACAAGGTGGCCCAGGGAATAGACAGATGAGCTCAGGATAAAGGTTGAAGAAGAAGAGGCAGTGAGAATCTGGGAAGCCTGGGACAGTATTTTGGAGGAGGAGACTTTTCTGGAAGAATGAATAGGGTACTGATAAGTAGAAAAGAGGGAAGAGAGAATCCCAGTGGGGAGAGATAAAATAAACAAAGATTTCCCTACTCTTTGGTTGTGTATATTCAGATGCTTTTAAAAAAGCAAAGTTCCAAATCCTCTGCCTTAACAAATATCAGTAGATTCTTCATAATTAATACCTGGAACAAAAGCCATCTGCACAAAGATTTTTGCCAAGACGCAATCTTCTTATTTACAAAGCAGAAGCAGAATGTCCCTCTCCCCTGAAGCAAGGCAAGGAAAGTGGAAACTAGCATAGAAAAAGTCTGAGTCCTTAGAAGATTGGTTAGCTTTGCTGCAGAACAAAATATAAGGCCAGTGACACTGATAGGAGAAAATGATGGAAGAACCTGCCCTAGTCTAAACCTTAAAAAAAAAAAAAAAATGCCTAGAGGATAGCATATATCAATCACTTCTGCCTGGCTGAGCAGAGAGGTGAGGTGGCAGAGGAGGTGGGGTGAGCAGCTTACTTTAGACAGAGTTTACCTATGAGCTGTCTAGTTCTTTTAACCTAGACTGGATTGAAGGGCTGAGAGAAGGACATTCTCTATAGGATATGAAATGGGTCATTTCTGGTTCAGGTGGCTCCCCAAAAATATGTTAATGATTGTATAGGCATGATTGCCTAGAAAGGTAACAGTTTAACAGTCACATGGTAGGAAATGTTCCTTCTGGATTCTGTGTAAAGTGAAGAAAGGACCAAAGAACTATTAAAAAATATGTGTTAAATTACCACCTTCCCCACTTCTCATTCCTTTTAGATGGGGCAAGCTCAATAAACAAGCCTAATAATTTCCTTAAAAGAAAAATATAGAATACTAGGTGCCTGGTGCATGAAATTTGTGCATGGGGGAGGAGGGGTGTCCCTCAGCCCAGCCTGCACCCTCTCCAATCTGGTATCCCTTGAGGAATGCCCAACCACCCTTTTAGGCCTGATCCCAACTGCCTTACCTTGCTGGCCTGGTCTCCCCCCAACTGCCCTCCTCTGCCGGCCTGGTCACCCCCAACTGCCCTACTCTTCTGGCCTGGTCACCCCTAACTTTCCACAACTGCCCTCCCCTGCAAGCTATCTTGTGGTGGCCATCTTGTGTCCACAAGGGGGAAGCCATCTTTGACCACATGGGGCCATCTTATGTCTTGGAGTGATGATCAATTTGCATATTACTCTTTTATTAGATAGGATATCCAAACTTCAGAAACACTTGAACATGGTCCCAATACTGCGAAAAACAGGGGTATGTGCTTGCACATGCACACACACACACACATACATATACCCCTCACTGGTAACAAAATCAAGACTTCTACTATGAGCATGGCTGTGCAGGCATATATCTGTCAAGAAGTCCTTTTCTGGATAGGAAAGGAATTAATCCCTTTCAGAAGGAATTAAGGCACTGGGAAGGCATCCGAGCATTCTATATTGGCCCCTCTTGCCCTTTTGCCAAGAGGGACCCTCTTCTTACTATCCAAATACACACAGCTGATGCCTGAGCTTTCAGTTCAAGCTGTGGCTGAAGCCTCTGGGCAGCTAGCACCATGGATCTGTTCCTCAACCAATGGTGTGACCTGGGCCCTCTCTGGAGAAGAAACCTGGGTCACCCGAGATATGTGATCAGTACCGGGACCCCACCAGCAGGCGAGGGTACCCCAAGGCAGGTGCTGGACGTTGAGGCCACAGGGGCATAGACTACAAAGGAGACAGAACTGAACCTCACATCATCCTGTTTGGCCCTGGAGGATGGCTGGTTAGCCAGAGATGTGTAAGATTCCTCAGGGAAGGAACAACCTAAGACAGGCACAGTCGCAGAGGGGCCAACAGGAGAGAACTAAAAGGTCAACAGAGGTGGGGCACAGACCCTCATCCACAAACCTTGCAGGGGCTTGAATTCTCACCCCTCCTGAGGGAGGTCTCCTACCCCCACGACTGCTTCGCCTCCCACGCACAATTCAGACCGGGACCCAGGTGGCAGACAGAGACTCGGCCAGCAATAGCTGCTGTATATCTAAATTCAGTCTATTACCAGGAATGCTGAGGACCTACTCAAAAATGCAAATATTCCTTTCCACTAGTATTTACAGGGTAAACTAAGATTTCTGCTTGAATATTAAAATTGACAGTAAAATAGTAATCAAGTTTTCAGATTAATTTAAATTGGCCAAGTGAAATAAGTGAATACTCAAGAAAATTTAAGTGTACTGGACAAAAAGCTTTTCCTAAAACATTAACTAAAATATCTATTAGTAGTTCATCTCACTGTAAAATTTCCCAACATCCAAAGAACCTAAAGCAGTAATATTTGTGTGCAAAAATTAAAATTTAAAATTACCAAGACTGCAAGATAAAATTTCCAAAAGCCCCCATTAATCAAAAAGGGGGGGGGGGGCAGTGGGATAATATCATGTAAGGAAAAATATCCTGTAAGTAAAATACATCTAGAAAATTCTTACTCCAGAAAAGTAAATTCCATTTGTAAAACCAACTGCAGGACACCCATGAAAAAACACACATGATGTCAAAATAAGCCAAAGGAAAATAATTTAGGCAAAAATAAAAAGAATCCTAAGTCTATTTTGCAGAGAGGATCCCTTTGTTAACTTTTGGTCGAGAATGTGTTTATGTGTTTGCAGAGAACAACTCCAAGACCATGTGGGTTCCTGCGACAGTGAGGAACTGACGGGTCTGTTCCAGCCACGAGGACGGTACAGAGATGGGGGATGCTGACGACACCTTGCCATGCTAGCAGTCGGCAGCTGTGCGTGGCTGCAGGCGGCCCAGGACCAAACCAGAGAGGATGGATCTTGCATTGCCACAATGTGTCCACCATCTGGATACCATTGCTGACATGTACACATAAAGAATTATTTGACACTGAAACTGGGACTCAGAACAGTTGGACATTGAAACTGACACTCAAACATTTTTTGTTCTTATACGTTTGTTTCTAGTATGCAGAGGCAAGATATTTTTGAAGAAAAGAAACAGGGGGAAGTGATTGATATAGAGGCAGGGTGGCCTTGAACAGGCTGTCAAGCTACAGGGGGAAGGCTGGGGTGGATGGGAGGCAGATGCTGGGGGAGATCAACCGAAGGACTTGTATGCATGCATATGAGCATAACCAATGAATGAAAGACACTGGGGCGGGGAGGGGGGCAGGTGGGGACATGTGCTGGGAGGTAAGGGAGGCTGGGAGGAGGATATTGGGGGGTGGTGGAAAACATATGTACTACTATTAAATGTAAGTTATATTGTAAATTTAAAAATTATTGGGATGGCATTGGTTAATAAAATAATATAGGTTTCAAGTGTATAATTCTATGATACATCATCTGTATTCTTCATTGTGTGTTTATCATTCCTTCTGTCATCATATATTGGACAACCTTTATCCTTTAATAACCCTTTTTGTTTGTTTGATTGTCCTGTTTTGTTCATGTGTTTCTTTCAGTTTTTATCCCACTTTGAGTGATATCATATGGCTACTGCCTTCTTCTGACTTATTCCACTTAGCATGATATTCTCAAGATTCATCCATGTTGTTGAAAATGGAAGTATTTCAGCTTTTCTTATGATTGAGTTACTATCTATCAAAGGACACTTCGTTTGTCTCCATGTCTTGGCCACCTTCACAATGCTGAATGAACACGACAGTACATATATCTTTACAAATAAATAGTTTCCAATTTGGGAGCTAGATGCCTGGAAGAGGGATTGCTGGGTCATGTGGTAACTCTTTTTTTTTTTCATTTTTGAGAAACCTCCATACTGTTTTCCATAGTGGCTGCACCAATTTATATTCCCACCAGCAGTGAATGAGGGTTCCTTTTTCTCCACAACCTCTCCAACACTTGTTATTATTTGTCCTGTTGATAACAGCCATTCTAACAGGTATGAGGTGGTATTATAGTTTTTATTTGCATTTCCCTAACAATTAGTCAAGTTGAACATCTCCACATATGTTGGCTGTTTGTTTGTATGTCTTCTTGGTAGAAGGGCCTATTCAGGTCCTCTGTCCATTTTTGCATTGGATTGTTTGCTTTTCTGTTGTTGAATGGGTTTTTTTTTTAATATATATTTTGGATATTATCCCTTATAGGAGATACTATTTGCAAATAATGTATCCCATACTAGTGGTTACTTTTTTGTTTTGTTGGTGGTTTCTTTTGCTGTGCAGAAGCTTTTTAGTTTTATATAGTCCCATGCATTTATTTTTGTTTTTTATTTCCTTTGATTTTGAGGTCAAAATCACAAAATCTACTCTAAGAGCAAGATCCATAAGTTTAGTATCTATGTTTTCTTCTATGTAATTTATTGTTTTGAGTTAATTTTTGTGTATGGTGACAGATAGTCATGTAGTCATTCTTTTGCATATGGCTATCCAATTCTCCCAGCACCATTTGTTTCAAGATGCTTTCTTGTCTCCAATGTATGTTTTTGTCTCCTTTGTCGAAAACTATGTGCCCATGTACTGACATATAAAGTAAAAGCTTCTTCTCCACTTACATTTCTATTGTTCAATCAATGCCTATCATCTCTAGGGGATGTTGTGAAGATCAAATCATAAAATGGGCATGAAAATCCTTAAAAAACTGCAAGCTAGGTCCCTGGCTTTTCCATGGCTACTTTTAAAGAACTCCCTGCCCTTAAGACCAAATGTAAATAAAATAGCTGTAACATCACTTCCTCCAAACATCAACAGGAAATGACTCCCAAAGCAGGCGTGTGTGTGTTTTGTTGGGGATAAATGGTGATGGGCGGACACTTGACTTGGGGTGGTGAACACATAATACAATATATAGATAGTGTATTACAGAATTGAACAGCTGAAACCTATATGATTTCATTAACCAATGTCACCCCCATAAATTCAATACAAATGTAAATTTAAATAAAAAGAAAGTAACAGGAACAACTTGATGAATGATTAGCCTTGATATCCCCTGGCAATAAAAGAACCCACTTCCCACTGGCCAGAGGAGCTACTAACATCTCCTTGGTGCTGGAGCGCATGTCCTGGACCTGACACACCTGGTTCCTAGGTGAAGTGGCGAAAGGACAGCAAACATTAACTCTGTTGGAGAATTATTCGTCCGCAGTGGACAGCCTTCCACAGCTTCTAAGGTAATGACCTGAAAAGGAGCTGAAAGGAAAGGAGGATGGGGTAACTTGTCCACTGGACATCTTGCATGTGCCTCTGCAGCTCTAACCCTGCTCTCCATCAGGGACACTGACCTCTATGGACTGAAAGTCGAGGTTACTTCTCTCCTATGGCTTCAGCCAAGGAGGGCACCATCAAAACAACATAGGGAGGGAAGTGAATGAGATTAGAAGTGTTTTTCTACAAGCTTCCTCCCTGCTGGGATGCCCCTTAGCCTACAGTATTCCTCCAACACAGCCTGCTCTGATCTCTAGCTTGCCCCTTCTCCCCAAAAACCCCGCACAGTGGAAAGCAATTCATCCCATTTCCAGCCCAGGGTAATTACAGTTCTCCTGGGATACGACAGCCCTCTTGGTAGTCTCTCTACACTCAGTTGACATCTGCAGGTGGAGACATCATGGCCACATGATCAGAAGAGTGCAGCTGAGATGAATCTGAGCACATGGGGAAGGTGATTCCATGAGTCTGCATTTCTGTGATTGCGGTGGCTGTGGAACCTGTGGTCAGGAGAGACTTCCCTGAGAAACCAATGTTTGAGCTAACATCAGATCCAGGGAGGTTGAGGGGAAACATGGGTAGGAGGTCAGTGGAGGGAGCAGAAGACTCCCAAGAAGAGGCAACAACCTGTGCCAAGGCCCTGTCGCACTTTATTTGCCTCTTACCTAGTGATTCTCACAAATGGTCTTAGCCCTTCATGTTGTACCATGAAAAACAGTTTAAAAAAAGTTTAAAAGTTATTTAAACTTTTACACACTTTGATGTTGATGATAATAATAACCATGTTAATACTAGTAACAGTCCTCAGATTTCAGTTTTACTTCTCCAAAACATACAAGTCCTCAGCAGCCTGGACTAGGTCCATAGTGCCTAGTGCATGGCAAATCTACAGCTGAAGCTCAGCAAGCTTACTTGTGTCCTCTCACTCCCATCTTCCCCCAAAATATTCATAGGTTCAAAACTCCCAAGTAATGGCATTAGGAAGTATGGCCTTTGAGAGGTAATTAGGTGATGAGGGTGAAGCTCTCATGAATAGAATTAGTGCCCATATAAGAGAGACTCCAGAGAGCTCTCTTGCCCCTTCTGCAATATGGGGATATGAGAAAATGACAGTCTGAAATCTGGAAGAGGGCCCTCCCAGAAGTAACCATGCTGGCACCCCGATCTCAGACTTCCAACTTCCAGAACTAAGAGAAATGCATTTCTGTTGTTTAACAAGCTACCCATTTATGTTATTTTCAAGACACACATGCATCTGATTGACTGACTGGCAGGGGAGGCCTGCATGCAAAATGCAGGTGACTGACTTCCAGCTAAGCCTGAGGTTGAGCTTGAACAAATTAAACTTATCTCCAGATACTGTTTGCTTGGGTTTCGGGTCCCAAGATAGGAGGTAACCAAGAGTCTCAGGGAAGCGCTGGGACCCAAGGGCTGACCTCCATTCCCAGGCAACATGTTAATGAGGGTGAGGTTTCATTCTGTCCCTACAAAGATGCACCTCATCAAAGAAGACTGGAGGTTTCCCAATAGCCCACAGATACCTTTGCTGAAAGCCCCTCATGCCTGAAAATAATGCATTTATTTGAAAGGGCAAGTGATATTTTAGATTCAGCTATTTTTTTTCTTTCTTTTTAATCCCAGGGTATGTAGGTTTGATTCCTGGCTATCTCATCTCCGTATACCTCACAGTGAGCAGAAAAGTCAAGCTCACTTTTGGAGAAGGTATTTTATTGTATTGATAGAAAAAGAGACCTTCTGGACAGGGAACCCACTTCAGTTCCAATTCTGTGATTAACCTTAGTGTGACCTCAGGGAGGTCTGGCCTCTCTGTGGAGAGCAGACTTCCTATCTGTTATTACACGAGTGACTTGTATTAAGGGATCTATGAGATCCTTGGATTTTATGATTTTGAGCACCATTCCTTTTTTTTAATTCAAAAAATATGTCTTAAAAATCATTATATATATACATATATATATATAGTTTTATATTTTGGGAGGTTAACATATCTTCCATCTCCCCTTACCACAAGAGCTCTTATCTTATGGTTAATGGACCTCCTAAACATCTGGTCCATGAATTTCTTAATATTGCACACAACATTTTGTGCCCATGTGTATTTTTCCCAGAAAACCAAGGGGCTCCATAGCTTTTAGGTTCTATATGGGTCCTCTATGCTTTCAGCAGACAAGCATTAGTGTGAATGCTCATATGACGGATCCTAGATGAGATGTGCTGTCTCACATGTGTTCCCGTTAGACACATCCATCCAACCATCATGTGCCATGGACCCAGAGGAAGAAAAATCCCTGGGACCTCATAGTGAGGCAATTTCAGAAATAAGGTGGCTCCTGATTTGGGATGGCATTGAGCAGGAAGAGGCTAAAGAGAAGGAAAGCTTGGGAATCCCATGCAGAAGTGCAATTGTGGGTAAAATATATCTTGTTCTCAGTTAACAGGATGAAAAATCCCTGGCTGCTATACTAATTTAGCTCTCTCTCCATTGCACTTGAGGGTCACACACTTTCTTTTTTCCACCTGTGTCTGTTTGCACCCGCCCCCAGAGTTCTGGGTTCAAAGGAAGAGCAGGGCTTGGTTTCACAGCTGGGAGTTAGTCTAGGTCAGAGCTGCTCTTTTTGCCAAGAGACTAGGGAGATCTTGAGTCCGAATCTATTATTCAGCCTAGCTGGAAAGGCCATCAGGAAGCCACATGGTGGCTGGGGATTGGGGAGTGGTCTGGAGTTTCTCCTCAGGGTGACAGGGAACAAGTCATGACAGTTCTGAGCTTACTGCAAAATGGATCTCCTTCACTGATTTTAAGGTAAATTTGAAATATATAACGACAGAGTGGAAGTTCCGTCATATACAAGTTATACAAGTGCGTGGGAAAACGTAAACATGGACATGTATAAATTGAGGCCTAAAAATTATAACATCTATCTATAGTAATTACTATTACCCAAAAGTTTAAACATATGTGAGACAACTCATAGCAAATACGCTGACATATGGCATTGAAATCAGTATGTCAACACTTGAAAGTAAGAAAACAAAAATAAAGTCAACCACATTTCTCTCTTTACATGTAGGCCACAAAGGAGAACACTGCTGAGCATCTCTGGTAAAACATTAACACATACCAGGATCTGCCTGTAACCTGTTGGTTAAGGTGCAGTGCCCAGCTAATTAATACATCACCAGCAGATCAGTTCGGGGAATAAGCTTGAGCAAGTGCATTCCTGAGACATCATTTCTCCCCCTTCCAAGTGGGGTAAGAAAAGCCAAGGGGAGGAGACAGAGAGAGATGGGAGGAATTATTATTTTGCCATATTGTTTAAAGGGTGGTGTGGTTGGACAAATCCTGAGATCATGTCACTCCCGGAAGAGCTTAAGGTAGTAGGAGGTTTTTGGACAGGGAAAGGTTACATTGAAAGAAGGCTGTGGTAACAACAGCCATTGGTAAGACTGCTGGCAGACTGTCAGCAGAGACAATGCTATCTTGATGGTCACTCCCCCTCCCTGGGCCTTAATATTCTTCATCTGTAATAGAAGAGGGTTGTGTGAGATCCCAGGTTCTCAACTCTTGCTGCAGTGAGAATCACATGAAGAGCTTTAGAAAAATAGAGATCCCACAATGCACCCCATGAAAGAATCAGGCATTGAGTTTTAACATCCTTCAGCCATCCTCATGCACATTCAATCCAGAAAGGACAAGCAGTTCCCTACAGTGTAAAATCCCTGAGCCCTTCCAACTCTATTAGTATGACTTCATTTAATTACATCACATGGAAGGTCCTTCCTGTTTCCTCTAGAAAGGATCACAATCCTGAGGGAAATTGAATACGCGAAATGTTGATGTTCATTGTCACTCAGTGATTCGTGAAGCCACCTGAACAGGACAATGCGAAGAGAGAAAAAGCTCTGTTAAGGAAGAGCTGGTCAGGTCTCCGTTCAAGACCTATTTGCTCCAAGTTCAGCACTTTTTACCTCCTGCTAGGCGGTTTCCCACCCATGGCAGAGCAGCAGCACAAATGGAAAGCCTGGTTTGATACACACACGGCTTGTGTTTACCAACAGCAGCGAAAAGAAAGTGAAAAAGAAAACTGAAACATAAAAAAACACAGCACAGGAACCATTGAAACGTAGTCTAAGGATATTCCTGATAGAAACAAACCTCTACTATCTGAAAAGCTCCTGGTGATCTCTCCCTATTATTGATTATTAGAAAGGTAAGAGCTGATGTTTAGAAGTCTCTACTTAATGAGGCCAGGGCATGTGTATGTTTATATAAAGATTTGGTGATTTTCAAATGAATTATTTCAGTCTTTCCAAATGTGGGCTCAGCATGAAATACTGTTGTCTTCTTTTCAGGCTTTTAAAATTAGACATGCTGGCTACCCTTTGCCACATCAAACTGTACTCCAGGTTTTCATCAGCTAATCCCACCCTTGGACGTAACCAATAAACAAATTCAGAAACCCCAAATCTGCAGGTGGGCAGATTGAGACACAGATAGGAAAAACCATTTCCCCTGCCACTATTAGTCAGCGGACCCTATCTAAAATTACTCAACCACCCCAGTGCCTTCTAAATAAATATGTACTGAATCCAAGGAACTCAGGCCAGGCTTTGAGGAAGAAGACTTGGTATAAAGTGCACTGAGTAGCAATGCATGAAAAATCGACCTTCTGAGGTCACTGACATCATGGGAATCCAAGAATAATCTAAGACTGACCAACTAAGAGACCACACATGTTCTTTTAGCGATAATCACTATTACTTGGGGCACTTTCATAAGTCATGGTATTCCAATAAGGCAGAAAGAACTGAGTGGAAAGCAGCAATGGGACTGTTAGAAGCTTCCTGATACGTCAATAAAATGCATAGCAAGGTGCAAAGTTATTCACAACCACATCTACTGATAAGACACCGCTCTTTTGTGCTCTACATCTATTGCACTAAAGAAACAGCAGTCTCTAGAGTCTTGCTTTTCTACAGCAAGTCAATCTTGTTTTCCTTAAAACCAGAGGGCAGGGCTTCTGCCAAATCTGGGAAAGTCATAATCATCCACTGGATCTGAGCCATGTCCGGAAAATCAGTTGGAAGGTCTTACGTCCATCATTGTCTGCCTGTTTAACAACCCAAGGATGAATGATGACACGTAAATCTCAGATCCTAAGAAGCATTTTGTCTCCCATGCTACATCCCAAAAATGGAAGCAGGATCCCAGTCACATCCCGCCTCAACATCTACTCAAGAATAAGGTCTGAGGTGCAATGCGGAGGGAAGAGGACCAGCACATCTTCCAATGATTTATCCTGGTGACTTAAAAAAAATGATGTGGAGCCCTAGACAGAGGGAGCACTGGGTAAGAATGACATCACAGAGACTGGGATCTGTTTCAGAACCGGTGACCTCCAGCAGTTTCAAGGTCCCCTTCTATAAACTGAGATGTCCTGGAAAATCTCTAAGGTTCCTTCATCAACCATGCTGGCCGGTGGTTCCCAATCACATTGCCTCCTGTCACCTCTGAACTGTGTGCAGGTTCACATCTTCCGGAAGTCCCCTCTGTTCTTCCTGACTTCCGACACTTCAGCATGTATGTGAGGAGGCCACAGTGCTAGTTACAGACCTGCCTCTGAGGTGTTGACTACTGAGAGCAAGTCTTCCTATCTGGGACAATCTGCTATTTCTTAGCACATGACAAATTCACCCCGAAAACTCACCACAGACCCTGTGTAAGAACATCTTTTTAAAACTGCTGTAACCACTATAGACAATGGATTATACAACATGCAATACAAGGACTGCAATCCTAGATAACGTTAAGGAAGCACTAAGAAAATTACAGTTGCGTCCTGAAAATAGTGTGTGCCTTGCCCACTCCCCTCTTTGCTCTTGGCAAGCTGCAAGCCTGATATTTACCTGCCAACCAACTTCAACACAAGACGCTCAGTCACAGGACTTACTCAAACCAAGGAAGTGGCCAATAACTCACAGATAATTGCCCCTGCGGCACATGCCCAACAATTAAAAAGTAACCTCTCTTTACAACATATCCTGGATTGCAGGTATGCCAGGAGCTAAAACCAACATATTCTCTGTCATCTTGAGGCCCACAAGCTGAATCCAGGGAGACAGACACAGAGACAGAGAAAAACATGTCATAAATCCTAAGCATCTTCCTAATTGGACAATTAAATGAGCTCGGAACAGAGGTTCAAAGACCTGGGTCCCAGGAAGGGCTTTACCACCTATTTAGCCAGCTGCATGGCCTTGGCTTCGTCTTGTATCCTATTTTGAGGCTGTTTGTGGTATTATAGATTTTGAAACCTAGTAGGAATCCTTAAAAAGATCTCCAACACACTGTTTTTTAAAATGTTTTCATGCATGAGAACTACCTGGAGAGTCTGACAGAGCGCACCAACTGGTCCCAAGCCTCAGTCTCAGCAGGTCTGGGGTGGGATCCAAGATTTTGCTTTTCTAAGGAGCTCCCATCGCTGCCTCCACTGCTGGTCCTGGGGCCACGCTCAGAAGCACTGATCTGGCCCAGTGATTGTTAACAGTAGCTGGGAGTTGGAATCACTTGAGGCGGCGTGCTGACAAAGTGCCAGTGCCCGGTGTGTACCAGACCTTGTAAGTCAGCTTCTCTGCTCATGCAGCCGAGACATCTATATTCAGACCTTCCCATATGATCTCAATGTGCAGTGATTTCAATGTGCGGTGGACAGTGAGCATGTCCATTGGGTCCAGGGCCTCATTTTACAGATAACACTAAAGTTCAGAGGGTCAAGGGAGGTCAAGTTCAACACAGTCAAGGTCAAAAGGGGGAATTTTGGACCTGAAGCAATTTTGAAGTCCCAGCCTTTAGTTCTGTGATTGGAATATTCTGCAGTTGCATTTCTCCTTCATCTCCTATCCCAGCACACCCAAATAACAACAGTCAGGTAAGTGGCACAAGACTAAGGGGACACTTTCTTCATCTGACCATCCTCAGTTCTGGCCAACAAGGAATCAAAAAGAACCACTCCTTGGCTGGCGCTGCACATTCTTCAAGCTCGCCTCCTCGGTATAGTTACTAAATATACCAGGCAGTCAGACACTCTGAATAACTCTTGGCTGATTTGGCTTCCTTAGGATAAACTTTTTTTTTTTCTCCTTAGATTATGCTACCCCAGGAATAGAGCCCTAAGGGGAGAAATTCCTTTTCAAAGTCAGAGCAAGATAACACCGTGTGTGGCATTCAGGTTCCTCTCCTTTGGAAGGGGGGGGGGAGTGGGAGGTGAACTTCTAAAGTAAGCCAACATCAAAAAGGATATTCATACTTTGTAGGTGTAGCATGTGCAGAGGGGAGGGAAGCAAAGGGGGAAGTGGTCAGGTAAAAGGCAATTAACACACCCTGGTGCCAGGTTGGCAGGGAGAAGGAAGGAGGAACGTGGGCAACAGGTTCAGGTAGTCCAGGTGGCAGTGGGTAAGCTGAAGGTCCATGTGCCAGCAAGCACTGGCAGCTGGCCCTGTGCTGGTTCCACCAGGAAAGGCTCAGAGAACAAGCGGACCCCACTGTTCGCTCCCTGGGAGGTGGGCTCAGGTGCAGCTCTGACTCCATTTCTTAGCCAGACAGGGACACCTGTGCCTGACCCCCTGCCTCCTGCTGCTCCTTCCCATCACAGGAAAGTTAGTGTGAAGTAAAAACTGCCTAGGACATCTGCAGACATTGATATATTCTCTTGGACATGAATACAAAACTCTTCCTTCTTATTTTTTAAGGCAAGCCAAGCCTCTTGTTGCCCAACATGACCATGTATTTCAGTACTGGTGTTGCATGGGATGTTGGGATCACCCAGTCTTATCCTCTCCATTTACATGACATTGTAAAATCTACCATTTGATTGCACACTCTCTATATAGTAAATCTAACACTCACCAAACTCCAACTGACCAGTGCATTTCCAGATTACAGAGGATGGGGCACAGGCAGAGGAAGGTGAAATGAGGTGCCCACAATTGCATGGTTAAGAAAATCAGAGCTGGGATTCGAATGCAGGTTTCTGGCTCCACACCCATGCCCTGCCCACAGTCAGGGAGAGGAGGAAGAAGCAATGTGAATGGCTGCCTGCCTCCTCTGAGGCCCGCACCATCTGCCTCCCTTAGTCGATATCCCTGTGCTTTTCAAAACTTGAGCCACAACTTTAGAAGTTCTGCCTGTTCAAGGAGATGTCTAGCACTTCCTCTTGTCCCCAAGAGGGAAAAATCAACCTTTCAGTTTTGGCATTAGATAGAGAGAAGTCCAGGTGCTATCAAAACTGAGCAGGAAATTACATGGGCAACCCAAGGGCAATTCTCTCCATAAGAAATTCTCCACAGTGCTGATGCTCAGGAAAGAATGTGGTTTGGGGGTGCTGTGGAGACCCTGAATAAACCCCCCTAGAAAGATAAAATCTCCCTTGGGGCTGGTGAGGGGACCACAAAGAACAGCTCTGCATGTTACCTGGTGAAAGTATGTATAGGTGTGGTGTATGTGTGTGTGTTTGGTGTGTGGTGAGAGGCATTAATACAGTAGCAGGCATTATTACAGTAAGAGGAATCTCCCGAATGAAGCCCGTCCTCTCTCTCCCTCCCTCTCTCTCTCTCTCTCTCTCTCTCTCTCTCTCTCCTCTCAAACAGGGTGTCCCACCACTCTATCTCTGATATTGAGACTGGCTCTTTCTTTGTTGTGAGGCTGTGTATTGCAGGGTATTCAACAGCAGCCCTGACTTCTACCCATTAGATGCCAGGAACACTTCCCACTCAGTGCCAGGAGTACTTCCCAACCAGTGGTGACAACCAAAAAAATGTCTCCAAATATTACCCAACATCCCCTGGGGGGAGAGACAAAATCACTCCCTAAATGAAAACCACTATTCTAGACTTTCTCACCATGATCCATGCATTAATAGGAAAAGTTCACTCAGAGGGAGTGTCTGAGATCCTCTTTAAAGGACCTGAAGATTCATAATCTGCATATTTTAATAAAAACTCATGTACTTTCTACTGGGAAACTAATGAAAGAGGAAGGCCACACACAAGGCACCTTGGGAAAATCCAAAGGTCTCCAGTGGCATGATGGCTGATGGCCAAGTCTCCTGTCTTCTATCTAGCCCCAGAAAGGCCTCCTCCGATCTTGTTCATTCCACCCATCCTTCCAGGTCTGCCTAGAGGGCAACCCAGTCCCCAAAGTTGCCCTAGTTCACCTGCACTCAGCTATCCCTGAACTTCTGTCAGCTCTAGCTGGCAGAGTCCACACCAGCTCCACCCACCCCCCTTTCTACCCTCTGGGCACCCAACAGTGCTTGGCACGTACTAGGTGTTCATTCAATACTCTTAAACGAATACGATGGAATACATAAATATGCTTAAAGAAACAAATTCTCTTACAGTTTCTCATTTCTTCAGAGTGGTCTCTTTCAGGAATGTACATTTTATCTCTCCAAACAAATTGTCAACTTCTCTGAGGCAAAAAGTTCTGGCCAAGAGATTCTGGAGCCCAGGACAGTGGTTCTACCCTCAAGGTGGACACCTCCTCAAAACCCCAATCTCCCACACCCACTAAACAGAAACTTGGGGAGTCAGATCAGGCTGACTGTTTTGTTTTTGTTTTGTTTGTTTGTTTGTGTGTTGTTTGTTTGTTTTTTAATTTTTTTTTCTGTTAATTTTCACCTGAGGATATTTTCCCACTGATTTTTAGAGAGACTGGAAGGGTAGGCAGTAAGACACAGAGACACATTGACGTGAGATAAAAGCATTGATGTGAGGCAGAAGCATTGATGTGAGAGAGACAAATTGATTGGTTGCCTCTGCACACACGCTAACCAGGGCCAAGGATTCAGCCTGCAACCTAGGTACATGCCCTTGACCAAAATCAAACCTGTGACTCTTCATTCTGCAGGTCGATGCTCTATCCACTTGGGCTAAACTGGCTAGGGCAGACATCCTAGCTCTGAAACACTCCCCAGGTGGTTCTGATAGGCACCCGATGCTGATTGGCCATGCCCTATGGCTCTGTGAATGAATCAAGGGAATCTACTCAATGAGCACAATGGAATCTCACATGTGTTGGGGGTGAGGTTACCCACGTTCAGTAACACAGCCATGTGTTCAGCTCCAGTGTACATTTATAGCACCTCTGGGTAACTACACTGGCTATCATAGATCAGAAGTTCTGCTTGGCTTTGATTGATCAAAATGAGAAAATTAATGAAAGATTATCTAATAAATACCTGCTGCTTGGGAAACAAAATCTCTGTAAACACAAGTCCACGTGGGACTAATAGGCTGGAAGCAGTACCTCAGCCTTGCCTTTCATCTTTCAAAGCGCCTGGCAGAAGGAAAGAACAGAGTAACACTTGTTGACGAGCTAATGGACATGGATGACGAGTTTTCTGTTTTATTAATATTGTTGTGTAGTGTGTTTTTTAAGCTGAGCCAAAAGTACCCAGGTTCCCCTTTCTGGAGCAAACGTAATCACCAGGAAAACTGGCAGTGGGCTATGTGGCTATTTCTTCCCCACGAAACAGCCTGTTCTCCCTGCAGAGATCACAGAACTGTAATCTTGGCGGCAGCTCCTGGGATTCAAAGGAGAAGGAGGGGGTATCTCAGATGGGGTGGGGATTTGGTTTTAAGGGTAGATCTGGGTAAATTACATCATCCCTGCGTTTGCCCAGTGAATTGGATCCCACCGTTTTCACACAATGACTTCTGACTCTCCTGGGGCCAGCAAAGCAGCTTGGGCAGACCTTATCAGGAGGAATCAGTGTGGAAAAGTACTTTCTGAAATAAAACTAACATAAACCAGGCGTGTCGGGGTTGGTTTTGCTAAATTTCAGGAATGTGGGAGGAGTGGGTTTACTCTGCGTACAAGATGGAACAGACCCAGTTTGCTCAAAGCACAGGATCCATCCTATTTCCTCCTTCCTGGTTAATAGATAAGAACAGAGAATCATCAGAAAATAAAATCTGTTTGTGTTTTAAGCAGACAAGCGGAGAGAAACAGCAGACTGCTGCCCATTCGGAACATCATTGCTGCTGTGAAATTGAAATGGACACAGCCCCAGATAAACTCGGCTGTGTGGCCCCCGCTTGCTGTCTGAAGCAGCACTAAGATCCTGTCCTATTTTTCCTACATTCTCCAATAAAGTGAATAAAGTCCGATTCAGAGAGTATGCTTATACTTGCTGAAACACACAGGAAGAAAACATCACTTAGATAATTAAATTATATGCAGATTTAAATTCTAGAACCTTACAAACATTGACTGGAAAGTACACCAATACCATTTCTGTCCTTCGCTTTGAAGAGGGAGACATGGAGGAAAGGGTAGTTTAGTGATTTCTCTAAGGTAGAAAGCTCTTTCTGGTAAAGCAGAGACAAACTCCTCCTTACCATCTGCATAGTCCTGTGTCAGCTTAGCCGCTGTCACTAAACATTTACCACTGGCTACATTGAGACCCGAGGGATAAAAGAGTTTCTTATTTTTAAATTGAACAATTTATTTTAAAAACATGAGAGGAAATGTTTTTATATGAGTTAAAAGCGATTCATATGTTTAAATGATCACTTTCATGACTGATCATTTTACTGATTACATTAATGCTTGCCTTTTCCATAAACAATGTTGCCCCCTTCTTAGGAGCTTATCCAGAAGAACAAATGACAATATAAGGGAGTGAGAATCTTGCAAATTAAGACCTGAAGCTCCAAAGAATGCCCTCCAAGCAAGGGCAGCTTCTGGGCACTTACTCCCCCTCACCCTGCCAATGGCTTCAGCCATCTAACATTACCCCATGAGACCTTCAATGGGATCTTCACCAAGAACAGAGAAAGAGATCACCTCACGCTTGCCAGAATGGCTATCACCAATAAATCAACAAACAAGTGCTGGTGAGGATGTGGAAAAAAGGGAACCCTCGTGTACTGATTAGTGGGAATGCAGATGGTGCAGTCATTGTGGAAAACAGTATGGCATTTCCTCCAAAAACTAAAAATGGAACTGCCTTAGGACCCAGTGATTCTACTTCTGGGTCTATATCTGAAGAAACCCCAAATACTGACTTGTAAGAATATGTGTACCCCTAAATTGCCTGCAGTGGTGTTTATAATAGCCAAGCTATCAACACAACCCAAGTGTCCATCACAAGATGAGCGGATTAAAAAAGCCGCGAGATTAGATAGTTTATGAAGCATGAATGGACCTAGGGAACATTATGCTAAGTAAAATAAGTCAGCCAGAGAAAGACAAATACCATCTGATTTTACTTATATGTGGAATCTAAAGAACAATATAAACAAACAAAACAGAAACAGACTCACAGACTGATGGTTTCCAGAAGGGTAGAGGATTGGGGGAGGGGGTGAAAAGGAGAATGAATTGAGAAGTACAGTTTGGCAGTTACAAACCAGTCACAGGGATGAAAATATGGTCTGGAAAATACAGTTGATAATATTGTAGTAACTATGTATGGTGCCAGGTGGGTACTGGAAATATCGGGGTGGGGGGGAACTTTGTGAAGTATATGATTATCTAACCACTATGTTGTACATTGACACTAACACAAAATAATATTGAAAGTAAACAGCAATTGAAAATATAAAATATATTTCAAAATATTTAAAGAAGAGCCTGGCTGGCGTGGCTCAGTGGTTGAGCATCTAGCTACGAAGCAGGAGAAAATGGTTCGATTCCCAGTCGGGGCGCACACCTGGGTTGTGGGCTAGATCCCCAGTGTGGGGCGTGCAGAAGGCAGCCAATCACTAATTTTCTCTCAGTGATATTTCTCTCTCTCTCTCTCTCTCTCTCTCTCTCTCTCTCTCTCTCTCTCTCTCTCTCTCTCCCTCTCCCTTCTTCTCTAAAATAAATTATATATATGTGTGTGTATATATGTGTGTGTGTGTGTGTGTGTGTGTGTGTGTAACATGTATATATGTATGTGTGTGTATATATATATATATATTTTTTTTTTTAAAAAAAAAACAGAAATGGCCTGAGGAAGTTGTACATACCCTAAAGTTTCCATAGTCCACAAGTCAGCTGCCATCCAGCGACACCTTAACTTGCAAATGCATCAGAAATAATACACTGTGCCCTGGAGTCACTGGACCAATCCCCAATGCCACACCTTCCCCACTACCTCTGCCTCCTGCTCCGGGGGAAAGAGAGTCTAGCGGAGGTAGGCTTTCCTCACATCTGCTCAAGAGAACTGATGTCATTTCTCTCCACTGTCAAGATGGGCTTCCCAGAAGCCGCCGGAAACTAGGATTCTGCATTCCTAAGGGTGAGCTGCTTTGAGTGGCCAACGGGTTTTTTCCACCCAACACAACATCATCTGGGAAATCATCCTCCGGGGCTGCATTTTATCTTTGATCTTTAAAGCATAGCTTTGTTTCCGCCTTGGGGGGGAAAAAAGGAAAACAACCCAAAACACTAATGTATACAAGTCCAAATGAGTACAACAGACAAGTCAGAAGGCCCTTATTCACATCACAAGGAGCCTTTTGTTTCTTCTTTTCTTACACAAAAGGTTTTCCCATGCTTTTTAAAAATAGCTAGCACCTATTTTTTAAATATATATTTTTATTGATTTCAGAGAGGAAAGGAGAGGGAGAGAGAGGTAAAAACATCAATGATGAGAGGGAATCATTGATCAACTGCCTCCTGCACATCCCATACTGGGGACTGAGCCAGAAGCCCAGGCATATGCCCTGACCGGGAATCAAACTGTGGCCTCTTGGTTCATAGGTCAACTCTCAACCACTAAGCCGGGCAGCTAACACCAATTTCTTTTTTACTGACTTCCAAAAAACTTACTTCTACATCTCTTTTCATCATTAATCGGTTGTCTCCTAAGTGAGGGGTGCCTGTCCCCAGGCGGTCTGCCACCACAGTGCACTCGGCCGTGTGTCAGGTCAGGGTGTCTGAGGCTTGTGTCAGTTCCATCTTTGACTCAGAGGCATTGTTCTGGGAGGGAAGGCAGTACCTGTTTTCAGAGAGTCGGAAAAGTACTTCACGCTGACAGGTGCAATATAAATGAAATATCCTTCCAATTACAGTGACTGCACTCTATTGAATTAAGCTATATCACCATAACTAAGGAAACAAGCCTGCCTGCATAGCCGCCCTCTTTCTTGTCCTGGCGCTCTTCCTGCTCATCTCCTCATAAATAAAATCATTCCTAAAGAGAGAAATCTAAATTACCTCCCAAAGCATTACTGCCCCTTGTACATTACTACCCACCATCAGGATTCAATTGACGGGGTTTCAAAGTCTGTAAACTGATTCCCAGGCAACGGCTCAAAATGCTTTCCCTGCTTGGTACCCAAAGCATCTTTCATTTGCTGTCCTAACAGACAGTGAACTTGAGAGAAGGATCAGAAAGTGAAAGCTATTGACAGCATGACAGGAGCATCCCGGCATGACGGCTGATGGAGAGGATCACATTCTGCCCGACAAACTCAATTGCTTCAGTAAATCAAGTGAAAGTCAATACAGCCCCTCCCTCCTCGGGTCCCATGTGGTTCTCCAACCCTGCACAGCACTGAACTTGGTATTTATGTGTGTGTGTCTGGGGGGAGGGGGGGGGCGCGGGCAAAAAGGGGGTAAAGCCCAAATAAATCTTCAGGGAATACCTGACTGATGCCAAAAACCTTCTCTTTCTTCTATGGATAGCTTCTCTTTGCCAAACATAGTTGATTAGAATGAAACATATTCTCTCCTCTCCATAGGTCCTATGTGGGGTCTCCGCCTTTAACATGAAGACTCATCTGTCCACATGTAAGATCATCAGGTTCCGTATAGCATACCTGCCCCTGTGTTTTGGCCAGTGACTTCTGCTTACGACCATGTAACAGTGCACAGTGATGCCAAAAAGGGTGATGAAGAAAAATAAGCGGCTCTAAAATAAAAAAAAAAAAACAATCAAAAAGCCTTAAAACTGGCTGTAATTTCTATGAATGCTAGAACGTGGGTCTAATTTTGGGTTGATGTCAGTATCAACCCAAAAAGTCTAGGATACTGTGTTCTATGTATGAGTCAATGAGCATGTAGTACAGGGAAAATGCAGGATGTCAACTCTTTAGATTTCAAATACTTTAAAAAGGATATCAATCAAGAAGTATTAAAATATTGCATTGCCAAGGATTAGAGGAGACAAGAAATTGGCTTTGAGAAAGGAAATGAAGGGTGGGACACATGGACATATCTCTACATTTCTCATCAGTGGTCTCCAAAAAATTACTGGTGGGCTGATAGAAAGTATCTAGAGAAAGAAGGTCCCCATGAAAAATCTAGAGATGGTCATATGTCACAACAGGGAAATAGGAAAGTCTTGGAAGACTGAAGAAAAGGAAAGAGCTGAAAAAGTGCTCAGCTTTCAAAAAATAGATGTAATACTTTGATTTAGGTTAGGGGTTATTGCAGTACACTTACAGGACAATGTGTCTGTCTGTTCAATTAAGAGTGGGCCACACTGACAAAATCCAAAGTGGCAAAAACTCTGGCATCTCACTAAAGACATAAAAGAAAAAGCCAGTGCTGACCTGACATTTTCTGAAAGCAAACTTAGCCCTAACCTAACATGTCATGTGTTCTTGGGGATGTTGTATCTCAACAAGAAGACAACAGAGAGGAAGAATTGCACCTAAAATCAATAAGGACTTGAGGAACTGGTCTTAAAATGATAGATTGATACATTGGTCTCTCTAGAGAAGGGGAAGGCTGGGTGAAGATACCAAAATTTGGAGAGACTGGGAAGACAGTAAACACAGTCTTGTTCACCCTCAAAATTTTAATCCAGAAAGAATCTCCTTGGTACTCAGAAGAGAAAACATAGGGCAAGCTAAAGGCAATTTGCTCCATACAACAGTAAATACTATGCAATTAAGAGATAATCTAGGTGACACCCAACTCTGCCAGATCTTCAAAACAAGTGCCAATAAAGTCATAGATTCATAATGGGTGACTGAGGTCATGGAGGAAACACCTGTAGTATAATGTCTGAGGCTGGTTTCAGTGGGAAAAGCCATGTCCGGCAACTTCACATCTCACACTCACAGCCCTGTGGGCTCCTACCAGACAGAAAACCTCTGCAGTCTGACCAGGATTCTAAACCATATGTCATTGTTTATGTTCTCTCATAAGCACAGCGCTGGGTTTATGTAAGTTAACATCCAGCCGTCATCAATAAAAATATTGAGAGTGCTCCCAAAATAAGCTTCCTTTAAAAAATGAGTTAAACAAATATGGGGATGATTGATGTTAACTATACAAAGTACATAGATTATAAAGTTCGGTTATCATCAACTGAAGGTATAAAACTGGGGGAATTTCCTCCTTTCCCTTAACAAATGCATTCAGCTTCACACAGAAGCCTCTATGTTTTATCGGCAGTCATCAGGAACTCCCAGGTATAAATATGCATACATTTTGGTAGCATAATACCCAATAGAATGAATAGTAAACTGGGAGCAGAGAGAAGGAATTCTAGTCCTTAACTGGTCACCGGCTGACTATGTAATCTTGAACAAGGTGCTAAATTTCTCCTAAGATATTTATTTCAATCAATAGATATTAAGCTCCTATTATGTATACATGCAGAACAAGGGAAACAGCTCTACTGGATTTAAATCCCAGCATGGAGAGAGAACAATATGAACAAATAATTACTATTACAAATTCAGGATAAACCCTGTGAAGGCAATAAAACAGGCCCCTGTGATAGAGAACGGGGCCATGGAGACCTTAACTAGGAGCATGTGCGAAGGCCCCTCTGAAGAAGTGACATGTGAGCCAGGCCCAGGTGACAACAAAGAGCAGCTCAGAGAGATAAGAGAAAGTACAAGGCCCCTGAGAAGGGTCTGGTCTAAGCCTAAGGAACAGAAAGAAAAAATGGCCAGAAGAAGCCATAAAAATCATCCATTGGCTAATTTCTTCAAAGAATGTTGTCAGGATGAATAAAATAAGATGATACATCCTTAAAAATTTTTAAATACTCTACAAAATACAATGGGTTACTAGAGCCAGCTTATTATGAAGAAAAACTCCTATCATCTATTTTGTATCTTTCAGAAAGTTTAGAATTATAATACCTTTTATCCATGTATCTAGTCCAACCCTTTCATCTTCCAGAGCAGAGAACCAAGGCACAAGCTTACCCAGGACCATCACATCCAGGACCTGGCCTACTGGGCCAGGGGCTCCACCCTCATCCCCACATTAGACCACTTAGAACTAGGCTTCCCACTTCTTTTCTGGAAATCTACAGTAAATCTGCAGTATCAGCAAAATGAACCAACTGCCCCAATTTTAATGTAAATAACTGGTGGCATTAGCAGCATGGAGATAAGAATTTAAAGTCTCAACATTCAAGTCTGATCCTAGACTCACCACTTATAGGTATTACGGCCAAGGATAAATTCTTTAAACTCCTCAAGGTCTTAGGTTCTTCATTTAAAATTGACAGAGAAATAAAAATGTCTTTTCTCCCTATATCAGAGAATTCTGAAACGATCAATTAGTATTATAATCTACATGAAAGCCTCAGAAAACTACAAAATAGTATGATCCATTACCCTTGTGTTTTCTTTCTTTTTTTGTAAGTGACCTCTCCTTAGGTCATTGATGTGCTGCCATCATTATGAGGTGTTGCAGGATTGCTACTACCCTAAATAGGTCTTGGGAATATCTTTCTATTTGTGAGTTTAAAAAAATTGCATCCGAGGAGCTCCATGAACACTAATGATTTATGAACTCTGTCTCATAAATTTACTTCTCACTGGTTTCCTTTCATCTGAATTCCCACAGTGGTTGAAACAACCACAGATTACACTGGAAATACCTCTTCCTGGATGAGGATCTGGGATTCTGCTACAGATGAGCCATGGGACCTTTAGCAAGTATCCAATCTTCCAGCTGCCATTAATATAGTGAGTCTTCACCCCAAAATGTGCATAACATTTATTATTTGTCTCCAACAACTTGCAAGATATCTCATATTTGTCAAGTTTCCCAGAGTTTATGGAGCAATTTCAAATCCATTATTTTATTTGACCCTTTTCATAACCCTGCGAGGAGCGAGAACCAGGGTGAGGAAAGCACATTTATAGAGGAGAAACAGTGGCTTTTTGTAGTTATTTGACTCGTGGAAAATCCCAGATGTCTAAGTATTCTGACTCCAATGCCAGCTGCTCTTTGAAGTTCACTGGCCTCTTTCAGGTAAAGATCCAGTAAAGATCAAATGAGGTCATGGATATGGAAACAATTAGGGCTTCCCAGATATGAGACAAAACTATCATAAGGACAAGGTGACATGCCACCTTCCTTTGTCCTCATTACCTGATCCTCAAAGGTGCCTGATCCTCTAGAATATAAATCATTGGAAGAGGAGGACCAGCCTAGGGTATTTCTGCCTCTCCCAGGACATCTGGAAAAGTACACAGTATGCCTGTCAATCCATGCTGATTGATTGAGTTTAGCCCAAAAAATTATCCAGCTCTCTCCACTGGAACCATCCCGGAGTTTTAAGAAAGCTCCTCCACCCTTGGAGTCCCAGCAACACACCCATCTAGGCCATATCCATGCAGCTAGGAAACTATTTGAGTTAGCATTCTTGACAGGGTTTGCTCTCTGTTTTCTCTTAACTCTTCCTCCCTTCCTTTAAGAGGTAAATATTTTTATTTGTCTTTATTGCTGAAAGTATTAAATATGTCCCCTTCCCCATCTCCCATTGACCCCCTTCTCATTCCCACCCCCTCTAGAAACCTTCCCCACACCATATTCTGTCCATGAGCTATGACATATGCATATAAATTCATTGTTTAATCATTTCTGACCCATCCCCCTCCCTGAAATACACCAGTCTGTTTCATGCTTTAATGTCTCTGGGTCTTTTTTGTTCTTCAGTTTATTTTGTTCATTAGATTCCATATATAAGTGGGGCCAAGAGGCAAATATGTTTAAAAGAACAAACACGTGGCTCTTTTGTTCATTCTGATGTACATATTGAAACCAAAGACTATTACCCTCCCCCCCCCCTCAAGTAGTCACAATTGGCCAAATAGCAACAATGCATTTCTTGGGGGGGGGGGGGTTATTTTGCATGTTGTAAATACCAGGAAATTCTTATCAGAATGTGAAAGTTCAGGTCTTGTTTTTCTTTTATCCCCTTTCTTTCTCTTGAAGGGAGAACAAGCAGAAAACAAATCTCTCTCTCTTTATAATGGAATTCTTTCTTTCTGCCACAAATATGCTGGGGATGAAAGTTGCAGTGAAGACTGGATCAGTCAGTTCTCAAATTCAAGAGCAAGTGGACCTGTTCTAAAGTATGAAAAAGAGATCCTTGGGGGGGTGGGGGGGAACACATTGAAGATTCCTTATCCTAAAAAGTGACAGGGGCAACTTAAAACCTTTGGTATCTAAAGGATGAAATGAATGCCGAAATGACAGTTCCAACATGAGAAAGGCATAGTTCCATGGGGCAAACACAGGATGTGGAGTCAGAGGACTAGGGCTCCTCACCGCCCACCTGTATGTCCTCTTCCTCTGTAAGGTATTAGGGAGGTCACTGTGGAAAGGCAGGAAATGGGGGCCTATTTTCTGGAGCCTTCTGAGGACTACTATCATAGGGAACACTCGAATCTCCTGCAGCAGGTACCTCCCTGGGAGAGCTGGTGGAGCCCGGCTGGCTGTTCCTCATTTCTGAATGAGATGACTGCACATGTGGGAGCAGGTCCTGCTGGAAACTGACACACTGTATGGACCCCATTCCCCAGCAGGGAGGGAGTGCTTCTCCATCATCCTAAAGTGATGGTAGGAAAGTGTGGGGTGTGTGTGTGTGTGTGTGTGTGTGTGTGTGTGTGTGTGAGAGAGAGAGAGAGAGAGAGAGAGAGAGAGAGAGAGAGAGAGAGAGAGATGGTGGAAGTTGATAGAGTCTCTTTGGTGGCTGTAATTTAAATTTTACTCTCTTAGACTATTTTTTAAAATACATTTTTATTGATTTCTGAGAAGAAGGGAGAGGGAGATAGAAACATCAATGATGAGAGAAAATCATTCATTGGCTGCCTTAGGCACGCCCCCTACTGGGGATCAAGCCCACAACCTGGGCATATGTCCTTGACCGGAATGGAACCTGGTATCCTTCAGTTGGCAAGGCAACACTCTATCCACTGAGCCAAACCGGCAAGGGCTACTCTTTTGGACTATTAAGTCAAGGTGAGAGAAGAAAGAACAACCTCAGAAAAGAAGATAAGGTGGTAGGAGGGAAATGCAGTAACTTCAGGGCCTGCGTCAGAGCAGCGGGCAAGAAGCCTTCAGTCCAGGGTAACGAGGTCGTGCCTTTGCATGTTCTTAGATTTTTCCCTCAAAGCTTACTCTTCACAAAGTTTTCCCTGCCCAGTAGCAGTGGGCAGCTTGGGTGAGAGATGAGCAATCTTTCTCTCTCCTTCCATCCTATCCCCTCTACCTTTCTTTCCCCCTTCTCCCTGGCTTTCCTGCCAGCTATATGACCCCAAAGTAAATGCTGAAAAAGAAACTCCAAGAAAAAGAAACAGCAAGGCTCACTGGCCACAAAAAGAAACGAACACAAGCAGAGACAGTTTGTGTATCTTGACATCCTTGATGAGTAGGTGTGTCCTGCACCTCTAGAACCTACATTCTTGATTTGGGGTATTTTCTATGCTCTGTCTCAGGCGAGTCTTCCCCAGCCTCAACCATATATGGGGATGCCATATATGTCTCCCAGCCTCCCAGGATGCCCACCAAGTGGAAGCTGTGATGACGGGGACATGCTGCATATTTGGGGGACAGAAGCATTCCATGGCCTCTGACTCTGATGGGCTGTGACTTTCTCTTGGTGGAATTCTGGAACTTGCCTCCTCCAACCTGCCTTGTGACTCTGAATTCACAAAAGCAACACTGTCAGCCCTGTCTTAAGGGAGAATAAACTGCATTTAACAACTCAGGCAAGGTAATGATCTCACTACAAAATTAACACAGGGCTGTGGCTGGGAGGCTGCTCAGGCCACTGTTCAGTGGCCACCCAACACCTCAGACCTCAACCAGCCATTCATCCTTGTCCTTCCTCTCTGCTGCCCAGCTCAGAGGCTCTGACCCAGTAACCACCCCCCCACCCCTGACACACACACACACACACACACACACACACACACACACACTGAACTAAACAAATAGACCTCAAGGACTAAGCAAATAGACCTCAGCAGGCAGCTCAGGCCCTTCTGGGGTTCCAGAGGGAAGAGAGCCCTGACTGTCCCAGGCTTTGGGCAAGTATTACAAATTCCACAATTCTGCCCTCCAAAAATCCTCACTGACTCCCCAGCCCTCCTGTGTGGCACCCAGATAACAGCGAGAGAAGGGGTGGGAGTGGAGGACACAAAACCTTCAGTAAAACTTTGCTAATAAAAGAATGCGAGTTACTTAATGGAAAAGTATAGTATCTTACCACTGGCTTGGACCCCAGAAAATATAAAATATAGACTTTTTGTTTGTTTGCATTCTTAGTAAAATTCATGAGATGAGAGAAAGAAACTCACATGATCAAAAGAAAGAATACTTTGGCTACTGTTCCTTCCTAGATGTGCTAACCAAGAGACCCTAAATTCTCACTGGCAAATTCTGATGAACATTTCAACAATGAGCCTAAACTAACAAAATGCCCAAAATAAAACCTGGGTAGGGGGGGATGGTGAGAGATTAGGGTCCCTCCCAGCTGTAACAGTGTGCTGAGTGGGTGTCCAGAGCATCCGCCAAGAAGGAGAGAGAGGTGGGAACGAGGAACAGTGCTCTGTTCTCCAGAGGCCCTTACACTTTTGGACTTTCAGACAAAAGGAGTCAGCAAGTGGACTTCATACAAGGCCAGCTCAGTCTCCGTGCTTCCAAACTCAAGCCAAGCTAAACAAGTCCAGACTTGGCACTGACTCCTTGTGGGGAGGAAAGAGGAGGCTGGCAGATAAAGACTCTTTAGGACTGCCAGCCCACCCCTCAGCCCATCCACACACAAGGCACTTGATTTCTATGCCCTAGGGAATCGGTCAGCGCAATTCCAGAAATGTGCTCAGAGACTGTAAATATAACACTGAGGTTCAGGAACGGGGGGCTGTTCCCCATCTTCTGCCTTTCCATGGAAAGTACTCTGGCCCAATAGGCAAAGTGCTTGAGAAATCAGGTTTTTATCCTTTGCCCCCAAATCGGCCTCCCTCAGCTTGTCACAAGTCCCCACTTTCCAGTGTCTAGGAATTTTCCGTGTCCTCGGTTTAGCTACTCAGAAGCCTGGAGGAATTGGAGAGGGGAGGTGGCAATAGCTGCTCTGGGGAACATAGGTACAGCAGTGTCCACCTGAATTGACACAGACTGGGCCAGGAAGCAGAGTCCAGTCCAGAAGTAACAGGGCATAACTGTGAGGACACCCAGAACAGCTACAACCTAACAGTGCATTTGATGGAATGACTGTGACGCGTCAGGTGCTGCACTTGAGTGTCAGAGAATAGGAGCTGAATGTGTAGCTCAGCTCTGCCACTTATTAACTGGGAGATGCTAGGTGGGTTATTTCACATTTGGTCCTTGGCTTCTCCTGTATTTGAAAGGAGAAGGCAGTCTGCCAGGATGAGAAAGTACCACATCACACAAGAGGCTGGTGCTGGCCCTGCAAGATCATAATCATGTATGACATTTTCAGTGCCCTTGTTTGACCTCTAAAGCATTGCTGCCTCCTTGTCTAATTTTTATCCTCAGGGCCTCCTAGGAGATAGCCTAAGAAAAGAGTTTTCTCCCCACTTTACCAGTGTAGAAACTGAGGCACAAAGGCACTGGAAGCAGCAAGCCCGGGACTAGCCCTTCAGTCCTCCAGATCTACATAAGCATCCCCTCTTCACCCTAGATGGCTATCTGTGGACACATGGCCCAGGTTAGGGACATCTCAAGTGCTAGGGACATCCCTACTGCCTTATTTAGGGTGTTTTATATTTCTTTACTTTTTTCCCTGGCTAACAGATTAAAATGCAAGACTTCCTTAGGTGTAAAGGATAAGCCCAAATGGCACAGCTCAAGTAATAAAAGCGGGGAATTAGAGGGAGAGGAGAGCTCCTTAGCACGCACCTTCCAATTGCCCTGGAGCCCAGGAGCTTAAATACTAGTATTTGCCGTGAAATGCCCTGTCCCTCTGGCTTCTAACTTGCTTGATAGAGTCTTATCCTGGCAGTTCCACCTCACAGTGTAGCTGGAGAAAATGAGAGTGGATTCTGTCTGGTCTGGAAATCATATTTTCTATGGCTTTTGAAGAAGTCAGTCTAGGCTGAGTGTGCAGGGCCATTCACATGGAAAGCATAGCCAGACCATGGAATGAAGGGCAGGCACCCTGCTGTCATCAGGAGCAGCTCATTATGAGTGCTATGGGCTGGGTGCCACCTGAGCCAGGGAAGAGATGGGGGAAGAAAATGCCATGGTCAAAGTGCCCTAAAAAGTAATTCTTCACTTAACGCCCATCCTGGACTGCCCGTCCACACACCATTCTCAGAATGGAAGTGACTGTTCATAATACCCCCTCCCATCCCCCACTTACCTGCCAGGGCCGCTCCACAGAGATAATCATTCCTCACAACTTCATAAGAGAGATACAAGTAAACAACAATTAAATTAAAATGGCCTTGCCCTAGCTGGTTTGGCTCAGTGGATAGACCGTCAACCTGTGGACTGAAGGATGGGTCCTGGGTTCTATTCTGATCAAAGGCACATGCCCAGGTTAAGGGCTCGATCCCCAGTGGGGCACATGCAGAGGGCAGCCAATCAATGATTCTCTCTCATCATTGATTCCATCTCTCTCTCCTTTTCCCTTCCTCTCTGATATGAATAAAAACATATAAAAATTAAAATGGTCTTGTTCATTGAATGTTGGAGAGTAATTATGAGACAGAAGCAGGATGGGGTCTTCCTGGAGGCAATCACCATTTAGGTAGAGGTCAAAGATCAGGTAGAGATCAAAGTGCAGAGATCTGCCCAAGCTGCTTGACACCTACCCCTGGCTTACCTGGGCCAGAGATTCATCATGTAGAACACACAGGCAATCGGTAAGATGGCCATTACTGTCCCTTCCGAATCTTACAGTCTGTAATTGCATCATTCCAAATCTAAGCTCTATGACTCACTATTTTTGAGTCTAAGATAGTAAAAGAAATGATTAAACATGGTGCTTTGCAAGCTTGGGACTTCCTAAACTGACCTACATTTGAAAATTATGTTCTAGTTTAATTACTTGGATTGAATGAAGAAATTAAGAAGTAAAATAAAACTACTAGAAAGAAAGAGGTCAGAAACAAAAGTGGGCAAAAGTTATATTTAATTCGTTTGTTGGAAATAAGGCCATGGAGATATGGCCGAAAAAAAGTGCAACCAAAACTTAAGTGGTGAATTCCTGCAAACACAGTGAGAAACAGAGAGAACTCTTGATATGTCATGACCTTATGTCACCTCCTCTGGAAACCTTCCTGACTTCTCTGGCCCTGTCCCTATAGCACCTTCTGCATCCTGCTAACTGCATTTGTCATATAAACATGTCCATGTTAATTTAGTTGTCTGTTTCTCCCAGAAGATGGTGAGTTCTCTGAAGACAGGGAGAGCATCTTATTCAAACATGTGTAGGACCTCACACCGAGCCTGTATATAGTAATTGGTCAAACATTTTTTGAATGAATAAGCATTGAAATTACTTCCCCAAAAGCAATTAAAAGAAAAAAGACCCAAGCTACTGGCTAAAAGTTTTAATTTCTGGAGAGACTTTCACTAGTAAGGCAAGGTGGCCTGATTAAACGTAGAAGCGTTCTCATTTTTAAAAATTTTAAGAAATATTCTAAATTCACCTCCAGGGACCTTGGCATTATCCTTTCTGCAAAGCATGATATCAACTTTGAAGTAATCTGACTTAGAATAAAACACAAGTAAAAGTATAGATTATCATGAATCTATTGTTAAATATCTGGAGACATAAAATTCATTCAAATTAAGAGATTACTGTCATTTGTCTGGGTGCCTAAGTATCAAGAGTGTGAGCACTGGGATGGATCAGAGGGCCCAAGTGTAAATTCTGGCGTGGGCCCAGTCAGACTATGCAACATTTTAAAGCTGAAGGTGACAAGTATCTCCCAGAGTATCTATAGAGGAGTTAGATTACATGGCCCTCAAAATTAACTCTCATTACAAATTTGCATAATCCCAGGCATTCCCACCCTAACCACAAACCAGCTACTGCCAAGTCACATTCTGCATGGCAACTTTTGCTAAGATCCTGTACGTGTCATAGCTAGTGGTTCATTCACACGAGTGGCTCATCTACACCAGTGGTTCACTTATACTAGGGGTTCTCTAATGCTCAGGTTGGCACAGGGTAAATATCAGAAATGTGTCATTCTATCTATCTATCTATCTCTATCTCTCTCTCCCTCTCATGCACATACACACACAAACACAAACTCCTGGAAGATAAGTCCAAGGATATCAGTCAGGAATATATATTTCAATAAAGTTCCATAATAGAATGATTTCACATGCCCTTACCCCTCACTCTAATTGAGACAGCCCTGACTCATGCCTACATGTAAAGACTACTGTCCATTTAAGAGGAACATGTTCAAAGTCACAGCCGCAGCCCATAGCAAACCAAGCACATTTCTAGCACAAATTAGTGCATAAATCTTTGGCCTCTCTTCCTCCTTCTCACATTACCTTTCAATAACTATGATATATCACTGGCTCAAACTTTTGTTTTCAATCTGAGGCAATGGCCATGTTGTCCCCAGACACCTATAAATGGCTGCAGCAGCAGAACAGAAATATGTTAGCATGTCATCTAGGAGCTATGCCTTACACCTTACCCAGCTATGCCAAGAAAGAAATGAATACACACAAACTCAGAAAGGGGGGAGGGGAGAAGGAGAGACTAATACTTGGAATCTGACATATAAAGCTAGCTTAAGATCACATTCATTCTCTTCAGCCAGCCTGCAGGGCCCTAGTGGTTGGACTGGGTATTCCTTGACTTGTTTATTTTGGTTTTGGTTTCCATCAGTTGGGAATAAACACTTAAAAAGTGAGGCTACAAACATCCCAACTACCACTTCTCTACATTCTGGGAGTAAGAAGAAAGCAAATTTCTGTTGGTGTAGCAAAGATGTGTTAAAACAAAACTTCTGAGTGCTGCCTGCTGGGAAGGAGTGGGCAGGTCCCCAGCAGGCCCTGCTGCCCTCCAGCCAGCACTGCAGAATCTGCTCCGGCTTCCTCCTGGGTCCTTCCTGTGTGTCTGGCTGTGAGCCAGCCTTTCCATGAGGCCTTTAGGGGCAAATCTGCAGCTAACTGGTGACAGTTGAAGCCATTCAGGTCCCCTTCTATACATATCCTTTTTCTGAAATGTAGCGGTCAGAGGGAGATGGCTCACAGCACAGGTAACATTTGTGGTGGGAGAGCTAGGGTCACTCTCAGTATGCGGCTTCCTCTACAACCTGTTTCTACATTTAAGTCACCATAGACCATCCATGGATAATGATGAACCCTCATCAACAGGAGTAGGTGGGGAGGGAAGACCAGGGAGAGAAACAATGCATTCTGTGCCGCTTATGAAGGAAGTGTTTCTGGTCTTCAACAGTGATCAAGAAAAGGAATTTAAAGAACAAAGGAACCTCTTCCACATAATTCCACACCAAAGAGCAAAGTTCACACATCTAAAAGCCCGATGGCATCCCGAAAACAGCGACAGAACTAAAAATTCTTTCAGGTAGAAGACACTAAGGAGGAATCATAGCATCAAGGCCTAATGGCTTTTGGGTGTCTATTTTATGCCAGGTATATTCTAGGCATTTTTGTATGTATCATTGTACTTAATTCTAAATATGTCCCCATGAATCCCATTAAACAGATGGAAAAAAAAAAAAAGAGAGAGAGAGAGACATCACGTGACCTACCTAAGGTGGTCCAATGGCATTCAATGGAGCCAGATTCAAACCCAGTTTGAGTGCAAAACCTGGAAGCTTCAGCACAACACACAGCAACAGGGGGGAATGACCAAGAACAGAAAGGGACACAGTGGAATTTTCCTTTAGCCCTGGGGTGACACCCTTATGAAAACACCCTCAGGACATAAAGAAGCTTCAGAACCAAGAATTTCCTTTTCCCCTACAAGCACCTGCGTTCCTGGGGCTGTGTCCCCTCCCCGCCCCGCCCCCCCCCCCCCCCCCCCCCATCCCCGCTGGGTCTGGGCCACACTCCAGAGGAATAGCAGGCCTTCTCCAGCCAAGGCAGGAGGCCCAACCCTCACTCCGCAGGCAGATGTGAATCCTGGAGGTGTTTTCTTTTCCTCTTCTTATTTAAAGAAAAAACAAAATGCTCCCCACTCCCAACATGTGAAATGCTGCTCGTGCTGCCACCAGACAATAATTTTACAGTCACACGATGACCCTTGCGCAGAAAAAATAAAAATAAAAATAGGAAAAGCCTGTACCCCACCCAGTCCAAGCCTGGGAGAGGCAACCTCTGGAAAAGCCCAGGTCACAGAGGATCAAGCTCACTTGCCGAGGAACAACAGGAGGTGGGGGGCCAGCAGGGGAGAGGACAGGGAAGGAGGAAGCAGAAAGTTTAAAGGTCAAAACAAATGTCAACCTAACACCAGCGCTGTATGAACAGCACACAGCCTCCCTGCTAGACAAACAAGTGCTACCAGGGAGGCCAGGTATCAGGAGGTTTTATTAACTCTCTCCCTGGAATCGTGCACTTAGAAAGTCTGTTCCATCATATAAGCTGCAAAGCACAATATTTATCCCTTGGGGGGGAATCACAGAGCTGATATTGAATCCACAGCTCCTCCACTCCCTCCCAGCTGGGCAGGCCTCAGTTCTTGCTGCGCCTCAGGGCCTGTCAGCAGGAAATACCCAGGCAGATTCTGATAAGAGTGGAAAGGGTCACATGCTGATGATAACACTCCCTCTGATGACTCTTTCCCAGGCCTGACTGATCCCACTGAGCACAAGGGAAGCTTCAAATGAATGGGCTCCCAACCTCCTCGGCAACGGGGATCCCCATTCTGTCCCTGCGTCCAGTTCTGTGGGGAGCCCACCTCTGTCTGGGGACTTCACGTGAAAAATATCCTTTGTGAAATCCAAGGCCATTAACAAGAAGCCACTATGTGGCTGGTGTTGGCTTGGCTCACTGGCAAGGGACTGCCCATTTTTTCTGTGCTTCCCAGCTGGCTGTTCACCTGGATCACCAGGGGCCACTTATAAGTGTGTGTGTGTGTGCGCGCGCGCGTCCTAATTCTGTTCATCTGGAGTGGGTCCTAAGCATCTGCATTTTGAAAGGCTCCCAGGTAACTCCTGCAGTCAGGGACCCCAGCTGCAATCTATAGGAAATCAGTGGCCCTAGTACAGACCTCATTGCAAGTTGAAGCCAGTAGTCTTAGATAGGCAGTCCAGTATATAGCAAGCCACTGTCATCATCACCAGGAGACACACTGACTCAGAATCCCCACTCAAAGTGCCACGTAGTTCTCTACATTGCATTCCAGTGACAACCCCGGGTCTGGAGGCCCACCTCAATCCTCGCTCCTGGGTCCTAACACCACCCCAGAGTGAAGGAAATGCCTTCTCCAATCTACCTTTCCCCATAATCACTTTAGGATTGGGGAATTGAAAGAAACAGTCCTGACAGTGATAAGGGGAAGGAAAAGAGGGCTTGGTAAGGAAGACCATTTGGAGTTCTGTCATCCCACATTGAAAGGAGGAAGGCTCCCTGTACAGGATCACACCCTTCCCCTCCCCCCCCCCCACCGCCCTCAGCATGCAAGAAGGGGACCCCTCCCTGGGGCAGCTCATTCCTCTTGGATGGCCTCTTTTATTCCTCCCTCTTCTATTTTTAACATTTTTATTTTTCAGTTGTGGTAAGTTTCACAAAATACAAAATTTAGCATGTTATCCATTTGCAATGTACAGTTCAGTGGCAACATTCACACTGTCGTGGAGGCACCACCACCCCCCATCCACAGAACTCTTGCTTTTCTGTCTTTTCCAAATTCTATCTAATAAAAGAGTAACATGCAAATGTGACCGTACCTTGGCTCCTCATTGGCTATGCTACCAACCAATCAGGAGCGGGGGGGGCAGAGCCAAGCAGCTCAAGCGCTGGGCCCTGGAGGCGGAGACAAAGCAGCACGGCCCCCAGGCAGGGAGATGAGGCAGCGGTGGTGGCAGCAGGGGCAGCAGCAGCAGCAGCAGCAGCAGCAGCAGCAGCAGCAGTGAGTGCCCGCCTGCCCTCAGGGGCGGAGACGAGGTGGCGGCAACGTGGCACTCCAGCCAGAGCAGAGAAGACTGAAAGCTCCCGCTGGAGTGAAGCCTCTAGCCAACCAAAGCAAAAATGGAAGGCAACAGCCAGAGAAAAATCCTGGGTCCCAGGTTCCAGAGGGAAACTGGTCCTGGCATCCAGGGGAAGGAAAGCTTATTGCATGAATCTTCATGCAATGGGCCTCCAGTGTTCTATATACCCATTGAGCATTGGTTCCTCATCACTGCCCCACATCCTAGCAACACCATCCCATTTTACATCTCTGTGGATTTGACTCCTCTAGGTACCTCTTATGAGTGGAGTCATGCAATATCCACCCTTCTGTAACTGGCTGACTTCTCTGAGCATGTTGTCCTCAAGGTTCATCCATATTGTAGCATGTATCAAAATTTCCCTCCTTTTTTCAGGCTAAGTAATGTTCCTTATTACTGTTCCATTTTACAGATGTGAAAAATTGAGCCTCAAGAAGTTAAGAGCTTTCCACAACAAGAACCGAAGCCAGGTCCCCTGACTCCCTGTGCTCTGCCTACCCATCTCATCCTTTTCTATTTACCAAATATTCTCTATTCCAATCTGGACTGAAAGTGAAAGGAGGCTCCTTTATAACTATCCCCAGGCACAATACACACACACTCCAGAATAGGAAGCACCTTTCAGACAGTGAGGATTTTGGAGATTTGGAGACTGCTGCCCCCGAGATCCACACATTGTCAGGAAAACCAGGGGAGAAGGCCTGTGGATACAGTCCTACTAAAGAAAACATCCCAGATTGCCATTGTAATCACTGATTTTGTCATATTTGAGAGGGCAACATTCTGCTCCTTCCTTTTCTTGTCAATATTGAGTTCTGTGGTGGGTGAGTAGTCATAGGAAAGTGTGTGTGTGTGTGTGTGTGTGTGTGTGTGTGTGTGTGTGTGTGTGAGAGAGAGAGAGAGAGAGAGAGAGAGAGAGAGAGAGAGAGAGAGGAGAGAGGGGCAGGCCTCCAGGGTGGTTTTATTTGTTTGAGAGAGAGAGAGAGAGAGAGAGAGAGAAGGAGAGAGGGGCAGGCCTCCAGGGTGGTTTTATCTGTTTGTTTGTTTGTTTGTTTGTTTGTTTTCATCTAGATATATACTGTTATCTCTCTTGCCAAGATGTGGGGAACGCCACAGCACAGTGTACCCAGCGTGGGGCCCAGCCATTCCTCGCAGCTAATACTTCTTCATAAAGAGGAGCATGTCTGCAAGGGATGAGGTCACTATCAGAGAAGGCATGACTAATAATGATGAATCTGATCTGCACTAACTTAAACTAGACCCGCCATTCACTAACTAATTATTCTCCAGTCTGGATACCGTTTGCACAGAGTTCAGGGAAGTTGCTGGCCATTTATCACATTAAAATAAAACAAAAAAAACCTGCATAAACAAGAGAGGATAAAATAAGAACCTATCCCACAAATAAAGCCAAATGCTTTCACATCCACCCATAAAATACCTGCTTAAAGCTAGAAACAACAACAAAACCCGATTTTTCTATTTTGGGCCAATGGAAAAACTAAATTAACTGGACAGATATCCTTCTCGGTTTTGCAGACAGTGAAATGGATCAACCACCTAACTGGCAGAAATACAGCTGATCTTAACTTCCGTCTTGCGGGTAAGCTAGTAGTACCAATTGAAAATATGGGAAAACTGCCCAGCTGGCATGGCTCAGTGATTGAGCATCAACCTTTGAACCAGGAGGTCATGCCCTAGTCAGGGTGCATGCCCCAGTTACAGAATCAATCCCTAGAGGGGAGCATGCAGGAGGCAGCCAATCAATGATTCTCTCTCATCATTGATGTTTCTCTCTCTCCCTCTCCCTTTCTCTCTGAAATCAATAAAAAATATATTATTTTTTTTAAAAAAAGAAAACTTAGGACAACTGGTTTGTGAGATTTATTCCCCAATCTTAAAATGTTGTGTGCAGCAAAATGTGGTCTTATCCAAGGCTTCCACCTTGAAGACCATCCTTTGATATGACCTTGGACAAGATCAGACTCTCTGAGATCTATGTTTTAGAGGAGAACATTTTATGCATTATTTTACTAATAGTTACTGAGCCCCCACCACGTAGCAGTCACTGTTCTAGGCACAATGACACCCCAGTGCGCAAAGACCCTGCTCTCAAAGCATTTTCATTCTAGCAGAGGAAGGCAGGTAATAAACAATTAAGCAAGTAAAATGCATGGGACACCAGACAGAGGTTAGTGCTAGGTATAAACCTGAGGCAAGTTAGGAGAATCAGGGAAAGTCAGAGAGGATGGATTTGTTATTTTATAGGGAGTGGTTAGGAAAGTCATAGTGGATAACTTCGATTTAAGAAGCGATGTCAAGAGCAAGCATCGCAAATGTCTGGGGAAGAGCCTTCAGGCAGAAGAATCAGCAGAGGTCAAGCCCCCCAAATCTGGCAGTGTTAAGAGTATTCTAAGGAGCTGCAGAGTGAGATGGCTAACAGGGCCAGCTCACTGAGGACTCTGTAGGCTATTGCAGAGAGTTGATTTTGACATGGAAGGAAAAAGGGAGCCATTGCAGGGTTAGGAGGAGAGTAGCATCCCAATTTGACCAGTGTTTTAAAGGATCACTACATGTACTGTGGTAAATAGAATGAATATAGGAGTTTTGAGTTCTGCTGGTAGGTCTAGACTGGAGATAATCATTTGAATGTTTTATGTGTGTACATGATATTCAGTGTCCAGAGAGAGTACACCAGAGAGAAGAGGTTGGAGAACTGAGTCCTGGGACACTCAAAGGTCAGGGACATGGGGAGGACCCAGCAAAAGATTCAGGAAAGGAGCACGCAGACAAAACAGTGTTGTCCAGAGGCTGAGGGAAAAGTGTTTCAAGGAGGGAAGAATCACATGTGTCAAATGTGGCTCAGAGGTCAGGTAGTAATTAATGCTGTCAAAACTCAAGATATATCTCTCTGAAGAGTTTTGTTTTTTTTTAATTCTGGCTTTCAGCATACATCAGGAGAGTACCAGAGAAAGGGCTTCACAGCTTTAAATGGCTGCTGTCATCTATCATCCCTGTTGAGTTTCCAAACTGATCACAGTGAGAATTTAGAGAGTCAATATAATAATCATCAAACAACCCAGGTTCATGCTGCACGCGGCTGGTGATGCTCGCTTCCACCTACAGGATACAGATGTACCATGCTGAGCACCTCTATGACCCTCACCACATGCCAGGGAGCTTAGAGCGAGCAATCAACTCACCTCTTCTCACCTTCGATGTGAAAAACTTGGTACAGTAAATTGGATGCAGTGCCACACTGGTCTATACCATCAAAATACCCCAAAGGGATACTGACCATCAACGTTTAACTTCCATGACCTGGTCTTCAATGTCTTCTCTAACCCATTATTTCAGAATCCCAACTGTTGATTTCAACTCATATGGTTGCTCACTTATCCCTCAATATCTGAAACACATCCTAAATTTCAGACTGGTTTGCTTCCCCTACCTCTCTCTGCCTGTTTAAGGTAACTTTTAGGCACAGCTAAGTTTATCAACTAAGATTTCTGTAAACAAGGCTCTTTCCAAGTCTAAATTATTCTCCTTTTCCTTTGTCCCATCCAAATAGCACTTATCATATAGATGTTATTGTTTGCATCCTACTAAACTGATATCTTTTTTGATGACAATCTAAATATGTTCATCATCTCTATTCTGTGTATCTCTTGACACTATGCCTTATCCCAAATAAATACTCAATGATTATTTATAGGATGAATGAATGACTCATAACACAGAATGATGGGGCTTAAGCACTAAAAGCAGATCAATAATTGAGTTCAGTTCAGGACCTTGAAATTCTGACACCCACTTATTCTTTAGAAATATCTGTTTCTTCTTTGGCCAATGTCAGTTGTTCACGGTGACAGAACTTTTAAATCTACTCTGAAGTCCTTGGCTTGGCCACCCCAGAGACCGGCTTACACAGCTTTCCTTCTCTGGGCAGCACTTCCACAATCCCAGGCTCAATGGGAAACTCTTGACCCTTCCTATTTCTTAAATAATTGCTTTTTTTTTTTCTTTTTCCTATTTCACAGCATACCCTGGTAACCATTGAGATAATACTACAGAATCATCCAGTGAAGAGCAACAGGTCAATGCTTATCTGTTAGGGCCCACCATGTACTTGAAGCCACACTACGTACCCCACTCCCACCTCTATCTCCACAGTTGGCACATAGAAAATAATAGACAAGAATCTGTAGCTTTGTATAGACTTGACAATCTGAACAAAACTCAAAGCTCCCAGTGCTAAGTGCTAAATGAATTGTACTGCCTGGATAACATTACCTTGGGAACTCAGGGCCTGGGGAGATACCAAGATTGTTCGCAATCCAAAAAGGGGTCCTGAGGAAGTGGGCTCTAAAATGGAAGAATTGGCTTAGAGGGGTGACAGGACTACAGAGCAAGCCAGAAGTGAGAAAAGAAGTTAGCAATCCCTGAAGCAGGAAAAAAAATGTGTTTAGAAGCTTAACAGAACTGTGGGTTGGCCAAGGTGAGAGGGAAAGCCAGTAAGACCAGTCTGGCCAGCTAGTCCAGTTCATTACCTAATGGACCTAATATAGCTAGCTCTTTGCCTCTGAAGGCCTGGGTCAGTCAGGATACAGCAATGAGGCCAGGCTGGGCACAAACATCTACAATTAGTCACAAGGCACAGTGATGGAAACAGCACACTGGACCAGGAGTTAGAAGGCCTGGGTCCCAGTCCTAGTTCTCCCACTGAAAAAAAGTTGTAAATATACATAAGGCAATCAATTTCTCCTTGTGTTGGGAGAAACAATAATCATTATTATTAATCAGATATAATAATGGTTATCAAAGTTCTATTCAAAGATGATGTGGCCGAGACCGGTTTGGCTCAGTGGACAGAGCGTCGGACTGCGGACTGAAGGGTCCCGGGTTCCATTCTGGTCAAGGGCATGTACCTTGGCTGCGGGCACATCCCCAGTAGGGGGCGAACAAGAGGCAGCTGATCAGTGTTTCTCTTATCATCCATGATTCTAACTTTCTATCCCTCTCCCTTCCCCTCTGTAAAAAAAAATCAATAAAATAAAATAAAAAAACAAAGGTGATGTGTATATGAAATGCATCTCTAACCAAAACTTGGTAGGTGGTCTTAAAAAATATATTGGTATAAATATATATATATATATATTAGTATAACTTAATAGAGACCCAGTGAGAGCACTGTGACCCACTGTTGCCCCCACTCCAAAGGCACATTCTCTGGTTGCAGGACGCTACTCAATTGTTCAGAATTGGTGGGGTGCTGGCAAGGACATGGGGAACAGACTACTAGTAACTGAGACTGATTCAAACCTCTGTTATTTGCTCTCTGTGGGACCTTGAACAATGTTTGTAAACTTTTTAATCCTCAGTTTTTGTTTTGCTTTATTTATCAGTAAAATTAAAACAGCACTGCCTACTTTGTGGTGAGGAATCGGGACAATTTTGCATAAAGTTTCTAAGCCAATTCCTATATACAGTAGATAATCACAAATGTTGCAACCTTTCTATCATAAGCTTCATTTAAAAGACCTCATGTACCACAGATACCATATCAAACTCATCAGCCAAGGGCTGAAATGGTTTTGATATATCTGAAATATCATAAATATGATTTAGATCCTATTGGAGACTCCTCTCTTGTCTTTGTATTACATCCTTTGTTTTTCAAACTGGAAAGCACAGGGTAGAGATGCTATTTAAAACACTGTGTGTTGGAAAATATTCTATAGACTTCTCCCTATCTCCCCACTCACTGACAAAAAAAAAAAAAAGTCCAGTTCTATTGACTGTGAAATAACTAAAAAATATATTGTTATCCCTGTAATTTGGATAAGATTTTATGCTTCTATCATGCTTAGGTTGGCATGGTCTGAAGAAGAGGGGCAAGAAAGGAAGAAAGGAGGTGAGTAAACCAGAATAAGCACTTAAGTATTTAAAGTTAATGAAATCCACTGGGTTTCAGTCAAAGCCCCACCCCTTTCTCAGGTGGTGGAAATGAGGTCAGTTGACTGAGATTTAGGATTTGGCTCTGCTGGCCATTGCTGTACTGAGAGCTTGGGTTACCAGGGCAGAGCAGGGCTGCGGGGCAGGCCCTGGGAGACCATGGGGAGGTCAGGCTGAGCTTCCCAGAGCCCTGGCACACGGTGGCTCTGCAGTGGGTGCCCCCCACAGACCAGCTTCCTGCCCTCCCGTCCAGGGAGAGCTGTGTGGGGCCTCGGGAGGGAGAGGCCCCCCTCCCCCTAGGACAACAAGGAAGTTGTGAGAAGGTTAAGCTGGAAATATTCTACATGATCACCTTTAAAACAAAGACCATTTCAGAAACAGTATTTACCAAGCCAGGGGAGGGATTTTGTAACCATCAGGCCAGGAGCACATTACACTGGCTCTGTCAGTTGCAGTCACAGGCACTACTAATACGATAAAAATGTTGGCTTGATAATCCTGAAGGTGCTCAGCCGAGGAGCTGAGGTCCTCAACCAGCATCCAGGCCAGGGTGCCCACGGGGCTGCACATAAACACACCCAGGAGCTTAAAAATACAAGCGCCTGGGGCCCATTTCTAGATTTCCTGGTTCAGTGGTGGGCAAACTCATTCATCAACAGAGCCAAACATGAACAGCACAACAATTGAAATTTCTTTTGAGAGTCAATTTTTTTTTTTAACTCAAACTTCTTCTAACACCACTTCTTCAAAATAGACTCGCCCAGGCTGTGGTATTTTGTGGAAGAGCCACGCTCAAGGGGCCAAAGAGCCGCATGTGGCTCGCGAGCCGCAGTTTGCCCACCAGGGTCCTAGTTAATTGGTATGGGATTATGCACAGACATGAGGCTTTTCTTTTTAAGTTTCCAGTGATTCCAACATGAAGCCAGAATTGAGAAGTATGATCTCTGTAGTAACTACATTATGTGTAGATGAGGAATGAGGGTCAAAGATTTCCAATAGGTGATTTGTTCTGAAATCAAATTGCCTTCCCCTTATTGCCTTATCGTTTGGTCCGATTTCAGGAAAATGTTCCGATTTTAGAATTAATGATGAAGACCCCCATCGCCCCATCACACCGTGCAGGGAAATGAAACTCTGTGAGGCTGAGGTAGCAGAAGGGAACTGAGAGGTGAAACTGACTTTAAAAAAGGAACGAAACTGATGAGAGAGAGCTCAAAGGCCAAAAGCCGAGAAATGAAGCAAATGAAAACAAACCACCTCACTGAGAAAAGCCAGTTAAACCCGGAAAGTTCTTTCAGTTTGGATAATTTAAGGTTTCAGTGAGGGATTATGTTTTACACGTTGAAAGCATCCCCCGTGCAGTAAAGCTTAGCAAACCTGGCATTTCTTAGGGGCGACTGCGGAGCCTCACAGTCGCTGATGGAAAACACACCTCCTGACATGAAACAGAGGGGCAGTGATCCTGCCCAGGGACCTCCACAGACAGGATTGAGAAGCCGCCTCCTTCCCTGGCCACCATGACAGCATCCTGTGCCTAATCCCAACACGGGTTCATCATATAAAGACTCAAAGATCTAATCCACCAACTGCAAACCAAAGGGAAGAAAGATGATGTTCTCCAGTTCAGAAAGGCCTACTAGATTCAGATGAAGAGAAGTGTTCCTTTGAGAGAAACTGGTTATGGAGAGAGTTTGAGTTTAGAACATAAACCAACATCACATAAATACAGCATCTATGGGGGTTCCTGCAGGCATCTGAGGAACCCGAGGCACCTTTTCAGCAGGGGACAGTGGAACACATGGCCCTAAACCCAAGTGTGCATTTTCTTATATGGAAAGCATTGGTGGGAACCCAGGCCCATATTTTCCCATGAAACCATCATAATGGCCAAAGAGAAAGAGTCGGACAGAAAGGCCAGATGGTTAAGGATATGCAATGGTTCGTTGATGCAAGTTATTCAACAGCAAGATCTTTATAAAGAGCTAGTTTAGTCCTGTGACTTTTGATTTTTGGTATCTTAAGATTTAAGTCCTGAGATCTCCTCTCAGCTACAGTTTGCTTTTTTGCTGCAAGGAAAGTGCTGAAAGACAAGAAAATGACCCAACGACTGATGTATTGATCACTTCTTTAACTTGGCTAAAGCTTAGAAGTATATCCTACTGGTCCATGCACTTTGTGGTGTCCTGACAGCATCCAATCGGTCTCTTTGTCCTCAGGTGAACCCCTCCTGGCTCAGATACCAAATCCCAACAGGACTCTATGTAGGTAACAGGTGGGAGAGATGGGTATCTGAAACTTCCCACCCCTCTCTCTTGTAATGCAGAGAGTCACACTGTGGCTCCTCTACTCCTTTCACCTCCTCAGAGAAACATGTAACAACTCCATCTCCAGAGAGAAATGGAGCGACCAGACACATATTTCCCTAATGAACACCAATGATGTGGCAGGGTGCCTTGGGACTTTGATTCTCCTCATTATACTTTTGGTGCATTTCAAATTATGAGAAGGTTAGCAGCCAAGGAATGGTCCCTGACCTGCAGAGAACTTGATTGTTATAAGTTGCTTCCCTATACTTTAGGACAGAGTGGTTCAGAGCCTGGATTCTGGACTGGTATGGCCTCAGACAAGCTGTGGAACCTCACTCGGTCTTTCTGTCCTCCTCTGGTAAAGACTGCCTTCAGAATTGTTGAGAAGATTAAGTGAGATACTGCAAATAGAGTACAAAGCAGGTGTTGAATAGATATTAGCATATTATTAGTAGTATATAACAATCCCATTACGCATAGTGGAGACTGACAGGAGATACAGAGCACGTGGGTTCATGCGTACCTGTGCGGATCCATGTGTGAATCTGTACACCCATGTCTAGTTGGTGTGTTTAGAGAGCTGGCATTAGCTGTGAGGCAGGCTCCATATAATACCTGCTGATATGTCCCAGCAAGAATATGGCTATATTGAGAGCCACAGATAGTTGCAAAACCACTAACAGAGACTAAGAGTATTTAAACCCCATCACACTTCACTGATGGAAATATCAGAGATTGAGTGACTTGCCCAGAATCACTCACCCTGTTAGTAAGTTGCAAAACTGAGATGTCAACCCAACCTGCCTAACCCTAACAACAAACTCAGGGCAGAGCAAAGGGGCAAAGGAATTATGGCATTGGAGAACTGAAGACAGGAACTCAAATCCTCTTCCTCAATGCCCTCTATCTACTGAACCAAATCAAAGGGACTCATGCGAGTATCTATTTCTATGACTCAGAAGTCAGATGTGTAAACTAAATCATATACCCACTTTCCTCCCAAAAAGAATTTTAAAAGTCATATGTTCCTTTCATCAAATGGATTTAGAGTGCTTTGTCAATCATCAGGGCACCAAAACATCATGTTTGTGAATCTGTACAGTCATTCTGAAAATTCAAGAAATCCACACAACTGTCTCCCGGTGCTCCCCCAAGCGTGCCCCTGCACCAAAGACAGAATGCCAATCATTCTCCCAGCACAGAGGGACAAGTTCCAATTCATAGAGCAACCCATGAGTGAAAGCGCTCCTCCTGGGAAGCACTGAAAGTGGCAAATTTTCAGGACAGAGGCCTATATGGAAAAGGATATTGCATCATTAAGAGGTTAATGAGCTTCACAAGGCAGATGCCCCGAATGCCGGGGAGGGACAGCAGTAGAGGGAGCGAATGGTGGGAGAGACACGTACAGGGAATTGCTCCCATTCTTCAATGTCAGGAGTGGTCAGGAGATGCCCTCCGCATGGTAATAACTGCAGCAGAAGGACACGCTCTCCCGGTGTGCACCAGAGCCTGGCTGACGGCTGGGCAGCGACCTGCCCTTCACATCCAGCCCCGGGCTCTCTGGGTGAAGAGTGCACTTGTCAGTAGGGAGATCCTTAAAGATTCTGCCGAGACCAGCTGGCTCAGTGTTTCTCTTAAAGGGGTGCCACAGACTATTCGTTCCAAACAATGGTGCTCCACAAATAAATTCTGGGGAAACTGCACACTATAGCTCACTCTGGGTTATTCATGAAGCTCATTGGCACATGGACGGTGTGAGAAAATGCTTTATAAAGTGACTTGTTTGAATTTTTATCAAGCCTTTAAAAAGCTTAACCACTGGATTTTCCTACTATCCTGTTTTTTAACTTAACATCTAGCAACATCCCATTTTGGAAAACATTCTCAGAAAACCTATTCTGGTCAAAACCCTTCTTTTTACGAAATAAACCCAGGTATACTGAGATCTTGTAATCTCAGTCACAAACCAGGTAGTAGTTCTTATATTTCAGTGAATTAAAGGCATAAGACAATAGTGGATAGTTTCAAGAAAGTCAGCAAAGATGCCAAGGGATACACTACTGTAAATTACACTCTCCAATCAACAGTAGTGTGTCCCAAAACCCAACATATAGGTTGGGGTTTTTGTCATAGTAAATTCCAGAATCATACCTGAGAGAGGTATTCTAAGTTTAAACAGGAAAACTATATCCAAAATTGCTCATCAAGGCCAGCAACAGCTGCATGAAGCTAAGATGCAGAGTCCAACAGGGGACAGAAAGCTAAGGAGAACCACAGTGACAACATTCACAATAATGCGGGTGACTGGATCTACACAGATTCTTGAGTTGTCTAGATCAATTCTAGATGGAGTCCCATTCCCTGAGATTAGTCTGTGTTACTATGTCATAGGTGATTTACTACAAATATGTGGTGCTCATTTTAAAGAAGATCAGAGACATACAGGGATTCCTCTGTCATAATGGCCAGACCCCTTAACCTGCTCTATTCAGTATCTCCATCAACTACGTAAATGAATTATTAAAAGACTGTTTTTTAATTCAACTCCACTGATTACATAAAAGGGAAAGGAATAATCAAAATAATGGGCAAAAGGCAACAGATTTGAAACTATCTCCATAGGCTGAGATGCTGATCCAAAAACGACTTAGCATGAATGAAGCTGGTCAGGTTTCATTTATAAGCACATGGTTCGGTAACTAAAGTACCCTACACAAATCCCACTGTGCTCTACATTGATTAGACTATACCTGGAGGAATGGATCCCACTTTATTCATATTTGAGTTGTATTTAAATAAGACACTCATAGACATGGTATCTCTGACTCAGGGAGCATTACTAAGTATGACCTTCAGAGGGACTGGAAACTGAAGAAATAAAGGTTGTTGAACAAAGAGCAGACTAAGGCAGGGCTGCCTTCATATACAGGAAAAGTCCAGTGGGGTTGGGTGGGGTGGAAAGACCTAGTGTATTCGGTTTAAAGAAACCGCACAGATGCAATCTACAGGGAATACAAAAAGAAAACACTTCACTACAATGTAAGAAATAACTTTCTAACAGTTTGAGCTGCCCAGGGATGGGAGGCAGATAGCCAGATGTCCAGCATCCTTTCAACAGCTACCTGTAACCAGGTTTGTCTGCCATAATTAAGGAGATGACCTCAAATTTTCTCCAGGAGTTCTGCCATGCTTCTTTACCATGTCTCTCTAAGACTCCTGACTGCCTTCCCATTCATGACTTGGCTCTCTTCCCTTCCTTCCTCCCCCTGCTCTCCCTGGTCCACCATCCACCCACCATCACCAGTGTCCCATTATTTTGCCCCAGACACTTGACCTTGACTTCCCTCCAGGACATATGTCTTGCTGCACCACCTGCCTTGCCTCCAATACCAGCTCATGCTCAACTAAAATCTTTGTCTGGGTCATTCATGCTCACATTGATCATGGGATAAGGAAACCAATGCCCATCTTTCAAAGATATGAGAAAGAGATTTTTCTAGGTGTAGAAGACTGAAAAAAAGGCCTGGGAGAGATCTTTAATAGTGTGTTCCTATTATTTTGGGGATAGCACTAGGTTTTATACTACTACCATATCCCACTGATTCTAAGATGTACAATTTTTTCATTTCTAACACCTCTGAGATTGTCTCACAGTCTGTGGCATCTTACATTTGATGATACATTTCACTTTTCATATGTATATCTTTCATCTCTTACCAAACTGTAAGTTAAGTTCTTTTAGGAAAAGACCCAGGCATTATATATCGGTTTTTCTTTACTTGCCTAGCCAAGGTCAGCCTAGATCCTCCATACTTTCTTGGTAAAAGAATAAATTGTTTCCTTGGAATCTAATGAGAGGCTTGGATTCCCAGGGTTTATATCCCCAATTATTCCTTCTCTCCTGAAAAGGGGTGGGGTAAACGGAGAGCAGCCAGTGATTTGGGTATGTTGGATGTAGAGAGGGCTTAATACTCAGTCATTTCCTTCTGACAATATTACAGAATTTTAGAGTTGGAAGCACACACTGGCTCCAATGTGATTTCTTTCTCTGAATCCAGCAGTGACACTTGTTTCTCTGTGCCTCGCTTTCTCTTTTGTAAAGTGAGTCAAATTACACTCACCTCCTCAGAGAGGGGTAATGGCAAGAATAGAACTAAAGGGTGATAACCTTATAAATGCTGCAGAGGGGTCATGAGTATTATCAAGGGCTGGCCCTGGGGGAGTGTTGCTTCCAGTGATGAAGAGGGGAAAGAAGGCTCATTTTAAGAAGTCAAGATCAAGTTTTCTGCTCAGTGTAAACATAGTGCATCACCATGGCAACTCCCCTGAAGCTCACCCCCTTTCCCTCCGTAATAACTACTCTGCTGACCATCAGGGGAGCCTCAGTGGTCAAGGTGAAAACAATGGAATGTAGATGGTGTAAAGAGAGTTAGCAAGGGTTCCGTGGCAGCCAAGGGAGACACTTGTTCATCACCTTGCTTCATCAGCCTGTGTCTTCTTGTGTGTCCTTCCACATGCCCAGGCAGTGAGTACAAATATGTCTTGTTACATGATCCATCCTGCATTGCCCAGTAGGTAACAGACACCATATAAGTTGCCAAAAGCAGCTTATCAGAAGCTGATCTGTTTGTCTGGATCTGAGGTCCAGGAATGCCAACCCAATTAGGTAGGGGCTAAATAAGCTCTAAACACTTTCCTTTACCTGCATTATACCTTTGAGGTGCATGCATAAACACGCATACGAGGCCCACACATAGACCATTTTTCTTCTGAGAAGCATATTGTATAGTCTCAGGTTGAACTTGTGCTATCACTCAACATTTTGCAAAACCATGTACTCATGAGCTACTTGAGGCTTGACCAAGATCAAGAACCATCCTGATGTTTGTTTGCTCAATAAAAGCAATGAGGCCAAAGCTGATGAAACTATAATGTTCTGATATCCCCTTGCTTGCCCTCCCCCTTTCCTCCTCTAAAAAAGTAAACACATGTTCTTGTTTGCTCCCCTTTTTCAAAAAACCTACTTTTCCAAAATTCATTCTTCCGGATCAAGGAGGAAACAAAGAAATCATCTTTGGTCATCCTAACTCAGAGGAAGTTATCCATGCACCCCTCTCCAAAGTTAGCAGAATGGCCCTCCCTTCTTTCTTTCCTTGTTCTCTCTTGGTGAAGGGGAGGGAGGGAGGTGACACTTAATGGAATCTGTGCTTCACAAAGTTTTCTCTTCCTCCTGTATCCCAACCCCATCCAGCCTCAGAGGCCCAAAGAATCAGTGCAACATCTTTTCAAAGGCCCACCAACCCAGAGATCTAAGCCTCTGCCAGGGAGGCTGTTTCTACACTGAATCAGTCTTGGGAGTGGTCCTGAAAGAGCTGGTCTAGTAAGTATCAGCTTGTGCTCTAATGGATTTGTAAAACGCCATAAATTCAACCACACTTGGAGATCTATGATACTTATTAACATATTAAAGGCTTTGAGACATCTTACTGCAAAGACATCTGTTTAGCTTTGCTTCGCCAGGTGTTTCCCAATCCTTTTTGCTCACAGAAACCTTTTTGCCCTTACCACCTCTTAATGTTCTGAATAAGTGTGTTCCATAGACCATCTATTGTAAAATGCTGACCTGACCTAGTCCGACATCTTCATGTTTCTCATGGGAAAAGTAAGAGACGGGAAGGGGCATTAATTTACTTAATCTGGCCCATGAACAGCAGTATGAAACAGTATGTAAAAAGCAGAGCAAGCAGGACTGGGAGCCCAGCTGCCTGGGTTGAATTTTCTCCAGGTTATTCTCTAGCCCTGTGGCTTGAGCCAGCATCTCTCCTTTGTAAATTCCTTCCTTCCTTCCTTCCTTCCTTCCTTCCTTCCTTCCTTCCTTCCTTCTTCTTTCTTTCTTTCTTTCTTTCTCTTTCTTTCTTTCTTTCTTTCCTTCTTTCTAGTGATTTTCATTCTCAGCAAAAGAAGGATAATTTTTTTTTCTCTTCCAATGATTTCGAGCCTGTGTTTGGTTCCCTTTTTCTGGAATACTGAGATATTCTAGTATTTGCTGTAACACCTCCTGGAGCAGGTCCCAGAAGTGTGAGCCTATAGTTGTTCTAAATTTAAACTTTAAAAAGCTCATGAGATTTGTCAACCCATACAAAGTAGAAACCAATAGCAACCCACCCTCCCAAGTCATGAAGGTACCCCTGAAAAGAGGCTTGGGGGAGAAGCAGACCCCTGGAGTCCAGGGCATGCCCTGCAGGTAGAGACAGTCAGAGGCAATAGAGCTGAAGCAGAGTCATGGGAACTGGGAAGCCCCACCCACCTGCTGTCTCATGAAGCACTAGGAGCAGAGCTTTGCACAGCAGTTAAAGCTGGACTGATTTGTACTGACCATTGTACCAAGATCCGTCTCTGCCCACTAGGTACTATATAAAAACATGAGGATACTTCAGTACAACTTAATGCCTTATGCATTAAGGCATGCTGGACTTGTCCTTCACTCTGGCCCCAAGGCAATGCTCAGACACACAGGAACACACTTTAGGATCCTCCTCAATCTCTTGAGCATGTAGCTTTTCTGTCATCTTCCTAGAGACACCAGACCACAATCTCCTCGTTGGTGCATATCCCCTCTGCTTATTCTTCTCTGGGACCTATACATGTCACTAACTGGTGCTCTTTAAAATATGCAGAATAGGAGCTAATTTCTGAGCTGATTGTCAAGATTCTAAATATATATGAATCTATAAATGTATCAAACATGTATTAAATGGTTTGCATGTTGTGAGCACTGAGCCAGGCATTATGGGGGGGATCTAGAGATAATTCTAACACAGACCTTGCTCCCAAAGACATGACATTAGATAACTCCTATGAAAACCTAACTATGGTCAAGTTTATCATCCCACTCTTTCTACCATGCCCTCTCACCTCCAAAACCAACTGTGCCTTTTCCTGTATTCTCCATTTTGGAACATGGCTTAGACTCTACATGGCCCTAGAGGCGACTACTTCGTAAGCCAAAAGCAGTATCAATGATCATTATTAGAGATGGCGCATTCTGAGTGTTTGTTATGTGTCAGGTTGGCAATGCTATGAACGTCGTGCCATTACTTGCCCTATATTACAGAAATGTGGATATCACCATAGACCCATGCCTTTCTCTCCACTCCTGATATCTAACGAGTCATGGGATCAGGTGCATATAGCAAATGTCTTCCCTCCCACAGGGAAGGGTCACTCCTATGACCCACCAAACCTTAGGCGCTATTCTTGCTTGAACTATTAGAGCTGCCTTCGAAATGGTCCTCTGGCTGACTGACAACCCCTCCACCCCTCCATCTTTGCACAAACGACCATGTCCTCGATCCCCACTCACAACTACTCTTAGCTTCTTGGCTCGAGGAGCCCTTGAGATCAGGAAAGGCTGCCCAGAGAGGGTGACCATGACCAGCCAAACTTGGAATAACTTTCCCAGAACTTTCTTTTCAAAAGTTCTATCCTGAATTTCAAAACAAGACTGTATCCTCTCCTCCAAGGGCTTTCCCCTGACCTCCTTCCTCATCCCAGGCTTCCTCCTGAGCCCTTCCTAGATGTTCACTTAGTACTAGTGCTCCGCAGAACATGCCCAGTTTACTTGTGGGCCCTTGACCCTGGGAAGCTGGAGCTGAGCCTGGATGCCACCCCTGCACCTGGCATGTTGCCTGGCAAGGCTTAGAGGCCTCTTTTTCCACAGCCCCCTGCTCCCTTACCTTGTGGCTTTAGTTATCACCAAATAATGCTTTACAAAAATATTAGGGTAACATGACACCCTCTTTCCTTCTTTCTCATAGCTTTAACATACATTAATATTTCAAGAAACACAATGGACTTTCTTCCTGTCAAAAAGAATGCTCTTTTTTTCCCCCCTCTGATGAAGACACTGAGGTTTTAAGAGGTCAAGTGACTTGCCCAAGGTCACACAACTAGTGAGGGACAGAGCTGGGCTGAAACCCTGGTCACAAGGCTCCCAGCACAGCAGCTTTATCACCTGCCCTTGCCTTGGCTCAGAGCCTATTAAAAATACAAACCAAGAAAATTATGTACATATATACATATACTAGAGGCCTGGTACACAACATTTGTGCATGGGGACAGGGGGAGATCCCTTAGGCTAGTCTGCACCCTCTCTCAGTCCAGGAACCCTCAGGAGACGTCTGCTTTCCAGCTTAGGCCCTGTTCATAGTGACTGGTCATTCTGTCGTTTGGTTGATTTGCATATTAGGGTTTTATTATATAGGATGTACTTGTACACATATGTAAATATATAAGATGGATATATATATACATATACATGAATTTGAATATATCACACGTTTATAGGAAGGAGAGCTTCAGAAAGAGACGAGATCCCCCACCCCCACCCCGAGGGGGCCGGGCTTCAGCACAACAGACAGCTGGTGTTTGGGTGGTAGTAAATCACCCTGAAATGAGCCTCTTCCGTGGACTCAATGAGGCCCCCACAACAAAGGGAGGCCCAGCTTGCAGCCGGACAGCCTGCCCGCCAGCCCAGACGCGCATAACAGCTTCATTCAGGAGCCCCGCGTCCACACAAAGGCCCCGAAATCAATCCGACATCCCGCCACCCCGGACAATGCCCCGAATCTTCTCAGAATCCAAAGCGCAAACAAGGGGACAGCATTCAGGGGAGATCAAACCGCCAGCCTGCCCCTGAAAGCCAGCACGAAAAAAAACAAAACAAAAAAAAAAACCATTTCTTTTTTTTAAGAGGAGGCTTGGACCAGGGGGCGGCCGCGCTGCGCCTGGGTGCCCAGCGGTTGGTGGCTGTGCCGGGCTCGCCCCGCCCGGCCCCCCTCGGGCAAAGGCTGCTTTGGCCCAGCAATGAGAGGGGGGCCCTCCTGGGCCGCCTGGGAGGGCCCCGTGCGCGGCATCTGACAGCCAGGGACACTGTGCAGCGTGGCCTCGGGCTTCCTGCCGCAGTGGCCCGTGTGAACCGCCACCACCGGCGTCTCCCACTGACTCCCACATCCAGTGGGGCGCACGCACATGCCAATGCCCCGCCAGAGGCATTGGCTCAGGGTGTTGGCAGTGGCAGCCCTCTCACCAGGCCAGGTAGACCCTGTTCCCAAGCAGGGCCTCTTGGGGTGCTTATCTGCCCCATTCTGCCCCCTAATCTGGTTATCGGCTGCAGAACTGCTGCCTGGTGAGCCCGGGAGGCTCCTGCAGGGAAAGGGGCGGCTCTGTTCCCCTTGGCGAGCGTGACACTTAAGGGTCCTCCGTCTCTCCCAGTCCCACTGTCCCAGGACTACACAGCCTTCCCTGGGGGACAGGAATCCACCCGCTAAAGGCACCCAGCAATGGCAGAGTGGGAAGATGCGGGGGGAGCAGAGTGTGCTTGGCACATCTGTGGGAATGTGTACATTGGAGTATCCAAGCCATGAGCCATCTTAGGGGCTGTGGCCAGAAAGTCCGCGAACTCCAGCTAACACTGCCTTAAACTGGAGGTCCTAGGCGGCTCTCATGCATACATTTTGATCGAAAACAAAGGGCTTTGGCTGGGGGACCATTCGTTGAGGTCCCTACACTGTTCTTCGTGACCTGCCTGGACTTCTCCATGTCAGCCCAGGAGGGGACGGGGTCAGCGGGATGAGGGGGCTGTGTGGGCAGCTGCCCTGGAGAGAGCTGGCTCACCCTGAAGGGGCACAGGAGACAGAGCCAGAAGGCTCCGAGCAGAGAGCAAGCCAGGTTCACTGGGGGCTAGCTTTCCCTCAACCTCTTATTTTAGCCAGACACCTCTATTTTTTCTCTCCCTAAATTACTGGCCAAACTTCCTCCTGGAATTGATCCACAAACAGACAGCCATTTACCGTGTTACTGCCCGCCTCCCACTGCCCCTCTGAGCCCAGCCTCCCGGAGCCAGACTCCTGGGCAGTGGGCAGAGTGGGTGCGAGACAGGCTGACTGGGGAGCAGGCCTGAACCCTGGAGAGACAGAAAGAGCACTTTCTGCTTTGGAGTCACTTGGTTCTCGACTGCTTCCACTGGCCAACAAAGCAAATTGAATCCAATTGCCCCCATGGAGGGGTCAGTTGCTGTGTTGTGCTGTTGCTGGTTTTTGTGTGGGCTCTTTTTTTTTACCCTTCCCCTTTCCATTTTCTGCTTTTGTAGCTCACCTCCTCCAATCTCCTTCCCCACAGGAGCCGAAATTAAACAAGCTCCCCATATGCCATGCTCACTTGTTGTCTGTTCTCCTCACTGCCATCTGGCCTATTTGCTCAGCCAAAGAGAGAAAGAGAGAGAGAGAAAGAGCAAAAGGGGCGGGGGAGGGGGGAGGGAAGGGAAAGGCAGAGAAGGGGGAGGAGAAGAGGAGGGAGGAAAATAAGGGAAGGGGGACACAGGCAAATGAAGAGAGAGAGAGAACGAGAGGGAGAACGAGAGAGAGAGAGAGAGAGAGAGAGAGAGAGAGAGAGAGAGGAGGGAGGGAGAGCCAGACACAATGAGGAGGCAGGGGTGATGATGCAGCCTCTCCCATCTGCTCGTTGGCCAGAGTCCCGGATGGAGCAGTAATGGAGAGCAACAGAACCAGTGATAATTAACCCAAACACAGACCTGTTTATTTAACCTGCTCAGAAAGATCAACTCCGAGGCGGCACACGAGCAGAGGGCCCTGGGATGCACTTGGGAAGACACCCTGGAGGCTGCTAAGGACACAGGCAGGCTGGTCCTCCCCATGGACATCCTGGGCTGTGAGTGTGCCTGGTGAGCAGGAAAGAGGAGGAGAAAGGAGTTGCTGGAAAAGGTCACTAAACCACTCAAGTCTTCTGGTAAGGGATTCTTTTGTCGTCTTGCCCTTTCCCCTGCCCATTATCCCATTTCATGGCAATAACTGCTTCTGGATGGCCAAATGCTGCAAATCAAAGCTAGCCAATGAGATGCACGTGTCTCCTACCGCTTCCTGTCTCAGAGCCCTCAGGAAGCGTCAGGGGTAGGTGAGGAGCTGGCAGGCGCACTCCCCATTTTGGCATAAGGACCCGGGGTCAGGAGACAAACAGCAAGCTAACTAGGGGACACAGAGACTGGAGCTAAATCACCTGAAGACCTCAGACTAAGATGGTAGCCAAGGACAAAGCAAAGGGCACTGATTAAGACCCAGGGTGGAGGAGACAGCAGTCTGGGGTTGAGGTCTAGCTCAGCAGCTTCTGCTGCATCCCTGAGTCCACGGGCCTTCTTCTCAGTGTATCTATTTAATGGGGGCACACCGCTAACCTCCCAAGATGTTCCAATCTTTAAAAATGAAAATGGAAAAAATGTCATTGTCATATAGGCCCATACTTTCTTCCCCAAATTAGGAAGGAGACTGTAAGTCTTGAGCAAGATCACCAGGGACTCATCGGTTTGAAGTTGGCGACATGCAGGGGGTCCCGAGATGGGTTCCTGTGCGCTGCACCCCACTCCCTCTCTGCCCTTGCAGGCCCCAGAAATAAAGGACAAGAACATGTTCAGGGCTGAATAGCAGCAGACAAAAGCTGTGTGTCTGGGAACTGGTACCCAGGGAGGCTCTTGGCTGAGCACTGAGGGTGAGTGGAAGAGTGCAGGAGCTGGGTTGAAAATAGGAAGCATCAGGGGTGGGTGAGGAGTTGGCGGGCGCCGGATTCCAAGTGGCTTCACGCTCCTCGGTGGCAGAAATGCAGAGATAATTTGAACATGGCTATTTTCAAGCTCCACAGCTGAGCTCCCTTGCTCTCCCACCCCACACCTCCCACCCAGCCCTGCAATTTGGCAAAATCTTTCTGCTGGCTGCTCTTATACCCAATATGTTGGGTTGCCTTAGCAACTAAGGCAATTATCTCCTTGGAGCAGTTAAAACAATGACCGTCATAAATAATAACAATAAGAAGAACGATGGTGAAAAATAGATCTGAGGCTTCCAGGGTCATAGGTTGGCACGGAACTGAAAAGGAAAAGAAATCCTCTTGGGGCAGACAGTGAAAACTGGTCTCTTGTGGACCTAGTCCTGTTTTATTTACCTGCAGGAGGCGATAGGAAATGCACAGCCTTTCCTTAATGCCCCACCCCCAGGCAATCTTCCGGACAGTTGCTATGGCCCTTCATCCTGCAGATCCTCCTATCAGCCAGACCCAGCAGGAGCACACTAATTGTTTAATACCCTTCCCCTCTCTGGACCATGAACTCCTTACAGACAGGCTCAGGATTTGTCATCTTGGTGTCTTTAGCACTTAGCTCAAGGCCTGGCACAGAGCAGGTATTCAAATATTCACTGATTAAATGAAAATATTACATTATTCTGAATGAACGCCCAATTTGTGCCATAATTATCTTCCCTTCTATTTTTAAATATATTTTTATTGTTGATAGTATTACAGACTATCTCCCTTTCTCCTCCCCCTATCCTTTTACCTCTTCCTCCCAGCCCCTACCCACCCACGCCCAGGTCTGCACTACCCTATTGCCCATGTCAATGGGTTATGTATTTTTTTCCTCTTTAAAAAAAAACAGGTAATGTTGAAGTCACTCTAATCTTCAGCAGTCAGTGATCTTAGAGTCTCCTAGCTATAGTCCAAGATACAGTAGAGCTCCATGTTTACAAGAACACAGAGTAATCAGATGTAACTCAAATTTAGTCAATAGGTTTGCTTTCCCTAGAGAGCCATCCCATAAAGTTTTGTGAATATAGAATGTCACTGGAGATGAAACATTAAATTGAAAACAAAAATTAGAAGAGATTAACCAAAGAACTTATATATGCATATATGCATAAGTCATGGACAGTCGATAATGTGGTGAAGGCCTAGGGAGGGGGTCGGAACAGGGTGGAGGAGTCAATAGGGGTGGGAGTGGGACACCTGTAATACTTTTAACAATAAAGATACATTTTTTAAAATTTGAATTAAACAAATAGTGTATTACATGAATTGTGCTCACCTTACCCCAAAAATATATGCCTTCTGGCCCTGGCTGGGTAGCTAAATTGGTTAGAAGAGCATCCCAATAGGCCAAGATTGTGAGTTCAATCCCTAATCAGGGCACATGCAAGAAACAATGAGTGCATATTCAAGTGTAATAACAAATCAATGTTTCTCTCTTCTTCTCTCTTTCCTTCCCTCCCTTTTTTCTGTCTAAAATGAGAAGAAAACAACAATAATAATATACAAATACACATATGCCTTTATCCCGTGCAGTATGGTCCACCAGTTAATGAAGAATTAAAGTGCAGGATTTGTGACTCAAAACAAAAGACAACCTACCTTTTCCCAGCATCCATCGGAGATGCAGTAAAAAACACAGGGTCAGAGAGCTGGATTAAATCACTCACCTCTACCCTTCCCTTTGAGTTCCACTTTCTTCTTCAAGTATTAGAAACTCAAGCCCAAGCTCTCTCACAGTTCATCTACATTACATTATATGCAGCATCCTATATAATAAAAGGCTAATATGCAAATTGACCAGTGAATGACCAGTCGCTATGACATGCACTGACCACCAGAGGGCAGATGCTCGGCACAGGAGCTGCCCCCTAGTGGTCAGTGCGATCCCACAGGAGGAGCACTGCTCAAACAGAAGCTGGGCTCACAGCTGGCAAGCACAAGTAGCAGTAGTGGGAGCCTTCCTGCCTCTATGGCAGCACTAAGGATATCCCACTGTGGGGAGCAGGCCTAAGCCATTGGTCAGACATCCTCCAAGGGCTCCCAGACCATAAGAGGGCGCAGGCCAGGCTGAGGTACCTCACCTCCTGAGTGCACAAATTTTTAATAATTGTTGAGATAAATTGGATAGGAATCATTATTCTCATTTCAAACATGAGAAAAGGAAGTCCTTGATCACAAGTGTCAAACGTGGCTGTCCTCAGCTCTTCCAACTCCAGCTTTCATGTTATTTCCTTTCCTGGTGTAATGGCTACGAGTATAATGTGTAATGTCATCATAAATGTTATCAGTCAAATGGACAATCTTTCTAAGCAGAGCATTCAGTATATGCCCAGTCTCTTTTCGAAATGCCAAAAGGAGTTGATGTAATTCTACCACTGCATTTTTGGAGCCCCATGGAACACAGTTCCCACTCTAGAATAATAACCAAAATGTCAGCATCTCCAGACTCAAAACCAGCAAAACCTGTAATGTCTCTTGGGAGGGTTCCTTGCTAGCAACTGGGGATCAGAGGGCCAGGGAATTAAAGACAACTCTCAGGAAAAAGGAGTACCTCATCCCCTAGCCCTCCAGAGCAACTTTAGGCCAGACTTCCTATTTTTCAGCCCAAAGTATCTCATCCTTAGACTCTCTATTCTTCTGATGGTCATGGAAGGACACAGAGCCACTCCCTCAAGCCCCCAGGTTACAACTCTATGAGAGTCAAATTTTTGCCCAGTAACCAGAATTCCTCCTATCTGGGACTCAGACACCTGTCAAGCTATAGTGGGCTGGACTAACATAGCCCATTATACTGGTTTTGTGAATTCAATGAAAACACTGCCAACTTCTTCTGTTCCTTTACCGATTCGATTAAAGTATCATAACCAAATATTCATTATACTGCACATGTGAAGGACCTGAATCCAAACTCAAGTATCACTGACAAAGAAAAGCAAATTTTCCAGAACCTCTGATGAATGAAAATATTTATGCAGACTCTTTTACAAACATACAAATGTCTTATTATTAAAATATAGCTTGAAGGTGTTATCATTCAACAGTTTTACAAATTATAGCAAATTGGATTAAACAAAAAGCAATTATTTTCATTTCCCAGTATAAAGGACTGTGCTAAGGGAAGTATTCACAGATAAAGGAGTTGCAAAGAGTCAGTGGAGAGGATGTCAACAAAGGACACATATGACTCTTAGAATGAATGTCACTCTCTAAACAATGACAATTGAACGATTAAGTGCCCCTGGAGACCCCAGTGACCCAGCCCCTGAAGAGAAACATGGCTGGTACAAGGCACCCCAGCCCCCCAACTTCAACAACAGGTTACACAGCAACTCTTATGAGACTTCAGATGCCAGCTTCTACTTTTGAATTCAGTTAATTTTACACTCTAGCTTATGGCCTTTCACAAGGTAACCTAGCCATCCACTCAAACAAAATAAAATAAGCACAGTATACTCAAAATCAAATCAGTAGTTGTGTGTGTGTGTGTGTGGCCTGTGAGTCTACATTTGGAGAAAACACACTGCCAGTGGCCCCTCCCCTAGAACGGTAACCATGTACTGACCACCTGGATTCAAGGGGGCTATACACACCTCAGTCACCAGTCCATTTGCGCGTCACCCTGCTGTGCTAGGCAGCAAGCCAAGAAGGCTGGGCCCTTATAGTGTAGTGAAAGCTATTTCTGCTGGGTCACAAAAGTGGGCTTGACCCAGACAAACATCACAATATTCTCACAAGCCAGGCCTGCTGGCCTATACCCACCAAGAAACTCCCCAGACCTGCAGCTGAATCTGCCTCTCCTTCCTACCTGATCCATTAGATCTGGGCTCCTGGAGCTCCACATCCATTCATAAATTCATTTATCATTTATTCATTTACAAGGATTTACTAAGTGTCCACTGTGTGCCAAGCTCCATGCCCGACACCAGAGATATTAATTAAGGAGACAAGCAACTGAAGAGGCAGGGCAACCAAGTATGCAGGAGGGAAGGCGGGAGTGGAGAGAACAGAGTGGCCAAGGTTGCCTGGCAGCAAGTAGGATTAATCTCGTTAAATGACGGAATCAAAGAATTTAGATATATAAAGGAAATTTAATAGATTTAATAAAGGTCCAGACCTCTAACCTCAGGTAGTTAATACAACTTCAGTTGTAGGAAAGAAACAACTGAGCCCAGGAAATTACATGGCTTGCCTGAGGCTGAACTGCTAGTAAGTGGAAAAAGAATTAGGATTCAGGTCTCCTGCCTCCTGATGCAGGTCTCCTGTCTCCTGCAGCCTTGTTGTGTAACAGTGCACCATTCAGGTGGGACTGCTCTTCTCTTCCAAAGTGGTCCATCATTACATACTTCAGAAATCGTATTTTAGAAATAGGTTAAATCATAAGCAGTCTCCTAATGAAAATGTATATCTACCAAACCCCAGACTGTGAGCCTAAAACAAGCATCATTATCCCAACCCTCTGGTTCAAAGCTTGGAAAAGACTTTGCTATTTAAAATTCGGGGGTAGAAGGGACACTTCCAAAGGTTTTCAAGTATAACCCTCTGCTGCTGGGAAACCATCCACCTGAATCCATTATAAACTACAGTCGTGCTTAATAGCCTAAAATGGATGCTTCAAATCAGTCACCAATGTGCATTTCTGGTTCCTCCAAGGTCCCTTTGGTGCTCTGGTTGGCACTGATGATTTCACCAGAAGGCCACTCGGCGCCGCCCGGTTCCCTTTAGCCTGACCCGTCCACCTCCAAGTAGTTGCTGAAATTTATTTTTGTTCTAGTTGAACATCTGCGTGTCTGAGAGTTGTCACTATTGGGTCATACTTTTGAATGTCAACATTGTCTCTCCCACTTAATTAACCTCTCCATATTCCACAATGGGAGCTCAGCTTCCAAGGGGAACTACAGAATGCTCGGGAGGGACATTACTGAACTCAGCTCTCCCCAGGCCACATCACCTAGATGTGCAAATTCAACCTGTAACCTCTTCATTTGAATACTTACAACAGTAGGCTTCCACAGGAGAATCACTGAGCACAGTTCAACAGCATTTCGCCACGTGTACTAAATCCTTTGCACATCTATCAAATCCCCTTCCTCTGGGTGCTCTTCTCCAATAAATAGAATTTAGCCTGGCTCTCCAACTCCACAATGTTAAGTTATTGAGCGTCTCTTCTTACTTATTGGACAGCAAAACTCCTTAGAGGCAGAAGTGGAATAGAGTACATTTCTTTATTGTCTAGAAATTAATCATGTACAGTCAATTAGTATGTATTGAGTACTTGCTCTGTACAAGGTGCTACGCTAAGTTCTGTGGGAAATGCTAATAATTACACCCGTTATCCCCCAAAGAAATATCCTAATCGAAATGGAAGAAAGCAGCATAAAAAAGTAAACAGATAAATAAAATATAAAGAGTCAAAAGGAGGAAAGTAACAATGGGGGCACACTTTGCCACTACGTTCCTGATCTGCTGGTAGGTGCTCTAGAAATTCAGAGTAAGGATGGTGCATGCTGGGAGGTCAGGGAGGGAGGGGAGTTTTCATGGAGAGGTGACTATTGGCTAGATGAGGATGGAGGAGGAAGATTTTTTTAAGGTCAGAATAACATGAACAATAGTATGGACATGGGAAAATGGAAGCTTGGTAAGGGAATGAACAAACCGCTCAGAAAGTGGTGACAGTTAAGTCTTTAAATAGCAGTTGGGTGACACTGGAAGCATCGTTGACTTTTTATATCTTGTAAGAGCAATGGCATTTCCAAGGGCATAAGCCCCTCTGCATACACTCCTCAGGTATACAGGAGAGCTCAGGTAGCAGACAGCCCATAGCATATACATGCAGTCTTCAGGAAGGCCCAGGAAAGAAGCTAAAACTTGCACAGAGACGGAATTTAATTATTAGTTTATGAGTGACAAATCCAGGTGCACAAAAGGGTAAGGGAATTCACTCAAGCAATAAGCATCACATCTCACCCTCATCTCACATTTATAGTTTACAAATTCTTATACCATCTGTGTCTGATTTTGTGCTGTTATCTCCTTCTGGAAATGATGTTAGCCTAGAGTGCTAGAAAACTCCCTGAAGCAGGCCTCCAGAGGCCCTCAGATTTTAGTACCTGCTCTAATCCCTGCTTGTTGCCATCTGAGATTGGTGGCCCCATCATCACTCACTACTTCTCCGTGCTCTGTGAAGACCCTGACTTGCGGTGGGGGTGAGAGAACCGCATGACCCAGCTCAGCTGATCCCTCGGTGAGGTGCCCTCAGGGCCTCTCAGCCACACATCTGTGGATTCGCAAATCATTCATAGGCCGATCAATTTCCTCATCTACACATGAAGTTGCCAGCGAGGTCAGAAGGATGGATGTGGAGATGCATCATTTCCCAATGGACATGGGGCAGGAGCTCTCCCAGCCACTCCTTTCCAAAAGTCCATTAATCTTTAAAATTTCTCCAGGATATCTTGTAATTCAAAGGCCGCAGTGCTGTTGATAGGATACTGAAAGAGGGTTTTGTTTTCCACAAAAAGGGAAATTGAGGTTTTTGTGGTGAAAGAGAGGGATGTAGACTCAGCCACGTAATGGTTTATTCAGGGCCTGACCCCTCCCCAAACCCACAGAGGTATTGGAACGGAGACTCATCTCTGATGAGTCACTCAGAGACGTGCATGGCCCTGGTGGACTTAGGAAAGGAAACACCAGTCCGCCCAGTGTGCACGTCTTTGGGGACAGAGACGGGATTGCGAGATGGAGAGATACAGTTCCCTGACTTTAATGTGGAGAGACAGGCCGGAAGACAAGCCTGCCAAGGTCTAAGAAAACTGACAGGTCTTCGCTCAGAGGGCCAGAAAGTGGCTATCACATTTGGGGTTTGTTATTTGAGCCTGTCAGAGCTGACTTTTCCACTAACATCCCCAACTTCCAAATTAATTATTTACTTACCAGAGATTCAGCTTGGCTGTGTTGGATGGAAAGAGTAGGGGGTATTGGGTGGCTAGCATCGTCCTGGTGTGAGAGTGCCATTCAGACCACATGCCTATCTCTACTAAAGAGAAAGCCACTTGCCAGTCTTAAAGGTTGCTAATACCTCTACATCGTTTTTCTTTATCAAGATCTGGAGATAGAAATGAAAGGATGTGCTGGTCCCAAGACCTCCTTGGGAGTTGCTATTCTAATTAATTTTTTTTCTTGGCCTCAAATTGGAATCCTGGGGAGAGCTGTATTCTCTGGTTCTGGTTTATCAGGGTTGGACCTCTTACGTTTAAAGGGTGCTGAGCTGCTGGTAGGGTAAGGGCAGGAGGGGGCATGGCCATCACTGGGAGCTCTGTTTGCAGCTAGAGGGACAGGTGTTGAGTTACATGCTGAGGGAATGTGAGCACCAGGAAGGGACCTGGTGGGTACCAGCCAAAGTAACAAGGTCAATACCTCTTTCTGTCTGGGCGCTTCCTGGAGAACAAAAAAAAAAAAAAACCATCTCTTGGCCTCAGGTTCCTAAAAAGACCTGAAATGTTCTTGTTTACTGTTCTGAGAGGCTGCACAGCGCTTCTTTTTAAAGTCATCTATTTCACTGACTTAAAACCTCAGAAAGCCAGCAGTGTATGCAGGGAGGGCTCAATAGAGTATGTGTATGTACAGAGCACTTATCCTTAGCTGTAAGGGTCTAAATGAATGCAGCTTGCAACATGGTTGCTCCTGTCAAAGGTGCAAGGGTGAGAAATAGCACTCAATGCATTCTGACAAACATCTTTACTTATTTACCCGCCAAGACACAGCTTTGACTTTCCTGTCACTGGGTGCCTGCACAGCACACCATGTTCCACAGAGAAGCTCATGACTGCCCGTGAGGGGATAGCAGGGGCTTTAGGGCGGGTGCATCTGTGGTCAAATTGTAGCACATTAACGAAAACAGAATTGCATGCCCCCACTTAACCTCGTATATCAGTAAGATAAATTCTAATATCATACTCAGATATAAACTGAGACCAAGTCAATCCTCTTAATGAGGATACCTGATCATCTGGTCGACTGATAATGAAGGCTTATAGGTCGATTTTGAATCTAAATCCTTCAAGCACACAGGCACATCATTCATCAAACAGGTCTGGATAGCGTCATCACAAAACCGCACTTTAAAACACACACACTCCGGCCGCAGGTATTCTATATAAAGAAAATATGTCAAAATGGGGTCAGGCATGGCATAAGGAGTCCAGCCAGAAGTCATGGAACCTCTGCCTCTGACCAAGGAAAGTAATCAGAACAACAAGGATGATTCCAATGGAGAATCTACCCTCAGCAGACATGGAACACTGTATATCATATTGGCTACATGAAGACCAGGCAAGTAGTTTTATCCCCATTTGATAGATGAGAAAAATGAGGTTGGGGGAACAAGTAACTAATAAGAAGCAAAGGCAGGAAATGGAGCAAGATTGACTGTAGTCTGTCATTGAACTCTTTGTCCAGTTAAAAGAGAGAGAGGGAGAGAGAAAGAGAGAGATATTGATTCCCTATCTTCTACAACCAGTCTAACTCCAGTCAACCCAGAGTTGTGATATAATCAAGTAAAATATAAAACCAATATGACCAAAATTTTAATTCACAGGTTGACGCCATTCTAAAGTTGGTTAGATGGAGATAAAGCCACAGCCAGGACCACTTCCCTTGGCTCCTGGTTTGGGGCTCCTTAAGCCACTGGACAAGGACCTTCCCCATGAAGATCATAACAGTCTTGTAAACTTGCCTATGGACCTCATTTTTGGCTAGGAGCCCATCAATTAAACAGTGGTACCTAGTCCTCGCCTGTGACCATGAAGAGAAAACTGGAGCTTAGAGTGTGGGCTGGCCTTAATGACTTGCTTGACCCATAGAATCCAGTGGAAGTGACATTAGGAAAATCTGAGGCTAGTCCATAAGCAGCTTCATAGCTCCCACCCAATTCTCTTGGAAGGATGTCAGGGGAAAAATCCAATCACACTGACATGGCTACACAGTGAGGGAAGTCAAGGCAGCCATATGTTGTGAGGTTGGGTAGACAGCGAAGTTTTCAGGCAGCTCCGGCTGTTCCAGCCATCCTAGCCCGGCATGTACAAGGTATGGAGAAGAGCAGAGGTGCCTAGCCAACAGCTAGAGGCAGGCACAGGTCAGACAAACCCATGCTGTCCCACTCACCCCAACTGAACTCCCAGGCATCAAGGAGAAGAGATGAGCCCTTCCAGCAGCTTCTGCACAACATGGAGTCACTGAGTTTTGAGGTCGTTTGTTACATGGTAATTAGAATAACTTCAGTCTCCTCTATAAAAAGGCTCCCATCATGATCCAATCACCCAAAGCTCAAACCCTCTTCCCCAGCTTTTCTCATTGCTCCCTTGATGTCCCTCTGAAAACATGGGGAATGCTGAAGCAAAGAAGAATCAATGGACAGCCTGAGAAAGAGCACAGGCATAACAGATAGGCAGAGTAATGTATGAGATCCATGGATGCAGAGACCAAGCAACATAGGTTGCCAGCATGTGGAAAGTTCCTTAAAAAGGAGGCTGGGGAAAAAGCACATTGTCAAGGAGACAACTGGGGAAGAGAAAACCCTTAAGTCTGAGAAGTCTGAGGTGGGCTTCTCAGTGCTCCCCTTGCCCACCTGCCCCCACATACCACCCCATGTATATCCCCCAGAATCCTCCCCAACTCCATCTTTCAGGATAGAGTTTTCACTGCCTGCAGCCCCAAGGACTTCAGCAAACTCTGATCTCTCCCTTCTCTGACAGCCAATTGATTAATAGGTCAGCTCACCTTTCACCTTAGATTCCTATGTTCATCTTATTCCTGTAACTAAAGTAAAAATTGCTTGAGAGCAAGACCTATACCATATAATTCTCCTTCATACTGCACAGTACTGGGTTCAGATAAAGCAAGTCCTATTCAACATGTGTCTAGGGACTGAAATTCAGTACTACCCATACACCAGGGCCAGAATATGCCCCTACCCCACTACTCGGGGCTTGTGCAAATGTGCCATGATGTGTTTTTGAGAAGTTGACTCACACACATGCATAGCTACACAGGCAGACTTCTGAAATGCCTGTCTACAGTTTCTGCAACCCATTCTTCACAGGCTTCTGATCCCACAAACTCCACTGAAAACACTCTCTCAAAAGTCAGCGTGATCAGTGTTGTCAAAGCCTGTGCCTTGGACAGCACACACTCCTGGGGACTTCTAGGGGTTTCTCCTGCTGAGAGGAGACCTCACTTTGCAAAGGTTTTTGTTTCCTCTGCTTATCTTTTAAGTGTCTGTAATCCCCAAGGCTCTCTCCACAGCCCTCAGACTCTATAAACTGCCCCAGGCAAATGAAGCCACACCCATGGCTTCCCAGGAAGTTTAGCATCCTTTCCCCAAGCCTGAGCCTCTTTATGAATGGTAATATCCATTTACCTCAGCGATAACTTAAATTCCACCTTTTCATTCAACAACTAAATCCCATTAGCCAGAGTCCCGCAGACTCTACCTGCTTAATGCCTTTTAAATCAATTCACTTCTGATGATGTCTCCTGTCACCAGTGTGCTCCAGGCTTTTATCACTTCTCACCTAGATCATGTCAAAGGCCTCCAGCTGGCCTCTCTTCCTTCAGCCTCTCCACATGGCTCTCCCTGTGACCTTTCCAGACGGTAATTCTGCCCATGCCATTCCTGCGTCTGAAACAAATCAGTTTCCAGGACAATGTTCACCCTCCTTGTACACACACTCAAAGAACAGTGATTCAAAGAGTGAACATCATGGGTTCAAGTCTAAACTCCTCCTCTTACTAGCTCTGTGACAGGTAAATGGTTACAGATTTTTGGGCCTCATTGGTAAGGTGAGGATAATAGTAATAATTGCTGTCTCCTAAGATTTTTATGGGAATTACATAAGACATATATGTTGAAGGGCTTAGAACTTTACCTGGCAAATAGTAATAAATATTAGGTAGTTCTTATCTGCATTCTCCCACTACTCAATCCTCCAATCTGTTCCCAACACACTGTGCCATTCATCCAATCACTAATCTATGCTTTTGCACATGCCATTCTTTCTGCCTAGAATGTCTATTTTCCTTCTGAGTCCAACTGATCCCTTACATCCTCAAAACTGGCTCCAGGGGCTTGCTTTCCGCATGAAGCTCTCCTTCCCTGAACCCTCTATGATTCAGATGGTGGTCATTTACATTTATTGTGTTTAGTACATTCTTTTATAATTTCCACTTTATTTGTCTATCTCACTCAAGTTGGTGGGACCCTTGAGGGAACACAATGTGTCTCATTTGATTTCATATTCTTAACACTGAGTATGATGACTTCTCAGAATCTCAAATGTTGGTGGAACAAGTAAATGATCACTATGGGACTTTAATAAACAGGTACCCAGATGCATCTTAAACTTGATTACTTGCATTTGACCTTTTCCCAAACTGGCAGGCCTTCTTTAATTTTTAATAGATGGTCAATAAATTTGGCAGACAAATGTGATGATATCCAGGAACATGGCCAGTTCTGAGACCCACCCATTTCTAATACACATAGCCACTGAACACCAGGAAGGTTTTTCCTCTCTATCTCCTGGTTGCCCGGCTCTGGGAAATAAATCAGACAGGAAAACACAGAAATTTGAATAAGGCCTCCAAGCTGTGCTAAAGCGACTTCAATAGACAAGACATATATTACTAAGTCTTTCAGAATTAGTGTATTTCTCAGTAATAAGTCTTAAATGAGAAAAGACTGCTTTTCTTCCTGAGATAGCCTTCATTGATTCTTTAGAGTGAACCTACTACGCGACAGCAGAACAAACAAGGGGATGCATAAATAGTACCTTTAAAGACCGCCCTCAAATCAAGTCTCTTTGTCATGAGACACAATTAATCTGGGCTTCAGTTTGAGGTCTTAAAATGTCATCAACTCTCTAGATTAAAAAGTAAGCTTACAGAAAGAAATGCCTTGATTCAATAAGGAAATAGCACCTGAGCCCAGAATTATCCAACAATCAAAAAAAAAAAAATCCAAAAAGCACAGAGGATTGGCTTAATGTCTATTGGGAAGACCAACATAGTCCCCTTCACCTGCAAGAATCTAATGTTATAAAGGTTGCAAAGATTTCACTTTAGGGTGTTTTGAGAGTTTGGTGAAGACATAATAGAGATTGCTTTAATTATGTTTGTTCTTGTGAGAGGGAACATTCTTGGTACCTCAAATCATCTAGTTGGCAATTGCCAACAGTGCTCTCACAAAGAGTTCTGCCTGCTTCCCACCCGCCTGAACTGGCGCCTCTAGAACAGCAAGCTTAAGCCAGGTTGCTAGCTCAGCTGTTGAAGCACTGTCCTGATATGCCAAAGGTTGCCTGTTCAATCCCTGGTCAGGGCACATACAAAAATTAACCAATGAATGTATTTTTTTAAAAAAAATGGAACACCAAATCCATCAAGTTTTCTCTCTCTCTTTAATCAATAAATAGAAAAAAAATTAAATAAAATATTGTCTGAATGCATCATCATAACCCACACGAGACATTCAGCAACAAATCTGTAGAATGTTTTTACATGAAAAGGAAAGGATGAGAAGATCCTGAAAACAGGACCCTCCACAGATATCATTCACCACTATCTCTTACCCCTAAATGGGTAACGGTGACAGTAAAACCTTAAACGTTTCTGTGTGGGTAGGGAAAGACACACACATGGGAACACACACTCCTATACAGAACCTGACCAAGTATTTTAGCGAAAGGTCTATAATTCCTCCTGAGAGCTAAAATATTGAGTCGTTCATACATAAGTTACCCAAAGGAACATCTAGAAAAGGATCTCTGAGAAAAGGGCCTGGAAAGTAAGACTGAAGCATGTTTAGACTGCTAAAAATAAAAAAGGAAAAATAAAGCTGGTAACACATTCTCTTCTTGCACTTGGATAATGCTTTCAACTTTCCGAGGTCCTTTGATAGCCTCAGTTCTCCCCTCTCCCCCTCTAGGATCAATGGCAATGGGATGTATCTCCCCGGCTGACCCCAGAGGTGAAAGCAGAAACCAGAGTGGGAACATGGCTGACACACAACAACTCAGCTGGATCCTTTCAGCCTGGGCTCTCTGCGTATTATTCTGAAAACAAATTACGTAATGGAGCATACAGCTGTGTGGTTTGAAGCATTTGTGGAAACAGCACCTTCATGAAGTCTTTGTATCTTAAACATTTAATAAATAAAAAATTTAATAAAAAATTCAAGTGGGCCATTTAGAATCAAACATCTAGTGACATTTAAAAGTGGTATTATTATAGTGTATGACCTCCAAACTGCAAATGGGATATACCTTTTGCGATTCAGAGCATGAGCTTTAAAATCAAATTGACCTGACTTCAAAGACGGACCCTCTTAAACATTAGCTCTGTGTAAGCCTTTTTGTAAGCTATCAAACCTCCCAATGCCACAGTTTGCTCATCAGCAAAAGGGGAATAATGAGACCTCTTAGAGTTGTTGGGGGAATTACATATACATTTATATGTAAAAGTATTAGCTCAGAGTCTGATATATAAAATTTAAGAGACAGCAATTATTGTTTGTTATTCATAATCTCTTTCAATTATTTCCAATTTTAGATCCTGCAACAAAGCAATGTTTGTCATTCATCAAAACGAATGTAATATGACCTTAGCTGGGTAGCTGGGTACCTTAGTTGGTTGGTGTGTCTTCCCAGGCAACAAAAGTTTGGAGAGGCAGCCAATTGATGTCTCTCTCTCTCTCTCTCTCTCTCTCACTCTCTCTCTGTCTCTCTCTAATCAATAAAAACATATCCTTAGGTGAGGATTTTTTAAAAAAAGTAATATGTAGGTTTACTGAAACTAAACTTCAGAAGCCTGAAATGTCACTTACAATTGATCTGTTACAACTCAAGAGTTAATTGTTGAAGTTTAAAACTTACCTAAGAATTTTATGAAGCTTTGGGAATGATCCCTGAATTGGCAGGGGGAAGGAAGAGTCCCTTCTGAATTGAAAAACCCAAGACTGTCAGAGTGGAGGCTCCTTTCAGGGAGCTCCACAGGGTTCCATGTAGTTACTTCCACCTGGCATAGAGAACCAGGGGAAACCCAGGTCCTCTGTAGGCTTCCATGCCTCCCTCCCTACCCCCAGTCCCCACCCCCACCCTACCACCCTTTAGCAACCATAGATTTCTAAGTAGAAAAGGAAATTGCCTAAACTTGAAACTACTTTGGTCTATTTTGGGCCCTGGTGGCTGTGGGAAGAAAATGGAGGAGGGGTGGGGGTGAGAGATGTTGATGAAAATAATCTGAGTCATCACTTACAGGAAGAGTGGCAGTGCACCCACAGATGGCTGGAGGTGGGGGCTGGGACAGGGTCCCAGCTAGGCCACCACCTCACAGAACATCACAGGGATGACACTTGAATTGTGTGGGCTTCCCTGTGAGACATGCCCACCCCCTCATCTCCCCAGCTCCAAGTTCCTGCAATGCAGAGTTTACAGTGAATGAACCATCAGCGCTGCCCACGGTCTGCCTGGAGACCTAGATGAATTAGCACTCAACAACAGTAAGAACACGCAGGGCTGCACAAGGAGGAGCAGCTGGCCTGGCGAAGGTTGAGTCAAGAAACAAGTGCTTTGCTTCCTCACTACTTCTCTATACCCAGACTCCCCTCTCCACACAACCAGCCCCACAATGCTACACAATGTCTGGGGCCATGCCAGGCAATCCCCTAGGAACCAATGCCCTGAGATGGTGACCGATAATCACTTTATATTCCCTCTCCGATACAAGGTGACATAAAATGATTCACTAAACGGTGGAGAGGCACCGATGACAGCAAAGTTTAGATATTGAAAGAAAGCAATGGCAAAGCATTGAATCAAGGGTCTTCTATTGTGTTTGAAACACCTGCTTGGTACCTGCCCGCCCTTGAGAGGAAGGACTGGCCTCTTTGTCCTGTGCCTGATGCTAACTCCTATGGGCAGAGCTACTGACCCCTTCATCCATAGCAGCTCCTCACTGACCATGTGCTGAGTGGCTGAGTGAGTGACTGAGTGAGCGAGTGAGTGAAGAAATGAATGCTATGCCACCAAGGGCTGAGGCCAGGGAGGCTGGCACCTTTACACAAGGCCCTGAACCCTGGAGTCATTCTGGCATTCCTGGGAAGTTTAATAATATTCTCTCATTCATATTCTTTCTCTCCATCTCCAGCCCCACCCCCAGTCATTATGCAGTCTGACTGAATACCACTCAAAATATTTTCTCAATTAGAGGAGAAAATAGGAATTTGCCACTTGTCTGCCTCTATTCTGTTGCCTGTCAGCCTTCAGCAAATATTTCAATCCTGGGCCTTTGCCTGCTGCTAACCTTTCTCTTTTAACCTTTGGCCCTGCACTCCTCAAATCCTCCAGCCTTCCCCTTCTCATCTTTCCCGCTCAGACATTCCACCCAAGCTGACTTCGCAGGCTGCTATGTTTAAGCAAAGGGAACTATGGTGACACCCCTAAAGCAGATAAGGTTAAGAGCACTGCTGGGACTTGCCTGCAGGCTCAAAGATGATTAGAACACTGTGCACATCGCAGTGGACGGGAAGCTGCCTGTAACTGGGCCCCCATTCTCACCAGCCTCAATGTGACCTCCCAGCCTCTTGCTTCGGAGCCTTTTCTGAACTCCAGCCTGCTCCCCAACCCCACATCCCAAATAGGTCCAATGGGCACGTCATTGAGGTTAGAGGCCCAAGGTAGCTGTCAGATGCACAGACATGATGGGACTCACGTCCAGCAGGCCCGTGGGGATGCAGAGCTCCTGGTCGACTTCACCTGCAGCCAAGTCATAGGACACTTCCTTCCAAACCCCTGTCCCTCCCTCTCCCAACCACTGCAACTCCCTCCCGGGGATCTGGTCTGTGAATCACCCCTTGGGACCACTAGCAGGTGCCACTTCCCAGTCCTTGTCTGTGACATGTGTGCGACGGTGAGCGCTGGAAGAAGACAGTTAAGGCCATTTTCTTTGGAGTGACTGGTTTGCTGTCTGATGGCACTCCTTCCCAGGTCATTAATTGTGCTGTCTCTTGGCTCGTTAGAAACGAGACCCCAGGTCCCCGCCAGCTTTATGCGGGGTAAATCATGTTTAAGTAACCACGTAACTAGTGGGTCAGTTTTCTCTTTTGTCTAGGCTGCGACCACTATTTAGCTGGGTTCTCAAAGTGCCCCTTGGTGCGGCTTTCATGTCAGGCCAGGACTGCAAGACAAATGTTCTCTCCCTCCCCACCCCCACAGCCAGTCCCTCTTTTCTGAAAGCTGCACGCACAGGGCAGCTGGGAAATAAAGGCTCCTTTATTCGATTCTCCTGGGCAAAGCCATGGTGGGTTCAGGAGGGTTCAAGAGAGAAGTGCCAAACTGCAATAAGATGGGCCAAGCAAAGAGACGGTGGCGATGCCCAGCCAAAGCGATAGAGTGGCCTTTTTTTTTAGCCCCCAGCGTTGTGACAACTCTAAAGGGCAGGTTTTGTTGTTGTTGTTGTTTCCAGACTGTCCCTGATTGGCCCTGTGATCAGGAAAATCATGAGACATCTCTGATGTGGGCACCGTTTCTTCATCTGCAAAGGGGAGATCGCTCTGATGGACTTCAAGGTCTTTTTTAACTCTCAGATTCTTTGTGTGCCCATCAAGCGAGGGGGGAGGGCAGTTGGACCCTCTCAGAGAGCCACGGAGGATGCCACCCTGGGTATAAAAAGATGTCTTCCACAGAGATGAATGCACCAAATTTCTTTCTAGCCAAGGTTTGCCTGGAGTAAAAGCAAGCGAGAGGACGAGGAGGAAGAAGCACAGTGCCCTTTTTTCAAAGAGGAAATTAGGTCACAGTATGGCCAAGTAAGCTGTCAGTGTCATATAGAGAATAAATTATTAGTGCTCTTAGAAATAACACGGAAGGACTCCAATGTCTGTCCCAGACTGTATCCTGTTACACACCTTCTCGTAGGGTGCTGTGATGATACGCAGAAGGAGCATCTTTACTGTTTAACTCTTGTGGCTTTGTATTCACCATTTTCTTTAGCCACCTGGACACCCTAGGAGTCTAGCACACAAACCCCTCCTGATTATACACCCTACTCAGTCTCCTGTCTTTTACGTGCCCTTGGACAGAGCCTTCAAGGGCCACCAGACCACAATGAGCATCCTTCCACTCATGACCTCCAGAACTTTGTTCATCCCATGCACAGGGCATGCACAGCTCATCAGACTCCACTTCTACTCCCTGGAAACCCCATGAAGACAGGAGTAACAGCGGTCATGCGGCACTCAGACCGCCTTAGAACACCCAAAACACCCGATGCTACAGTGGGCCCTGTGTAAGCACTCGTACAATGAATGGAGGTGAAACAGCAGAATTTTTGACACAGCCTGACTTAGTCCTGCTGGTGGCACACACTACCCCCAGACACCTCTCTTAGTTTATAAATAGGATATAAGCCACTCCAAGCAGGTTTGCTTCTTACAAAACACACACCTCCAATTAAGAACTTAGAAGATGAGGCAAAGATAGAAGAGAAATCAGGGCTGCAGGGAACTCTGGGGAGTAGTAAGAGTAGCACAAGAAGCCAAATGGAGATGTCACCTAGGAATGTCCAAAAATAATACAAATAGGATCTCCCACAATCCCTCCCTCCCCTCCTAAGCCCAGAGCCCAGCCAAGCCGGCCCCCCAGGTATCTGCTTCAATGGCATACCAACGCTGGGCTCTCTCAGCACACATACATGTCCACACAGATGCCCTCTCACATACACATGTCAAGACACCCTCCAGTTGGCAAACAAGTGACAGTATGTAAATTATCAGAAGCCACAAAGATTTGCTTCGGTGGGGAGCCTGAACAAACAAGGAACCATTTTGCAAGTGGCCACAGATGGCTTAGCTTCTCTGTGCACAATGGACACTAACAAGATTTGCCATAACTAATTCGTTCTTTCACACCACAGCTCAGTTCCCCCACCTCCTGAGCCTGGGGGAAACTCCCCATCAGGGCCATATGCATTTTTTGTTCCTTCCTAACACCAAAGATGTGCAACTTGTTCCTCCACCTTGCGTATGAATGGTTCATTCTTAAAGTGGTTAAGAAAGGTTTGAGAGATGATGGTGGAAGCAAAGGGATGCTGTTTTTTCTCTCTCCCCCCCCCCCCCCCGCCCCTTTCCCTGAAAGCCTTGTTTGGAGAAGAGGAGGAAAAGAAGTATTGAGACCCCTGTAGAACTGGAGAACACAGCAGTACAGAAGAATGAGTGGGCCGAGGGAAGACAGTGAGGGGAAATAGAAGAGAGTAAAGACAGAAAAAATACTGATGGAAGGAGACTTGACTTGGGGTGGTGAATGCATAATACTATAAGCAGATGATGTATGATAGAATTGTACACCTGAAACCTATATAATTTTATCAGCCAATGTCACATCAATCAATTCAATAAAAAAATTTTAAAAGGAGAGAAGAAAGCAAGAATGGGCACCAAAGCAGAGTGCAAAACCAAACAGACTGGAAACAGAGAGTGAACACACAGGATGAAATCCAAACTGGCTGTATCATGGGCGACAATCCCACAGGAACTCATCCCGGGGATTTTTTTATGGGAAAAGGGCGGATTTGATGGCTCTGCATTCTTTCACTGACCTGGGTGCTTTCGGGATTCCCCCCCGTTTTAGTCCCAGGCATCATTCTTGGCTGAATGCTGTGGCTGAATATGTCGACCTTTCCATAGAATACTTATTTTATACTTACAGGCAGCTATTCAAAAATATATGCATGATTATACTGATGACCGGATACAATCATGTCTATGTATTAATATGTCTTTACATTCACATATGTGTAAAAACCAGACATATGAATCAGTATTTGTATGATTTCCTGAAATATCAGAACCAAACAAGACTTAGAGATCTTCTGCTTCATTGACTTCGTTTTCAGATGGGGCCTCGAGAACCTGGGGCAGGTGGTCAGGGCAGAGGCCCCGTTTCTTGGCTCTATTATGTCACATGCAATATCTGCCTCTGCAGAGGTTGTATATGCACAACACATGTGCACATAACAACGCTCCATCTTCTTAGACAGAACTTCTTCAAGAAACATGACAACACAAGAGCCTGTGCTGGGGTCCTTCTCAGATGCTCCACAGAGTTGACCTGGATCACATCCCCCAACACCCATCCTCCCCTCCAGCTCTCAGCTTCTATCCCCTGCAGGCTGAACCCCCAGGCTGGGCTGTCTTCTGAAAGAGAAGTCCCACAGACCAGCAATCATCTCCCTGCAGTAAACCCAATGAGCAGAAGCAGCCACCCAGCTCCCCACAGTCAGCCCCCAAAGGAGAGGAATCCGCTGCAGGCCTAACACAGGGAGCAAAGGTCAGCTGTCATTTAGGGTTGAAGCCGGAAGAAAAGTCAGGCTCCTAGAAGTCCAGCACCTGCTCCTCCCTGGAGGTGGAGAGGGGCCCAGCTGGTCCAGCCTGAAGGGACCCCACCCTAAGCACACCTGTCCAGCGAGCTGCTCCTCAAAGGGATCAGCAGCAGTTTCCATTCTCGCTGAAAGCCACCAGGAGCTTTAGTGGAGCAGTAAGCACTTTTAAGAGGGCCCAGGAATACAGGCCAAGCTTCTCCAGGACTTCCTGTCTCACCAGTTGCTCCATCACCTGGGCTGATGGAGCCTTTTTGAGGGGGCTCCTTTCTCCAGACATCAACATGCTGACTCAGCTATAAGCATAGGTGATTTCCCTGCCTCCACACCCTTACCCCTCTGCAGACCTTTCTTTCAGATCCGGCCCCTCCCTCTGCCCCTGGGTATGAATGACTGCATTTCTTTCTTGTGGCGCTTAAGAAAATAACTAAGTTGTCCAGCTCTCACATGACCTCACGCTTGCACCTGATTTGCCCCAATACACTCGGCCTTTCCACTTCCATCTCCCCCACAGCTTTCCTGGATTCTGCTCCCTCTGCCAAAATGAGATATGCTTTTTTTCAGGTTTCCAGCCAATCTTGCTGGTCTCTCTTCCCCTTTCTGCGATGAAATCCCAAGATCGTCCCATCGATTAAAGCCACACGTGTCTACCAGAATATACGCCTTCAAATCACATCTCATTCTGTGCTGCTGCAAGGTGCTTCTTGTCTTTATTTTTAAGTTGCTACGGAGTGTCCCTATCACTCAGTCAAGTCAACCAGTCAACTACAAGGTATATTTTTTTTTAGAAGTCTGACATCCTTCTTCCTAGTTGAGGTGCTAAGGAGTTGTTTTTCTATCTCAGTTCCTATATTGACGGAGCTCGCATGTCAGACAGACCACATTAGCCCATGTGGAACACTTAAGGAACAATGCCCAGTTATATCTCCACAATAGCGCCTGGCATGCACGACTGCACAGTTACTGAAAAAAATACCTTTGATTAAATGATTGCATAAATTAATGAATGAGTGTGTGTGTGATGGTGTAGAAGAAAAAGAACACTATAGATGAGACAATTAGCATCCACAGAGGCACCTATATTCCACTTATCTTAGCTCTGTGACTCCCTCTGTTAGGGCCGTGGTCGGCAAACTGTGGCTCACGAGCCACATGCGGCTCTTTGGCCTCTTGAGTGTGGCTCTTCCACAAAATCCCACAGCCTGGGTGAGTCTATTTTGAAGAAGTGGCGTTAGAAGAAGTTTAAAAAAATTCGGCTCTCAAAAGAAATTTCAATCGTTGTACTGTTGATATTTGGCTCTGTTGACTAATGAGTTTGCCAGCACTGTTTAGGGCCTCTTTCTCAGGTTCAACAGGGCCCGTTGTTCTGAAGTAAACATTTCATTTCCCCTTTCCTGCTCCCCCATTTCTGGGACCTGCAGTGTTATTTGAAATCAAGTTCTACAAGGAACCCTGGGGAGCCCACGGTGCACCTGAGTCAGCTGGCAGAGATGAGCATAGGGACAATTCTTCTTGACCCAGGCCACTGTCTGCCCCTGCCCAGCTGCCACCAGCTTATGGACTTAAACGTCCCTCACCTATTCTAATGCATTTAAAGGCTGTCTTCTCTCGCTCTGCAATTGCTCTAGGTGAGACCTGTTTTCACACCTGCTCTGTATTAGAAAAAGGAGACCGGTTAGTAAAATTACCTCATTTCCGAGGAAGGTGCTGAGCAAGGACTCTATCAGGTAGTTTCAGGAGCAAAGTTGAGTACACTGCCCAGGAACATCCTATAATCTACATTTATTGGAACCTACAATATAGTTTAAACATTACAATCAGCTATTGCTGGTTTGGCTCAGTGGACTGAGCATCAGCCTGTGGACTGAAGGGTCCTGGATTTTATTCTGGTCAAGGACATATGCCTGGGTTGAGGGCTCAATCCCTAGTGGAGGGCATGCAAGAGGCAGCCAATCAATGATTCTCTCTCATATTGATGTTTCTATTTCTCTCTCCCTCTCCCTTCCTCTCTGCAATCAATAAAAATATATTATAAAAAAAACAACATTACAATGAATATATACCTATTTTCAGTTATCTAAGAAAATTCTGTCTATTCATCTCTTTCTCTTTCTGTTTGTGTTTATTTTCCATTCTAGGGGAGTCTTCAGGTTCCCCCACGCCCTGGGTCACAGTCCCAGCCCAACAGTGAGAAGAGGGAGAAGGTGGCATGTTTGAAAACAGCTTTACAGCTTTATAGACTTTCACCATTTTATGGAATTCATCATGTGTTCACTTGCTGACCCTCCCTTTCATCACCATCAAGGAGCCAAACACACCTTTCCTGCTCTATCACTTAGGAAGGCCTGAGTGAAGACAGGAGTATGTGCAGGAAGGGCAGAGCTCTCGAGATCTGAGGCCAGCAGGCTGCTCTGCTCTCAAAGTTGAGGATAACTCGAGAGTCTGTCAGAGACCAACTGAACCTGTGGAGAGGATATTTTGTGGAATCTGACAGACAAAGAGGGCAAAGGCACAGCTCCCTCAGAGTTGGAGGGTAAGCATGCTGGAACCACAGCTTCCTGATTCTGAGACCCAAGGCGAGCAACTGGAGGTCTCTGTGCCTCATTTTACACATCTGTAAAATGGGGATAATAGCCTGGCTGGAGCGGCTCGGCTGAACATCATCCTGTGCACCAAAAAGTCCCCATTTGGATCCCAATCAGGGCACATACCTAGGTTCCAGTTTGATCCCCCAGTTGGAGTGCATACAGAAGGCAACTGATCAATGTTTCTCTCTCACATCAATGTTCCTCCCCCCCCCTCCCCTCTCTCTCTCTCCCCTCTCTAAGCATGTCCTCAGGTGAGGATTGTTTTTTACAGGTGGGGATGATAACATCTCCTCTTCGTCTGAGGGCAGGATATAGCAGACAATATGCGTCCAGTGCTTGGCAAGGCTCTCAGCTGTTCTAAGTACCAAACTGATGGTCGTCCTTCTGCTCAGGAAAGCAGCCTGACAGCCGTTGCCCTCCTCTGCGATGTCCCTTTTCCATAAGAGAATGGCTCTCCCTTGTTTCTGATACGCGAGTCATGTTCTTCAGCAGAAATCAGAAAACGTAGGAGGCTGGGCAGTCAGACTCTTCCAACAAAGCTTAAAGGACAGCAAGGCCCGAGTGGAAGCAAACCATTGGCTCTGCGTGACTTACAGAATAAGGCGGGAGCAGGAAGGAGGACTTTTGTTAGAGATGGTTTGCATTTTTTTCTGTTTTGTTTTTGTTTTGTTTCTCTTCTCCCCCCGGGCCGAGGATTAACATGTAGGTTCTTAAACAAGAGGGTCCCCCTTCTGCAGCTGACAGTGGCAGCTGCGGCCCCCAACTCCCCTGCAGAATGGCAAGGAATCGAATCAAAAAGAAAAGCAAGTGGACAACCTTTCCTCAGGGAGCACGAAACACAATACCAGCCTTTCGCCAAACCCCGCAGACCCCAGCTCTGATTGGAGGCTGCCTCGGAACAAAGGGAAATTGGTATTTAAAAAAAAAAAATCTTCTGAAAGCCAACTCAGCAGATGGTTTTTTTCCTGGGCTCCAGGAGAAGCAGGGGGCGCGGTGGGGGCAGGGGAAGGACGCCGGGCTAACACACTGCCACCACCGGGACGCAGACGGCTGAGAAGTGACAAAGATGGGCACAGAGGGCTGACCTCTCACCCCAGAACTTCACAAAGGGCAATCGCACCATGTGGCGGGTGTCTGGACCAGGCTGAGGACCGCTCCGACCGCAGCTGCTGTTCATCACAGCCAAGTCTGGGGGCTTTATTCAAAGCAGGTGATGGCAGAGGCCAGAGAAGGAGGGGATGGTGGAGAAGCGAGGAGAAAGTTGAACCAGAGACTACGGGTCCTCAGGAACGGACTGCAGGGGGTTCTATAACAGAACAGCCCCTTGTATTTCCATTGCTCTCCTATCATCTCAGAAGCACTTTACAACCGTTCGCCCCTGACATCTTCAGAGTAACATGGAAGAGAGAGAGATAGTACTAACCCCTTGTTAAATATGAGAAAGCAGCCATTCATTTGCTCAATGGAGAACAGGTCAGACCCAGAGCCAGCCTTCCTTCAAGTCTCAGACCAGGCAGTGCTCCTGGGGCCCGGTTTTGGGGGGCCCTTTGCTGAATTCCACCTTTTCCGTCTGATTAAGTCACAGTGAGCCTATTATCCTGCTGCCCAGGCCAGCCGGCCATCCCTCCTCGCCACACCTCACTGCCACTGTGGCCTGCTGAGTGCTGGAGAGCACTGTGGGCAGTCCAAGAAAGGAGTTCTGGGTCTCAGGGATGAAGCTGCAGGTTCACCCACAGCCTAGGCCAGGGGCATGTGGCCAGGATCCTCCAGTGAGCTGCACAGGGATTGCCTGAGCACCTACAAGACCAGCTAGAGCAGAGCGCACCTGTCAAGGATCTCTTCCTGCTGCAGGAAACCAGGAGACCTGAGGGTGTGATAAGGATTTGAGCCACCTTTCGCCACAATTAGTTGTAACTTTGGGGCAACATCTAAAAACCCTCAATGTCCCTTCCTCAGTCTATAAAACAGGGAGGAGTAGCAGCTAGTTCACTGGACTGCCCTAAGAACAAGCCAGAAAGAGGCAGCAGCTGGGCACATGTGAATGTTCTGTAAAGGTGCCGGGCAGATGTGAGGGTTGCTACCAATTCTCCACGCTCTGCACTGGCTAGAATGGTTGAAGTTTATTTACTGCCCTGGGTTTTCCCTACATGCCCTCAGATCAAGTCCTCCTCATAAGATCTGTCTAGACCCCCCACAGCACTTATGCTGAACACACCGTACGACTGTCGATTCTTGCAGAATGTAGACCCGCCAGCGCTGCTGCTGTCTATCTGCATGGGAGCCAAGCGGGCTGCAGGATGAAAGGTGTCTGATGTTTCTAAGGAACCAATGTGAAATGCGCAGGGATGATGGGCAGAAGCTGTTTTGATAGAGGGTCTTCCATAGAACCATCTGCATCGGCACGGATCTAATGAGGGCTTATTTAACAGGCTGGGGAAATAACGGTAAGTGGATCTTACATTAAAAGACATAACTCCTGTCCTCAGAGAGCTTCCACCATAACTGAGAAGAGCAAAGTTGATTTACCTTTGACCACCACTTTTAGCAGCCTTTCAGGTAGACCCAAGAGGCCAATATGTGAATGAGGTTCCCAGAAGGTGCCGATCTAGGGAGGGCCCCAAAAAGAGAAAGCACAGAAGAGGAGCTTCGAGATCCAAAGCTGTCTTATTTCTGGGCCTCCTGTGTCAGCTGCAGACCCAAACCAGACCCTCGGACCAAAGTGTGCACAGATGGTAATGAGGACAACACAGACACCTGCATCTTGCTCCAAAGAATCCAATGTATGCAGGATGTGGTGATCTGGACCAGCAAAAGGAGCATGAGGCAGTATTAAATTGGCCTGTTTTCTTGACCTCGAGTTCAGTATACACCAACGAGGAAGTTGCCAGAGAACTGGGATAGCCTGGGATCATGTTAATGAGTTTACTCTGCTTAGAGCAGAGGAGGTGACAATCTACTGATGCTCTGCAGGGCCAGAACACCTCCTGGTACTATACTCTGCTCTGAGAGCCCTTCCCACCTATGTCTTTAGGAGGACACTCACAAACAAGTACTCTTAGCACAGGAAGCAGGGTGTTTTGGCATTAGGAAACCATGGAGTCTAAGGAATGGTTTCAGGAACTGGAAATATTTAGGTTTTCGAAGGCTTTTAGTACAACAGAAGAAGGAGTTTTACTAAAACCAGGGCTTCCTCGAAAGATGGCCAGTCCCCTCCAAGAGAGCCACGGAGCAGCATCTGAATAACTGTCCACGAAGGTTGGGCGGGGAGGGTTGGGAGGGTGGGGGGGGTGAGAATGTGTCTTTTGTTTGTATAAAAGGGATGTTGACATGGAAATATTCAGAGGCTCTCCTGACCTGCAGGGAAGTCCAGGATTCTGGACCCACAACTTCTGTGGTCCGCCTCCCCTGACTTCTGACCCAGTGCCAGATCCTAGCCTGTGTCCCCAGTGGATTTAATTCTAGGTCTCAGACCCTTTCTGTACCCAAAATCTCATTTTGTCCTCCTTGATGACCCCGTAGCGCCCAAAGCCCAGCAGGACACCGACCTGCCACTTATTCAGTAGCAGCAACCCAATAGGACATTCAAGAAGCTGATGGTTCAGGGAAGAGCCACACCCCCAAAAAGTCAGGTTCCACCTTCTTGCGCCTCCAAAAGAACAAGGCCGGAGAAATCATGGGGATTCCCCTTACACACTATTAAACAGATGCCCTTTAACTACATCCATGATTCCTCATGAGAAGCAACTCCTGTAGCTGGTTCTCCAGCTAAAATGGCTCAGCTCCTGAGCTGGGTTCTCTCTGACAGCACTCAGCCAATGAACTAACTGGCTGGACATAAAAGGCCGCCCACACTCCTGGGCAAATTCACGTTTGCAAATGATTACTTCTTGTGGGCAAGGCCTGGTAAGCTACCCCTCCCCCACCTCTGAATCCCTGGGCCTCGGAACTGGCTAGAAACCTGTGGGAGGCACAGAAGAAGATCTGGGGGGGCGGGGGGGGGGGTGGGAACACAATAAACAAGGTCTAGCAAATACACTGAAACTACCTACATTTGATACTAATGATGATTATCGCATGGCCTCACGGGCCAGGCACCAAGGTGGGAACCGCCTGGACTTTTCTGAGTAAAGAAAGGCCTCCATTGTTCCCCTGCTGAGGTCACAGGCCGATGGGGAGCTGAGGGAAGTGGGCTGGGGAAGGAGAGGCAGGCAGGGGAAATGAAGCCAACCTGGGATGTCAAAGAGACACACACCCAGGTGTACGGAGAGGCCCTTGGCCTTCGTGGGCAGGTCCACTGTGACTGTGGAAAGTGGAGCGCCTGGAAGTGATGACGGTCAAACCTGTCCTTCACACAGCGCTCCAGGAGAGCATGTTCCCACACAGGCAGACAGTGGCCTCTGTGTACAAGGAGGGCTCACAGCTCTACCACCAGTCCGTCATTCAGACTCCTGAATGCACTGGGTACCTCTGCAAGTCCAAGTGGGTGTTGCATGCTCCCCCTGTCTGTAGGCTTCCAGGACCTGGCTCTCCTGAACGCCAGCCCTCTGGCAGGCCCTCCTTCTGGCCACTGGTTCTTCCTCGGTGGTGGATACCGAGAGCCTTTACACTGCTTTCCAAATCAAGTTCCACCCAAGGACCATCCAAGATTAAACCCTTTCCCCAAAGCTGCTGGGTGTGTGCAAATTATAACATGAATGTTTAGCTCACTGCGGATAAACGATGACTCCTACAACATAAATCTTCCATGCTGTGCTGTTCTTTTCCTCTCCGTGATCAAACAGGAGCCTGAGCCAGAGCCTGGGTCCAGGCTCCAGGACTGCCCTCCACATCCCTGTGCTCGCTGCCTAGCCACAAAAAGCCACCAGCATCTTCATGAACCAGCGAGGCAGGCAGGGGTCCTGGGAGATCCTGCCCCACAGCACATTGAAGGTGAGATGTTTTTAATTTAAAGTTCTAGGAATGAGAAGAATCAAAGCACAGGGTACAGAAGGGCAAGAAGGATTGTTTTACTTGCCTTTTATTAAGAAATGAAAAAGGAGATGTAATGGCAGGTCAGCCGGTGATGCTGCTTTGAGCGGGCTCTCTGAGGATGCAGTGTGACGGTGCAGGAGGGGCAGACTCTGCAGAGGCCGGAAACACGGCAGGGTGGAAGGTGCGCCACCTGAACCCCACTTGATGGTTCTTATGGCACTGGTTTCAAACTTTCATTTTGAGTCATGCTTAGAGCTCAGCAGCCACCCTGGTTTGGCAGATGAGTGACCACAGAGATGAAAGACCTTTGAGCCATCTCTAAATAAGTCCCCACAGCAATCCCCACCCCACTCCAGAACAGCCAAACATTAGTGACATACTCTCTCAGTAGATGCTTGTGCAGGCATCAGAGATAAGACACTGGCACTGCCAGCCAGCTAACTCAGTTCAGCACGGCCGGAAGCAAGATTAACGCAGGACTGGCCCAGAGAAACACGCACCTTCATCCCCTGGAGATGGCCAACAGGGAGGTGCTGCTGTGATCCCTGGTTTTCACACCATCAGGAAACCGTTTGGTGAGGTTTAGTGACCTGCTTAGGGTTACAGGAAGCCCAGCAGCCAGGGTAGGTTCTCCACCTCCGAAGAGGGAGAGCCCCGGTCCTGGGATCAAGGGAGCTGAGCTGAGGTCCACATTCAGCAGGTCTATCACATCCCTTAATCCTCACCGAGAATCTGAACACTCTGGGAGTGAATGACTCTCCGATTGGGACTGACACAGTTTTCCTGCCTCGTTCCTCTGCCAGACTGATCTTCAAAAGCATGGAGTTCACCAAACACTGTTCCTTCGCGAAGTCCAAGAAGCTGCTACCAATGGAGTATCAAGCAAAGAAGAGAAGAGCCAGCACATGGTTGCGTACCAGAGTATTCCCAGCACAGGAGGAAATGAAGCATGTGCGGAGGGAAGGGGATGTTCATTCTCAGAACATCCAAATGGAAAGCAAGTTTGGTCAATCTCATGTCTGTTTAAGCTCAACAGTGAAACTTCCTACCCGTGATTCACGACCTTTGACATTGGGTCAAAAAGGAAGCCATCTGATGATGAACAGGGAGTCCAAAGAGAGGTCAAAAATGCTATTGAGAGGAACTAGTTTTCTTAAAGAATAAGACTTAACCCATGCACTTCAAGTTCCCATTTTTTAGAATAGAAATAAGGCTTCAGAGGTCAAATGCTATTTTTGTTGTCATTCCTTTAAAAAAAAAAAAAAAAAAACAGGCGGGGCCTGAGACCCAGGGAAGCAAGGCATTCTTGCTGAAATGGTTCCAACAGAGACAGGGCTGGTGCCCAGGGCTCCTCTCCCCAAGCTGAGTGTTCTGTTCCCCACACCTTCAGGTCAAATGTCACCGGCTGCCCTGTGGAGACAAATACTTTGTGGAAAAAGTCATCCACCATCGTCCACCTGGCTTTAGCTGATAGGTTTCTATCACTAGAGAGAAACCGATCAGAGAGCAAAGGGTCCTGGCACTCTGAGGAATCAAAAGGAATGTGCTGCTTTAAAACACACACACACACACACACACACACACACACACACACACAACACACACACAAAACAAATGAAGAAACAAAAAAAAAAAACCTAGAGAGAAAATAAAAATTAAACAAGAGAGGGAATGTGGCCTCTTAAGAAGAAACGCTGGCAGAGCCTCTTTCCTGGTCAAGTGGAGGATGCCATGGAGGAAGAAGCTCATGTTCCCAGAGTTCAAAACACCACATGTGCACCTCCAGAAGAGGAAAAGGGGGCAGCCCACAGCTAGGCAGTGCCCCAAGGGGTGGCCAGAGGAGATGCAGAGCAAAATGTGGGGAGGGAAGGGCACCTCAAGTATGCCCGATGAATATAAGAAGGGCAGAGACTCTGTGGGGTGCCCAGGGTCATATACTAGAGCAAAGGAGATGATGGGTGCTGCAGCGATGTCAGGAAATCTGAGCTACCCTTCTACCCTGCCTGACCCCACTCCCATGACCCCTCACCTACCTGATATGCCAATCACAGAGGTTCAAGAGAGAAAGGTACCTCTCAGCATCCTATAGGAAAGAGGGCAAACCACCACGCTGACACCTGCATTACCTAAAGGCTCCCCTTCTATGTTTCTCTGCCCTGCATCGCTTCCCTGTTCTACAGACCCCCAGTCCTTCCCTTTCCCTAGTTCAAAGCCCGCTGAGCATTCTCTTAGAGAATTAAAGGCAAACCCATATATTTATTTGACATTCACCACTCTCAGCAACCTGAGGTCAACCCAACTTCCTATCGACTTCACCATAAAAGGCTTTCTTTTCTGCCCATGGTTGGTGTGTTTGACACAAAGAGGGTGCTATTGAAAGACAGAGTAAATGCATGCATCCATCAGACTTCCTAAGAGAGGTTATGACAGCTAAGAACACAATACAAGAGTCTTGTCATAGACATGTGATGACGGTCTAGATGGGGGTGCTAGGAATGAGCCCCAAGCATGTTTCTGAGACCATGGTAGACGCCTGTTGAGCATAAGGTGGAAGTTCTTGCTGCTGAGGAAATAGGTTCTCTGATGATGCTGGGGAAGAGGGAAAATTAAGTCTAAAGAAATAAAAGATATTGTGTTTTGGTCAGAAGCAAGTAAATATTGACAAGTACAATAAAGGAAAAAGGCTAACTCATGAGCTGTCTGAGGACTTTTCTCTCCTTCTCATTCTATTGACCAGGGATAGATGTCCCTGACCCCACTGACAGTCCGCAGGAACAAGGAACGTGGTTAAGCTCTGCCTAGTGGCGTGTCTGGAAAAACCTGTCACTGTTAACAACATTTTCTGTTCATGTGTTGTACCTGAACTGCTTCTAGAGACACCTTCTCATGTTCCCTGTTGTTCTCACTGAGTGAGCTGGAAGGGAACATGAGGAAGCTTAAGTTATTACATCACTTTCCTGAGTGAGTCTAAGAGGCCAAATTGCTGGTGCCATAACAAAGAGCAGATGCATGTTTGGAATCCAATTGCAAAGCAGCACTGGTTCAAAGGACATTCCTGAGGCCCTGAAGCATGTTCTGAGGCTTCTCCTCATCTAATACCTCTTACCAAACTCTACTGTTCCACCCCACGTAAGTCCATTCATCATAAACTCTCTTCCAGCTAGCATTGCAGTTGCCATCCTAATTTTATGCACAAGGAAAGTGAACATTGCCCGATTAGAAAAGTCCATGCATTGTTGAGCCAATGAAGTGGTATTTCCATGGGGCCCACCTTACATCCTACCAGTGGCCATGATGCCTGAACACCCATAATGTCTCTTAAATTTAGAAGACCGGTCCTCGGTTTGAAATTCAGAATATAGCTCTTGAGGATGCCACACATACATCTCTTCACCCCAAAGCAGTAGAGGATGTAGAAAGAGAGTTAAGCTAGCAGAGATACCCTTACAGTGATATGTAAGGGATGCTCTCCTTATACTCCAGAGCATCCTTTTTACAAAAACCAATGAAAAAGAAAATCATTGGGATCCGATAGAAGCTGTCTTTGCCTAAGGCTGTCACACATTGACTTGAACAAAATTAATTGGTCTGCAGAAGAGAAAAAAAAAAAAAAAGAATGAGAGGCCGAATCACTAACAAACAAACAAAAGAAAATCCTGTTACCCTGAAACTCTATGTATTGTCGCTAAGCCAAGGGTCAACAAACATTTTTTTTTTTGGTCTGGTTAGGGCCATACAGTAAATCGTTCCCACTCTGTGGGCCACACAGTCTCTGTCACAACCACCCAACTCTACTGTTCTAGTGCAAAAGCAATCACAGACAAAATGTAAATAAACGGATGTGGCTCTTTTCCAAAAAAAAAAAAAAAGTTTATTTATGCACACTGGAAATTTGAATTCCATAAAATGTTCACATTGCAAAATATTTTTTTTTCTTTTGTTGATATTTCCCCAACCATTCTTTGCTTGTGGGGTGTACACAACAGGCAGGTGGCTGGATTGGCCCATGGACTTCAATTGGCTGACCCCGCTCTAAGTCAGCACAGACAGTCAGGGGACTCCTGAGTAAGTATCTCCACCAGCTCAAGGATCAAGTCAACAGGGCCTCCTTCCTAGCTCCCTGTGAAGGACTGAGTCTCAGGGCCACTCCATGCATCTTTCTTCAGTCAGGGGCTTGCCTCATACAAAAGTTCCAAAAGACTGGATTTTAGAGTTAGCCATTGACCTGTTGCTTAGAAAAAGTCATTCTCATCCTTTTGCCTACCCTAATTTATTGATCACATACTTCCCATTCATACAAATAAGTAGATTCTGCATGTCCATGGCACTGAACGTTTCTATACAAATGGTAGGCTGGTTGTCTACCTCTCCATCTCAACTTTAGCTTCAGTGTATTCCCTGTTTGCAAAACAACAGGAACTTGAAGAGTAACCAAGTTGACATTCTAACCTAACAGGGATCAGAGAAGTTTCTGATCATCTATCAAGTGATTAAGACTCACGAGTAACTTTATTCATTCATTTCTGGAAAGTAACAGCTCTTGGCATCAATAAATGAAAGAAGGATAGAGAAGTACAGCATGAAACAAGCTCCTAACAACTTAAAATTTTTGCAGATATTCCCATTAGAGCATAATGCATGAAATTGCAGCCCCTCCCCCTTCTTTCTGCCATTCCCAATTGATGGGCTTAGAATCACTTACCTGGTGAGTTGTATATTTAAGTGAATGGTTTCATTTCTCTTTCCAAGAAAGCACACACTGAGCACCCAGCTTTCTGGGTGAGAATGACCAGCCTGAGAATGTCAGGAATGAGAAGAGTTCCATTGCACATTTCAACTTTGTAATCATCCCCACGTCACAAATTCCAGAGTTTTGTTCTAGGGATTTCCAATAGGCATAAGGCTATATTTGGAAACAATCTTGTGGTTTTATTTAGGGATGACAATACCTGCATAAAATATCTATTGATTGGGTAGTAATTTTGAATTTGTGCACTCAACACCATCCTCTGCTGCTGAAATCCTGGCCATGATGAGGATGGAGAGGAAAGAGTTACCATAGTTTTCAAGACTGCCCACCCACACAGAAATCCAACAACAACATACAAGGAACTGGCCATCACAATGAGCAGAGGCAAAGATACTCATGTTCAACGCTGAAGAGATTCAACTCCAAAAATAAGCCTCACTTTCTACATGGAGCCTTATGTAGCTGTCCTATTTGCTTGTGAGATTCCTCAGAAGTTTCCACCATGTACATCTAGATAAACACTGATTTTATAACAGGGAAGCAGAAAGCACAGCAAAGGAGCTATGGAGAGGGGAAGGGGAGAACACTACCCCCATGCTATGTAAAATCAAGATAATTTAGAGGATTCCTTCTAAATGTTCTGAATGTTAAAGTAAGATGACCAATTGTCCCAGCTTGCCTAGGACAGCAGGGCATTCTTAGATGCAGGATTTTCCGTTTTCAAACTATGAGCATCTGAGTCACTGGGAGACATTGGTCACCCTAGAAAGTCTCTTCCAGTTCAAGTCTTTAAATGCCAAATGCAATAAATCAGGCAAAAACAACTAGGTGAAGAAGGATGCAAGCCCTACACTAATCAAAGAACATGATTCCTAGTAATTTTATTGAAAATTATGCCTCCAAAGCTAAAAAGAAACTCTCTCTCTCTCTCTCTCTCTCTCTCTCTCTCTCTCTCTCTCTCTCTTTCACACACACACACACACACACACACACACACATCACAAATACTGGCAACAGAAACTCTACAAATTATCTATGGGCTACAAAGGAGAGAGGTTCCTTTATATGTGCCATTTTTAGCTCGTCCATCAAGGCTAGCGCTCAGCTAAATTATAAAATGCAGGGCAAAGAGTTACAAAGACTGATTAGCACCTACAACCTAGAACCCCCAAACTCTATGTCAACAGGAAGACTTGCCACGCTATGCATGAGATCCAAAGACTGTTTGAATCAGAAACTTCTGGACTAGGGCAGTCTGCTGTCAGGGCTGAGTACCACACCCCTCCCAGAAAGAGAGGTCACAGCAAACCCCTGGGATGCAAAATAATACAATGAAACCTGGACCCAGTCTTTCCCGACCAAATGACACCACCAATCACCTAGAGAGCTGCTTTCTACACCCCTTTTTTTTCTTCTAGGAGGAAAATGAAAACCAACCAAGTTCATTCAAGACCCAACCTTAAAAGTCTACGACATATTGGACAAAGATTCAGGTCAGTCGGCTGCTCCTTTTTTCTCTCCAGTTCTAATGCTCACCTCTGGCTTTGGAATAATGATCTCCTGGCCCTCTAAGAGCCTCAAGTTACCACAAAGACAGGGCTTCCTTAGTCAGGTGGAAGGCTTGCCTATGTTAGAAAGATGTATAGCAGTGATTGAAACCAAAAGGTTATAATGGTGCTTAACTGTTCCGAGTGACCAACATTTTTCAACAATCCCCTTCTCTGACTATGAGAACAAAAAGGAAAACAAAAGAAAAACGTCAAAATGTTGTCATAGCTAAGCCTGATCTGACCCAGCCAACTGGCTGCTATACAACAAATGTAACTGCTCCTGAATTCTAATCCTAGCAGCTATTGCTTTTCCGGTGGGTAGAAGATCCTACCTAATAAAGCGGGCATATGCTAATTGACTGTCACGCCTTCAAAGATGGCGGCTCCCACAGCCACAAGATGGCGGCGCCCAGTCCCCTCAGCCCCACCAGGGCGGAAGGTGCGCAGCAAGGTCTCCAGAGTTCCCCAGTCATCTCATCCACCAAGACGCCCAGGGCCCGCCCGAGGTGCAGGCAAGTCTTGGATGGCGGCTGCCCAGCTGCCCAGGGCTGCCCAAGGCTTAGGTAACCAGGGCCCGCCGAGGCTCGCGCTGCCAGCAGTGGCAGCGGCAGAGGTGTGATAAGGGTGTCACCTTCCAATGATTGCCAGGTCAGCTCCCACCCCTGAGGGATCCCAGACTGTGAGAGGGGGTAGGCCAGGCTGAGGGGACCCACCCAGGCTGAGGGGACCCACCCACCCTCCCCCCTCAGTGCATGAATTTTCATGCACCGGGCCTCTAGTAAATAAATAAAAAATAGTAATTGGATACTACACCAAGGCATCAGGGGCATTGCCTCCAGAGGCCCTAAATATCTCACCAAGGAAACTGGCAATTCAGTGACATAGAAGGTCCTGGAGTGGAGTCATTTAGTTCAACATTGTTCCATTATAACATGGTTGAGATGCCACAGGAACCTAACTCTTAACATATATAAATTAGCCTGTGGTAACATTGTTTTCATCACATCACTGTAGTTTCACTTAAAGTTGCAGAACCTATTAATGACATTAAGGACTTAGTGCAAATTAGTAACAAGCAAACAGACTCTAAAAAGTTGAGGATAAAATGGCAAAAACAAACCAACGAAAATCCTACAAAACAGGGCTCCCTACCTTCTTCTTGGAGTGGCTTCTGTCCTCCTCTTTCGTGGCTTTGCTGTTTTTCCCCGCACGAGACACCTTCTGGTCCCCAGACTGCTTGATGGTGATCTTGATCTCAGGGGGGCATATGTAGTTCTCCAGATTCTTTGGGGGTTTCTTCGCCCGCTTTGTGGTCTGAATCTTCAGCTTCAGACTTCCCTCCGTGAAGTTCGCCTCCTTGATGGAAAACTCCTGCTCTTCCAGGCCATCTCCTGCCACCCACTTCTCGCTGTCCGCATTGGAGTTGGAATCCACATCCCGCCCTGAGCCCAGTTCATCCTCCTCCTCCGGCTCCATGCGCTCTCCGGCCCCTGGGATGCCCTTCCCAGCCCCTGGCGTAGACAGCAGAGGTTCTGCACAGCCAGGCGCGGTCGCAGGCTTGGCAGAGGGGACTGGCAGGAAATCCGACTCGCCCCCTCTTTGCCGGGAGCTGCTCAAAATGTCCCTGGACTCCATGACAATCCTACAGTCTTCAGGAGTTCTCAGCAGGGGGAAGGGAAAAGGGGGAGAGGGAAGGTGAACAGAGAGGACACCCAAAATTCCAAGGACAAGTGGTCCAGCTGCTGGGCTCAGAGCCCCAAGGATGGAGACAAGATGAAGTGCTCAGGAGACCAGATCTGCAACTGAGAAGCAGAGAAATAATTAGGCATGGCAGGAAGAAAATGACCTACACAGTAACTTAATCTATGTCCCCGAAACCCGTTCCCACTAATCAATGGCATCAGAAACAAATGATGGACAGAAATCAAATCAGAGTACGCATCCCCGCACTGGACTAAATTGGAGCAAAGGGGCAGACACACTCACACATATCCCTTCATTGAATTGTTATGAGTTTTTATGGCTGCGGACCCAACAGAGATAAAAGAGGCGAGTCCTCCAGTCCCATAACCAGCTAGAAGTTTCTGAAACTGAAACCACAGCTGCCTGAGTCACCATCAAAACCGACCATGACGAAAGGGAAGTCTGAAGTGTTGATGTTCTGGTCTGTGGGAACTGTGTCTGAGCCGCTTCTTACACCACTTCCCTCACATACAGTTTGCAAAGCTGAATGCAACCCCGAAGGGGTCTGGGCAAAGCTCTCTAGCCCCTAGGAGGAAGGACAGTTAGCCAAGGTCTTGGCCATTCTTTCCTTATCACTGTTCATTATGAATTAGTTCAATTATGCAAGTCTTTTCTATTTATTTTTACATTTTTTAATATATGTTTTTTTATTGATTTCAGAGAGGAAGGGAGAGGGAAGGAGATAGAAACATCAATGATGAGAGAGAATCATTGATTGGCTGCCCACTGGGGATCAAGCCTGACCCGGAATCGAACAGTGACCTCCTGGTTCATAGGTCAATGCTCAACCACTGAGCCATACTGGCCAGGCAAGTCTTTTATATTTCTTAAAGCAAATGTAAAGCTTAGGCACAGGCTTAAAAACAAAAAAGAAAAACCAACCCTAAAAAAACATTTCCACTGACACAAAAGACACTTAATCATAAATTATTTAAATAAAAATAGCCCTTAGGGACAGTTTTAAGTCCTGCTCTGGTCCTTGCATAAAGTAGCATTATGTCTACATGACAACAAAAAAAGGGGAGAGAGGGGAGCATTTCACGGGCCTTTGGAAGTGTCAGGAACCACTCCCCTTGCACCCCTGAGATCGTGGATTCTGCCTTTCTCAGAAGGAAAAGAGAAAAATCAGTTCGGCTTTCTCCAGATCATGGAAGCATCAGCTAAACTACCTTTCAACCTTATTCACTCCATGTCCCAGTAGTCCCAGCTTCATACTCTTCATTTTCAAAGCCCCAAAGAAGTCCAAATGCTTATCCTCAAGAGAGAACAGAGAGCCCTGACGGCTGTACCAAATTTCAAGACATCATCTCCTTGCACTCGGGGGAGGTCACCGGAGCTTCCTAAATGGCTGAATCCTCTCTAAGCTCCCAGCAGAAGACATCACGCCTTCGTTTCTACCACTGAGCCGAGCCCACCAATTTAAGGAATCAGTCAGCAAGTGTGCCCACCATAAAATTCCAATAAAGTCTGCAAACTCACATTCAGAGCAGCCCAGAACCGGAACCTGACGACGGGGCTATATGTTCTCCCTGTGGAGTCAGTGCACTTCCAGCTGCTGCCCTGGGAGGAGGCCAGCCAGCAAGGCAGCCAGTGCTCCAACTGGGACCTGTTCCCCAGGGACGCCCACAAACACACTCAGCTCCTGGCAGCTGCTCAGCCCTGCAGAAAGATGCATATACACCTGCTTCCACTTCGGGGAAAGCCAATGAACCCAGCACTTCTGGAAGAGAAGACGCTACCTAGTGGGAACATGAGCATCCATGCTGAAGCTGTCAATCACACACTGAACAGCCACCTGTGCCCCATGCTACAAAAGGGACAAAGTCCCCACTTAGGAGCAGGGGAAGGCAGTCAGACATTATGACATTTAATGTTTTGGAGTTGTTGTTTTTTTGTTTGTTTGTTTGTTTGTTTGTTTACTTATAAGATTCTTTGTCTCATCTAGATGGACCTGCCCACCTGCCCAAAACCTTGTGTAATATTTTTAGTCATACTGAAGTCAACCTTCATTGAAACCCCTCTTCCTAGTGTCAGGTACCACACTAGCTGCTGGAGACATCAAGATGCCCTAGAACAAGTATGTCAAACTCAAAGGCTAACACGGGCCAAATAAATGAGACATGCAACCCGTGGACCACAAGCTTGACATGCTTGCCCTAGAACACATGTCCCAGTAGGTCTTTTTCAGCTTGTATCAAAGGCCACACAAATTGCTAGCCATGTTTGCTTATGACTGTAGTCTTTCAGTGGTTCACTCTCTCCAGCAAGTATCTGCAAAGTTACATTTTAATTCCCTGGTACCTACCTATGAAGCTACCCTGGGGTAAGGGCCAAAGGTGAGGCATATTCCTCATAAGACATTCCTACCCTAAACCTATTTGGACCTGTGAACCACAGATAAGACAATGTATATTGCAGGTTCAGTGATGAGAGAAAAGAAGGTGGATTCTAAACTTCAGAGAAATGATTAGCTATATAAAGTGAAATAAAGCATCTTCCATTAAAAATGACTCAGTTTAGAGTTTCTTATATTTAATTGTATAAATGATTAATTAATTGATATAGAAGACAAAGTTCCAAAAGTTACAACTCAAGCAGTAAGAAAGACACACACACAAAAAAATCAACCTTTTTCAGTTCTCCACAGTAAAAATTCTAAGACACAATTAAAATACAATCCCTTTCCTCAAAGAACTTATACTTTAAAGAGTTGCTTGAAAAATAAAAAATTAAAAAACAGATTCATATATGCCCTATAATAAAGGATAGAAACAAAGGGAAGAGAAAGTGGTTCCCACTTGGGCAAGGTGTAGACACTTTGGAAACTACCCCAAAGGGCTTCAAGAAGAGCATAGGATATGGCTTTGACCTTGAGGTGCTTCAATAGTAGAGTGGGAAGAAGGAAGAGCATGAGGTGAGGCGAACCCTGAGGTTCGAGGGAGAGAAAAGTGAGGTTTGGCAGTCAGGTGTGGTACAAAATAGGGGCTGGAGATAAAAGGTTACAGCCAGATCCTAGGCATCCTTGAGTGCTACACTAATTAGATGGATTTTATCATACAGGTAATGGGGAAAGCCATATAAGAGATGGCAATAGCGAAGGGATGCTATTAAGGCTATGCTTCAAGAAGATATTTCTGACATGTGATGTGAGGGCTGGGTTAACAGAACCTGATATTAGAGGGAGGGGAACCATAAGGAGGCTCCGCTGAAATCCCATTCTTATTGTGTGAGGACTTGAACCAAAGCAGTGTGAGTATGCTAGAAAAATACTAGAGATGAGCCAGCAATCAGTCTCAAATAATCCTAATCTTCAGGAACACATCAATTTCACACCTTAAGAATGTAATCTTAGGGGCTCACTGGCCACCAACTTGCATTCCCTACTCAAGTCATACCAGTCTCCACAGTAGCACTGTATACATGGAATTATTTCTACCTTGGTATTTTTTATAGAATCTTTCTTTATATACCTTTCCATCAATCCATGCAATGCCTCTCATACAAATGGTACCCTCCAAATGTCTGCAGCATGAAGGAATGACTGAACAGATGGACAAACAGATCCCAGTCCTTCCCATATTTTGAGGTCATGCCCAAGTCTTCACTTCCTCATGACCGTATTTCATAAGGTCTGACCACAGCATTCACTGCCTGGCCTGACTTACTGTGCACCCAGCTGCATAGCTGCCCACTAAACACTAGTCTTGCCTTGCCTTCTCATTGTTTTGAGTACACAAATCTTATTTCCCTTCCTGGACTGCATTTCATTGCAGGCTGAGACTGACCCAGTGCAGGACCGACCGTACACTTGGAGGACTTCAAGAAGTTCTTTCTCGATGAAAATCAATCAACCCCGTGACAATTCTTCAAAGTCCTGTGGTTCAAACTACTGTAATGGCAGCTTCCCCCACCCAGGTGGCCCCTGCAAAATTCACTATCTATGCCGAGGATTATAATCCAGTCCCTCATATCCACACGCACCCCTCACTTGGAAAACTAAAAAAGAAGCTTTCAAAAGCAAAGAGCAGAGAAACCTAACCTGTCTGTTTACTTCACCAGCACACAAAGCTGTCATTCTCCTTTTGCCTCTTCCCAGCACGTACCTGCCACCCCAAAGTCACAGTTGTATTTATTGGTGAGTCTGGGAGACAACTGCGCGTGGTCTTGGGTGCGCCCCTGCCAAGGTGGTGTGTGCACAGCGCTCAATGACTCACACTCACGGGAAGGGGAAGCTGAAGCAAGGTGAAAACGTTTTGCTTTGTCACATTCCAGCAGTCAGCAACTCCTCCAGAGGGGGCGGGTGCACAATGGACACTCTGTACTTGGCTCAGGCCTCCGGTCCTACCCAAGTTAACCCTACCATGGCTGCCTGCAGGACCTGGCATGACAGGGCATAGAACAATGAAAACTGCTTAGAAAAAAACTGCCTAGGAGGTCCCAGGGGAACAGAGGGGCTAGAAGAAGAAGGTGGTGATGTACTTGGGAAGAACACTGGGAGAGGAGTCCAGAAACTTGGCCTCTACTCCTGGTTCTCCCATTCATAGCCACTTGGAGTCCCATCCTCCATACTTATCTCAGCAACGAATGGAGTGAGACCAAGGTCTCTTCCATACTCAAAACTTTATAATTTTGCCTACAGACCTATACACAATCCAAATTGGATAGTGTAACCTACATAATTATTTTTCTGAGGGGCAGGGGAACCATAACCCAAATGACTCCCTAAAAATACACCCTCTCCCCACTTCAAATCTGAAGGATGGAATAATTTACCTAGTCTACAAACTCATTTTCCACCTGCAGCCTTGGGAACTCTTAACTAATTCCAGAGTTTTAAGGAAATGCAAATTCTTGAGCCCTGCATGCCTGTGTAATCAGGGTTCCAGGATGGGGCCCAGCTATGGCTTTTACCAAACCCTCCTGGTGGTGATCATGCTTAGGCTTTACCTAGTCTGCGCACCAATGCCATCAACTGCCTTGACCATAGAGCACGATTATTCCATCGTTAGAGGTATTTTCCTCTTATAGTTTTAGTCTCTTAAGAATAGGCCTCAGTTCCATTGTATTCACCCATGCAATTCCAGTGAACACTCAAGAAATGTTGGCTGACCGAATTAATAAATGAATAAACCAACCCAATCTGGGCTTCCTAGCACCATCTCTCTTTTCCATCCGCTTCTGTCCCAGGTTGCACATAGGCTATCCTCACTCTGACTGCTGCTTTTCATGATGGAACTGACAGAGGTAACAGGAGTCAAAAGATTGGGATTCTGGACCTACGTCAGGCACTTAGGAGCTCTCAGCCTCAGTGTCTCATCAAGAAAATGGAAAAGAACATCTTCATGATATTCTTCATTAGATTAAGGTTTTTTGCCTCCTTTTTTAATGGAACTATATGCTCCTTATAAAAAAGAAATTTTAAATAACACATGTACCTCATCAGGTCTTAAAGGCAAAGAGTCATAAACATAGAAAGGCCCATGGCCACAGTCTTGACCTTTCCCAAACACCTCGAGTTCTTCATCCAGAGCCCTACCTCAGCTCCATATCCTGCAGATCCCCATGCGGTCAGGCGCTTCTTTCATCTTTACATGTAGAAGATACTAGCTGACCAGATAATCCTCAGGTCAGAACCTTTCCTCTCAAAACTCTGAAGAATGTCTTCTAGTATCTCAAGTAACAGAAGAGAAAAGGGAGGCTAGCCTGCTTTCCTTTGTAGGCAACCTGTTTTAACTTTATCCTTGAAGATATTTTTCATTATAATAGAATTTTATTAATGGCAAAGTAAGTGTAATGTGGATCTTGCTCCTTTTATTTTTGCTGAAACACAAGCTTTTTGGATGTGTAGATGCAGGTTTTCTAGTTTAGGAATGTTCCCTTCAGTTTATTATTTTCATTATTCAATGGACCTCACTTCTTTCTAAATTTGTCCTATGCTCTTAGTTTAGAACCCTTAACACTGTTATCCATTTCTCTCATTCTCTCTTTCACTGTGTTTATTTATTTATTTTTCATTGTGGATGAGTTACCCTAATCTAGCCTCCATAATATCAATTTAATTCTATTTCACACCTCCTTTTGCCTTTATTGACTACTAGAGGCCTAGTACACAAAATTTGTACATAGGAGGTGTCCCTCAGCCCAGCCTGTACCCTCTCCAATATGGGACCCCTCAAGGGATGTCTGACTGCCTGTTTAGGCCCAATCCCACTGGGCACTCGGACATCTCTCTCACAATCCAGGACTGCCGGCTCCCAATTTCTTGCCTGCCTGCCTGCCTGATTACCCCTAACTGCTTCTGCCTGACAGCATAATCACCCCCTAACCACTCCCCTGCCAGCCTGACCAATGCCTAACTGCTCCCCTGCTGGCCTGATTGCCCTTAACTGCCCTCCCCTGCAGACCTTGTCCCTCCCAAACTGCCCTCCCCTGCAAGTCTGGTTGCCCCCAACTGCCCTTCTCCACCATTCTGGTCCCCCCCCCCCCCCGCAACTGCCTTCCTCCTGCTGGCCCAGTCACCCCTAACTGCCCTCCCCTGCCAGCTTGGTTGCCCCTAACTGCTCTCCCCTGCTGGCCTGGTCACTCCCAACTGCCCTCCCCTACAGGCCTGCCCCTCCAACTACCCTCTCCTGCAGGCCTGATTGCCCCAACCTCCCCCCACCCCCGGAAGGCCTGGTCCTTCCTCCCCAACTGCCCTCCTCTGCTGGCCCTGTCACCTCTAACTTCCCTCCCCTGCTAGCCATCTTGTGGCAGCCATCTTGTGTCCACATGAGGTGGCCATCTTGTGTGCTGGAGTGATGGTCAATTTGCATATTGTCTCTTTATTATAGAGGATGGATTTTTAATTCTCCTGTTGCCCACTTTTGTATCCCTGTAATCTTTCTTTACCTTTCATCCTCTTTTCAGCTGATTTTGATAACTTTCCACCTCAGAACACTCTTTCTTCATTACTTTATGCTTTTATTATACCAGTGTCATGCTTCTTACTATTGTGGATGTCTGGTAGCTTCCAAAAATTCTTATTTTGCTCTGCAGTAAATAATTATCCTGATACCGTTTCTCTTACCATATTTTGAGTGTTGCCCCTCCCCCTCGGGTCTCAAGTTGGATTCTTTATTTTTTACTCATGCTTTAATAAAGAGAGAGTCATGCAGGGTAGTCTTGGTCCACAGAAAAAGCACAAGTCTGCTTTTGATTCTTCCTTCCATCTTGAAGCCAGTCAAGTCCTCCTCTCAGAGTTGTTACTATTATTAGTCTTCTGATCACCTCAGTTCCTACTGAACAGTGACAGTGGTATGTGGAAGCAAGACCCAGGAGTTCCTGAGAGCCTAATATGTGAGACTCTTCCCAACTTCACATCAGAGGTGTGGAGATGGTAGCTTGAAAAATGTCCATGGTAAGAATGTTTACACCACAGAAATCACCAAACTTAAACCAGGGCTTTAAAAAAATCTAGAGAATAGGGTGTTGAGCATATGGACAGTAGACATCCATCTACTATTGTTCTGCGAGACTAAGAGGGGATCCTTCTACCATATTCTTTAAACTCTGAAAGGCTGAAATCCACAAAGACTCTTTATGTCTGTGTCTCAGAGCTTTATTCCAGGAAACTTTTCTGCTCAGAAGTTAATGTCTCTCTTCTCCTCACAAATACATGTCCTCTAATCTTGCCCATTTATTTTCTGAGAGCTGTAGACTTTGAGAATACATATAATGATGTTAGGGAAAAGACCATCTTCATTTGTTTTATTAATGTTGCCCATGTAGTAGACCTGATGACTATCTATTTTTCTGGCTGACACAAATTGTGAGTTTCAGCTCCTAAGGGGCAAAGGGTACAAAAGGATGGAGTTTGAGCCTACCTGACTACAGATAGGGAAGCAATTGTATTTCCAACCTAAGCTTATCACCCTATAAGTAGAAGAATCCCACCTCAGATTCTGGCAATAGATTGTCTGACTTTGGCTTTGAGAGTGATTGAGCATGCACCCTTTGGCATGTCTTCTAAGGTATTTCAGTGGGGAGTCAGAAGTGGCTTCCCCACTTGGAGTACTTTGCCTGTATCTGGAATCCTCTTCCTGTTCCCTTGAGTTAATGCCTCTTCATTGCTCATGCCCAGGTCAAACTTCACTTCCCTGGGCTTCATAACTCAGATCAGGACTCTTTGCTTTGTGCCTTTATTGTGTAGGATTTTCTTTCCTAGCACTTACTATATTTTATAATGAATGCATGTGCCACTCTTAGTTTCAACTCTGCCTATCACATTAGAAGGTAAGTGCTAAGGGTAGAAGCTGGGTCTGTTTGGCTCATCTCAAAACACCCAGAGTCTGGCCCAGCTCCTGCCCTATGGAGCAACACTCCGAATTATTCGCTGAGTGAATGTTGAATGAGAGGCTGTCTCAAAGGCCAGCCAGGTGCCATTTGACTCAGGTTCCCACGACTCTGAATGATGGGCCTCTGAAACCCTTCCTGCTGCAGAAACACCCGGAGGAAATGCTCCATAAACACTGATAAATTGATCAAGTGACCCAACTCTTCCTTAGCTCTCAATCAGCAAGGGCAAAAGCAGCTCTGCAGCACAGTTCTCTGACCCTGCAAACACACCAGTGGCCTACAGCAAAGAATGAAGCTCAGACTCCTGGCTTTTTTCATACGCCACACCTGCGTGGTACCTTCCTGATCACAGTTCACCTCCTCCAGGCTGTGATTCCTGATGATTGCACTCCCCACATTCCCTAGCAGCTTCTCCTGAGCTGGGCTCCCCGAAGTCCCACCGATTTGCAGCACTTCATCAACTCCTCTACTTCTTCTGGCTGGTCTGGCCTTTCTCCTTTCTCCACTTGGTTACCACCATGTCATCCTTCAAGACCTGGGTCAAGTTTCACTTCCTTCATGAGGACTGGCTGGACCTTCTTTTTCTATGCCTTTCCCCTTGTGTGTGCACATGTGCATACGTGCACTCGGCCAGGCTCATGTGCACAAATACACGCACACACACCCACACTCACACTCATACTCACAGATAGTCCCAATCAAGCTTGCCTGGGCATTCTGCTATGAAAGCATTTGGCAAACTGTATCGCAATATTCAATTTACTTCTTTATCTCTTCCACCAGACCAGGACTTCCATGAAGGAAGGGGCTGGGTTTTACAAAAGCATCTACCACAGTTAAGAGCACAATGAACCCAACAGCAAGTGTCCAAGCCATGAATTTCCCTGAAAAGAATGGAAAAAGCACCAATTTGATATCATAGGTTTGGATGACTTTGCCTTTCTTTTTTATTTGGTAATTGTGTTCTTGGAAAATATATTTAAAACTGTTCTATTTCATTTGGAAATTGGGTAATAATCCTACCTCAAGACTGTTTTGAAAAGTATTTGAAGATTAAATAAGATATTTATGAAAGAACCTATTGAGAATCACCTTACTGCATCTTCAAAATGTGGGGGAACTTTGATTTACTATCATAGTCTGTATCACCCACGATAGCATTTGGCTCTGCTGATTTCCCTTCGCAGGTCCCAAGTAAAGCCTGAGGGATGGGACCAGAAACCAACCTTCTAAATTTCCCTTTACAGTAGGAAGTGCATACAATAGATTAATATAAACCTGATAACTTCAGTATTTTGATGTTGCTGGATTATTGCTTTCTCCTTATTCCCAGTTTGTTTCATAGAGGAAATAAGACTGAGTTCAATCATGGATTTCAGACTCAATTCCCTGCCTTGACTTTTGGAGCTGGGTGACCTTGGGCAGGTTCCTTTTGCTCCCTGGGTCTCACCATCTTCATGTGTAGAATGTGGGGTATGATGCAATGGATTCTGGGGCTTCCTCTAGCTCTGTCAGTCTCTGATGCTAAGCTTCACCTCCTCAAGAGAGTCCCCTCAAGGAGAGGGTCAGTACCTTCCACCTCTTTATAGCTTTTACTGGCTCTGCAGCTCTTCCTGGCTGAGTGTCACACAAAACCAAGAATCAGACCCTATGCTTCGGATCTCCACAATAGGGAGCAAAACAGAATCAAGCTTTGAAGTCAGAGGTTAAGCACAGTATCTATTCACCAACAGTTCCAGCAATAGCTACAAAAACAATGTCTCCTAGGGAACCAATAACACAACAGAACAGCCTTGGACTTGGGCACTTGGGGAATCATCTCTGAAGACCAGGCTGGGCCAATCCTCAAGTCCACAAGTCTGAGCTCTTGCTTTGGCAAACTACCTGTGGCCGCCATTTCTCCGTGCAGTTCATGGAGGTACTCAGCTGCACTGTGAGGGGGGTTAGACACAACCAATGGCCTTTAAAGACATCATCCGTGTCATCGGGACAGCAACCCTGTGATGCGGAAGACTGTGTTCATTCCACAGATATGAAAATGATGGTGCAGTTTGCTCACGGGCACACACAACCTATGCGAGATCTGCAATCAAATCCAAGTCTATAAACCCCAAAGCCTGTACTTTCACTGGCATCTGATGTCTCTGAAACACAGTGATGCCAGCTTTCAACCCAACACTCTCAACTGTGTCTGCAGAAGGGAGCTCCAAAACCAGTTTGCCACTGACTTGCCACATTACTAAACCCTCTCGGCAACAGTTTTCTTCTCTGCCCTCTTAATGTTTTCCCAGAATATTATAAGGAAAAAGCAAATAACATATACAAAATGGCACCTAAATAGGTATAATATCTCACAGTAGACCTGTAAGAAGGAACTGTGATCAGAGTGTGTCCTGCACAAGCAGAATGGAGAGATCCACAAGGTAAAGAAATGGTTCTAAATTTAACAGGAATCTGGTATACAATGGCTTTAAGTTTATTATTTGATCTAACCGTATGATGGACCAACCTTACAGATGAGAAAAAATTAAGGTGAGAAATTTATAGAAATGGTGAGGTAGTTCTGTCTGACTGCAAATGTCACTTGCTTTTCTTTGAACCTGCAATGGCATCCATCTTTAAATCCCAAAATTAGCAGCCATTTAAGTTCCAGTCTTCCACCGTGCCTTTAGTCCAGTGGGAATGAAAATGACAGGCTTCCCTGAAGGCAGTGACTAAACTGAATAATTAAACCGATAATAAATTCTAAAATCTTTCTTTCTAGGCCTTCTCATTTTTGACTCCATGCTCTGTTCAGTCTGAATTCAAATTCCTCGATTTCTCAACCATCTGATTCAGCAATTGCTTTGCTTGTTGTCAATTGAACATAAAGATTAACCTGACAGGTTTGTGCTTCCTCCACAGAAGAGATGTTATGCATCCCAGAGAGCTAAACATATATAGTATCTCCGTCTCCATCTCCTTATATTTCTTATTCAGCATCTGAACTGCCATTGCAATATTTCGTTTACTGAAACGTGTGCATGTCTTTCTCCAATTATACACTAAGCTCCCGAAGAGCAGTATCACTCACTCTGAATGTTTACATGTATTTTTGGGTTTTGATCTGAAGAGAACTCTTTTGAACCTAGACTGAAGAGCTGGTGGCCGATAAGAGCAGGGCTGGGCAAGACAGATGTTAGGGTTCTCTCATGTGTGGTAGAGATGGACATTTTCTGACTAGGGCACCCTTGTGCTCTGCACACTCTGAAAACATCAGCCATGGCTCCTGTCTCAGGTCAGGGAAGATGTAGCCTTGGTCTGTTCCCCACAGGACCCCATCCCATCAGTTTTGCAGCCTGACGTTTCACAAAGCCCTGGTCTCTGGGAAGTGGTTTCCTTTCTGCCTCTACCTTCTCAACATGAACATCTCCCCTGCTGTCTCATCACAGTTCCATTATTCAAGACTTCAGCCCAAGCCCGCCTCCCCCTCGAAGCTTTTCTAATCTGTCCAGCCACAGAAGATGCTGGCCTTCCCTCTGCTCTCACTGGAGTTGTTACTGCACCCCAGATGACTGATGCTGCTGTCCCACCATTGGTTTTCCTGGGTTCTTACAGTGTCTTCCTCTAGATTAAAAGCAGAAATGAGGTAGCCTCCATCTCTTGGGATCCACACAGCACCCAGCAGGGTCTGGTCATACTCACGCTTAAATGCCAATAAGCAAACATAGTTTGCTGAACCAGAGGGTTGAAGAGTTGATGAGTTTGAACGAGGACTCTGAATAGCTATTTTGGGTCCAATTGGAAGGAGCCTGGGTTTTGTCCTTCACACTGTAGCCAGAAGACCTCAGACCACCAAGTTGCCTGCTATGGGTGGCCAGCCTGTCAAATGTCAGCCAATGGAACCTCCATCCTCGGGCTGCCTTGCTCCTGTCAGCTGCAGTGCATGCTGGTGATCAGCATTCCTTTCCTGGGGTAATTCCAATCCACATGCAAACTTTGTCCCATCCCTGCTCCAGTGTGAAAGCTACTCTGCCACCAAGAATATCCCTGAGTCCCAGTTCCACCATCAAACCACAAATCACATCCTCCTCAAAGCCTTCCCGGACTGCGCCTTGGCCCTGATCACACAAATACACACAAATAGCATACTTCCTCTCAGATCATGCTCACACTCGACTGCAGGCTGCTTTCCATAAGAGTTAAGCATGGCTCTCCAGACACTCTGTCCACTCTCCAGGGGGCAAAAGCCCCCTCTCATACCAGATCTTTCCCACCAACAGTGCCAGGAGCAATGGCTCACATGGGCTGCAAGGCTGAGACTTTAATAAATATTTGAGGATCAAAAAACTGACTGTAATCGAGCTCCAGAGTACAAAATAATGAGCAGAAAGGAGGCCCACAGGGCTTTCACATCAAATCATCCTTTTTAGCCACCATTATTAATCAATACTTATAAAAAAAATCAAAGCTCTCATTGTTCAAATAACAATAGGTCACAGACACAGCCACCAACAACTGCAAGGGGACTTGCCACCCGGCTTTCAGTATTTTGCTACAAGCACAACAACAGTGCCAACACTTCTGATGAGTGTGTCGGGTGGGGCTGCTGCGCTGGACTCATCAAATTCAGCATCGCCCGTCTCTACATCTTCCCAGCTCCAGGTTCAAACCCCAAGCAGATTCTTTCCATGGTAGGGTTGCACATTTTTGGCCGAGGAGAGAAATAATGAAGAAACTGCTTCTCACTCAGGCTCCTGGTGTCACATGCTATTGTTTCCCTACCCCAAGTCCTAGGGTAAAAGCAGCTGCAACATCCCAGTAGCTTGCAGACTTCCATCTTCCCCTGTATCCTACCAGTGTGCTCCGGAGTCAGGGACTCCGGCTGAATGTTCACAGGGCCTCAGGTCAGAACCCCACTTTCCTGATCCCACATCAATCCAAAAACACAGAAGCCTCTCTCTGGCATTGGACAAACTGTGGGGCACTATCTTTGATCTCAAAAGGCATGCAAACTAACTCAGTAATAGTGACTAAACACAGGCCATGGCAGGGCAGGCTCTGCTGTGGGGATGGAGAAGACATCTCAGGAAGCACAGGCATGGCCCCAGTCTTCGTGCCCAATGAAATCTAAAAAACAGTAATAATGATACCTAGCCTCCTAGATCAATGAAGTCACGACGTAACCACAGCAGAGATTCCAGGTGCCTCTTGGGCACCAGAAGCAGTAGCAAAGACCAGAGAGAGAACATAGTTTAGATTTTCCAGAAGCTCCCTTTGCCTCATCTCCCTTGTCTCGACTAAGTCATTTCACTGAAGGGGACCAGTTTACAAGAGATGCAGAGAGTCAATTTTGTCTTTCTTCCACACTATTCACTATGGTGTGTCTTCACACAACTCACCATCCCTCCTCTCCCTACCTGCCCTCCACAGCTGGCTCTCTGGTTCTCACTGGTCCCATCCCCCCTTCTATAACCTACTACACCACCGTAAACACTTAGGCAAGGTGCCAACCCTTTGGATGGTCTACATGGGTGTCAGGCTGCCATCACAGCGGACTGAGGAATTCTGAGCTTGAAGAAAGCTTTAACTTTCCTGGGACACGTCTAGCTGCAGAATTGCGGAATTTCATAGTAAGCCCAACTCCTGTGGCTTGCCTCTCAGGAGCCTTCCCCTGGCACTTCTCTCTGCTTGGGCACCTTTTCCCTCGCAGCCAGCCTCGCAAAGTCGCCCAGGAGCAGAGAAGCACTTGGACTTGAGTAACAGACAAGACTGCATAGTTAAGCGCCAAAATGAGTGTGGTGGACAAGAAATGCAATTGGCGTTTTCAGAGAAAGTCAAGAGCTGTATGTGCTATTGTGGCGATGAGACTCTAGTAGGCACTTAATAAGTATTTGATGATTCAATGAATGAGTGACCGGTAGGATGCACATGTGGTAAAACATCATCAACTCTTAGGCTTTGAGGGAGAAACTGAGAGTGGGCGATTGGCCCTGAAAGACTGCCAGAAGTACAAAAAGCCATTGACGCAAGTGGCTATTACTCACTTTGTCTAAGAGGTCCTCAATGTGCGGCTTCTCGGGGAGCTGAAGCCAAGCATTCACTTTGAATATTCTACCTTCGAATCAGTTCTGTGACTCACACATGCAGGAGTCACTGGTTCATTGGCAGGGGCAGGGCACCCTGGGGCAAACTCGGGTCCCTCTCTACAGGGACCCACAGCCTGGGGAGGTAGGGACGATAAATAGAAGCTCTACTCTCGGTGATGGGCCTGCCTGATTGCCCCTAACTGCTTCTGCACATAGTTTCATTAAATGAATAAACCAACCCAACCTCTTCCACCCACCTCTGCAGCCTGCGGGAGGAGCCGAGAACTGGTCTGCTGTCCTAAGGGGAATCAGGACCCCTTCCAGGAGGAGGTGATGAAGCAGAGCCAGCTGAGGTGTGGAGGAGACCTGTGCACACAGTGCCCCGGGACAGCCAGGAAGCCAGTCTGATGGGAGCAGAAGGCTGCATGTGTTGTGTAAAATGGGGTTCACTCAGGAACAATGCCAGGTGCCTGGGGCAGGCAGCTGGATGGGCTGCACCAGGAATCACAGGAAAGAGAAAGAGGATTAAGCACTAGGGAACAGCCCTTGGCCAGCTTGGCTCGGTTGGTTGGAGAGTCATCCTGTATACCAAAAGGTGGCAGGTTCAATTCCCAGGTCAGGAAGCGAGAGGGAGGCAAAGATCCATGTTTCTCTCTCCCCTCAGTGTTTCTCTCCCCTTTCCTCAAAAAATCAATTTAAAAAAAGGGGGGGGGGGACTGGACGGACACGGGTGCTCCTGTTATAGGTTCCTTTCTTTACAGTGGCTAAAACTTCTATCCAGAATGTCACTGCTCAGCCACTGTAGCCCCCTGATGGGGAGCCTCCCCCTCACACCCTCTCCACTTTGAGCTTAGGAAGAATCCAAAAATTCAACTGAGTCAACTCAAGAGCAGAAAACAACTATTCCCTGACTGTCTTAGAACATAAGGGGCCCCTGTAGGCACTTCTGGCCGCACCAAGGGGTTATTAGTCTCTGCGCTATGGTGACAGTGATCTCGGGACCGGTATCCAGGAGGCCACATGGAAATCCTCTCAGAGTCCAATCACAGAAATTAGCTGACATTGTTTAATCCTCACAACCCCTGTGACGTAGACAGGGTAAGCATCTTATCCCTCTTTTACTGATTAGTGACTAAGGCACAAAGAGGTTAAATAACCTGTCCTTTAGCTGAGAAGTAGGATAGGATCCAAAGCAAATGTCTCATATCAGGTGGGGTGTTCTTCACACTTTATCACACAGGCGTCTTGGTCCCAGGTCGGCCACCAACCTGTGTCATTCACTCAAATCACTGTATCAACTGCCTCATCTGAATGAGGATAAAATGCTTATCTGGCCTCCCTCCTTCAGAGAATCAAGAGGGAATTAGGATGTGAAGATATCTTTGAAAAGGGCAAAGTGCCATGTATATGAAAGGGAATATTTTTTAGGGAAAATAGTAAGTTGGGTTAGGGCAGGGCAGTGGTCAGCAAACTCATTAGTCAACAGAGCCAAATATCAACAGTACAAGACTGAAATTTCTTTTGAGAACCAAATTTTTTAAACTTAAACTTCTAATGCCACTTCTTCAAAATAGACTTGCCCAGGCCGTGGTATTTTGTGGAAGAGCCACACTCAAGGGGCCAAAGAGCCGCATGCGACTTTCGAGCCGCAGTTTGCTGACCGTGGGGTTAGGGAAGCAGTTTTCCAAGCTGGCTAGGTTTTCCGGAAACATTTATCTGCTCACCGTTCATTCCTGATCCTCCCTAGCAGGGCAACAGGCGTGCCTGGGGTCAGCTCACTGGCTCACCATACACCTGCCAATCAGAACCCTTCCTCCCAGGGTCCTATGGACTTTGGGCCTGGTCACCTTCCTCATTAGACCTTTGGCATCATTTGCTCTGAACTGGATGGGAAGTCAACTGTGGGTTTCTAAACAAAAGGCCATTAAAAATATAACATTTCCTCCACCTTAGAAAGTACTCACTCTCTAAGGAGGGGGCACGGGGGACCGACTCTGAAAAGGACACAGATTCCCTCCGGACTTTTAAAACCATATGGACCACTAACTTAGGCTCAGTCATCTAACCAAGGTTATCAGTTCCTCCCAAACTTTATACTGCCCCCAAACTTGCTCTGTCCAAGGAGGCCTCAGAATCTAATAGAAGGCTAAGTGAACATGGAGATGAAAACAGAACCAAACAAGAAGGAAGGAAGGCACTTCCTATGAAGCACACTGTGGCTATCTGGATGTTTAATTTTCTGCACCCATCAAGCTTTTGGCTGCCCACAGCGTCCACCACGTTATGAAGAAAGTGTGGAACGCCAAATCTCCTTTAGAAATTGCTCTAAAAGAGGCCAAACCTATGGCATTATGCACGATGATACTGCTCCTTCCCTAATCCTGGCCCCAAACATTTGGGAAAGCTCACTGAGTTTCATAATATGCCACTGCGCAGGAGTAGAAGTGAATCGTTTCGTTCCATTCTTCACAGGAACCCAAGGACCAATCAAACATGGTAACCTATGGCAAGAACTCGTCTGAGGTTTCAATTTTTTCCGGGCAGCTCTCCGGGACCAGAGTAGCCTCCTAAGCCCCCACCCCACCAGAACTGTCCCCCACGGTGGGTCCCTGAGCAAACTCCATGACATCATCCGATTTTGAAGGCACTGCAACTCCCGACAATGCTAATGTGTTAATAATAATAATTTACTCTGCTCTTCTGGCAGGAACAGGACTGAAGCAACTTGAAATGCCATCAGCAAAGCATTATTTATTTCCCATTCCTGAGCAGCAGAGAAAACAAGGTTTCATTGGCTGGGTCTGCCTTCAATCGCTTTCTGGTTTCAATTAAAACGTTGAGTCTCCAAGGGAAGAAAAGTGGCATTCTGGGAGGCTGAGGCCCGACCAAGTTTCTATGTCTCCTCGGAAATCCGGAAGGGGTGTCCCATCCATCTCGCTACTTCTCCTCTTCCTCCTGTTGCGTGGGATGAAGACGCTGCAGAGCGAGGAGGCTGAAGCGCGAATGCAGACAATGACCGGTCCGAAAAAACTCTCTTCCTCTGGAGGTGCATTTTTGTGCCAGACAAGACCTGCTCCGGGCCCAGATGAAATTGAAGGTCAAGAGAACAGCAGAGACAGAATCGGGAATCCAAGGAGTGCCTACCTATGTATTCTTCAGCAAACTCCTGCCTCCTGCCTCGCCCCATTGACCATTTTCAACTAAATTCTGCAAAGATTCCGTGCACTTATTTTCTCTTTCCCTCCCACCGTCTTTCCGGCCAAGTAATTGACAAAGTCGCTTGCCATGAAAAACACAAGTAGAGAGAGGACCAGAAGCCCTGGTGGCACCACCCCGGGCTCCTGGGTTCACTCAGGGATACCCCCAGGCTTCCTCCGTGTGAAGTTCAACTGAGTCTGCTAACAGCGCCTTCCTATGTAACATTCTGAAGTTCACACACGAAAGATCGGATTACACCCTGTCACTTGTCTAGCCCATTCATGAACATATAAGGCAGTTGATATTTTCTCCCAAGCTAGAAGTGGCCCCTTTCTAACCCACACCCCTGCCTCTCAGCCCCTGGGCCTTCTGTTCACGCCAAGCCTCCCCCTCCCCCATTCCAGTTTGTTTATTCCAATGACACATCTTCTCTCTCCCCCCCCCAACCCCCCCAAGAGAGACAAGTCAGTTGGTTTCCCTCCTCTGGCCTAGGATTGGATTCACTCACCACCTCCTCCCCCCAGCCCAGCTCGGGTTACTAGAGAGGCAAGCAGCTCTCTCAGCCCAGCTCTAACACCAATGCAACTTCCCAAGACTAAGACATTTTTTTTTTTTTTACAGATGGGGGGAGGGGAGATGGTGTGGCAGTACAGCACTTTCAGAGAACCTTGTCTTCATAAACTCTCAGCCCTGGAATTTGCAAAGAGTCTGTATCAGGCACACTGTGTGGATCTGTCCTAATGCTCTTTCTCGTCTAGCCGGCAACTCCTTTAAGCAGGGAGGAAGAAAACAGGGCATCTTAGGCTAGGTTCTGAAACTTGGGATTGCCAGGACAGAGCCAGAGAGAGTCTGCCTCCCTCAGGGAGTCTTGGGATGGTGGAAGCCACAGAAAGCAGAAGGGGGAAGCAGTGACCTGGGATTGTAAACTGGCTACATGTAAAGTGCCACAACTTTCTCCTCCTTTACAAGCCTCCTGGCCAGTTGGCCCCGCCTCCTCATCCCTGCCAGACAACATCTAACTGGGGTGTGCAAAGGAAACTCTTCCAGACTCTCCAGGTCTGGCTCCAAGGTGCAGAAGTGGCCTGCACGGAACACCACCCTTCTTCTCCACATCTTCTGGACCCCACTCCTGCCTCCAACTCTCTCTCTCTCTCACGCACACACACACACACACACACACACACACACGTGTTTGCAGATGAAGATGAGTTCAGATGGGACACATCCGAGGTGTGAACTAAAGGAGGGTAAGAGATGGGCCGCGCTGCCAGACAGCTTTGGTGACAGCTACTTTGTGAAGTTTAGTTTTGGGGTGGTTTGTTTTGTTTTGTTTCTGTTTGCACAAATCTACAAGAAGAGGAGAAAAACAGGATGAAGAGTAAAGGAAAAGAGTGAAAAATCATGTAAGAGAAAAAGCAAGTAATATTAGCACTTCCTCAAAGACCAAGGACTTTAAACCAAACTTTAGGGGATTAAAGGGTGATGGATTTGAGGGGGGTTGGGTGGGGGTAGGGAGAGTTGGGAAGGAAAAATAGCTGCTGTAGAATTCCAGAATAAATTGCCCTTCTGGAGGAGAGCTTCTGCAGGGATAAAGAGACACACAAATTGGCCTTTTAGTATTAGGCATCAACCATGAGATTATCGGGACAGTTGATTTGAAGCGGAAACAAATCGGAAATCCTTCCCTCAACAGTCCTTTTAGACCAATATACACACCCTCAGAACCCACACAGACAACACATTTAGGAATAAAGGCAGCATCAGGGGGGCAATAAGAAACCCCTCCCCACACTTCCAGGACCTCTAGCCTCACCTCCCACTTCCAATTGCACAACTTTCTGACCTCCAAAGAAAATATTTCCAGTTGGATCCGGTTTCAGAATTGTTGTAATCAGTGTGGGTCAGGAGAGAAGGGGTGCTTGTAGTGTGTGGGGAGGGGAACTGGAAGGCAGCATTTGGGCAGTTACTTATTTATTTACTTTTTTTTTTTTTAGAAGCAGCATGCTCTGCCGATCAAAAATCGCTATTACCCAACAATGCTCCCAACACAAACAGACACCAAAAACAGCATCCCCGTTATCACCATCTTGCTGAAGACCTGCCCGCTCCAGTTTACCTGACTTTGTCTCAGTGGAACTTCTCAGGCAGTATCTTAATCAAAGCGATAATGGTTTGAAAGACAAAAACAATAAATCAATACTGAAGGGCTCCCTTTCCGGAGCGATTTCCCAATGGAAACCCCCGAACGGGGGAAGCCTGCCCTCAATTCCCAAGCCCACGGTTCCTCCAGAAACACACACAATGCGTGCTTTCAAAAGAAGGCATTCCATTCCTCTGCTTTTAAGGGAATTCCTGTCTTTTCGAAGTCCCCAAACCGGAGAGCACAAGAAAGAGACTGGGATCCATTGATGAAGATTTGGAGAGAAAAGACTCACACAGAGCCACGACACAAGCACACACCAACCTTCGCTGGCTGGACCACTTCTTGCCTGTTCTTCTTTCTATTAAGGACTCGTTAGATTCTGATACATTCCCCCCCCCCCCAAAAAAAAAAATCCAACTAGGTTACAACGTAGCTCTCTAGCTCCACTTAACCTGCAAGTTACAAAGAGGGGGGGGGGATCCTGCCGCCTTTCCACCCTTCTCCCTCCTCCCTCCCGCTCCAAGTCCACTCCACCAACACCAAACCAGCCAGCCCTGGCAGCCAGCGGCAGGACTGAGGGAGGGTGCGAACGGCGGGGGAGGGGGATCAGATTAGGCAGAAACTCAATAAGCTCTCAGCCCTCCAGCCCAACGCTTCCCCCATCGCCGCCACCAACGGGCCACTCCAACGGAACCGGCATCGCTGCCCACCCGCGAGCGGGCCGGGCACCGAGCTCATCCCCTAGGCAGCCTCCTCGCCGGGACCCGCAACCCAGCCCCCCTCGGCCCCCTTTTCCCCTTCCCGCCCCGGTGCAAAGTCAATGCCTGGGCGAGGCGACGTTAAGTTTTGCATGCGGGGCGCACACACACACACAGACACACACAGACACATACACACCGCCCCGGCCCCCCGACGTGCGGGGGGCCCCCACGGCGCGGCGGGAGCCTGGGCGCGGGGCTCCCGGGCCCGAGGTCGCCGCGCGCGTGCTCACCCATGTCCCGGCGCCTCCGGCTCCGCTGGCCGCCGCGCTCGCTCAGATCCCGGCTCCCGTCGCTCGCCCGAGCCCCCAAAGGTGCAGCCGAGGGAACTCCATGGCGATGAGCATCTGTCAAACGGCGAGCCAGCCGCGGGGCCGGCCGCCCTCGCTTCGCGGGAAGCGCGGGGAGGCCCCCGGGCGCGCGGAGGCGGCGGCGGCGGCGGCGGCGGCGGCGGCAGGAGCTCCGGCCGGCCCCGCGCTTCCCGCCCGGCGCGGCCGCCTCCGCCGCTCGCCGGTGCGCGGAGAGACAGCTATCAAGGGGGGAAAATGGCGTCTCCGGAGCCCGAGGAGTCCTGGAGCGATCACATTCGCACCCCGCCGCACGCACACGCTCGCTCCCCCTCGCCACGGGCGCGTGGCGAGCTGGCGAATGTTAGCAGAAGCCAAAAAAAAAAAAAAGAAAAGAAAAAAATTACAGTGCTGTCTAATCCCGTCTCTCCGATCGATGCTAATTCTTTTCCTTTTCTTCCAAGGCGGATTGGAGCTTTTTTAAAAAAATAAAAATAAAAATGTTCCCGGCTTCGGGCTCGCAGGAGGAGGCGCGCGGAGGGCGCGGGCGCTTTTGCTGAGCTGTGCAGTCCGCTCCGCGGGGCCGATCGGCCCTGCCCGCCCGCTCGCTCGCCGGTCCGCCCGCTCGCCGGTCCGCCCGCCGGTCCGCCCGCGGTCGCTAGTGCTGCCGCCGCCGCCGCCGCCGCCGCTCCATGGCCGCGCCCGCCCCGCGCCCCCGCCGCGTCCCCTCGCCGCCCGCCCGCGTCCCCGGCGAGCGCTGGAGTGGGGTCGGGCCCGGGTGCCGCCTCCCGCGCCCTCTCCCGGGTCCTGGAGTCCTAGTGAAAGGAAGGGGGAGGCTGCGGGCGGGGGAGGGGGAGGATCGCGGCGGCCGCGCGGCGGAGGAGCCCAGCGGGGACCGCCACCCTGCGATCGGCGGGGAGGGGGCGCGGGAGGGAGACCCGACACCGTTCGCCCCAACAAACCTGGGGCCGCTTCCCCCCCTCCCGGGCTCCGGCCCCAGGAGGCGCAGCCAGTAAGGAGAGACCTCTCCCTCACCCCCTCCCTCTCTCTGATTTTCCGTGGATTTCGATCAATTGGAGGGAATGGGGGGCTCTGGCCGGGGGGGGGGAGAGAAAAACAGTTGGTGGAGGCTGCTTGGGGACCCCCTGGCCGCCCCTCGATCCCCTCCCGCTCCCCAGCGTCCGCGGGGCCCAGCGGCCGGCTGCTGCGCTCCGGAGTCAGCCGCGGAGACAGGGAGGCCGCGGGGACCACCGCGGGCTCGGCGTCCGTTCCCGGGCTCAACACTGCCACTATCTGACACAACAGGGGCAGTGTTTGGGGAGGGGGTTGGGGGGCAGGCGCGCAATGTGATAGGCTCTGAAACCTGGGTGCATTTTTTTTAACCTGGTAATTACATTTCACTTTCAGGGGTTTATTTTATTTATTTATTTATTTATTGTTAAGCTGCATTATGCATTTAGATGTTTATGTGCATTCTCTCATTATTCACAAAAGTTGGATACTGGATCAGGGGAAAGACACAGAGAAATTTCAAGTGCTAATTGGCAAGAAGATCCAGGGTGGTGGAAAGGATAAGGTAGAATGTTTTCAGTTCATAAAAACCCTGGTGACCCCTTAATCTCTTTGGGCATCTGTATTTGGCTATCTGTATCCACAACTGAGGAATGGAACTCCTCAGGGACATGTCTTCATTATAGGACATAATAGGACAACTAGAGGCCCCCATGAATGAAATTCGTGCACAGGTGCAGTCCCCAGGCCTGGCCCTTGATTGAAGGGTGAGCATCTGGTGGGGAAGGGCAGGTCTTAGCTAACCTCTGGGCCCTGGGCAGCAACTGGGTCCCCAGGCTCACACACACACCCCTCTACCTGATTCATGGGGCCCAAGTCCCCATGGGGAGATGCAGTGAGCGCCAGACACTGCAGGCTAGGTGGAGCGTGGGTCCCTGGGCCACCCAGTGGCACCACACAGAAGCTGATGGGCAGCACACTCTCTCCCAGTCAGCCTTGCAGAGACCGGCTCCTGCGCAAACCAATGAGGATCCCAACCAGCCCCTGTGGTCCCAGCAGCTGCTGCCAGCTCACTCAGAGCCCATTGGGGTCAGTAGCACCTCCACTGCTCCACTACCAGTGGCTCCTTGCCAACACCCGCCATGTTCCACACCGCCCCCTAGTGGTCAGCGCCCCTCATAGCAAACAGTCAGACTCCCAGTGGAGGGGACAATTTGCATATTAGGTTTTTATTATATAGGAGGATATAGGAGAGGTGTGGATTCTGGAAGGTTTGCAGGCGGTTTTGCCTAAAGTCATTGGGTAGAGTTTGCTCAGAACTTTAATTCCGAGAGGATTCTTGACACCCACGTTTTACAGGAGAGTTTTTGGACATCTGGATTGGGGAATGATGTGGTAATGATGAGGAAGAGTCCCTCCCCCCCCCACCCCCCTCAGCCACCAACCACGTCAGCCACTGCCTGCCTGGGTCGGCTGCTCCTTTGAGTTCTGCCATTGAGCTTCTTCACTCCTCACACTTTCCATAGAAATGCTGCAGTGAAGTAGGGCAAGGGAGACTGAGTTGGAAGACTCCCCAACTCCCAACTTGGTCCATGTTCTGGTGGGACCCTCCCTGCTGTCCTCACCTCCCCCCAAGAGGAATGTGCAGATTGACCACAAACATTTCTTCTGTTATTCATCAGTGCAAGAACTCTGTTAAAACCCATATTCCAATAAGTCTTCTGTTACCTTTTATACTGGATTTTGTTATTAGCAGGAAATAGTATCAGAGCATATGAGTTGATGATAGAATAGAGTGTCAAACACAATGTCAAAACAATCATTCTCTGTAATTAGGTGACCTTTGCCTATGTCTCTGTGCACCTAAATTTCTATACCAAAGCCCACGGAGGCCTAAGATGGCATGCGGGCCATTCCCTACACTTTACAAATTGGAAAAATGAGCCTCAGAAATCAGAAGGGTTTTCCCAGGAGCATGTGACTGCCTGCTGCTCAAGTCCTTTGCCTCCTGTAACCTCGGCCAGGAGGTCTTCCTATGTTGTATTTCTTTGAAGAGGAACTCAGAGAAGCTCAGTCCTTATTTAAATACTGCTATAGTTCTTGTCGGATGGCTCAGTTAGTTGGAGTATTGTCCCATATGCCAAAAGATTGAGGGGAGACAACCCATTGATGTTTCTCTCTCTCAAAATCAATGAGATCATGACCTTGGGTGAGGATATATTTTTTAAGTTACTGTAGTAGATGGTACGTCTACAGAATAGTAGTGCAGCAAAAGCTTATCTGAGCTACCACCTAGTCAAACCCATCACCCTTCGGCTGAGGAAAGAGATGCAATAAACTGCCCAGAGTCACAGAGTTAAGGCAAAGCCATGAAAAGACTCCATGTTCTTGATGTCTCATCCAGTGTTCTTTCCTTACATGTAGCCCATCTTCAAATGAGGGGAAGAAAGTGAGGGAGAAGAAAAAGGAGAACCCTTTCACTCTTAGTTTTATATATCTCTATATAAAACATATATACATATATACCTACATGCATATCCATCTACATGTCACATATGATGTATTGTATGTATTTTCATTTAAACATATGATCCTATACAGTATATTTAAAAAGTCTAATTATGAAAATTGTCCCCTCTACTGGGAATTCAACCAGGAGGTCAACTGGGAGTTTGACCAGGGGATGGGACCAGCTTGCCAATAACTTTCAGTCCCTCTCCCTAGGATCTATAAGATCATTTATTCCCTATATAACCTGAGGACCACATAAAGGCCCTGAAACCTGATCGGCCCCTCTATCCTGATCGGGGTGAGCTGGCTGGACCCCACCTGTGCACAAATTCATGCACCAGTTCTCTGGTCCATAGTAATAAAAGGGTAATATGCTAATTAGACCAGACATCATTCTGGATGTTCTCTGGAAGAAGCCAGGGCCAGAGGAAAGCCTGGGTCCCAGGTGTCAGAGGGAGGCCAATGCTGGCAGCCAGGGGAAGGAAGGCCTACGTTTGCACGAATTTTATGCATCGGGCCTCTAGTCATATAATAATAAAGGATTCCTGAAAATTGAAGCCCCATCCCTGAATGAAATGTCTACTTCAAGAATTAGACCTGTATTCAAATCCTAGCTGATCAGCACAGGAATTGTTACCTTCTTTCCCAAGTAAGCCACTCTCTGGTTATCTGAGAACTAGATCCTGAAACACAGACAGTCTGATACTGGTAAAGAAGCTGCCTTAAAATCAGTGCCATGCAAGTTTAAGATACCTTTTCTTAGGGCCCAGGGACTTGAGAAAATAAAGGGACCATTTGAGCAGCTGAGGGGCATGCACACAACATACATCTCTTAATACTGCACAATCTCCAAAATCAGCAGTTTGCAATCACTCAACAAATCATTATCTCGCATGGACTATGGTAGCAACTAGAGATACACACTCAGATTTCACAACCAAGTGCAGTAGACTGGCATGAAACTTTGAACTGCATATAACGTATGGAAATGCCAGAAAGGAGATGTTTACAAAGTGTATGGAGCACAGATGCAGAAATGGCAGGAGGGTGAGGTCAGAAATCTTATCCTCTTTAGACTTTTGGCACATTTATTATCTATTTAACAAACACATTTTCCTTCCCCTTTGTACACATACACTTCATTTTTCCCCCTATAAGATGTTTTCTCCAACCAAAATTAAAACTATTAAGAATTAGGCTGCGTGTGCATAGAAAATATCAATAAATGTGGGCACGAATTAAGCTTCCTCTGATATTACCAAATAACTGACTTTCTGCCAGTTGGGTTATGGCTCTGTGTTGTTTATTTGTTTATTTGTTTTTTATTTGTTTAGTTTAGTTTTGTTTTTAAGAGTGTGGAAGGAAGAGAGTGGGGAGGAGAGAGAAAAAAATCCATATGAGAGAGACACATTAATTTATTGCCTCTCACACTCCTCCTCCAACTCCCACCCTGTGTCTAACCTGTAAAATGGTCATCACGGAACCCCTCCCCAACTTGGACCAGACCCCATACCAGATACGGCTAGGATCTATAAGATCATTCATTCCCTACATAACCTGAGGACCACATAAAGGGCATATATGCAAGCAAGATATGGTTCCAAGTACAAGGGTAGCTCATGTCATTTTCACATCCCTGAGCTAAAGAGCTGAAATAAATGAGTCAAAACCACACATTTTTCCTTTATAAGAAGTTGAGGTCAAGTAATATAATCCAATACTCAGAGCCAGTCACCCCACCACCCCATATACATACACACATACACATTTCTTGAGTCTAAATACAATATTGATTCTCCCCTTTTTGGAAAATGAGGTAGTATTATCTAACATAGTGCTTCTCAGCACACATTGTAAATCAGAAATTACTGTTGCTTGGGACCTATCTTGATTTTATTGGTCTTAATAATAAATGCCCTCACTCTGGCTGGTGATCTCAGTGGTTAGAGCATTGGCGCCCACATCTAAGGCTGGTGGGTTAAATTCCCAGTCAAAGGCATGTACCTGGGTTGCACATTTAATCCCTGGCCTGTTGGGTGGGGAGGATGGAGGAGGAGTGTGGGAGGCAATAAATTAATGTGTCTCTCTCACATGGATTTTTTTTCTCTCTCTCCTCCCCACTCCCTTCCTTCCACTCTCTAAAATCAACAACAACAACAACAACAAAAAACAAACAACAAAACAATGGAAAAAATGTCCTCTGGTGAGTATTAACAACAAAACAAAACACCCTGGGTGCTTCTAGTATGCAAATGATTGAGAATCACTAATTCAATAAAAAGGACATGTTCTGACAATGTATCAAGATACTTGGAAAGCTCCTACAATCTTAGATGGGGTAGCATTAATAGAAGGCGTAGCTGAACAAAGGAGGTGATAACCAAGGTGAACTGCAAAGTGATATTGGGCCATAGTTGGAGGTTGGGGGTAATTCTGGAAATATAGATATTAGGAGTATGCTCCAATGATGCAATGAAAAGATTACACACCAGTCTGTTAAGGAGATTTGATTTTAAGCTTATTTGGCAAGTCTCCTCATCTCTCTGACCCTCAGTCTCCTCTTCTGAAAAAGGAGGGCTATTCTAAAGTCTTGTAAGGAGCAAGCCAGCTATAGAATTCTCTCCATTTTTCTTTTTGATTCTAGGGCAGCAGAGAGTCCCAAATGAACAATAGGAGCATACTGTGAACAACTGGAGTGGGATGTGGAAACTGTCTTTAGATGTAAGAAAGACATCAGGAAAAACAGGGATTAGTTCGCTTGCCTCTGCTTTGGAGGGCATAACGTCCAATCAGCTGAGGTTTTAAGGAGGCAGATCGCAGTTCAATATAATAGAAAACGCTGTGATTGGACCTGAGATGAGAACAGATCATCTTAAATAACAAGGAGCTCCCTGTCATAAGTAATAGAAACAACAACAAACAAACAACAACAACAACAACAAAAAAACCTATGCCCTATTTTTCACTTCCCCTACAACCACAATCTGTGAATTCCTTGAGGTCAAGGGTTTTGCATTATAACTCTGAATCTTCACTGGATAAAATTGTACTTGGAGCCCAATGTACAGTAATAATTGATAAAATGTCAAAAATACTTAACAATATGACATGGGATTAATTGATCAGAATGAACACTTGACACCTGCTCAGCTAAGTGATATCTCTTTAGTTTTTGGATCCTGAGGAGAGATAGGGTGATAGATTGAGGGGGGATGAGGATGAGTTTGGAGCAGTGGTTAATTTTAAATTTTAACATGTTGACATCCCCATGCCTACCTGTGCACTGTATATGAACATTGATCTTATATCATGAATGAATGAATAAGTGAATGAAAGAATGCTAAACCAACCAATCAATAGACAATGGAGCCATAGACAATGATAGACTTGGATTCTAGTCCTTCTCTGCCATTATCTGGCTGGGTGAATCTGAGCACGTAATTAGCCCCCTCTACCTTAGTTTCCTCCTCGATAAACTGAGAACCATCATCATGCCCCAAGGAATCCCTCAGAGTGAAACTTGTAGGAAATATTAGATATTAATTTACATTGCAAAGTAAACTAATTCTGTCTGAATACTGGTTTTCATGATTGAATATGATGTGGACATTTAAATGACTCTTAATGCATCTTAATTCTACCACCTCTATGTTATCTCTTAGGTACACACTGCATCATCATCTCTCTAGGAAGTGAGAAGGTAATTTCCACTCCTGATGATTCCCACCTCAGCCCACTTTGGAAAGGGCTCTTCTCTCTGGTGGCTTCCCCTGATGCTACTGTGGTTGCTAAGCAACAAGGAGCTAAGCAGGAGCAAAATGTAATCGTCCCAGGAAGGGAATTCCAGGTCTGACAATGACTGAATTGTAGTTTTGGAACCTTTGCCTTCTGGCTGAAAGAAATTCACTAAAGGAAGCTTTCTTGGCACATGGTTGCTGGTACAGATGCTCTAAGACGGCAGCTTTCCATACCTGAAAGGCAGCGAGGTGTGGAGAGGAGCATTCTTCTGGGTTTTCATTTCCTGGCTCCCTGGCAGATATTTTTGTCACTGTGGCTCTGAGCCCCAAATCCCCAGCAAGATTTGGACTGCTTCCAAATCTTAACTGAGCTTTTGGTACCCAGGTATAGGAGTTTATGTTTATATCACTGTGTATGGCACGGGATCCAGAAGGAAATTGCAGAGGAATACCAGGAGGAGATAAAGGCTCTTCATTTCCCCAGGAACCTACTACCTACCTGGGCTTTGACAGGCAGAGGTATGCACAGAAAGGTGTTGTAGGGATGGCTTATTTAAATGGGGGGGGGAGAGAAAGGGAGGAGATAATTGAAAAAGAACAGGGGAGCCTCATGGAAGGCAGATATGGAAAGCATAACCATGCCCCAGGGAAATGGGAAGTGCCAGGCAGCTCCTGGTCCTTCTCCCTCTCCAGTCTCCCTGAGTCTTGCCTATACTTCTCTCTGTCTGTTCCATTTCCTCAGGGACAGATTTTCCTCCCCAAGATGCTTGGGTTTACTCCTTCCCAACTTCGGCATGCATCTGACTTTTGTTTCCTCTACCCTTCCATTTCTTTGTGATTCATTTACTTGTCCAAAATATTGTTGCCTCCCAGTGCATCAAGGGGAGAACTCATGGCAGCCAGGACTGAGGCCAAGAGGCTGACATACATGTGACCCTTGGGCCTTAATCCTTTCTCCAGGAGGATTATGGGAATGTGTCTATGATGGGGCAGGGGCTAGACTGGCACTCCAGGTATGTGTAGGATGAAGAGTTAAAACTGTCAGCAAACTTACACATTTCTAACACTGAGGACATCTTCTGATGTGGGAAGAACTCAGGCTTTGACATTTGTCAGGTTTGGGTTTGACTCACTCTGAAGAAGACGTGGCAAGCTTCTCCTGTGAACTTGGCTTCTTCCTCTGAAAAATGGCAACGGCAGCATCAACTCTCTAGGGTTTAAGTGAGGATTAAGTGTTGTTAGATAATAAAATGTATAAAAAGCACCTATGTGGGCAAGATTACGTTAGATGCTATAAGAATATAGGAAATACATAGCCCTTATATAGGGTGTGTGTGTGTGTGTGTGTGTGTGTGTGTGTGTGTGTGTGTGTGTGTGTTATGATCATGGGAAAACATTAATTTGAACCCTGCTTCGTGGTCAATGGGTTTATTCCATACTCTGGATTGGAATCACAGAGTCATCCTTTGTCTCTTGATAGGTAACCTATTCGTGTCAAGGCACCTATCACAGATAGCCCTATGTAACCTGACTCTGAGCAGATCTTCAAAAGTGTCATTTGGTTTAACCCAGTAACAAGTGATCCAGTATAAGGGACATGAGAGGGAACCAGTTGAGGAAGCTGAGACAAATTATTCAATATTACACAGCCAGTAGGTATGAGAACTGGGATTAAAAGCCTGACTCCAGAGCCTCCCGCCCAGCCTCTCAAAGGCAGCACTGCCTCCCCTGGGAACAGCACAGAGGCACCTGGATGCTCCTCACATTAAGGGTTTAGGATGTACTGAGTGAGCTTGTTGACTTCTGCCTTCTTAACTAAATGAATCACAGCAACTTTGAAACTTCAAATTATAGAGCTGGCATGTTTGTGGGAGATCATTTGGACCAAGCAATTCGTATTGAAGATGAGAGAAAACCGAGAACCAGAAAGATAAATTCACTTCCCCACATTTTCATGCAGCTGACAAAGCTGGGTTCAGAAACCAACACAATGCATTGCAGTTTCCAGAGCCTTTCCCTTTCTACCCAGAGGCCCAGCCTTAGTGCCCTTACAGAACAGCTCAGATTAGGATAATGAGAACTGAAAACCAGGAAGTTCATCAAATGGACACCCCAATGGGCTTTCAAAACAAGGATATCTAGACATGCTCTCTTTGACAAAGCAATCTGGTGCATATTTTTGTCAGTTTTTATACAGAATTGTGATTCAAAGGAAAGAAAATGGGTTTGAATGCTTCATAGTCCAATATTCTCTGAGAATTGTTTTAAATTGTTGAACTAGGGACCCAGTGCACAAAGTTCATGCACTGGGGAGGGGTCCCTCAGCCCAGCCTCCCCCCCTCTCACATACTGGGAGCTCTTAGGGGATGTCCTGAGCCACAGTCTGGCCTCCCTTTGTGAGAGGCCACCAGGCTGATCAGGGGAAGGCACCAGCCCCATCACCCCACTGCTGCAGCTACTGTCAGTCACAACTGCCACCAAGGTTTTTCATAAAGATGGACTCCAGTCCCTTCACCATGAAAAAATGACAACTTTCTTTAGGCATTTTCAAGATGTGTTTTTCATAGGATATGACATTTCTTTTTTTTTTTTTTTTATCCTCACCTGAGGATACGCTTCCATTGATTTTTTCCCCTTCCCTCTGATCCCAGGCTCAGCCCCTTCACAAGTCTAAAGCCCCCCTCCTACATGGCTGACTGGGAGTGACCTGGATGCCGAGGAGGTTCCAGTTATATACGCAAATTAACCACCATTTGTTGGGTTAATTTGCATGCTCATTCTGATTGGCTGTGGCAGTAGCAGAGGTATGGTCAATTTACACATTTCTCTATTATTAGGTAAGGTCATCAATAGTAAAAAGATATATTAGAGAAAAAAGTAAGAGAAAATTTTTTTGAGAGTTTAATAGTAGCTATAAGTATAAACTTATTTATGGGGTTTTATTTAAAATTTTTTATAAGGCAAAATAATCAATTATGCAATGTCATATACTAGTATTTATAGTGAAAAATGTAGACTCCATCCACCCTTCCATATTGTAAGCCATTGGGTTCAAGGCATAGGAAGCATTATGGAAAGTATAAAGAAGAGTAAGATGCTCTCCTACCCTGGGAGACACACTCAATCCAGAGAAGAGCTCACAATCACTAGTTCCAGATCTGTAGAGAAATTGATTGAACATGATTCTCCATTCAATCAGAAATGATGACCAATCTATAATTTGCATCTTTGCTTATCCATATCCTCAGTTAATTTTACCAAGCCCATCAGCTTCTGTATCTCACATAGTATTATAAATAAATGTGATCCTTTAGAGACAACAGTATGGGTACCCATAATTAATTATGTTACCTAAAATCAGTCTTCACTATTTAAAATTAGAAGAAACTAATGTGCAGCAAATATATCTAAAAGGCCCTGAAACTTTCTTCAGTCAATTAAATTATATGTGTGTATAAGCATTTCCAATCTAGTCCTCAATTTCTCAAGTCAAATTATTCTCTCAAAAAATGAGATGGCATAGGTAAATTACTGAGGACAGTAGCTGACAAATAGGATGGCCAATAAGCAAAAAAGAACTGGTTTCCGTCTCAGTTTACCTGCTTAGACTACTAGGTGTGCTGGTTAATAATGGCGGATTTTGTAATTAAAAAAAACACATGATAATTTCAAGAAAAACATCAAAAGTGCTTTATTCAAAGTAATGTCCATCACTAGCTACATATTTTCTCCATCTTTAAGATAATTTGCAGATACCATCCAAGTAGAACTTTCCTTGTTTTGAGGTAAACCATTCAGAGACCCGATTTTCCTTTTCTTTGTACATTTTGAAGTGCTGCTCAGAAAGTGCGGAATGCATTGATCAGAACAAGTGGTAATCTGAAGGAGCAAGGTCTGGTAAATACGGCGGGTGGATTAATACTTCCCAGGCAAGATCTTTTAATGTGTCTTTAACTGGTTTTGAAGTGTGTGATGGTGAGTTATCATGAAGCAAAATTAGTTTGCAATGTCTTTTTGTACATTCTGGTAATTTCACAATCAAAGCATGGTTCAAATTGATTATTCGTTGCCGGTAGCAATCAGTATTAACGGTTTCACCTGGTTTTAGATACTCATCATACACCATACCTTCCTGATCTCACCAAACACAGAGCATTGTCTTCTTTCCAAAGCGATTTGGCCTTGCCATCTATTTTGATTGTTGACTTGGATCAACCCATGATTTTGTGCATTTGGGATTCTCAAAATAAGTCCACTTTTCATCACCATACGATGCAAAAAAATGCTTCCTTTCATGTTGTTGAAGCAACATTTTACTGATGACTTTTTGATTTTCCGTTTGTCTTTCGTTCAATTGACGTAACACCCATTTTCCTTCCTTTAAAATCTTTCCTACTGCTCCTAAATGATCAGAAGTTGTTTTCTGAGCAATGTTTAATCTTTCTGCAAGTTGTTTTTGGATTTGACACACATCTTCATCCAATAATGCTTGCAATTTTTGGCCTTCAAACTTTTTTGGTTGATCTGGATGTTCTTTGTCTTTCACATTGATATCATCACTGTTAAAGCATTTAAACCAGCATTCACAAGTATTTTGAGATGGAGCATGTTCATCATAACCTACCCAAAGTATTCAGCGGCACTTTTCTTTAAAATAAAGTAATGAATTAAAACTTCCCACAAATGCTTTTTTGATACAAGATCCTACGTTTTTAAGTAGAAAGATATCTATGATGTTAACACCTTCAGAAAATTTGACATGAGGTTTTGAAGCTTGCTGTCAATATAACAAAATAGCATATATAGCAAATATATATACCAACATATGTGTAACTTCATCTATTGAAAAAATCCACATTATTAACTGATAAATCTAGTGTCTTTCTCTCTGTTCTATATGAACTCTCATTTCTTCAGGTCACTCAAAATTCTGTTTCTGGTGATGTATCATCATTGGAGATTATTACTATAGTAGAGGCCCGGCGCAGGAAATTCATACACTGGTAGGAGGAAGGAAGGGGAAGGTCCCTCAGCCTGACCTGTGCCCTCTTGCAGTCTGGGAGCCCTCAGGGGAAATCTGACTGATGGCTTAGACCCACTCCTCATGGGCCTAAGTCATCAGTCGGACATTCTTAGAGCTGCCACGGAGGAAGGAGAGGCTCCTGCCACCACAGCTGCTCTCCCCAGCCATGAGCCCAGCTTCTGGCTAAGTAGAGTTCCCCTTGTGGGAGCGCACTGACCACTAGCAGGCAGCTTCTGCGTTGAGTATCTACCCCCTGATGGTCAGTGCCCATAATAACAACCAGCTATTCCACCATTCGGTCAATTTGCATTTTAGCCTTTTATTATATGGAATGCATCTAATGCTTTAAGCACGGGGGTGACCTGTATATGGTCGTGATACATACTGCAATGATCTCAAACCAATATGCCCACATTTGAAAGAACAAAGGAAAAATAAAATGAACAAATTAATGAGATTTAATTTTGTTTAACCTTAGTTGCATAAAATAAAATATTGGCTTGTTTATATGATTCTATTCTTCAAATAAGGACACTTCCCTATGGAAGTGTAGTGTAGCATACAAGACTATAAAAGGCAATTATGCCTATCTAAGGATTCATATATTTACTACTTATGCAGGATAGGTGTGAAAAGGGTCAGAGCTCAGTAGTACATCTGTTCAGAGGGTGTGGAAGACTCTGGGAATAAAACCCTTTGAGAGCAGTGGATCAGCTGTATAGACAAGGCAAGCTTCCAACAGCGATATCATTGTTTAGTCACCACTGTAATAAAGGGTCAAAGATAAGTTCATGGGTGTGCTTAAGGTTGGCAGAGCCTGGAGATAGTAAAGCCAAGGCAGTTAAAATGGCAGGTAGTATCTGATAGACTTGTTCATGGCCTGGGAGAGGGAAGAGATTGTCAGTGTAAGGCAAGAACCCAGACCTGGCAAAGGGATACAAAGGCAGTCTGGCCATTAGAAATTATGGTCACAAAAGCGGAAGTGGAGACCTCTGATCACACTGTAGAACAGGGAGGTCCAAGAAGGTATCTCAGACTCTGAAATTCAAGTGGAGGGACCTGGTGGTAACAATGAAGGCCCTATGGAGCAGTGAGTTGTCCAATGGTTAGAACAAAAATAGACTAACCTGCCAGGAAACCAAATATTCAGCATGTCAGGCTGCTCCAGTACCACTTGCACAAAGACCAGGTGCTAAGTATCACCCTATTGGTTCAAAGGGAGAATAAAGAGATCTACTTAACTTTTTCCTTAAATCAGATTGCTTTGATGCCTGGAGTAGGGTTGAACTTTTATGTGGAAATCAATGTGTCTATTATAGAGAAGCAAAGACACCAGCAGAAGAATTGCAGAGGCAGTATGAGAGATGTTAAAAAGGTCTTTATACATTGTACAGACAATTTTATTTATATTAGAAAACAGCTTCTACTCAAGGTCAAGCTTTTAACAACTAGCTTGAATAGTAAATAAAAGAAAATCTGTTAACTGGGAAAATTCAAAATTATTGTATCACTTACACAGATACAAGTATTTTCTCTTACTGGGCAGATTTTAAGTATGTCAGAAAGAGAAATAAGAACGTTGCTTTAGCAATTTCAAAATATTTATTGGATACAAACTCCTGCAAGAGATTTTCCTTGCCATAGATTTTTATCTTGCTACAACTCTTCCCAACATCTGATACCCCCACCAGACAACCTTCTGCATATTGTTTTCTCTATTTATCACTAATCCTATTCTAAAGTGCTTAGATCAAATGCTTGTCTTCTACCCCTTAGGAGCCTAAGAAGGACTGCAAGAAACGGGGTTGTACCTGGCCACATGCTAAGAGTCAGGAGACTCTGCACTTGATGGGAAGAAGCCCAGAGAAAGAGGGCAGGCCAGCTCAGCACATTCAAGAGTTTTGTCCAGAGGAGGCCACAGGTGGTTTGATTGCCTTCTACTAGTACAGTGATAGAGTTTGGATTATTTGCTACCTCCAGCCATGCCCTCTCCATCCCTACCTCCTTCTACTCTTACTGATGTTTCCAACTACTCTCTATACTTCTACATGCCTCCACTGGCTATGCAGAACTTAAGGTTAAAATTTGGGATGACTTCTGATAGGCTTTTAATTAAATGGAGGAAGTAGAAAGGCTTCCAATTCTGGTTGTAATGGACTGACTTGTATCATACTTGCCTACCTGCTTAAAACAAAGCACATATGTTTAAAACAGTGGTTCTCAACCTTTCTAATACCACACCCCTTTAATACAGTTCCTCAAGTTGTGGTGACTCTCAACCATAAAATTATTTTTGTTGCTACTTCATAACTGTAATTCTGCTACTGTTATGAATTGTAATGTAAGTATCTGTGTTTTCCAATGATCTTAGGTGACCCTACTAGCAGTTTTCAACCAGTGGGAATAAAGATTGCACTTCCGGTCTCCTTTGCAGCCAGGTGCAGTGAGGTGGTTCTGGTCAATGCGATGGCAGGAAAAGTGGTATATGAAATTTCGGGAAATGTCTTTTTTGACAATTTTTGAGAGAAAGGGGCTTCTAATATTCTACCACCTAAAATGCAGGTTCTTCCATATCAGACATGAGGTTGGTATCACACACTGTAAGTTAACCAGATCGAAGAAGCCCAACACTTAGATTATTATTCCTGTCCAAAATCATCTACCAGATTTTACACGAGGAACAACTCTCCTGCAGTTCTGTCATTTTAGGGTTTCTTTTACTCACTGCCTAGCCTACTTCTAACTAATCAGGGCTCATCATCAGAATGTCATGCTAATATTCCTGTATCCCAATAAGCTCATAGTGAAGTCATAATGACTTCTCAGTATTTTAATGACCACATTAGACAGAGGTAGAATTTTATTGTGCTTGAATTCCAAAGTCAGTTCACATTTCAAACTTTTGGTTGGTTCTTTAACTAGGAAGAATTTATCTATTATAGGACCCTTCCTAGCCTACATTATCTGCCTCATCAAATGAAATGACTATCCATAGGCTGATTTCATTGTGCTAAAGTACTGACGCCAGAGGTTTCCTGTTAAAATATTAGTTTGTACTTGAAACGAATATTCAACATTGACACTTTAATGTCCCCAAAGTCTAAAAGTGGCAAATAGGAAATTCAATTTTAGTTTTACTTCTAGATTGCAGTTTTTATTCTAGAGTACAGATAATCAGTAGTTAGCTGAAGACTCATCTCTGACAAATTTTCTATGGTGGAAAGCATGCATTACTCTTTAGGGTTCTGGGTAAAACTGAAAAGAGGATGATTTTTGGGGCAACATAAGGTCTTCCCCTGAAAATTCTGGGAACTGCCAGGTGGTTCCAATTGCAGCTTCTCATGCTTTGCCCTCTTCCCCAGCCTCTTTCGTCAGCTAATATATCTCTCTATGTAAAAGCCTAAATGACTGTTATGACCAGATGACTGGACAGACGGCCAGTAGCTACGACTCGCACTGACCAGCAGGGGGCAGATGCTCCATGTACAAGCTGCCCCCTGGTGGTCAGTGAGCTCTCAAAGTCAACCTACTGCAGTTCCTCTCCCCACTTCCCCCTGAGAACTCTCCCCCTCTCCACACGGGTTGGCCAGCCCTGACTGGCCCCAATCACCAGCCAGGTCAAGGGACCCCACCTATGTATAAACTCATGCACTGGGCCTCTAATATATATATACATACACTCATCTTACACTGCTGATGACTGTCCTGCATACATGCAAAGATGTTCATTTCTTTTCCTGATGGCATGGCTCCTAGAGTGGAAGTACAGGGCACCAGCCCTGGTCTCCTCTGATCAGTAGGGAAGGTGATTGCATGAAAATATTTCTTGGAATTGTCTCTAGAGTTCCAACTCTGAAGCACCTCTCTCATGCCTTACTAACATTCTCCTTAAGAAAACTTGGGAAAATCAACATTGGGAGAGGAAGGGAAGGGATAAAACTGGGGCAAACTAAAAACTCAGCAGCTGATCTCAGCATTCAAGAAACACATTGATTTATAACAACCTGTAGATAGAGAAATGATAATTGGATATGACCCTTCCATAGTTCTGAATAGGGCATAAAGGCCTCTGGGACAAAGCCTTACCTGACTTGGGTTTGTCACATAACAGAAAAACTCAGGAGGGTTTAGGTGAAGACTAATTAGTTATTGAAACTGATGGGAAGATGGACGCTTAGGATTCAAATTTACAAGTATCCTATCTAATAAAAGAATAATATGCAAATTTGACCATACCTTCAACACACCTACAAGCCATGCCCACAGCCATGCCCACCAGCCAATCAGGAGCAGATTATGCAAATAAACCCCAACAAAGATGGCTGCCGCCACTGAGAGCAGGAGGAAGGCTTGGGTTTCCCCAGCAACAGAGGAACCCAAGGCGCCTGCCATTGCCTGCCTAAGCCTCCACTCAATGTTAGAAAGTTTCAGTTATAAAAGATACGGAAATGGCTGCAACCACTGAGCTGGAGAGAAGAGGCTTGGATTTCCCTGGCAACGGAGGAAGCCAAGGTTTCAACCTGCCATTATCGGCCTAGGCCTCCACTCTAGGCCACAATGTTTCAAACAGAAATGGCTGCTGCCCTGGAGTGAGCAGAAGGCTTGACTCCACTCCAGGCTACAATGTTTCAATTGTAGACAAAAATTAATCCCAGATACCAAGGCCTCTGCTTGGATCGCTGGGGAGCATGGCCGGCCTGCAAACCTCCACAGGCCCCTCGCTCAGGCTGCCCCTCACCCCAAGGGAACCCCCACCCTGATCTGGGACACTCTTCAGGGCAAACCAGCTGGCCCCCACCCATGCACCAGGCCTCTATCCTTTCTAATAAAAGAGTAATTTGCAGATTGACCATCACTCCAACACACAAGAGGGCTGCCCCAGTGTGGTCAAAGATCCTGCCCCCATGTGGACACAAGATGGCCACCACAAGATGGCCAGCAGGAGAGGGCCATTGGGAGGTTCCAGGCCCTGCAAGGGAGGGCAGTTGTGGGTGATCAGGCTAGCAGGGGAGGACAGTTGGGAGGGACCAGGCCAGCAGAGGAGGGAAGTTGGGGGCAAACAGGTTGGCAGGGGAGCAGTTAGACATCGATTAGGCTGGCAAGGTAGTGGTTAGTGGGTGATCAGGCTGGCAGGCAGAAGCGGTTAGGGGCAATCAGGGAGGCAGGCAGGTGAGCAGTTTGGAGTCAGCAGTCCTGGATTGTGAGAAGGATGTCTAACTGCCGGGATCTAGCCTAAACAGGCAGTGGGACATCCCTCGAGGAGTCCCAGATTGGAGAAGGTCCAGGCTGGGCTAAGGGACATCCCCCCCCCCCCCCACGTGCACAAATTTTGTGCACCGGGCCTCTAGTTTTAAATAATAAAGTAAAATGAGGGGAAATATTCTGCTAGTGAATTGAAGAATGGAAGGGAATGATGAATTGCTATTCTATCCATGTGTTATTTTAGTCTTTGGGTGAATATAACTTGTATAATATGATCTTTATAAAGATCAGCATAAAGAAATTAATCTGTGATGTTCCTCATATTTATTTTCATTTCAGGGATTAGTTGGCATAACAGAAAGAAACTCTGCAGGGCTACCAAGTTTCAAATTTCAATTTTGTCTCAGACCCTTCACTAGTGGGCATAATCGCAGGCCCATTATTTAACAATTTGCAATTCACTTTTCCTTTCTGTAAATAATATATGTCTTCATCATGGCTATGAAGTTTAGATTATGAAGTATAGGCAGAACATGTCTAACACATTACTCCTTTCCAACCCCACATCTCAACCAGAAGCAATTTGGAGCAGGTATAAAACTATCCTATCATGAGCCTACCAACCAGGAACGTGCCAAGGCACTGGCGATGATAGCAGGAATTTTCACTACAGTTCTGAGGCTGGAACATCCAGCAGCATCATCTCAAAACCCAGCATTGTGGTGAAAGCAGATGTCTCTCTGGGCACATCTAACCCTCAGCTTGCTGAGGGATGGCTTACACAGTCTCATGAGGTTTCGTGTGTCCTATAATTCTTTGCACAGCAAGCTTTTGCCTTTGTTATTTTGTTCAAGCCACTGCAGCAGGCCTGACCTAATTTAGCTGTTACTATTTCCTCCTTGCAAAAATAAAGTTCAGAGAAGGCCAGGGCTGTGTGCTATTTCCATAATCACCTAGTATTTGCCTGCCTTCTCCCAGCTCCTGAGCGCGTTAGGGCCCAGCTTACCCAGGTCCTCTCAGGAGCAAGTTTGGGTTGAATCTCAAGGATCTTTTATTTCTGTTACTCACTATCCAGCCAATGAGCTAATTCAATGTTAGTTGTAACAACTGCTTGCCTATTCTGTGTGATATGCAGGTCCTCTGAAAAGAGTTCCCACTTGGTCTCCAAAGTGACCTCTATTTCCATTGGAGTCAACCTCAGAACCTCCAGAAGACATCGCATAGCTGCAATATATAGATCATCCAGGAAAGACTAAATGGCAGGGTCATTTGCACAGTAGCATCCATTAATCAGCACATTGGCACACATTGGTCTTCAATTAGCTCTCTGGATCCTTAAAAATCTGAAAGTCAAACATGGAGGGGAGGGTTAGAATACAAGGATGGCATGGTTAGATGAGGGAGAGAGGAGGGAAAAGACATCTGGATTTGGACTCAGTCCTAGTGAATCTCTGCAGTGGGTCAGGAGGAAGACCAGTGACAGCATGAGGCCACTGGTTCCTGGAAGAAAGATACCATGTTAGTGTTAATTATGGGTGGTAGGCATATGGACGAATACTCCTTTCTTCTTCATGTTTAAAAATTCTCTAAAACTTCTAATGCGACAAATGTCATGAGGAAGGTATTCACTGCACTCTCTAATAATTTTAAAGGTTGAATTTCTATGATGCCATGCTTGACCTTTTGTGGTTGAAAGGAGGACCTGAGTGACTGTCACAGGTATGGATGCAGCCTCTGTAGACTCTACTGCCTGCTCCATGCTTTCCTTGTATTATAGCCACGTTTATTTCTGTGCCTTTGTGACACACGTTTATCAATCATTCTTCTTTCACCTCTTGAGACCACTTTTCACCCCTTGAGATGCCCCACTTTAGGATGACACCTTCATTCCTCCTTCTCTAGAAGCATCCATAATACAGTCCTGGTTACTTAATTAAAAGGTTCTTCACAGAACATTTCTTTTTCCTGGGAGAATTTTCCTGTATCCCTAGATTGAAGTTGAGACGTAGCCAAGTTTTAGTGATTCAATGCAAGTAGGACTCTCAGCAGAAATCCATGGTTAACTGATTCAATTCCTCATTATCTTTTTCTCTGGGAAGACACACATTGTCTGAATCACCTTCATCAGATAATTATGGTAAAAAAACAAAACACACACATACAACAACAGCAACAAACAAACAAACAAAACAACTACACATTTAAACAGTCAGGACTAGTGTAGCTGCCTAGGTGGATCTAAAGTGCCTTTGTTCTTTCTGCAGCAATTGCCTGAAGCAATGCATTTCTGATTGGCAGTGTTTTGGTCAACCATGTTATCTTAGCCAGTTTCAGCATGAATCCAGGTAGCCCAATCCCAAATAATCAATTAAGCCAGGATGCCAAAGACATGAACTGGATACCAGATATCTCAACCTTTCCTGTCCACAGTTTTCTACCAGTAAGTAGAATGAGGACAAAATCCTGCCTACTTAATTTCTCAACTTATGGTCAAGGTCACATTAAGACTGTGAATATTGCAGTCCTCTGAAATTTAAAGTGCTGAATACATGAACGATACATTTACCAAAAGACTGGCCAATGCACAGTCTAAGTGAATGCTTTTCAACAGGTGTGGTGTGGCACACTGGTATGCTACAAGAATTTTTAAAGCAGGCAATACCTGACTATTTAGTCAGAGGAACTAACTTCTTTTTTTTAGATTGCCAAATAAAAGAAAAACAACAACCAATACAATAGCCATCTGATGTGAATCAAAATCATACCTGCTTTTTTTGTCACATAGGCAAAAAATACATATTTTTGGGGTGCTTCAGGATTTTAATAATTAGTTTATGTGTGCCCTGGGATGAAAAAGGTTGAAAATATCTGGTCTAAAATAATCAATTAGAACCAACCAGATAAACTAAGGCTCAGAAAGAGAGAGCTAGTTACCATGTAAAACCAGCCCATGTAAGGGCCCTCCCTGGTGTCCAATTTTCCACTTTCCCCATTTTTACTCCTATTTAGATCTGGAAACATTGCAAGTGATTTCCATCTGATTTAGGAAAGTAATGGAGCAAAGAGACTATCTGTAAACATAAAGAATACAATGAAAAACATTATGTGTGTATATAAAGAGAAAGAAATAAAACCAGAAGAAACACTTTACAGCTTGTCTCAATAGAATTATAAAATTAGTGGATGAAGAGTATGTTGTTACATTTTTATTTTTGCATTTTGCCAATGGAAGGCCTCGTAATATTTTTACTGTACCTGTAGATTTGGTCTCTTCTGCCTGTCACATGGATTGAAAGCTGAGCCTTTGGCATTGGGGACTGCTGGGACACGAGCTGATTCCAGAGATGGGCAGAAGTCTGAAGTGGTAATGGGCCCGCCTTCTTTGACATCTTGGTTGGCATAGGGCTGGGCAGATGCATAGCATCAGGTCTGGTTGAAATGCTCATGCCCAGGCTTCAGTCAGACTCTCTAAAATATTCTCCTCTTGAAAACAAATTCTCCACTCTCCATCCTCCTCATTTGCACTTCATCTTCAAAAAGGAAACCTAAAACAAACCATACAAATATATGTTGATTAAAATTAACATCACGGTTCTAACTTTAGTGCCTATTGTTTATTGCTCTGATATTGTCATTCTAATGTTTTTGAATGATTACCCTCTCAGTGCTTGATCTAGATCGGAAGGGAATTGCTTAAGCATTGCAATTGGGTTAATTTGTTTATCTGGTTTGCTAGGGACTGAATCCTCTATTCTCAACCTGCATATGTTGAAGCCCTAACCCTCAATGTGCCTGCGTTTGGAGATAGGTCTTTTCATTGATATTTAAGTTAAATGAGGTCATAATGGTGGGCCCTAATCTGCCAAGATTGGTGGTCTTATAAAAAGAAGAGGGTCTGGCTGGTGTGGTTCAGTGGTTGAATGTTGACCTATGAACCGAAAAGGTTACCAGTTTGATTCTCAGTAGGGGTGGGCAGGAGGCAGCTGATGAATTGTTCTCTCTAATCAATATTTCTATCTTTCTATTCTCCCTTTCTCTATAAAGTAAATAAAATATATTTAAAAAGAAAAGAGGATGAGAGAGAGAGAGAGAGAGAGAGAGAGAGAGAGAGAGAGAGATCTCCTTCTCTGCCATGTGAGAACTCAGCAAGAAGGTAGCTGTCTCCAAGCCAAGAGAGTTCTCACCAGGAACCAAATCAGCTGGTACCTTGGTCTTGAACTTTCCAGCTTTCAGAACTGTGAATAAATAAACTTCTATTGTTTAAACCACTCCAGTTTATGGCATTGTGTTTTATAGTCTGAGTTGACTAGTGCATAGATAAATTGCTTGAGTTTATTTGTTTTCAATTAATTAAGAAAGATCAATTTGGCTATTCAATTATAAAGTCATTCTGTTTCCCAAATAAGCTAACTGCTTACACCATTCAGAAAACAAAAAGGTGGATGATAGTCAGTTCTGTAGCTTGATATCCAAATATGTCACCTAAGTTGACAATGTTTACAGTGATGAGTGTCAAGTTAGGCCTAGCTGAGTCCTATTCTAGTGTGCTTGTCACCATGCCACAGACTTAGACACCATCAAATCCAGAGCCCAGTCAAAAGTGCCAAAATAATCCATCTAACCATGACTCAAAATCTAGAAATCATAAAAGTGGACTGATAATATCACTGTTAAAAAAACTTTTGCACAACAAACAAAGCAAAACAAAACCCTATTAAAAGGCAAATGACAGCCAAAACCGGTTTGGCTCAGTGGATAGAGCGTCGGCCTGCGGACTGAAGGGTCCCAGGTTCGATTCCGGTCAAGGGCATGTATCTTGGCTGCTGGCACATCCCCAGTCAGGAGCGTGCAGGAGGCGACTGACCGATGTTTCTCTCTCATTGATGTTTCTGACTTTCTATCCCTCTCCCTTTCTCTCTGTAAAAAAAAAATCAATAAAATATATATATATATATATATATATATATATATATATATATATATATAAATAAAAGGCCAATGACAAACCAAAAAAAGTATTAGGCAACTCATGTAACTGACCAATAATCTAAAAGAAAAAAAGTGGTAAAAACAAATGAGCAGACAGTTCAGAGTTAAAGAAATATAGATATATTTTACATCTATTGAATTATCATTCCTACATTCCTCATAATAAGAGAAATGCAAATTTAAATTTTACTGAAATGTTATTATTCACCTATCAAATTGGCAAAAATTTCAAGGCGTTGGGGTAACAGGAAATTGCATTCATGATGAAAAGACATTAGCAAAAGCCTTTTGGAAAGTAAGTAAAAAATATCCAAAATTATAGAGACCTGGTGCATGAAAATTCATTTACTTAGGGAGGGAGGTTTTCTCAGCCTGGCCTGTGCCCTCTCTCCAATCTTGGACCATCGGGGGATGTCTGAATGACAGCGTAGGCCCACTCCCCAGGGGATCAAGTCTAAGTTAACAGTCAGACATCCCTCTAACAGCCTGGAAGCCCTTAGGGGATGTCCGACTAACAGCTTAGGCCAGCCATGAGCTGGCTTCTGGTTGAGCGATGCTCCCCCTGTGGAAGCATACTGACCACCAGGGGGCAGCTCCTGCATTGAGCATCTGCCCCCTGGTGGTCAGTGTGTGTAAAAGTGACCAGTTGTTCCTGGTCGTTCCACTGTTAGGGTCAACTTGCATATTACCCTTTTATTACATAGAATATCCTTCTTGATTCTGATGTTTATCTATGAAAAGCAATGCTGTAGCTTCCACAAGGGCAAAATGATTGTGGTCCAAATTTATACATTTAGTACTGTTTGTAAGAGTAAACAAATGGAAATAGCCACTGGGTCCACAAATGGGAAAGTGCTCAAATATACTGTTGTATCATTAAACAACAGAATAAACTGACACTAGAAAGAGAAGAATGAAGACCCTCCCAATGTAGTGATATGGAAAGATCTCCAAGATATATTGTTGGCTGAAAAAAGCAAAGGATAAATATTCTTCTAGCTTCCAAAAAAATAAAATTATATGGAACTAAATAAATCCTGAAGACATGCAAACCTGTCAGTGGCCTATGGGACCAAAGGAAGATAAGAAAGGAATTGAAACTTTTGACTCTGTACATTTTCTTTAAATAATTTTTGAAATAATAAAAAAAAAATGAATAAAGTCATAAAGGTGAGGCAGGGGGGAGGAAGGGAATCCATGAGTGGAATCCAGAATTTCCCTCAGTAACTTGTTTTACTTTGTTCTATTTTCTGATGTAAAGTTATTCATTACAGCTATTTTCAGTAGTTTTAGGGTAATAATTTTATTTGGCAGCTTTAAAAAATACATATAGAACAGTTAGTCACCACATATCCTAAAAGTATAATATTTAAAAGAAGTTTGGCCAAGAAACTGGAAAATATAATTCCAAGATAATCTTTCCACAGCTTAAGATGTTTTTAGTTGCTGAGTTTCTATGGCATGATATAATGGAAATGATGCAGTCCTTAGAGAAAAAACGCACTAGGTTTCAAATCTGCCACAAAAAAGCCTGCATTATTGGGTGAATCCCTTCACCTCTAACATGCCAGTTCATCCTTTTAGAGATAATCACAGTAGTAATAACTATAGCAATGGTATTGAGTATCCATTGGAATCATTCAGGTTAAAGATCTTATATTGGCAGACTTATCATAGATAAGCTATTATTAGATGATTTCTATATTGATTGTCCCTGTGAAAATTCTATAAAACCAGTAGGTATTAGTAATATAAAGGCGGTCTACAGAGGTCAGCAGCATCTCACCTACCTGGAAATTTGTTATCATGGATCTCACTCACTCTCAAGAACACAGAAACAGAAAAAAGCACACAATGTGTCTCAGTAGCAAAATAGATTCCACAAATATCTGTATGAAAGTTTGAGCTTTTGACTCTAAGAAGAGCCCCTTGCAAATCCTGCATGGAGATAATCTCGCTTTGATTTCATGGCAGTGGGAAGAACAGAATTAGAGAAGGGACTGACACAGTGAAAGGCTAACCAGTGCCAGTAATAGATCATGGCTTGAGAGAAGAGCTATCCTATCTAATAAAGAGAGAATATGCTAATTGACCCTCATGCCATTGCTAAGATGACAGTGCCCATAGCCAATAAGGAGGGAATATGCTAATAGTCTGCCCCACCCTCAAAAATGGCAGTGCCCGTAGCCAATAAGGCAGGAAAATGCGAATTGACTGTCATGCCCTTAAAGATGGTGGCGCCTAGAGCCACAAGATGGTGGAACCCAGTCCCCTCAGCCCTGTCGGGATGGCAGGCATGTGGCAAGGCCTGGCCATTCCATGCACCTGTCTCCGGAGTCCCCCAGTCCCTTTAGCTTCCCAGCTTCCCAGGGTTGGCCCGAGGCTCAGGTAACCAGAACCTGCTGAGGCTTGCACTGCTGGCAGTGGCAGCAGCAGAGGTGTGATGGGGCATCACCTTCTCTGATCACCTGGTCACCTCCCACCCCTGAGGCCCCCCCCCCGGACTATGAGAGGGGGGAAGGCCTGGGTGAAGGACCCCCCCTTACAGTGCATGAATTTTCGTGCACAAGGCCTCTAGACTATAATAAAGCAAATGTAACAACTTAAAAGAGTATCAGGTGAGTGCTTTTTTATCCAGCAATACGTATAAACTACCCAAATAAGTTGTGAAGACATTGTTTCAGGTTAGATCCACAGCAAGTATTTATGCATTAGGCTTAGAAAGGTAGAGAATAAAAAAAAAAACCCTTTCACTTAAAATGGTTTAAAAAAAGTTGATGCTTAAATACCTACTTATGTAGATAACTCAACTCTCTTAAATTACTCATTCCCTCTGTGTTTTCACCAATAACTAACATTTCTCTGCAGTCGGTACCTAAAGGCTTATTAAGAAAGGAACTCTAATGGAAAAGTCTGGGCTGAGATGAATACAAGCATTTAAGTATAATTCAAAATAAGAAAGCTGCACAGTAAATGGAATATTGTTCTTATGTGCTCATGGAAACCATAGTAAATAAACAGAACCAAGTTACCTGTCCTGCCTCTGATTTAAGGCTTATGCATATGCTTTTCACCAGGAAAATATCACACTGTAATATTTTCCACCAGGCTCTCTACTCGAGTTATTCCTCCTTGTTTAAAGTTTTGGAAAACCCAAGAGCTGAACAATGACTTTTGCAAGTTGCAAATTGCTTTAAGGGCAAACATTTCAGTTATTGTGTGTGTAACTTGGTAAATGATACTCTTTTTTAAAGCCATGAAACAGAAATTTTAATTCCTGTTGAGCTTTTGTTTATGGAGACATCAGCATAATAAGGGGACTTGCCCCCCAAACTTTGCTGCCACCCACTTGGGATAAGTACAACTCTCTCAGCAATAGAACCACAAGAAATTCTGCCACATTTTCCAAATAAGCAGCAAACTGTCACTGCAGCCTCTGAGTCACATATTTTGTGGATGACACATGTGGCTACCCTCTTTTGGGTCAACATTCCTCCTGTATTATGTGGCGTTCCCAGTTACCCTGCAAACAGTCATGCCTCTCTCATGGCTGCTAACCAGAGGAACGGACGGACCAGACCCAGGAAGGGTGCACATCATGAAAAGGGAGAAGCTGCTTTCATTATGAGTATCATCACTATACAAACAAAATAATAATGAAGACTCATCTCAAACTTGTTCATTGAATTCCACTCCAAGAATAGAGTGCTGATCCATATTCTCTGAGCTCCTTGAATTGATGGGTGGCAGTTGTGTGTGTACGGGGGAAGAGGTTGGGTGGGGGGCTGGCAGAAGGGGGGCATGCCACCCGAATAATTTAGGGCCTCTTCTCAAGGACTCTGTATAACTCTATGTCTTTACCCTCAACCCCACTCTATTTGAATAAACTCTTGTAAGGAAGTGGATTTAGGGGGGAAAAAACCACCTTCTCAAATAATTCTGAAATAGTAATAATAAGTGTATAATATGTAGTATCAGTAACAATCCATACCATATACTAGCAAACATTTATTAAATATATTTGATGTTCTGGACACTCTCCTAACTTTACCCTTTCCTCTGGTTTCAATATTTTCTCTGTGATTCGTAAAATGAGTTAATATTATAGTTTGGAGATTAACTACATGAGGCCATCTACATTCTTTTCCTTATCCCCTGGGATAATGTTTTATATTTTCATGAGAAAACGTAGCGTGCCAAAAGGACACTTTCTTGTGTGCTGTGTGTGGCTTTGAATCGAAACGTTATCCAGAGCCTCGCTTTTCTTACTTGTGGTACCTAGAAATAATATAAGCTTCTTTTTCTAAGTTGATATAATATAAAGTTACTATTATCATAGTGACATGGTTAAGGGTATGATTAAAAAGCAGAAAACTTAGGGCTCCAACCAGAAATAAAATTTTACAAACCGAGAGGGTTTGGCTGAACCTTGAATGGGTTGAATATGAGGAAGTACACGGAAATGTACAACACTTCTTTCCTCTTATCGGTTTCCAGGGATAAGCCATGTGAAACAGTCAGTGAACAGAACATGGTAGTGCTAAGATTCTGGATCAAAACTTAGAGACTAGACTATCCTGGGACACTGGGAGCAAGTGTGGAGGAAGACAGAGGGAACCTGGAGTGGGTTCGTGGTGGTATGAATGAGTTAAGTCTGGAGGGCAGCAGGTGGAGGGGAAGGGATAAGCTTTCGGGAACAGCATTGGTGGAGGTGGGAGGGCATACTGGTGGTGCTAAGTAATCCTCAGATTACCCCCAGAGCTGACCCTTTATACAGATATAGAGAAAATATATTCAGTTACAGTATGCAGAGAGTATATTCATGCAAACTTACATTGCCAGTGAAGTATGTGCTTCTGTGTAAATTGTATCTAGAGGAAGTATTACCGGAGGCCAAAGGACAGGGTTCAGTGTTCTAATTCCTGTACCATTTAATATCCAGCATCATTTCAAGTGTAGTGGGAAGAACTCAGTTCACATGTACACATGAATCAGAAACATCAGGAGGTTTGATAGGCTTGCAGGTGGGATGTGGTGATAGAACTGGAATTCGGGGCTTTGCAAGTGCTGGGCAGAGGCAGATCTCTGGGCCAAAGGATATGGGGGAGCAGTGCTGCGAGGAAGGGGGTTGGGGACCATCATAGAAAACCAGTTCTCAACCTATTTTCCTAAGGCATGACCCTATTGCAGTTTCATAGCCCTGAGCCACCCACTTTGGATGCTGGGAAATGTGTATCTTTCCCACACACTCATCCCCCAACCCTAAATGGCTCTCATTAAAAGTAGACCAAAGTTGAAGCTGGTGGTGTGATTAATATCAACCTGTCTGGAGGGCACCTCCATCACCCCACAGTCTTCCCATTTTTCTTCGATACTGAGAAAATGCTTTTCACAGCTATGATGACACAGCCAGAAATATCACCTTTTGAAGACATCGTAACTGTGAGATATGACACTCTTTCGGCTGTTAGAAGGTTATTTGCTGTAGCCATTAAATACAGCCCTGTCACTCCCACTCACCTGAGCCATATTTCCTCCCTCAATAGATTATCCATAAATATAGGCTCAGGTACAAATAGGAATAATGAACATTCACAGCTAAAGAAGACATGCACAGCCAAATCCTGCCACAGAGTTAGCTTCCCCCTAGAAAGGGAGTGGTGCTTCCCTGGAATTGGCTCAACATAGCCCAGAGGCCAGGTTTTCAGGAGGGTCACAGGGTCTGAGGCCAAAGTGAATTCTCTAATATCCCAGCAATGCAGAGCCCATGTATCCAAAATTCCAAAGGTGTACAAGCTGCCCACTTGGTGGTCCAACCTACTTTGCTGCCATTTGGTTAATGAGAATGACTTAGTAATAATAGCTTATTCAGTATTGAACTCAGGTTAATAATAATATTGGTAATAATGATTACATCTGTGCAGATTCTACAATTTCCAAAGCACTTCTCAGGCCAGTAGTATATTCATTTAATCAAATATGTACAGGCATACCTCGTTTTATTGTGCTTCACAGATGTGGTTTTTACAAATTGAAGGCAAGCCCTTCTACCAGTAAAAAGATAAGGACTCACTTTGTTGAGATATTTGTTTTATTATGGTGTTCTGGAAGTGAACCCACGATGTTTCTAAGGTATACTTGTATAATTTTTATATATACACAATGATATGTATAATTATTTAATATGCTAATATACAAATCATCTATATATACATATAAAGAGAGAATATGCAAATTAGCTGAGACACCCTAACAGACATGATCCGCTCAGGAGGAGGCTGTGCACGTAGTTGGGCGGGAGGGAACTGTGTGCCAAGTGAGGCAAGCCACGAATGGTGCAGGCCTGGAGTGGACACACACACAGGGGTGGCGTGGCTGGAGCAGGCCTGGAGCAGACACACTGTAGCGCACCAGCAGTCCCATCTCTGCATGTGAGCTGCAGAGGAAACACCTTTTCTGACCACTCACTGGCTAAGCTCCTAGTACACCACTCACAGTGTTCTTGGTAATTTGGGTAATAAGAATCCAAGAAGGTGATCTAGGATTTTTCCAGCTCACTCCTGGAGGAAAAAAAAAAAGGTCTGCCACTGGAGGGGTTAAGAAATGTCATATCCTGCCATAGCTGGTTTGGCTCAGTGGATAGAGCCTTAGCCTGCAGACTGCAGGGTCCAGGTTTGATTCTGATCAAGGGCATGCACCTAGGTTGCAGGCTCCTCCCTGCTCAGGACCCAGGTCAGGGCTCATGGAGAAGGCAACCAATTGAAGTATCCCTCTCACAGTGATGTTTCTCTCTGTCTTTCCCTCTCTCTTCCACACTCTCTAAAAATATCCTCAGGTGAGGATTAAAAAAAGACAGACGAAAGAAAGAAAGAAAGAAAGAAAGAAAGAAAGAAAGAAAGAAAGAAAGAAAGAAAGAAAGAAAGAGATGTCATATTTTATGAAACAGACATCTTGAAAATGACTAAAGAAAGTTGTCATTTTTTTTTTTTTGTGGTGAAGGGACTGGAGTCTGTGTTGATGAAAACACCTTGTTGGGTGTGGCAGCCAGCAGTGGCAACAGCAGTGGGGTGATGGGGGTGGCACCCTCCCCTGATCAGCCTGGTCGCCTTCTGCAGAGGGAGGCCAGACTGGGGCTTAGACCTGTTCCCTGAGTGGGCCTAAGCCATCAGTAGGACATCCCCTGAGGGCTCCCAGACTGTGAGAGGGGCTAGGCTGGGCTGATGGAACCCCCCCCCCCAGTGCATAAATTTTGTGCACTGGGCTTTTAGTGCACTAGGGGGCCGATGCATGAAATTTGTGCACTGGGGGGTGGGTGGTCCCTCAGCCCAACCTGCTCCCTCTCACATACAGGAGACCTCAGGAGATGTCCTACTAATGGCTTACAGAGGCTTTTGGCCTTGGGCAGGGGGCCCCTAGCCCCCTGTGATTGCTGGCTCCACCCCTGCCCAAGCCTGTCCAGGCCCCTCAGATTTCTGGCTCTGCCCCTGTCCCCTTGGCTCTGATGTCTTACCTCACAATGACTCGGGTGCCAGGATGTTCCCGGGACATAGGCGCTAGGTGCCTATGTATGCAATTAACCACCATCTTTGTTGGGTTAATTTGCATACTCTTTCTGATTGGTTATGGGTGTAGTGGAGGTCAATTTACATGTTTGTCTATTATTAGGTAAGATATATATGTAATTGTTGTTGTTTTTCTAACCCAGATGGTTTATTAAATATCTTATGTGTGCTTAGCACTTTCTTAGAAAGCTGGTGAAATACAGAAAAATATAGAAAATGTATAGCAGTTTAGCATCAAACTAGGGCCAAAACCTTGTTAAGAGAGTAGATCTTAAATGTTCTCACCACACACATATAAAATTATAATTATCTGAAAGATGGATGTGTTAATTAACCTTTTTGTGGAAATCACTATACAATATATATGTGCATCAAATCATCATGTTATACATCTTAAACCTACACAGTGTTGTATGCCAGTTATCTCTCAGTAAAGCTGGAAAAAATAGAGCAAAGGATAAAACAGTAAAACAAAGTGTGTGTAAGTGGCCACACTCATTATATATGTATATATACAGACATATATAATTTATATTCATTCATTATAGAAATGTGAACTAAGCAACATGAAATACCACTTTTTTTCTCTCTCTCAAACGGATGGACAAAGATTTTGAAAATGAAAGTAAGCTTAATATTTTTGTGACCAAGGTTTGTGTGATACAATTCTGGAAAACTTTCATTGTCATTCTAACTTATGGAAGCCACTTTGGTCTATCAAATACCTATGAGAAATGCATTATTTCTTTAATAAAAGACTACAAGAAACCAGGATATGGATTCCAATGAGAAAATGGTGCAGAGTTTTTGGTGGTTTATATTTTATTTATAAGAAAGAGTTTTTAAAAATAGTTTATATATTAGAGTGTCATAAATCTGTGTGAAATCTTTCAATTAATTAAATGCTAATAAATCCACTAATTCTAAAAATTAAGCATCAAATTAAAATCAAATGAGACTAATAGAAACATAGAGATAGCTGTGTGTTCAAGAATACCTCTCTTTCCTTCACTCCCTCCCTCACCACCCAGTCTCTTAAAAAGCACTCGAGTATCGCTCGTAATGAAAGAGAAACACTCCCATAGGAATGTAAATTTTAAAAGCTGTGGCAGAATTTGGCAACATGGAAAGTACTTAAAGTTGTAAACATGCTTTGACAGAGAAGTCTCATTGTAAGGAACTTATCCTAAAGAAATAATCAGACAAATGCTCGGAGATGTTTGTGCAAGGGTGTTCATTGAAGTGTTGTTAATAGTATTGAGGAATTGGAAATAAACTAAATCTTCAACAGTGGAGAATTAGTTTAAAATTTATGCTATGTGGACTAGAAAATGCTATGTAGAATGAACCTATGTTAGAATTTATAAGTCCATTCACTGAGTTTACTGAAAAATAAGATAATCATAACATATTAAATGGATATTAAACTGCAATGTAGTATGTTTAGTATTAATCCTTTATAATCAAAACTATACAAATGTACCAATATATCTGAGCAGAATCAACTGTCAGGGATCATACATATCAAGAGGCTAACACTACAAATACTTTTTTTTCTTGCTTTTATTATATTTCTGCATCATTTGCATATTACTCAACATCTCCTGTGAGCTCCTGCCCTTGTTTAAGCTACTGTCACCTCTTACCCTGACATGTTCACTTGGAACCCCCAAATGTGGAAATAGGAACTGGAGAGCAAGTACAGGCATTTCCAGTTTTTCAAAAGTTCTCTTGAGGATGCTACACTTTTAAAACCTACATTACATTAAAACCTCCTTTCACATTACAGTAAAACCTGTTTATAAGGGACTAATTTGGGTGAGGGGGTATCCGTTAAAGACAAAAGTCCGTTACATAATAAAGTAGGTTTTCTGAATCTGTATGTTAAAAACTTGAGAAATTAATTAGCTTACTTGTTTTTACCTATACAGACATGTTTGTGTAATTAAAATGACGTATGAAAAGTTTAATTTCACAGAGAAGTTTCCTATATGCATCACAGTTAAATTGATATTGAATAGGTCTAGTAAATGCATGCATTTGCCGGTCACCACAAATAAAAAAATGCACACGGCTGGGGTCTGGCTTAGCTCACGAGCTGGGAACACCTGTCTTAAAGCTGGGAAGGCGGACCACGTGTGGGGAACACAGGTCACGTGCCTTAAAATCCACAGAAAGTCACGCCCCGAAATAAAAGAACCAATCACTGCAGGCTAGTTGGTGTGATCACGTGCTAATCATTGGCGGAAAATTGCTTTCCAGCGGTGACCTTTGGTCTTAAATATTACACTATAGTGATAGATATGCAATATTTATCCTGGGAAATGGCTGCAGCGTTTTTTCCAGACATATAGCCTATTTGCTAAAATTTGTTCAAGTGAGTTAATAACAAAAACTTACCCTGTTAATTTAATTATAAGCAAATCTCGGCAAAAGCACTTTAAAATTTACAAGGTGTTCATTTTCACCTATGACATACAGAGCAGAAACTTTGCCTGCTGAATCCGAAGTCCATGAAGTCCAAGCCCTCAAAATCCACTGTTCGCTGTTCTCCTTTTCTCCAACACAAGCAGTCTGAGGAAGAGGCTCGCTTTGCTTTTACGATAAAAGACGTGAAAGGCGGAAAGCGCCCACAGCGTTGGGGTGTGCTTTGCAGCACATCAGCAGGAAAGCGGGCGCCTGGTGCAAGAGTGCATGGTCCTCCCGGCTCCGGGGAAACTGCCCACAACGCGCAGTATGGAGCCCCAGAGCGAGGAGCTGTGTCTGCGAGCATCTGTGCTGTCTGCGTGCATTGCGTGCATCCGGCAGCAAGATGCGCCCCAAGGTAATTGCTTCTTCACTGTCTATCAGCTTGTCTTAGGAAAGATATAATAGCAACCCTATAATTTCAGGTGGGATTGGGAGAGGGGATGGAGGGAGGGGATCTGGGACGCAGAAAGGCCCTAAAGGAGAAAAGGCGATAAAGGGTGTTGATACTTTGAGTGACTCTGTGTGCAACTTGGGTACAGTCCCACTGTGGGCTTGTGAGTGAGCCCCTGCTGCCCGCTGAGGCCCAGGAAAGCCACTGAGGGCTGGGAAGGTGAGGCAGGTACCTGGCAGTTTGCATCCCTGATGGGTTGAGGGTTGCTCCTGGGTGTCAGACTTCTGGTGGGTGGTACTTTTAAGCTGCCAAGCGTGTGGAGGAAAATCCTCAGAGAACCTGACCCAGGGGTGGGCTGGAGGAGTGCCGTGGGAACTTTACATCGCAGTTGTAGGTGAACCCCCATGTAGATCCCCGGAATGTAACACAGAGCATCGTTTGCCTGGTATCCCTAGACTCCTATCACAGGGCCTCCGAAGGTCTATTTGAGTCCATCCTTACCCCCACAGACTCAGCTCAGCCGGCCAAGTGATTATTTTAAACCCCAAGTTGTAACTATTATGTCACACTTTTGTTTGAAACCCTCCAACAGCCTCTCAAAGCACTCACCAAGACAAACTTCAAAAAGCTTAAATAGTCTACAAGGCAGTCCCTGATCCATCAACCGTTATCTGCCTTCTCCCTGGACTCACAGTTAGCCACCATGGCCCACAGATGATTATTCCTCCATGAATGCACCTACCCCGGGCCCCACCAGCTTCCTCGCCTCCTGGAAGGCTTCTCTCTCCAGAGATGCACACTTCTCTCTCACTTCCTTCGGTTTCTATACATACGCCTCCTTCTCAAGCAGCCCCCCCCCCCCCCCCTTGCTTATGCTTGGTAAAAGAGCAGCTCTCTCCCTTTGCTGCCCTCTGTTCCTTTATTTTTCCCATAGCCCTAATCATCATGTGACAAATAACAACCCTTTCTTTCATTAAAAAAATGCATTTCCCTGTGTCCGTCCACCAACAGTAGACTGTAAGCTCTGTTAGAGTTGTGCCTATCTTTGTTCTTCCACTTGTGTTGTTTTCATTACGATTTTCCCCCAGTGCCTGGACTTTTACAGTCACTTAACAAGTGCTTAATATTGAGTGATGGATGAATGGATGGATGAATGAACCAGCCAAAGACTCACTTCCAAGGGAAGGATAGCTGGAGCTAGAGAATATTCCTCCAGGATCCAGTTTCTGCTTAGCAGGGCCACTTGTACTAACCCTCTGTGACCTTGACAATTCTGCTGAGTCCTGCTGGTTGCTTTGCAGCAGACATTCTGAAATGCAGGGTTCTAGGTTGCCTAGGTATATGGTATCTGCCGGTGTTCATTTCAGTTCCCGAGTTCTCCATGCTATCTGTGCCCACGGCCCTCCAAACTCTGGAATCACAGGGGGACTGCAGCTCCCGTCAAGATGACCTTCCCAGGTCATCAGTTCGCAGAGGGCAGGGCAAGTGTTCTCAGTACAGTCTTGGCACAAGTTCTCAGCACCCTTGTGCTTGGCTTCCCATCAGGCCAAGGGAAAGAACCGGTATGCTTCACTAGCCTTGTAGTCCAAACCTGACAACATGCCCTTCCGTAACACAGTGCGAAATAATCCTTTCATCATCACCTTTTCCAGAATTGCTGGTCCTGGATCCCTGCCCCACCCTCCACTTTGCACCACTCACTGCTGTGGCGGCTTAGGAAGCAGGAGGTCCACCCACAACCCTTTCCCCCCAGGATTCACCTAAATTAGTAACGAGGCTGCACACTGAGAAGTGATAATATCTTCTCTCGGAAGAATGTGGAATGTTTGGGACTGTGCTTGGGTATTCCATCCCCAGCACCCGGAGACCCAGGTTTCACTCATTTACCCAGGAGAGGAAACAGGTTGGGGTTGGAAGTCCCAGTATGTCTCATTTCAACTGCAGAGTGGAAATTTCTGTTTAAATCTGTGTCATCCTATCTAATAAAAGTGTAATATGCAAATTTGACTATACCTTCACTACGCTACCATCCAATCAGGAGCGGGGGGCGGGGCCGAGGCAAGCATGAGGTGAGGGGTGGTGCGAGGGGCGGGGCCACCATGGCGCCAGCAGGCCAAGGTGGCTGCTGGGCCGGCGCCAAGGTGGCTGCTGGGCCGGCAGGGGTCCAATTGCGACCCCAGAGCCAGAAGGGGGTCTGGACCCGCGAGGCTGCCCCAAGGCCTGGCCTGGAAAAGCTGCGGCAGTGGCGGGGGTCCCAATGGCTGCTCCAGACCCAGCAGGAGGTCCCGATGGCAGCGAGTCCAGACCTGCACCACCACCCGGAGGCTCGGCCCCGGCAAACCTGGGGTGGCAGTGGGGGTCCCAATGGCTGCCCCGGACACAGCAGGGTGTCCGGACCCTAAGGCCAAGCCCTGGCACACCTGGGTTGGCAGTGGGGGTCCCGATGGCCACCCCAGACCCAGCAGGGGGTCCAGACCCATGCCGCTGCCCCCAGGCCCGGCCATACCACATTAAAGCTTCTTTTATTATAAGCATCTTAAATTAATGTGATACATTTATTAGAGTTGACACATTATTTATTGACACATTAACAAAAGTAAAATCTGCAGTTTCTATTAGGATTCATTCTTTGTGTTGAACGTCTTATGGTCTTGACAAATGTACCATTAATGTAGTATCAGACAGAACAGTTTCATTGCCCTAAAGATCACCTGTGGCCCACCTATTCATCCCTCCCTGCTCTGAATCAGGCAGCCAGGGGATGATCAGGCTGGCAGGCAGAAGGGGTTAAGGGCAATCAGGAAGGCAGGCAGGCAGGCAAGTAGTTGGAAGCCAGCAGTCCTGGATTGAGAAAAGGATGTCTGACCTACCAGGATCTGGCCTAAATGGGCAGTCAGACATACCTGAGGGGTCCCAGATTGGAGAGGGTGCAGGCTGGGCTGAGGGACAACACGCCCCCCCTTCACGAATTTCATGCACCAGGCCTCTAGTTTAAGTATATTTGGTGATGTGTACTTCTGTTTCAGCAATTTTCAACCAGTGCACTGCGGCACTCTGGTGTGCCACAAGAATTTTTAAAACGTGCAATACCTGACTATTTAGTCAGGGGTACTGATCTCTTTTCTCTTAGACCTGTGGATGGCATACTGTGGCTCGTGAGCCACATGTGGCTCTTTGACCCGTTGAGTGTGGCTCTTCCTCAAAATACCATGGCCTGGGTGGGTCTATTTTGAAGAAGTGGCGTTAGAAGAAGTTTAAGTTTAAAAAATTTGGCTCTCAAAAGAAATTCCAATCGTTGTCCTGTTGATATTTGGCTCTGTTGACTCATGAGTTTGCTGACCACTGCACTGTCAAAAAACAAAACAAAACAAATGACAGCAGCCAACATAACAATAGCCATTCGGTCTGAAGGGATCAAAATTATTTTTTTTTCAAGAGTGGCAAAAAGTAGATTTTTTGTTGTGCCTCAGAATTTTAGTAATTAGTTTATGTGTACCATGATATGGAAAAAGTTGAAAATCGCTGTTCTATTTGGATTTATTCCATGTATTTCACCCCATTCTTTAGGCAGTAAATGACGGCTGATGCCAAAATTCATTTTTGATACATTATATTATACTTTAGCTTTAGTTTCAAGTTGTGACTGATTTTTTCAACAGATTGTTAGTATAATTTGTTTTTCTCTACCTCTCATAACTGAATTCTGTTATTAATATGAATCGTATGAAAACATTAGAAAAAGATAAATATTTCTATAGACTTTTAACTCTGTCCAAGTGCCTATAAGGAACTCTCGTAGGGGCTTACAGTGTTCAGGCATTTTCCTAATGTTCCCAGTAGAAAATGATCAATGGATTTCTCTGTAAGTTTATTCTCAAATAATTTGGGTTTTGTATAAAAGTCACTCCATGAATTTTTATCATATCCTGTCCCTTACACAGATTTCATTTGAGCAATATTCTGTCCCTTTGCAATTCTGCACTGTTTGTGACAATTAGCAATACAATGTGAATTTAAATGTGAGAATAAACACCTTTTTCAATGTAGATTCAAAACCACAAACACTAAATTTTACAGAAATAATAAACCATCCATAGAATAATTTATTAGCACTCTCGACATGCTCACTTTTGTGTTTCTTCTTAATACCATTCAAATAATTTTTCCTCTCCCTGCCCGTCTGCATAATACAATTCAACCTCACCTCCAACTCTGTATGTAAGACTGTGCTGGAGCCTTTCAGATATACATGAATCAGACACAGGTTTTAATTTCAAGAAAACTAGTTTCTCTCTGTTCTCGGAGACATGGTTTGTTTTATCTAAGGAACCACTTTGTGTAGAGTTCACAGCTAATAATAAAACATTCTGCTAATTAGTAAATGCTCATTTCATGTTAAGTACTTTGCATATATTATATAATTTCCTTCTCATGCCTATGAAGTAGGCACTAACACCCCTCTCCCCCCTTTAGCAGATGAAACAATCAGTGAATCTTCCCTATTGAATTTAATAGAGAGAATCTGACTTCTGTCCCTGGCCATACTGATGAAGCTCTCTTCACTAAGTTGTTTGTATATTTATTGAAAAATGTTTTTCCTCTCCTGTTCTGTGCAGAAGGTACATCAGGAGCTATTTCAGGAGCTGTATGAAACACAGGGATGATTAAGATTCAAACTATTTACCCAGGATTCAAAATATAATTGTATGTGTTACGAAGTGACACAAACTTCCAAAGCAGTGACATCCTAAAATCTGAATGGTGTAATGCAGTGGTCGGCAAACTCATTAGTCAACAGAGCCAAATATCAACAGTACAAAGATAGAAATTTCTTTTGAGAGCTGAAAACCGACTTCTGCACCTGGGCCACAAAGTATCAGTCACACTGTAGGTGCGCATCTGCACATGGTGTTTTGTGGAAGAGCCACACTCAAGGGGCCAAAGAGCCGCAGTTTGCCGACCACTGGTGTAACGCAATAGAAGTCTATGCCTTCTTGCCACAGTGCTCAGTGAGCTCTGCCGTGTGATACTTTCAGATTGCAGACTCCTTTCACCTGTGGTTTTACCATTCTTTGTGCTTTCGAGTTATTCCCTTCTAGCTGGCGGATGGGGAAAAGAGAGAGGAGGTGGGCCAAGCCCTGGTTACAGAGTGTTGTCTTCTATGACCACAACCAGAGTGTGGCCTGTGGGATTTCAAGGGTGGCTGGAATATGAAGTCTCACTGTGTGCGCAGAGGGAACAGGAAATGGGCTATCCTGAGCACCTAGAGATCTCTCAATTGGCCCACTCCTTTGAGCATCGAATGCCCTTTCACTCCCCCACAGAACACTTGCTCCAGCTCCATGGCGTCACCCAGAGTCCAGCTCATGGCTCAGGAACTCCGGGTGATGCACACCCTACCCTCTCGGTCCCGGGCTGACTCCCTGCGATCTGGTGACTTATGAACTCTGAGAACAAATGCTCTGCCCTCTCACCCCCACTCCACCCTCCACCCCCACTGTGCATTGTAAAGGTGGGACAAGATGACAGCTATGAAAACTCCCATCTGCACAGTTCCACACCAATTGTGAAATCCTGCTGGGCGGTCCTTATAAAGGGTCCCCTCCAGGGTGAGGAAGCCCGAAGCCCCGGATGAGACTTGATTATGACTCTGGGAACAATCCCCTAGGGCACTGGTTTTGGTCACCCCCTCTTTGAACATTTTTCCTGCGACCCCTTCTGAGGTTGTTGTTGGAGCCTTTGCCCTCCAGGAGAGCTACGAAGCATTTGTTGCCTATTTTCTGCTGATGCAGGTTTGGGAGCTCAAAGTTTATTTTATGCTAAAGGAGTCACAGTTGTCTTTCACAATACAGGACCCTGAAGCATGGCAAGTTCTAGTCTATTTGCCTCCAGTGATTTAAGTTTGTGTTAGTAGCCAATGCTCAGTCTCTTTTCCTGGTGATTCTCAAGCCCAGACTCTTTCTTCCCCCTCCCATGTGACTTTCTCTATAAACTGAATGGACAGTAACCCGAGGGTGTGGGGTGGGAGAACCTAACATCCTTAATCTGCTCTTTAGAAGTTGTCTGAGTTTCTTTGAGTTGCAAATAAAAAGGCACAAGCTTTTGTTCAAAAAACCAAAAAGATACTGGCAAAGTTTAAAACAGGTCCTTTTCTTGTTAAGTGGTAGCCACTCGAGAGCCAGTGCCTCTTGCCTGCAGCAGGAAGGGTGAGACCCACCTGTGTCAGGTTTAAAAAGCCACATAAAATGGTTCAATCTATGAAGAGAAGGGAGACATTCATTAATTTAAAAAACCATTCCTTCTTATATATATTTTCAGATTGCAGCGTCTTGCAAGCCCCTGCATAAAGAGTGAATCATTCATAACGATAGGGAGGAGTGAATGAACAAATTCTTATTGAAAACTTCGTGACATTCATTCCTTTGTGTTGGTAATTCACAAACAGAATTGTCATTCCTCAGTCTTGCCTCCCTGCCCCTGAACTGCTCCTCTGTTACATTCCCTAAATTCCTCCATTAGTCATTTTCTTTGGCAGGAAACCGGCTTTGGGAAGGAAGGTAGCACTTGAAGGCTTTGTCATCTAAAAATGCATCAAGAAAAAGAGATCTTACTAGATGAGCTCTAAATCCCATACCCCTACACTTGCTACTCAGGGGAGGCCTTGGTTGGGCAGTGAAGGATGTGTGGGTAGTAGTTTATGGACATAAGAGGGCATAGGCAGAGGAGATGAAGGCGATGGAGAATTTGGCATTTTTCTGGAAATGGCCCTAGAGACGAGCTTCCCATTTTTGGAAGACAAAACAATGCCGTAGAAGGAGTGCTGACTTTGAAGATGCTACGTTTTGTTTGCAGACCAGGTCTGTTTATGAGCTATCTAACCCCGGCCAGGTTTCCTAGCCTCCCTCCTGCTTATTGTCCTCTTCTGTAAGATGCGGGATAATGGTGACACAGTCTCCGTAGCATCATTAGAAGGATCAAATAGACTAATGGATGGGAAAGTGCTTTGCAAATGGCAAAGCAGTTTCAAATGGGAGTAGTTATTATAATTGGCCCTCAATAAATGCTCTCGGATAATAATGGTCAGTTTTTAATCACATTTTTCTTCCCTGAAGGATTGTGTGGATATAGGACATCAATCCCACAGAAACGGAGCTTGTTGTGGGCACCCTCTCTACTTACCCGGTTCAGAATATTACTGAAGTGGGAGCAGAAATCTTTCTCTAGCATTTTGTCAGGTTAGAACTTTGTTCTGATACACAGCACACGGTATCTGGGTGACAAAATACAGACAGCACTGGGTTGGGAGTTCCAACAAGGCACCTTTTGCTCTTCATTATTGTGTTCGTTCATGCCTCAAATCATTCACTGGCTAGAATGCTGTAAATGCAGACTTGAATATTTTAATCCTACTCTGATATTAATAGCAACTTGAGTCACTTAAACTCTTCCTGTGTTGGTGATCAGCCCTGCCCTGTCTTTCTCAGACAATTTTATGGGAGAAGAGCTTGGAGAATGCTTTGCAGAAATAAAAGGGCTTGGTAATTATGAGATGCTAGGGTATTATTAGTATTTGTTGAATAGCCATTGGCCCTATGGTATGGCTTCTGTGCTCAGGAAGGACAGCCGCAAAGAAACACCGATCCTAAAGAAAGAGGGACTCTGGTTATCTTTTAATCACATTTTGGGGAATGCTAAAAAACGAGCCCAAGATTCCTTCACGATTGAGTAAGGTGTGAAGTGACAGCCTTGAAGGAAGATGAGAAGGTGCATCTCAGGTGTGGGTCAGGGAAAAGGGGTGTGGTGACTGGTTAGTTTTCAGCATGCTGCCTCCAGGAGTGGGTGGTGGTGAACGGCGAGCTGGGTGAGCATTCTGGGAACCTGGCTATAGCACAGCAACATGAAATTAGCTCTGGTAGTAATATTAGTTAGCACTTAGACCACACTTTGTTTTCAAAGTACTTTACAATGGTTCGTTAGGTAATTACATTCCTGTGAATTAGGTCAGCACGGTTATTTCTTTCTCCCTATTAATCCCCTCTTCTCCTCAGCTACCCGAGGCCCTTAGTCAGCAAGTCAGACTTTCAGCCTTCAGTCAGGTGTGTCTCCCTGAAAGAAGGTGTTGGCTGTAAAGGGCAGAGTTAAGGAATGGGTCAGTGGTACTCAAGTATCTTCCTGTTTTTAATGCTGAATGCATTCTTAGTTAACTAACTTTAGCCTAGGGAGAACTAGTCGTAGTATCTTTAAAGAGTCAATTTCACGCCTCATCTTTGCTTCCAATAAGAAGTACACCTATACCACAGATTTTTCATTCACGTCTACTGATAGGAACTTGGACTGTTCCCATATCTTGGCTATTGTTAATAACACTACAGTGAACCTAGGGGTGCATATATTCTTTCAAATTAGTGTTTTCCAGAAGTGGGATCACTGTGATACATTTACACAATGGAATACTACTGAGCCAAAAAAACAAAAACAAAAACAAAACAGAAGTAACAGCATAGATGGACCTGGAGATTACTATGCTAATTGAAATAAGTCAATCATAGAAGGACAAATACCATATGACCTCAGTTATATGTGGAATCTAATGAACAAAATAAACTGACAAATGAATAGAAATAGAGGCACGGACACATGGAAGAGACTGACAGCTGTCAGAGGGGAGGCTTGTTATGGGGTTGGGTAAGAGAAGGTGAAGGGATTAAGCAAAAAACAACAACACACACACACATATACACACACACTTATAACACATGGACAACAGTGTGGTGATAGCCAGAGATAAAGGTGGGTAGGGGCTAGGTGGAAGTTGCTAAAGGTGGGGAAAATGATGATGGAAAGAGACTTTGCTTGAGGTGATGGGCATAAGCTGCAGTGTGCAGATAATGTTTTGTTGAGTTCTAAACTTGAAACCTATATGATTTTGTGAACCAGTGTCACCCCAATAAATTCAGCGACAAAAAAAGGCCAAAAAAAAAAAAGGCAGCAAACCTGTTGCTGTCATACTACATGGACTATTAGAAACATTCTTGGATGTATGACCCCAGACGGTGTGCTCTGGTGTGACTTCTGTCATTTACTAGCATATCACATATGTTGAACTCAATAAGTCAGCCACACTTCAACAAGTTTTGGAGATGTCTAAGCTTCAGAGTTCACCTTTATAAAATGTGAATAATAATACCATGGCTTGCTTTCCTGCCCTGTGATTTTTGAGGATAGTACAAAATACTATAATTAATGGAAGCGTATTTGGCCAAGTGAGATATGTTAATCTGATTGGTTAGCAAGGTGTTCGTGACATTAATCCAAAGAAGGAAACTGTGCAGTTCTACCGTTTCTTCTCTGAGCATAAGGACTGACATTACTAACTGATTATGGCACTTTTTTTTTTTTCCTGAGCAAGGCTTTAGACCCAGAATCCTTTTCAACAGAGCACGTTACTCACCACTACTGACTGACTGGCTGGAATTGGTGTAGATAAGAAAAACATTTGTCAAACCCAAATGTAAATCTCTTCCACCGTTTATATTTATTTTATGTTATTTTGAATAGATTATATACACACACGGTTCTAAAACAAAATATTTTCAAACAGTGAACAGTCTTCCCCTAGTCCTCTGGTCTTCTATTTTTTTCTAAAGTGAAATCTTATCTAGCTTATTTACATGCCCTGATAAATGTCCTCTCAGGGAAAAGAAAATGAAAGGACACCTCAAGGTAATGTCAGGTTAGGAAGTATGAAGTTCGAAATTAAGACAGTTTATATTGTTGTAACTCTTGGCAACACCTTGGCTGGAAAATCTTATATGTAAAAATATAATCCTTTAGCCCGTATCTAAAGCTGAGTTGCTACCCTTGGATGACTATACTGTCTTCATTCATTCTTGCAGCTACTCAAAATGTACTGGGCACTGTGCTCACTACTGTGAACACAACTCCGAGTAAACCACAGAGTCTGCGTCACCCTCTGCCAGGGGAAAGTGAAGAGGGACACTTGTACTAGAAAAGCACCTGCAGTGGATGTGTTTGCAGGGTTAGGAGTGCCTCGGAGCAGCTTTCATTCCTCCTGCTGTGTGGGTGGGCGAGAAGGCGCAGGTGTGAGCATTTGTCAACCAACCGAAGTGCCCATGCAGCCCCCAAGTGTTCATGCTGCTGCTTAAGGTCGGGGCCAAGGCAAGGCTTTTTGGTATTTTCTTTTGGTAAGCAATATATATTTCAAGTAAAATGCCAAGAGCATGAAAAGACCATGCAGGTGCTAGGTGTTATTATAACATTAAAATAATGAGAGCTTTTTACTCATCTTGCTCTGCCTTGCTTAGTGGTTATTTCCAGCACGTTCCCCCTCCCACCCTCACCCCTCACAGATTAGAATCAACCTGGGAACTTTGAAAAAAAAAATGTCAGTGCCCAGGACTCATCCTTAGAGACTGGACTTAATTGATTTAGGGTGAAGCCCAGGCAGAGGGAAAAGCAAAACACCTCCCAAAGTGATCTAATATACAGCCAGGTTGACATCCATTGCCAGCAGATCAAAGCACTCCTTTCTCTCTGTCCTTATCCTAATAGTTTTCTGAGGCTCAGCTTAATTCCCATCTCCTCTGTGAAGTTTTCCCTGCTTTTTCCATATGTCGTTAAACTCCTGAACTTTGTCATCTGCAAACCCAAGTGCTTCCTGACCAACACACTAAGCTACTTAGAAGAGCAGACGCTGCTGTGCATTTTGTTGCCTCCATCCTGGAGACTCAACTCTCAGATTCTGCCTTAATTACTCAGACTGTGAACCAGAAGTATAATTGGTATTAATGTTTGCGGATGTTTTATATAGGAATTGGAGCATTTCATGGACTATTAGTGCTTCAAGAGACCCTAACGAACTCTAATCAGATCCCCTTCACTTTTTAAATGAAAATATTCAAAGGCAAATCCTGTGCTCTAAGTTCACATCACCTGTGGCTGGTCTAGCATCTCTGAGCACAGCTCCTCTGATGCCTCACAGACTCTCTGGATGCACTTTATGGCGTTTAAAGGAAAAGACTGGTAGACATTTATACTTTTCCTGGAGTCCCGACAGTGACACAGAGTGAGAATTAGGCTTTTTTGTTTAAGATCAAAGTCAAATGGATCCTCACATCCCTAGAAATGAGGGTAAAATGAAGAAACTAATTTTTTGATTAAGTAGTTTTCAACCATAGTCAGTTTTGCCTCCAAAAGGGCATTTGGCAGTCTGTAGACATTTGTTGTTGTTGACATAATTGGGGTGGGAGATGTTTTCTGCTAGTAGTCAGGGACATCCTACAATGTACAGGGTAGCCCCCACCCCCAAACAAAGAATTTTCCAACCCCAATGTCAATAGCGCCAAAGGCTGAGAAACTCTGTAGTAGATGTTCTTGTCAGCTCAGGAGAGAGGCCAAGGCCAAGAACAAAAGACAGAGAACCACCAGTTACAAGCGATGTACCTCAAAAAAAGAATGGCCGAAAAGGTCCTTCTGTGAATGATAAGGTAGTGAGATCCTGAGAATTATTCCATTATAAGATGAAGGACTTGATGGAGGTGGTGATATATACATAATGTTAAGCACTATTCTTATAAGGAGTCTCTACATTTGTTATTTAGATTAATGGGTTGTTTGGCTTTGTCCAAAGGTTAACTGAAGATAACCTGTGTCCTTTCGAGTCTCAGTGCCAGACATCTTGTCCGTAGGCCCAGCACTATGGAGTGAATGTTTTGCCTCACTCATATTCAGATGTTGAACCCCTAACTACCCAAGTAACTGTATTTGGAGATGGGGTTTCTAAAAGAAATATTGAGGTTAAATGAATTCCTAAGGGTGGGGCCCTGATCCTATAGGATTAGCATCCTTATGGGAAAAGAGAGTGTCATCTCTCTCTCTGTGTCTTCGGAGGAAAATCCCTATGAGATCGCCGTGAGAAGATCTGCTGTTTACAAGCCAGGAGGAGAGGCTTTATCAGAAACTAAAACTGCCAGACCTTGATCTGGGATTTATTGACTCCAGAACTGTGAGAAGGAAATTTCTGTTGTTCCAGCCCCTACAGCCGTGGTATTTTTAAAAAAATTTTTATGGTGGCCCAAGATACTCAGGAAGCCTAAACAATTAGAAAAAGAAGAGAAAATAAATAAAGATTTCTAAGATGGAAGAGAATATTTTACAGAGGAAAGAGCAACAGAGTGAAGTTTACTAGTAAGCCTTCCTCCACTGCAGACTATACATGTGGGATGCCTTCCCCCACCCCAGCACTACCTCCTAACAATTTTTTTTCCAGTGGCAACTGGTTACCAGCTCTCTTCTCTGTGGTCTTTGGAAGCTTGTCCTCTTGGTTGCTGAAGATTGTTTTCAACAAAAACAAAACATGTTGAATAATATAATTAGGAGATTAAATAACAGGGTAAACAGTAGTTTGATGGCATAAGGATTATGTATCAGGGGCTAACCAATAATAACATAAACTTGTTTTCTTAAAGCATTTAGTGTAGGGCTTTAAAAACATTTTGCATAAGCATTATTTGGAATGCTTGTTAAAAATTTAGATTGTTGGGCCCACCACCATAGATTCTGATCTAGTAGGTTTGAAGTGGGGGATCTAGAATCTGTTTATAAAACCATGGGCATTTCTGAAACAGGTGATCCACTGGCCACCGAGAGAAATACTGTGTCCATATTTCACAGTGGACTTTTCAAGGGCTGTGGATTTGGGGAAATGGAGAAGAAAAAGATGATGGTGTAGGAGAGAAGGAGAGAGGTAGGAAATAAAAGCAAGGACAATTGAGATGTAGGAGTAAGGAGTAAGGCCAGCCAGCAGGCAGATTTGCATTTTAGGGTGAATCACAGTGATTAGGGACAGAGCCTGTCAGAACTGTGCGGCAAGAAAGTCCAGTTTATTTGGTCCTGTCATAACTTGCTCCTGAATTCTGGCCTTGGCATTGGCAATTCCTGTCCCTGCATTTAGTTGTCCCTTGTTTCAAAACTTGAAGCCAGCTAGGAGTCCTCAATAGAATATCTCCCTGGTTCAGTATGGGGATTCAAAAGAAAAAGTTCAGAAAATTTAGCTGAAGATATATTGGCAGATATATTGATAGGCACATCCCATAGGATGTCCTAGGGATACATCCCGTAAACATCTGTTACCACACTGTACCAAGAGAATGAACCTCTCAGGAAAACATATACCCACATATTCTGTGCTCCTTAATGTTTACTTAACCTAGAGGAAATCAGGTTTGAACAAATGTCAGTTACAAAAAGAAATGGTATGTTTAGATCTGGGAGGGCTACGGAGCTATGAAGCGATGGAGCCTCAGGGAAGGTGATGATGAAACAATAGAGAGGGGTTACAGATTGTGTGTGTGTGTGTGTGTGTGTGTGTGTGTGTGTGTGCGTGCGTGTGTGTCCGTGCGCGCGCAGAGCTGCATGTCTTGCCCAATTTTTTCATAGGAAACTAGATTTCTCAGAATCTTGGGGGAATGCCTGAGGTTTTCTTAGTTTGGGCTGTCTAGAGTGAAGTTGCATGAGATTTGGGAAATGGATGTGAAGCAGAAGGTGATCTGATTGTTGTCAATGAAAGGTGGTGAGAAATAGACACAAATGTGCAGGTGGGTTTCTATTTGTTCTTGACTATCTCAACAGATAGCCTTGCTGACCAATGGCATCCAGGGTCTGCCATCTTACCCTTCCCTGCAAACTCAGAGAGACAGCAGTAACGAAGAGTCAAACACCTCCAAACTTGTATAGCCCTCTTCACAGAGTACAGCATAGGAGTGCTAACTACCAGCTCCAGTTTATGAAGTCATGCCTTGGCAAGCTAATGATCTTTTGTTGATTCTTCCAGTCCAAAACTTTACTTCCCCAATGACCCTCTCAATTATATAAGGTCTAGTTCTTATAATAAATGCCTTATTCTGTGATACTTGTGATGACACTGCTTCCCTGCCTAAACCCCGATTTAAACCACCCCATCTCACTGTTTCTCTGCCCCTCCAGTGTTCACTAGCCTCATAAGCCTTCAAAGACCATTGAGGAAGAGACAGTTGTCCTTGTATCCTAGAGTTATTCCCCTAATTATTATTGTGCACATCCAAGGACAGTCTCTTCAGTGAGCACTAGGAAACAGTGGGATGAGTAGAACTATCGCAGCAGTAAGAAATCAGAGGCATCCCTCAGTTTATAAGGAACTTGAATAGAGACACACAGTCTTCCGGGATAATTCTAAAAGCTGTCTAGCCCACAGGACTTCAGTGACCCTAAGCCTGGATCTAAGCCTGGAGACCTATGTGAAGAAATCAAGTGACAGGCAAGTGGATGTGCTCCAGACAAGCCGCCCATACAGAGAAAATTGCTTTAGAGGAGTGAGAGCAAATGCAAAAATAAAATTAAAAAATGTGTCAACGTGTCAAAAATAAAAAAAAAGGTATAAACGATGCTCTAAAGCCGGCTGGAGACCCTCCACAAGATAAGACATTGCTTACCTTTTCCAAGGGACTAGAGATTTCAAGTGAAGCCTGCTCACAGCCAGAAGAGACTGGGGAATTTACCTGTGTTCAATACCACCACTGGTTGAGGTTCTGGGAGGGTCTGGGTGTCACCATTCTCAGAGGCAATGCCATCCAAACTCTGCTTTGGATTGGTGATCAGTGCAGCTGGGGTGACTCAGCATCTTTCCCGCATAAAACTATCTGAGCAGAGGGTAGGGACATCCAATAGTTGGTAAAATATGTCTTTGTTTTGCTAAGAAAGCTATTTCTGTGCTTCTCTTTTTCCAGTTGTTTTATAAGAAATGTTCTGTATGAGGATTTTTTTAACCTTACGGAGGCTAGACTAACCAGGACATTAATTTTTCCAACTTTAGATGGATGGGTAGATGGGGATCTGATTCCTTCTTGGAGTTCAGTGTCAACAGCATTAGCTGCTGCTCCTGAGTGCTGGTGGCTGCAGGGACATGCAGACTCAGCCAGAGGTGGTGGGAGTTCCTGCTCCTTCCCTCTTGTGTGAACTTCATGGCTTTTCTTTCTCCACTCTTCTTTTGAAACTTCTCTCTAGAGGGAAAACACACTGTTTCCTGAGTAAAAGGAAAAAATCAGTCAGTTCTAAGGATCTTAGGGATTAGCCTGAGGTCCAAAATTACTTGCTCACCCCTACCTGTCATTCACCCTGAAATAGCCATTCACCCTGCTGCTTCCCTAAATTACCTCCAAACTTGAAGATGTCCTCCACTCTCACCCCCCAATGAGATGGTCTCCTGATGGCAGCAGCTGGGGGAGCCTCACTCTGGAGGGTAAGATTACTCTGTGATAATCACTCCTTCCTCTCCCAGAGGCCCTGGGACTCAGAACTGCTGTGCCTTTTCTTTTGTAGCTATAAATAGAGCGAGGGAAATACTTCAATGAAACCATCAGTTGAAATCACCTTTTCACCGGGAGGTTGAAGTAAAGTCCTAATGATGTGCAAAGGCAAGAGCTTCTGAGGTGGGCTCTGCTCGTGCCCAGGGCTGGTGTGGGTGGCACAGAGCTCCATCCCTGTGTTTCCGAATCTTTCTTTCTTGCCCTTTCAATGTATTCTAAGGGCCATGGAACTGTTTCTCTCTATCAGACATTCCGGTGTCACCAGCAGCCCATGCTTCCAGGCAAATAGCATCCCAGATTATCCCATAGAAATTGTGGAGGCAGAAAACTGTATGGCAAGCAAAGCTGGTCACAGGTGCAAACCGCTCTGAACCTATGGAGGCTCAGAGGAAATACCTGCACAGAAGATGGGGCCAGCCAAGGCAAAAATAGGAAGTGATCAACATTGGGAGTGGAACCTGGGCGAGATGCAAAAATTCAGCCTACAGGAAGGAAGCAGGAGTGGGAACTCAGGGAAGATCAGACCCAAGTTGGTGCTGTGGAAGAGCCTGTTGCAGTGAGAACTGGCATTTCTGGAGTCATGGGGGTCAGGAGAAGATGGGAGCTTGCCAGGAGAGAGTTACAGGAATTTGTGTCGGTGGTCTTCTGAAACAGTTCTCATGATGACTGTTTCATAGAGCGGCACTTTTCTGCAGGGCCTGGTTCTCTGTAACCTCAGGAGGAAATGCCATCAATCTTCAAGGGTCAGTCCTCAGAATTCCTCACAGTTTTCCTCTCATTGGATTTTTGATGTTGTTGCTCCATTCTCTTAATTGTTTTTCTGTCCCCAAAGCTAAGTTCTAAGTACTAAGCTGAGTACTAAGACTGTAGTATTAAGCATTTTCTTTTTTTAAAACTTTCTTTATTGATTGTGGTGTTACATATGTGTCCTTATTCCCTTCTGAACTCCCCAAACCCCTCTCATGCCCTCACCCCCCTGTTGTCTGTGTCCATTGCTTAGGCTTATATGCATGCATACAAGTCCCCCCTTACTTCCCACCCTTTGCTTCACATAGACCTGCTCTTCTTGGATGATTTTTACATGTTCTCTCCCCTTTTCACAGTGATAACCTTGTGCTCCTCACTTAGTGCTGGGTGTACTTGCTAAGGTTCAGAGATGACTAACTCACCAAAGGATGTTAAGGGCAGGCAAGAAGTTATTATTGTCTTTTTATTTGCATTTTAATAGAGAATTTAGTTTCCTCAGAACACCCTCCCAGGAAGGAGAGAAGAATCTGCCCATCTGCGACCTCTTAAATACTCTCCAATGGGTGTTACCTGTCCCACTCAGTGGCCTAGGACAGTGGTCGACAAACTCATTAGTCAACAGAGCCAAATATCAACAGTACAACAATTGAAATTTCTTTTGAGAGCTGAAAACCAGCTTTTGCTCATGGCCTACGAAGTTTCAATCCCACTGTAGGTGGGCATCCGCATGTGGTATTTTGTGAAAGAGCCACACTTACGGGGCCAAAGAGCCACACGTGGCTTGCGAGCAGCAGTTTGCTGACCACTGGCCTAGGACAATGCTAAAGTAAAGAACGGAGCAGCACTCAGAATGCAGAATGCTTCCCTGGCCAGTGGAATCAGGCACTTGGCAACTCCCAAATCTGTTTGCAGACAGTGCTGAAAGTTGAGATTAGTCTAGCTGCAGGATTGGATGCAGCCTTTGGATTGCTTTGCCAAATATGGGGTAAAATGACTTTGGCTGCTGTAAACTCCAGCTTCAGCAGAGACAGAGGAAGCCCCCCTCTCTCGTCTTCTCTGACCTCCTGGGGCCTAACAGTCAGGGTTTGGCTTAGAAAGAGATTCTGTATCTTTTTATTATAGTTTTGATGTCAACCCCAATGCCGCATGGGAAGGCTTCTTATGTTCAAGGAGCAGCCACAAGCAGAGAACAGCAATCTGTGTGTTTTTCTATTTTTTTTCCCCCCTGAGATAATTTTGAAGGAGGCAGTGTTTGTCTTTCCAACTCACCCCTCCACTTTTCAATTTCTGTATTCCCTTGTAAGGGCCCACATATCATTTCCAGTGCCCTGTGGTCTGAGGCAGTCTGATAATTAAACCTACACATTAAGTATTCCGAACTGAGCATGGTATTCCTTTAAAGGCTACTTATATTTTAAAGGAGGTAACAGAAAGAGGGCACTACTTCAGCCATACTAATCTTATGTACAAAAACATTCTTTGACCCAAACAGAATGTAAGTATCAGTTTCTACACGCCAAGAAAAGTTAGACCTATGTAAAAATTCAGCCCTCTCTTGGCTGAAGTGTTAGTCTACCACTGCCTCCATTCATATTGTTAGCATTACTAATACAGTAATGACTTCTGTGGGTTTTTAAAAAAATATAGACCTTTGGTGGTAAGTTGGGATGTGAAGAGGGAGAGGAGATAGAACAATAAGTATGAATACTGAGAGGCCCATAGATGAGTGTGTTTGTGTGATCACTGGTCACCACTGCGATTGCTGTACAGGCACAATTGGCTCTAATTTCCCCTAACCCCCTGAAATCTTTATTCCTTTTTAGACATCTGAGCTGTCTAACAGATAAACTTATAAAGATAACTGCCATGACACTCTGTGAAGTATAATCCTTTTGTTGGAAGATTAATATTAGTATGGACATTTGTGTCAATATCATAAAGTGGATCCATTTCAGCTATTTGTGACATAGCATATTGGTGGGACACATGGACCGCAGATGAAATATATATTACGTTCAGTGTTAAAAAGCAAACACATTTCTACTGCAAACCTTTATTCTTGGCACAGAGAAGTCTGTTGAGAAAATATTTTCTGTCAATAACACACATCACAATGGTGGGTGACGTTTCTGAGCTGTCAGACAGAACCCCAGGGATGTGTGTGGCATGGGAGATAAATGCATAAATACTAAGAATGCAGCTTGCTTGCTCAATTGATGCTGGAAAAACTTGATTCATACATATACAATTTTTTTTGGATTTTTTTGTTGATTATGTACTAAAGCAGCAAAGTTGTAATAATGTGTTAAAAATTAAATGTCATTAAAAATATGAATTGACTTATTTAACAACCAATGTTGTGTCCCCCTGCCCCTGAACTATATGTATATGTTTAGCTCTAGCAGACAGAGTGTATTAATAATTTATACTTCTATCAGTGGGCTGTGAGAGTTCCAGTTTCAGTCAATCTAGTTTGTATTTTATTTTGATTTCAAATCACATCACCCTGATGTCTAATAAACTTGTGCTAATTTGTCATTTGGATATTTGAATTTTAAGAAGGATCTTTGCAAGTCTTTGGCTCATTTTCCTGCTGTCATTTTTATTGATTCGAAGAGTTCTTTATATATGCTGGCCGTGCATCTCTTTAGGATTCCTGTATTACAGATATTTTCTCACCCTCTGTGGCTCTCTTTTGAACACTTACTGGCTTCTTTTCTTAAAGAGAGGCTCTTAAGTTTAATAAAGCCCGGTTTACCAGCTCTCTTTTATGGTTAGCACTTTTTGTAGCATGTTTAATAATCTTTGCCTACTTCAGAGTCATAAAGATAAAGTTCTATTCTGCTTTTCAGAGGCTTCTGATTATCTTTTAACTTTCCATTTTATGTGGCTGAAGACTATCTTAAAGGGAGAAATCAGATGTGTAGGAATTTTCTCCAGTCAGTTCTCTGAGACCACCAGATCCGTGGTTACCTAGTTCCCAGTAGTGGTCTTTTCAGCTGCCAAAGCTGCCTCTGATGTTCCTCATTCTTTCCTGTTTCCACACGCAGCCAATGCTCCTATGGCAGTGGTCAGTAAACTGCGGCTCCTGAACCACACGCAGCTCGAGAGCCGTGGTTTGCCGCTCTGTTGACTAATGAGTTTGCCCACCACTGGCGTAGGGGCTTAATCACAAGGAACAACAACAGCCTGTAATTATTGGAATTGAGAGTCTAGGTCAGTGGTCGGCAAACTCATTAGTCAACAGGGCGGCAAAGCTAGGCTTGAGGACCTAGGGAGACAGTGGCTGTGGATCAGCTCATCTCTGCAGTTCTCACTCTCTATCATCTTGGTTCATTTAATTTTCATGCAATCAGCACCTTTCTGATGGCTTTAAATATATGCTTTGACTATTTTATAGGCTTTTAAAGTTATTCTTGGGGAAATTCCACAAACGACTCCACCCTGTGTGGAGGAAATCTCTCTACTTGTTCTTCACTGAACATTTTTATTCATGTTGCTCCCTCAGCAGATATTACCATCTCACCATCTTTCATTCCTCACCTCACTTTTATTGTCTCACGATTTTCCTTTATCTCAGCAGTCATTCTGAGTATCCTGCTCATAAACCTTTTTATGAACTTTTTAATATTTGTTTTTATACATAATATCACTCTTGAGTCTCCTGATCTATTCTTTATATTACAATTTAATTTATGTGAGTAAGCTTTCTGAATGCCAAAATATGCTGGACGCAGTTGAGGTACAGTTTTTAGAAAATACATTTTACATCATCTACCATGATTCTGGGAAGCATCCTTGATTTGTATGTTCCAAGAAGGACTTTTGTATTTTTGAGACCTTCTAGATCTAATACTTTTTTCTACATCTCTATGTGGAAAATAAAGTTCATGATAAAATTTTCTCCCTTAAAAGAGTGAGTTTCAAATGAAAATAGGATGCGATTGAGAGAGCTGAAGGTTTTTTTTTTATGTGTGTATGTGTGTTAGAAATAAATGAGAAGAGACAGTTTATTATATATTATCTCTACAATGTTGTCATACTTGTGTTTTCACTGAGCACAAAATGACCTCTCTGCTGGTCTTTCAACAACTACAGCAGTTTCCCCCCTCTGAAATGCAATACAAGCTTCAGCAAAGGGCTTTGTAGATGATTCAATATAGCTTACCACCCAGTTTACAGATGATAAAAATTAATGAGCTATTTCTTCTGTTGTGTTTAACATTCCTATACTTTGCAATATCTTTACCTCGTCATTTACTTTCAGCTTGGTATCAGGATTTCTAGGGCTCTGTTCAAGCCTGAAGATTTCCTAGTTACTTTGTCCTTTAGGATTGAGGCCGTACAGTAGGGGCACTGTAGGAGGTTCCCGAAAGAAATGCTGGTGATGGGCCTGTGCAAGTCTGCATGGTCTCTTTTGGAGTTATTGCTGGTGGTTCCCTGGTGAGTGAAAACATGTTGGAGGGAAGACAGATAACATAATCATCTAACAATTCCATAGGAGAGAAGGAAATATGTCATTTTTCAGACTCTGGTTAGCAGTTGTCATTTTTTCTTGGTTAAAATCATGAAAATCTGAAGCCAATCAAGAAAAGTACACATTGGTCACTTGGCAGATATTCTTTTTTGTTGTTGTTGGGAAAAATATATTTGCAGCATGGTGAGACCCTGTGGAGAACACATCCGAATAAGGAGCCATCTTAATATAGAGGAATTTACATTATGTTTAAGGGAAGAAATTCATACTTCTAAAATAATTATGATATAATAACAATGCATCATTCATTCATTGATTTATTCATTCAACTATTCCTTTATCCATTAAGCCAATAAATATGGAGAATAACAGATGGTATTTAAAGTTCTTAAAACAGAAAATTGATCATAATAACAGTAATTCCTAATGCGAACACTTATTAGATTCTGGAATGTGAAAAATAACTCTATTTAAAGTATTTTATAAGAATTAGCTGCCTAAAATTCTCAGTGCCTCAGTTTCCTCTCCCTGTTAGCAAGGAAGTGAGAAAGGCTTGGTAAATGACCCAAGGTCAACACTGAAGGTATTAGAACTATGAGATGGAGCCAGACCATCTTGCCCCTGAACCTGTGCCGCAAACCTTCTACACTCTGCTGTTACCTCTTGTTCTCTATAGAACTGACTATTGAGGAAATGAGGAGCCATATGGTTGCCCATGCCTATTAAGAGTTTGGGGATATTGATGAAAGAGAAGAGCCTGGCTTCCTCTAACCTTCCCTTTTTTGTGTGTGTGCATCTTGGATATTATCATGTGGTGCTCAGAATCCACGAAACTATAAAGAGGCAACTAAGACTCTTGGCAGAAGGGAATTGAGGGTCCTGCCATTTCCCTTTGAGTTCATCGTTATTAAAATATGACTGATGGTATAGGGAGGTCTTGATCAGAGCTGAAGGAAAGATGACATACAAGGTCTCAAAATAGAAAAGTATCAGAGCTAAGGAGCAGTGGTGGTGGTGGCAAGATACTGGAATTTTGATATAATGAGGAGCAGGACAATCACTGGAAAATAGTTATGGTTCTAGGCTTTCCTGAGGCCTTCTGACCTTGCTGCTCTGGACTCACATGGGTAAAATATGCATGTCAATAGAACATGTCTTACCATTAAAATGCTGCAACATTTGAGGCCTGGCAGATTTTCTACAGGAAATTTGTGGCTGAGATCTGTACAGGGGGCACTGGGATATGCATGGAAGCACTAGATTTGAGCTGGCAGGTTAGAGTTGCCCAATCAGCCAGTGACTCTGTGGGATACCAGAGATTCATCCCTCCCACCAGCACCACAACCTCTTTACCAGTGAGTTGTCCAAAGGCTCATGATAAGGAAATCAGGTTTCCAACACATTAGTGTCTAAATTATGTCATTGTGCATCTCTGCTGATAAAAAGAAATAAAGAGCATCCATAACATATAAATATTTATTAATTAATACATTAGAAAAGATACTATAATCCTGATAAATTATGAACATTGGAAACATACCCAAAATATAATTTTCAAATGATGTCAGATAAAATTCACAATATTATAAAATGTCTTCCCAAGTATGATGACATCATAGTTATATTAGACTAAGGTTAAAAATCCATATTACAAGTGGGTCTAATTACATAATTCATTGTTTTTGTTTCATAATATTCTTTTGTTTTAAATATATTTTATTGATTTTTTACAGAGCAGAAGGGAGAGGGATAGAAAGTCAGAAACATCGACGAGAGAGAAACATCCATCAGCTGCCTCTTGCACGTTCCCCACTGGGGATGTGCCCGCACCCAAGGTACATGCCCCTGACTGGAATCGAACCTGGGACCCTTTAGTCCACAGTCCAATGCTCTACCACTGAGCCAAACCGGTCTTGGCAATATTCTTGATGGAGATCTTATCCTACACATAGTCATTTTATTTCTCCCATTTTCTTATTATTCCTTAGCATTTACATTATTTCTATTAACATCAACAAACTTTTTCCAAATAATTTTGGAAGCAATATGTTAAGCAGGTTTGCCTTATTATGGAGGCAATGTAGTTAGCAATAGACAACATTACCCATAAAACCAATTAATTTGGCACAAATGAACTGTAACACATGGCCTTTCTCAGCAAGGGTGATGGAAGGGTGATGCTCCCATTGTCCGTCCTTTGGCTTTGAGAAATATCTGCTCTTTCCTGAGGATTCCTGTGTGTTGCATGGGGCATGAGACTCAGTGTAGGAAATTGTATGTTAAATATACAATTATATTTCACACAAGGTTCAACATAGGCAATTAGATATAAAATATGGCTGAAATTATTTTCTTAATTTGAAGATAGACTTAGACATGTTAATGTTTCCTTCTGCATCCTCACTAGGTCCTGTTGCACAACTCACTTTGCATACAGCTCCCCTTACCTCCTTTTTCATCTACGACACTGAAGCAGAGATATTTCAAAAGAGGCATTTCTCTTGACATACAGCTCACTAGTTTGAGATACTTGGGTAACAATTGGGTAACATTTAGAATTGCAATAGGTTTTAGAAGTTCAAAAGAGAGCGAGCTTATTTTTAGCTGTAGGAACCATGAGTTAGCACTGACATGGGAATTAAGCCTATCATTGGAAAATGGAAGGGCTAGCGATAGAAATGTAGTTATTCCAGGTGGAGGAATTGGAAGGAATAAAGCAAGCACTGTTAGAGAACACAAGGAAGGCGAGTTTATGGCACATAATCATAAATTTAATTTTAGATATAATGAATTTGCATTGCTGGATAGATATACAACTGTCAATGTCTCTCAAATAGATGGCTCTTTGTGGATGGGTTTTGGAGCAATCTTGAGGCTAGATATATTGATTTTAAAAGGCAAGGGTGGATGGGTGGATGGGGAGAGATAAACCAAAGAACTTAAGTGCATAACACATGGAAACATACAATAGTGAAGATGAAGGGCTAGGGGAAGGGAGAGAGTGTAGGTGTGGGATGGGAGATGACCATTGGGAAAAAAAGGGGGACATCTGTAGTACTTTCAATAATATAACATTTTATAAAATAATTAACTCAATAAGGATATTTTTCTAAAGTCATAGAAGTGATTCATCAAGAGACAGTAGTGAGAATATAAGTATTTTTTAAATGTATAATGAACATATTGAATTAGATTCCCTTTGGAAAGGAAGCCATTTTATTTATTTCTGGTGTTCCCTTCTCTTTTTGAAACATTGGGGTTATTGGAAGAATGACTACCAGATTTGAGAATCTTGGGAGCAAAACGATGGTTGTCAAAACTCCAGTGCTGGATGTGGACATCCACAAATGGAATATTCCCCCTTCTCATTGGAAAGTACAAGTTCTTAAGACTAGCTAAATGTAAGGTATCTACTCATAAACAATATGTGGGTAATAGAGCTAGGACTAGATTGGACCTTTAATTTGAGATGATGGGTTGAGTGATAAATAATTAAAGCAATGCAATGATGAAAGAAATAGCTTATGTAGTAATATTGAAGTACGAATTCTAAGAGGACATGACTTGAACATTAATGAAGTAATTAAAACAATTAAAGCAAATTTTACTTAATCGACCAATCAAATACTGACAGCATCTCCAACATTAGCTACAGTAAAAACAGATAATGACACAGTCCCATTTCTAAAATACCTTACACTATTTGTAGAGAAAGAAGAAATAGAACAATCTCTTGTTAAAATACACATAGGATTGGATAATTAATTCTCTTTTTAATGACTACAGGTATTTTCTGAATGATTTGCTCTCAAATGTAATTCTCAAACAATGTGTCAAGGAAGGACTTAGGCTAAACCTTGTTGAATTGCATTTTCTATGTCAAATTAAATGTAATTTATCCCATACTGACATTTCAATATCAATGTGCAAGGTAACTTTGCATTGTTCATTTTTAATATTTAGGTTTTTAAATACATAATATTAGAGTTTCCTCATTCTACATTCCAAAAATGTTCTTCATGAGACTTTAAAAATGTATATACCTGGCATAGAATAACATGCACAGATAAACTCTTAGATAAATGGCACTATGATATAGTGGAGTGAGCATTGGATTTGGAATCAGACTTCTATTTATGTCCATTTCCAGTGTTTGCACAAGTAATCTAACATCTTTAAAAAAATCTTCATCTTCAAACTAGAGATTCTAATATCTGTCCTGACTGCCTCTCAAGGTTCTTAAGAAGATCCCACAAGATCAAGCATGAGCCACTATGAAAACAGAAAGGTGTTAACCCAATACCAGGCAAGGTACCAATTTATATGCATCTTCCCTTACATATGCCTATTTTTCTCCTAAGGAATTTTTTTTTCATTAAACTAAATATTATTTCTAGCAAGAGAAGCCTTTCAAGTAAGGTTGATATTATTATTCCTTACAAGTTTCATCTTGATTCATAAACATTTTATGCCAAGAATAATGCTGTTTTAAAGACAATAAGTGCCTGTTTTTGCCTGGGGCCACTGGAAGCCCTGTGAAAGAGGCAGGAGGAATTAAAGGCTCTTAATCATATTTCCCCATTTTTAACTGTTAGTTTTTACACTCTTGAGCCATTTCTCTCTCTTGGTAGGCCCTACCGAGGCCCATAAATCTTAATTAAAGATGCAATTTTTTTTTCTTATGAAATCTGAGCTGCAAGAAATCATTCTTATTTTTTATTTTTAAGACTAGCTCCATGTGTCGGCTCATAAAACAAGTAAGACTTTTACACTCAAAGGATTTTGAAAGCTGTTATTGCTGCTGTCATGTGGTGCTGGTCCCATAATTATTATTATTGTTATTTTATTTTTTTACACATGAGCTTCCAATTTTCTTGTATAGAGCATGGTGGGAAAAAAATGGAACTTACAACAGTCTGGTCTTGGTTTATAAAGTGGAGAGAATGGTTTATAAAACATGAAAGAAACATGAATCTCAGATTCCAATGGTAAAGGAAGACTCTCTCAGTACTGCTGGTCTGGAGGCTGCTTGAAGAGGTCCCCACCAGGAACCCTTTATTTAAAGGGAATGCTCTTCTGACTGGAGCCTGGGAGATGAGATAAAAAGGGTGTCTGCAAATGCATCTTTTATCCCCTTAAACTGTGGGAATGGATATGATACCTTAGACTAGACCTCTAGGAGTTTAATCACAAATAACAGAGGTAGCCTTCAAAGACCTGAACTTTTTCTGAATGATGATATTGCTCAAGAATTCTGAAATATTATGTAAATACCTAATACTTCATGAGGTAGTGCCCTGCTCTATGCACAGACACCTGACTAATTAGCTGTCTACTTGTCTGTCTTCTGCTATCTCTTCCAGACTTCAGTGGTCTCGTATTATCCTCAAGATTGCATTACAACTCTCAGATCCACTTCTGGTCTGGCCTTAAGCTGACTTTTGTTCCATCTACCATGTTGTATCTAACTGTACTGTGCATGCAGAGAAAGCATGCACAGTACTTTCCACATAAACCTTATTTTTTTTTCCACTCTGTGCCTCTGTATCTGTTGAGAGGTGCAGTGGGAAAAGAGAACTTGCAAAATGAACTTAGTATAGCTTTTAAAGTTAGGAGGTTTTTAAATTAGGAGCAGGTAACCATGGGTACTTAGCCTTTCTGAACCTCTTCTTTCTCATTGTAACCTGGGGGGAGTGATTGCCTCCTGGTGGTGGTATATGGTTTTAAAAAATTGACTTTGAAATTTATTGCTGAGAGCGAGGAACAAACATTGCTTTATTGTTCCACTTATTTATTCATTCATTGGTTGATTCTTGTATGTACCCTGGCCTGAAATTGAACCCACAAGTTGATGCATTGGGACACACTGTAACCAACTGAGCAACCTGGCCAAAGCCTGTTGTGTGGTTTTATATGAGATGCCTGCAATGCACCTAGCGCAACATCTGCAACACAAGAGCTGCTTCATAAAATAGATGCTCTCTTTCTTCCTTTTGCTTGGAGTTCAGCAGCCCACCTCTATGAGTTCCTGATCATCTTCTAAGTCTCCGTCAAATTATACCTCACTTACAAAGCCTTTCCTAATATCCTCCAGGCATATTAGGGTGAATTAGGAAGAATAATTTGGCAATGAATGACAAGATGGTTGGGAGGAAGGAGGGATCTTAAATAAGCAGGCATCCAAAACCTTTCCCTCCTTGTGGCCAAAGCACATTATTTTTTCCCTTGGAAGGGGCTTCCTGGCCCCTTGCCTGGTTTTGTTTCCTCAGGCAACTCTCAAATTTCTTTGAAGGTTTGCTTACTTCTTCCTCCCTCTCCCACACTCCTCACTTGACTCCCTCTTTCTAATCTACTCATCTCATCTAGGGCTTCTCCCGGTGCTTTTGTTGGCTGGTTGACAAGTCTTTCAGGCACTGGTTCACACCTTGACAAATGACAGATGTTATTGAAGCTTTTATTACCTAGATTTCCCATGACATTTTTGTTCCTTTCTTGAATTTAGGGTGATTTTGTTCCTTGACATCTTTGGGCCCCAAAGTGCAAGGTCTTTTTTGCATCATAGAATCATACCTTGTTAGGTGTACAAAAAACTAGAAAGCTCGAAGAGGTGAAGAGGCCTTGTTGAGTCAATACTTAGAAGTTGTTTGTTGCTCTGACCCATGTCTCTCTTGTCCTGGCTAGTACTTATCTGCTGTATACTGACTTTCTCTGTTGATGTGGCACCTTGAAACCTCAGAGAACTTGAGCTTACTACTTTGTAGCTATGTGGGTTCCAGCCCAAAGTCAAGTGCACCCTTCCCAGACTGCTTAGCCACAGGGTCTTTTTAAGCCAGCCAACTAAAATGAGGTATACCAAGAGCATTCGTGACCAGGTAGATTGAAACAGGTAGATCTCTCATACAGGCTGCTTCTGGAGAGACCTGTGGATGAAAGTGAGCTATTTCACAGAGCTGGGCAGGACAGAGCTCAGATAAGTGTCCAAACCTCACAGCAAATGAAACCCCTCCACTGAGTTTCCTATCCAATATGATTTCACAATGTAATCTCTTCCTAGTTCCAGATAAATCCTGAATGTGGTTTTTCAGAGATTCATACTCAAGGGCACTGTGATGGTGTGACTGGAGCTTTCTGGAAATAATCAAAGGAGGAATAAAATAATGAATATTTATTGAAGACTTATACAGTGTAGCATTTTTTATGTAACACATTCTGCTATATATTTTCACAAAAATCGTAATGCTGTTGTAAGAAACTTTCCTATCTACATTAATAAAAGAGAAACATGCTGATTGACCATACTCCATTACATCCACCAGCCACACCCACCAGCCAATCAGGAGTGAGTATGCAAATTAACCTAACTAAGATGGAGACAGCCACAGAGCTGGAGGAGCAGTAGGTTTGCCTCTGGTGATGGAGGAAGCCAAGCCTCCACTCAAGGCTACAAAATTTCCTATTTGTTTATAGAAGATAAATAAATCCCAGATACTAGCTTCCAGCCAGCCCTGGCCTCCGCTCAAGGAGGCACTGGAAAAAAAGAAAAAGAAAAAAGAAAAAAGGAGGGGCTGGGAGCTTGGGTTGTTGAGGGTGATCAGGCTAGGATGGGATGGCAGTTGTGGTTGATTCGGCTGATAGGGGGTGGGGCCGTTGGTGGTAAGAAGACCAGCAGAGGGACCAGTTGGGGGTGAGAAGGCTGGCAGTGGGGGTCAGCTGGAGGTGATCAGGACAGCAGGGGGGACAGTTTCGAGTGAACAGGTCAGCAGGGGAGGCAGTTGGGATGAGCACATGGGAGTAGAACATCCTTGGAGGGGTCCCAGATTGGAGAGGTTGCAGGCCGGGCTGAGGGACACCCCTCTCCAGTGCATGAATTTTGTGCACCAGGCCACTAGTCTATAATAATAAAAGTGTAAAATGCTAATTAGACTGGACATCCTTCCAAACGTCCTTTTGGATGACTTTCTGGATGAAGCCAGGGCTGCAAGGGAAGCCTGGATCCTGGGTACCAGATGGAAGCTGGTGCTGACAGTTGGGGGAAGGAAGGCCTACTCTTGCATGAATTTCATGCATTGGGCCTCTAGTGTTATATAGGAGGAAACTGAAGCTTAAGAATGATGACTTATTTGCCCAAGTTTACTCAGCAAGTGAGCCACATTCAAATCTTAGGTCTTCGGCTTAGAGAAGGTGAGGAGAACAAAGACTTTGAGATTTTATAGGACTGATTTCTAGACTCTATTATTCTATTTTTCTTAATTTCAATAAAACTCCCGACTCCTGCCTGCACTTCTTTTCCCTTGTTTTAAAACTCAGCATTAAGTTTGCTTTACATTTTTTACAGGGATGTTGGAAAGGCAGGTTAAACAATGAATATGAGAGTGCTTTGAATATTAGGAAGCTTTATACAAGCCATTAGTATCATTTTATTACAGAGTAAATATTGCATAGATGAAGAGAGCCAAAAGGGTATAACATTTCTACATTATTTTTCAAATTATTTTGGAAGTTAACTAAAATCTGTAATTCTCATAACATACAATGTATTATTTATTCCACTGGGTCATCCAATGCCCCAACACCATTAACTGTTTTTCAACCTGAATTAAAATGAGATTATTGAATCTAGAAGATATATTTCTTAGCATTCAAAATAATCTGACCCCTAATGTTCTATACATAATGGTATATGATGTGTGTGTGGTGTGAGGTGAATGAAATTCTAACATTTTCTGATAATTGCTTTATGTATATTTTTATATAGCATTAATAGTCACTTGTATTTTCATGCCATGTTCAAATCTTTCAGACATTGAAAATTAAAAATAGTAGTATCAGTAGGGTCAATTCAGAAATTAACCATTTATATGGACAAAGCAAATGGTTGGTGGTTAGAATATCATAGTATGTTAGATAAAGCTAGTTTTCTGTTTATCAAGATGGAATAAAAGTACACTCTTAACAATGAACAAACTTAAAAAAAAAATCTTTTCTTTCTGACTTCTGTTTCCACTTAATGATTTCTTCTTCAGCATATGGGGACTAAGTGATGTTCTTTTTTTTTTTAAACAAATTTAAATTTATCTTAAAGAGAAAGGAAGAGAGGGAGGGAAGGAGAGAGAGAGAACCATTGATCTGTTATTCCATCTATTTTTGTATTCATTAGTTGGTTCTTTTATATGCCCTTACTGGGCATTGACCCTGCCACCTTTGTGTATTGGGATGACACTCCAACTAACTGAGCTATCCGGCCAAAGCTTAGTGAATTTCTTAAGCGCAGGCACATACATAAATGAGTATGCATACTTAAATATAAAGGGTGGTTAAACAGATTAAAGTAATTTGCGTGAGCATCCTGAAGAATGTACCAGTTTATGTCTATTATTGACTGTAAGGTTCGAGGTGCAGGAAATCGGAGTCAGGGACCAAGACATTTTGTTAATCTCACACTAACAAGTGAGATTCATTACAATGAGGGTAGAAAAACCAGGAGAGGAGGAGGAGGAGGAGGAGGGGGAGGAGGAGGTGGAGGTGGAGGGGGAGGTGGAGGGGGAGGGAGAGGGGGAGGAGGAGGGGGAGGAGGAGGGGGAGGAGGAGGGGGAGGAGGAGGGGGAAGAGGAGGAGGAGGACCCAGCCTGACTGCCTCGCAGACTGGGGAGACAGGTGCAGTGGAGAATATACTTTTTGAGGGGGGAAACAGGAAGGGGTTGGTTGGGCTCAGGGCAGAAGGGGAAGGGATGGGGCTCAGGGGACTTGGCACGTGCTGATTGGTGGTTCAATGTCTCAGGGATGTCCTGGCAGCAGATGCCAGTTACATCATACTCCAACCACCAGTTGAGGGAAGGGAGGATCTATTGTTGACTCCATAAGTGTGTGATGAGCACCGATCTACCTGGACTGCACCAGTGCCGGGGCTCAGGGGCAGTCAAGGTAATGAAATCGAAGTGACACTGCTCTCCCATGAGTTCATGTGTGAGTGCACACAGGGATTGCAGACCCACCTATGAAGACATCTCAGGAAACTGAACACAGCATGGCATAGAAAGCTGGGACTTGGTCTGACCCAGCTCCTGTGGGAGAAGGTGATGGGTATGTATATGAGTTGAGAGTTGGTTGTATCTCTAAACATTTTTACACTTCTGGGCTTATGACTCTTATTTTTGTAACTATTGCTTCTCAGTCCTGACCTCCAGAAATGCTACATGGTAGAACAATGGGTCATCTGTCAGAGTAGCTGTCATTTCAGGCTCGAAGGGGCAGCGGGTCTGGTCTAGATCCAGAAGGGTGGGGTTGGACACATGATCACCTTCCCTGGCAGCATCTGGCATTGACACCTGATCAGGCTCAGAGAGGCCACTCTGGGGAGCTAAGGGGGCCTTAGGAGCGGTAGATGATCCTGATGTGTCTGACTGATCCTTGATGTATATAAGCCTCTCTGGTGATTCCAGGAACTACTTGAGGGAGAGGAAATCTGGGAAAACATGAGCTTCTAGCCATCACAGTTGAGTTATGACTGTAGGTCATGCCACATTGTGATTGCTGGTTAAGAAAGCTGCTTAGATTACTGGCAAATAATGAAATAATTCACGGACAAGCAGGTATACAAGTAAAGAAATACACGTTTATTTCTGTAAGTCATTTAAATAAAATTATACATTGGGAAAATGTCAAAGTCATGACCTACAGATTTCTTTTAAAAAGGCAGCCAAATTAGATAATTGGTACTAATACTGTGTTTCCTCACATGTACCAATGATTAACCTGGGGCATGTAGGGGAACAAGGGGAGTGACAACACAGATATTGATTGAATTACAAGGAGAGTGAAGGGAAGGGTGGGGAGAGTGAAGTTAGGGGTGGGTATGGTATAGCCGGTATCAAGGTTATACATAGCAATATTAGTGGTGGAATGCGATTGCTTTTCAGTTGCTTCTCAGTATCAGCCACTAGTTCATAACCTACGCAGGTCTGGGAACATAAAAGGGGGATGGTTAGATTAACACAGTGGTCGGCAAACTGCGCTCGTGAGCCATGGTTTGCCACTCTGTTGATCAAGTTTGCCGACCACTGATTAGCATATTAAAAATGATGTTTTATTTGCACTGTTGAAACTAGAAAATCTGTTCAGGTAAGCTCAGTCAGTTTCTCCAGGTGGGAAGGAGAAAGTGCCTGCAGGTCTGGACCCCATGGATACCTAGGACTACTGCCTGCCATGCTTTGTTCATCTGTTCTTTTGGGAATTAGAGACCAAATGATGGCATGCAGTTCTCATTATGTGGGCCATGATGAGAAGCAAACTACTACATATGTCAAATAAAAATTATTCAAAATAAAGGCAGTGATGATGGAAGAATTTCAAAGCACCACTGGGGATAGGTAGGACCCTGTGTTAGCACTGGCTGCAGGCTTTATCTTAGCAATGTGTCATCTGCATTTCAGCTTTTGTACATATGGTCTGTCCATAGCTGTATTGTTCTGTTAAGAGAGAACATATCTTTCATCATACTTTGAAAGGAATCTGTATCAGTCTTTCTAGCTGCTATAACAAACAACTCTCAAAATCTTTGTGGCTTAAACTTTTATTTCTCATTTATGACTAGCTCAGTTCAGTTTGGGGGCTGGGAGAGCATGTTCTACTCCACATGGATAATTGATGACTTAGTTCCTTCCTCCCCTTCCCTCCCCTCCCCTCCCCTCCCAATTCTTAGTTTTGGGAAGCAGATCACAGAGGTGATGTGCATTTTCATTGCAGCATATCAAGTGTACATTTTAGCAACATGACATCATTGGTGATCGCTGAGGTAGTGTCTCTTTTATGTCGCCACTGTAGAGTTACTCTTCTCTCACCACCCTTTTCTATATGCATTATATCCCTTGGAAGGAAATTACTACTTGCAGCCCAAATGCTGCATTAGTGGGACATTATATTCCACCTCTTCTCAGGGTGCAGTATATAGGTAAATTATAATTCTTTTGCAAGAGAGATTTGTCTCTTTCCCCACTTTTATTTATTTATTCTTCTATTAACTACAATATTTAAAGCACTTCCTTACTAGTACTTCAAGATGGTCTAAGTGCATATTATTTAATCCCTGCCTGAGTCCTAGAATCAGCTATTTCTCTAAGGGACGGTAGTTTCTTTAACTGGACAATGATATTAGAAAAGAACATCTGGGCACAAGGTATGCTATTGGTGCAGGATCAGCTGACAGCAAAGACATGTCTGTGTATATATATTTATGAATAAATTTTTATATATCACCATCTGTATCTATATTATACAAGCATAAGTCCATATTGATCTCTCCAACTCGAGTTCATTGCCTCATGGATCATTCTGGTCTCCTCCTCTTGTGTGTAATCTTCCACTCCCAAAATGAGAAACCCGGCCTCACCCAACTGACATTTATTTTCTTAATTGTACCATTATGTGTAGTGGCATCAGAATAGTTAACCCCCTGGTGGGACAACTTTTCAGTACTTACATCAGGTATTTTTATTACTTTATTTATTTTTTTTACTTTTTTCTTACAAATTTTACTCATTTCCAGTTATTTAGGTCAGCAATGTTTGCCTTTGTTCCCATCTGTGTGGTTGTTACAGATATTTGTAATACAGTTAGATTGCTTAGCCACATTCCATTCTGAGATTTGTTGACCTCCTGAATTGTTTTTAAGATTTGCATATTCTCTGTGCTGTATAAGGCTACAAGTTTTGACAAATTCATAGTGTCATATATCCACATCTACAGTAATGTAGGGTTGTTTCAGTGGTTCAAAATATTCCTGGTGTTCTACTCATTAAAAACTTTCTTCCTTCATAACCACTGATCTTCCTATCATCACACCCATTTTGAAATTTCCAGAATATAATAAAACTAGGGGCCCAATGCACAAAATTCATGCACTTGGTGTGGGTAATCCCTCAGCGCAACCTGCCTCCTCACACATACTGGGAGCCCTCAGGGGATGTCCTACTGACCACTCACCCCCAGTCTGCCCAAGGCCTAAAGCAGGCCAGGGCTGGAGGAGGTGAGGCCAAGGTGGCCAGGGCACCCAGCCATCATCCTGCAATGGGGCTGATGGCTGGCTCTGCCTTGGCCTGGTCCCACCACTCCTGGCCCCAGCTGCCTCAGCCCCACCCCTCCACCCTAGCTGCCTTGGCCTGCCTTGGCCCCACCCCACAACCCTGGCCACCTCAGCCCCCGCCCGCCCCCCACCCCGCCCTGGCCGCCTCAGCCCCGGCCCCCCTGGCCTGGGCAGCGTGCTCACTGGCTGGCTCTGCCCCAGCTCCTGATTGGCTGGTGGGTGTGGCTGGTGGGTGTGGCTTGATCAGAGGTACAGTCAATTTGCATGTTACTCTTTTATTAGATAGGATTGGAACCAAAGAGTAAGGAGCACCCTCCCCCAACCAGTGATTTCTTTCACCTAGCAACATGTGTCTAGATTCTCAAGTATCCTCCTAGTTCTGTAGATCATATTTTTATCACCAATTACCATTCCATTGTATGAATATATCATAGTTCACTTATTCATTCATCTACTAGAGAATTTCCTGGCTGCCTCCAGTTTTTGGTGATAATAAATATTGCTATAGAGAGTTATGGGCAGGGGTTTTAGTGGACAAAAGTTTTCAGTTAGGTAAATACCAAGAAGTGCAATTATTGGATCATATGGTAAAACTGGGTTTTGTTTTGCAGGAAGCTGCCAAAATACCTTCCAAAGTAGCTGTAACCACCATAAATGAATGAAAGTGTCTGTTATTTTACATTCTTCTTAGCAGCTAGTATTGTCAGTGTATTTAGATTTAAAAAATTTTTAAATCTTTATTGTTGAAAGTATTATATATGTCCCCCCCCCCCCATTGGCTCCTTCTAGCCTGCCTCCCCACTGCACCAAGGCCTTCAGCATCCTGTTGTCTATATTGGTTATACATACACACCTACAAGTTCTTTGTTGATCTCCTACCACCCACCCACTCTCCCAACTGCCCAAACATAGGATCAAACAAGAGGTCCCTGAACAGATGAAAAGATACATAAAATGAGGTACATCTCCAGTGGTCGGCAAACTGTGGCTCGTGAATCACAAGAGTTTGCTGACCACTGACCTAGACTCTCGATTCCAATATTTACAGGCTGTTGTTGTTCCATGTGATTAATCCTCTATCCCAATGGTCGGCAAACCATGGCTTGCGAGCCACAGTTTGCCGAACACTTATCTAGGCAATGAAGTGCCACCCATAGAGGAGAAGAAACGAGCTGAGGAGGCATGAGAATACATGTGAGGAGCCCCAAATGCACATTTATCAGCTGAAAGGAGCCGTCCAAAAATGTCAAATGCCACGTGACAGTAGCCATGTGGAACACTCCAGAGAGACGAAACTATGGCGATGGCGTGATCAGTGGGTGGCCAGGGGTCAGGCTGGAGCACATGAAGAAGCCAGGTGTTTCTCATCCCTGTATCCCTAGCTGGTTCCTGTAGACCTGTGAGGTCCCTCCAGGGTCCCCAGCAATCAGCCTTCCTCTGGGAGCGTGGTCTGGGCCGCAGCTTTTCAGGCCTGACTCTGCCATTCCGTGAGCCACTCCTAACTGAAATGCCCAGGAAGTGTTTGGATTGTAACCATTTTAGAGGTATGTAGAAGTATTTACTTTTTGTTTTAGCTTGCATTTCCCTAATGCTATCTTTTGGTCTATTCTTTAGGTAAGCCATTTGTTATCCTGTTGTTGATATTAAGGATTCTTTGTATTTTTTGGATATAAGTCCTTAATTAGAGAAGTATTTTGCAAATATTTTCTCCCAGTCTGTGGTTTGACTCTTCCTTCTCTGTCTTATGCAGAGCAGATAAATTTCTAATTTAAATGAAGTCCAGTGTAATCGATTTCTTCTTTCATGAGTTGTGACTCAGTTTCTTTCTTCCGTGCTCTGTCCTTCTGCAGGGTCTCCTTGGACTCCTCCACTGGCTGCTTTGCATCCAGCCGGCTAATGAAAAAGAAAGAGTATGGGTCAGTCTGGAGAACTCTTTAGGTGCTGGCCTGGAATTGGTCTGTGTGACTTCCTTGCACATTCTACTGGGCAGATTCACCACATAGCCCTAGTTAGACTTTTAGAAGGTGAGGAGTATAGTTTTCTTGGTGCCCAGAAGGGAAGTAAAATGTTTTGGTGAACATTCAGAAGGATTTCTGCCGCAGGGTTTATGACTCACAAATGTTTAGGAAGCACTACCTTGGGTATCCATTTGTGAAAGGATATGCTTTGCAGTGCACCATGATGTGGACTGCCAGGCCTTCTGGGTCACAGGGAAGTCGTGAGAATGGAGTCAGGATGGTAGCATATTTCTTCAGTGTAACCTTGAGAGATTCTGGTGTCCTTAGATGTCTTTGCAGAGATCTATGGGGCTTAAATCACTATGTTTACTGTCTTGGTCCATTTGGGTACTGTAACAAAAATACCATAGAGTACGGGGCATGAACAACGAAGATTTGTTCCTCGCAGTCCTTGAGGCTGAGAAGTGAAAAGGTCTCAGGGGCTTTGACATGTAGTCAGAGCCCACTTCCTGCTCATATATGACCCTCTCCTCCCTGTGTCTTCCTGTGGTGGGAGGGGCTAGGGAGCTCTTGGGTCCTCGTTTCTAAGGGCTCTAATCCCACCCATTAGGACTTCATTTTCATGAGCTAATCTCGCCCCCACAGACCTGGCCTTCTAATACCATGACTTTGGGCTTGGGTTTCAACTTATGAATTATTTTTTTTTGGGGGGGGGACATAAACATTATGTCTATAACCTTTCACCACTACCACCAGGGGAAGAATAAAACTGCCAATGAGAATGAGAATTTCCTGAAATATTGCTAAATATCTCTGGGAGAGATAAATTGCCCTGAGAAGCATGCAGAAGACATCTTTCACAGCTAGTTTCTCCATTGTTGGAGGGTAGGCACGAATCTAGGATGGCCTAAGACCTGCAAGTGAGAATTGAGCCACACTCATGACAGCATTGCCTGAGGGGTTAACTTGGTTACATGGCATTTGGTGTTTGTCTCAGTTCATTCCTTGGGAACCTGTGGAGGTGTTGGCTGGTGGAGCTAAGATTGGGCCACTGCTATGAAGGAAGACAAGCTCTTCAGTTGGGTAATGGTTTGGTTTTTGTTCCCCTTTAGGAATATTTCCTTTGAATGTTGGTAGAATTTTTCTACCCTTTCTCTATACAGTGATCATAGTACATAGGAGGTAGGTTTAATGTAGAGAGATAAAAAAGTAGAGATTTAGAGAAATGAACCAATTGTATTAAATCTCAAATCCCTATAGAAACGAAAGAGTAAAATGACAACATTAGTTTATAAAGGAGCATATCTTATTTATTTTTTATGGGGAATGGTGAAGATGATTGCATAGTGATTTTTTAAATACTAACCTCAGGATTTGTAACTGTTGGTTTCAAAAATCTATGCCTTATCTATAAAAATATCATGAAGCCCAAACATATGTACATTTACTAATAAACTCTGAGCATGTGTAACTGTAGGAATAGATTATGTACATTAAAAACCTACTAAAGATAAAACAGAAAAGATTACATTAATATAAAAGCTGAAATTCCTGTAGTTTCTTTCTGTATTGCAATGTATGGTCTTGCTCACATACTGGGGCATGCTCACATAAAGAGATTGTTAACATAAAAATAACATTTTATGTAGTATTCTTTTAATCAGAGTTTTCTAAACATAAGCTAGTCTGCATGGTAAAACTAGATTGTACAAGAATTTTATCAACATTTTTAGGATGCTAGTTGCCACACCATCATGCTGTTTAAATGTCCAGTTGCCAAAGAAGCTCCTTTCAGATTCTGGAAAAAAAATAATCTAGCTTCCTCAGAATGCTTTGTCTTTGATTCAGCTGGTAAGGATTCATCATTTGGCTAAGTCTCTGTGATGCAGATAGATTAATATCAACAATTGACACTCAACAGAGGATGAATTAGAGAATCATGAAAATAGAATTTCCCCAATTCACCCAAAACAGTGAATGAATCTGTGCAAGAGGCTGGAGAGAATCCAGAATAAAATCCAAAACACATGAGAAAATAGAAACAACAAAAAAGTGGATTAATGAAAATTATGGTAATAAGAACTAACATTTACTGAATACTTGCTATCTGCCAGGAATTGTCCTTGCTAAGTACTTTACCCACATTATCTATTTTCATCTTTATAAAAACGTGGGAAATATGTTTAATTATTATCTCTTACACAATGAGTAAACTGGTTGTGAGGCAAAATTTTCATAGGAAAGGGTTTTATTTCTGAAAATAAAATATGTTTAAATGACTTGTTAGTTATTGGTGTATCCTTTGTCATGGATCTGCTGCATATGGGAAGTTGGACTTGCTTACCTTTCTGATCCTTTCCAGCACTATATTTCTATAAAACAAACAAACAAACAAATATGTGTGTGTGTGTGTGTGTGTGTGTGTGTGTGTGTGTGTGTGTGTGTGTGTTTAATTCTCACCTGAGGAGTGAGGACATTTTTCCATTGATTTTCAGAGAGAGTGGGAGGGAGAGGAGATATGGAGAGAAGAGAGAAAAAGAGAAACATCAATGTGGCTGACGTTCTAACCACTGAGATATGCAGGCCAGGGTTCTGTAAATACTTTTGAACTTGTGCTTAGCATTCTTTTATATGCTTACCAAAGTTTACAATATTGAGTAGGTCACTTCACCTCCGTGAGTCTCAGTTTGACCATCTGTAAACTGGGGCTCTCCTATCTAATTGGCCTTTCTGTAGAAGGACTCATAAAAATTCAACCTGAGTGTGTTTTGAGGACTCTTCCTGACATTACATTGGCTTAAAGCACCCTTATCATTGTTATTAAAATGTGATATAATCTGTTTCCGGAGTATTTAGTACATGAAGGAAGTTTACCTACAACATGAAGGCTTGTTCCTAAATAGGGAGCAGACAATCCCCTCCCCCCCTTTTTTTCCAACGTGAATCCTAGGGCTGCAGGTTTGGAAAGAGAAAGGAGCTATGAATTAATGAGAGGAAATTGTTCCAGTTCTTTCCTAGTGGTGACTGAGAGGTTAATAATCCTTTGCATTCACAGGACTCTTTAAACTCTCAAAATACTCCTGCAGTAATGATCTGAACTGGTCCTTCTAAGGCTTACAGGTGAGGATGCTGAAACTTCGTACAGGGTGTCCGGCCCTGTGGTAGGTAGGCAGTTGCAGGGTAGAGTCGAAATTAAAACCGAGACCTTTTGTTTCTCAGTTCCAGGGCTAGTATTTTCTGACCGATCAGACACAAGATTCTGCTGTTAGTACTGCTTTGGGGGATTTTGTTGACTGGCGTGGCTGTACTATTTTGTTCCTCAGTGGCTCACTGTCATCAAAGTACTCACCTCTGCCTGCCTATCCCCATTTTTCCTTATGTCTCTCTTTGCTTCCCTCCAGAAGCCTTGCAGGATTTGAGTGTTTCATATGCTTGGTGCTCTGCTAGGTGCTAGAGATGGATAATTAAATAGAAACTGTGAGTCTCATGTGAGTCGTATTGAGAATGTTAACAAGTGGCCATTACAATATGTTGTGCTGGTGATACAATACTGGTGAGTGAGCAGATTTCTGAGGAGGGTTCTGTGGGGGCCTGATCCCAAAAGGGAGAAACAGGGAAGCCAGGGAAAGCTTCCTGGAGGAGGCACACCCTAGAATAGGTAGGAGTCAGCCCACACAGAATGAGGGGTTACATAGAGTAGACAGTGAGCAAAGCCCTGCAAACCTGCTCCCAGCTGCTCTTGGTTTGCCTGAAGGTGAAGGAAGGAGTACGGAGCTCTGAAGTAGAGTGTTCCAGACCCTAAGATCAGGGTTGACTTAGATAGAGCCTTTGTGCTTGTAACTTCTCAGGGACTGGCACCCTGAGCTTTCTAGACCACCCTTCTTCCAGCAGCCCTGGGGGTGCTGAGTGAGCCACTGGCCCCCACTCCATTCCAGGTTTTGCCAGTGATTAAGGGCATTTTTGTCTGAGTGCCTAAGTACCAGGGCAAACTGCCCGGCTCAAATGAATCGATGGGCTAAAAATGGTCTTCCCAGCAGCCACTGCCAAGCAGCCTCCAGCCAGAGCTCTGGGCAACTGAGAAAAGATCCATTGAGCTCAGCAGGAGGCTGCTTCGGCTGACTTAGCGCTTTGGTTGCACATGTCCAGTCATTTATATCTCTTCTCTTCCTCTCTGAGTGCTGCTCCGAGTCTGCGTTCTTGATGAGGTCTGCGTTGTGCCAAAGCAGAGGTGCTGAGGTTTCCAATGACAGCTCCTTATCAACCACCTGCTGTGCTCTGACATGCCTGCAAAGTGGACGCAGGTCAATAGTCCATTTCCAGTCTCTATTAGTTTAATTCACATTTGGGTTCCACCCAAGTAATAAAGGTTTTAGTTCAAGAGAAACATTTTAAGAAATGATGAATGAGATTAATCTTGCAAAGGTCATAGGAAATAAAACCATAGTTGCATCTGAAACTGGAGAACATAGGAAATGTATAGCTCATGGAAAAACTAAGACTAGAACCCATGACTTTAGGCTGATTCCAGTGTTCTAAAAAGGACTGTTTTTTTCTTATTTAAAACTGTTTTGTTGTATTGCAATTGTAGCCTGACGAAGTAAAATACATGCTGTGACTGTAACTACATAGATGAGGGAAATTGGGAAGATTTGATAAAGGTCACTCAAAGACAACCAATAGATCTAGGAATAGAATCATTTCTCTTGAATGACTTTTTCTAGCATTTCTAGATCTGCTTGAGAGATTGTAGGTTAGGGGCATTTCTATCTCTAGTAAGCAAGACGTTTTGAGGTAGTCTCTTTTGTCACTCTGGGTTCCAGAATGCTTCTCATCTGAACAGTACAGGTGGCACTGTAGTAGGCTTGAAAACCAGGATACCTACAGGAGCCAGGCCTGTGGTGCCAATGAGTCATCAGGCCAAGGGTAGTCTTCTTTAAGGGGCAACTATGAGTCAGCTCTAGCTGAATGCAGTCATGCCCACATGCCAGTGCATGACAGAGACACCTGACTGTCAGGTGAGATTAGACATAGAGATGTAAAGGTAAAAACACCTTAATTGTCAGTGAAAGGTTCAAAATAAAAATTTTAAAAATTAATAATGTTTGAGCAAGAAAAAACAATGGCTGTAATGTAAACGTAGCTCATAGCTATCAGTTTGCAATGTCTGGATGGCAAGATTTTCAGAGAACCTGGTGAGTGTTAACACCCCAAGATTCCACAGAGCTCAGCATCATCAAAATCCGTATCTTAAACACCTTGTAAATAGCTTCAAAGGAGCTCAAGCTGTAGTAGGCCTCAAGGCATGTAGGAAAAAACAGAAATCTTACCTTCCTCTTTTGCATTCTCTTCTGTTGGCCCCAGTGAACAGTATTTTGCCTTTAAGGTGACATTGCTCCTGAATTACTCTTAAATTGTCCTGTGAATGCATTCTGTCCTCAACTGGATGAAAGTATTTTTAGAGACCAGAAATTCGATTTCTGTATCTTTTCCTTTTCGCCTGGACAACCATAATATGTGAGCACTGATTGGTGCTTGATAATCCTTTCCTTCTTGCCCTCCTTCATCCTTGAGTGGCTTTGACTCTGAACTAAGCTTATGGGCCCTGTACAAACTCTCAGACTTTGGAATCGGATTGAATGCTATCATCTTCATTTTCTGTTTTACTTTGACTTTTGTCAAGTGTTTGCTTTTAATCATAGAGACAGATGAAAACCCAGCTTTACAAAGATATGTTGTCATCAAATGGAAAGCAATGGAACCTAATTTTGAAACTGTGAACTACCTTGAGCTAGTAGTTTGTGTGGTTTCTGACATATGTCAACTATTACTCTTTTTCTTAAAAATTTAAAATATCTACCCTGACTCAGGTAGCTCACTTGGTTAGAGCATTGTCCTGATAAGCCAAGGTTGTAGGTTTGAACCCTAGCCAGGGCACATACAATAGAAAACCAGTGAATGTATAAATGAATCGAACAACAAATTGATGCCTCCCTCCTTTCTTATCTCTCTCACTCACTCCCTTCCTTTCTCTCTCTGAAAAAAAGTATATGACAGTAACCCTGAGATATTTGAGCAACCCTCCCACTAATACTTTGAGATATCGTCACTAATATAGTCAGAGAATCATGAGAACAAGGCAAGGAGTTAACACTGTGTCATGACCCTAGCTCCATTAACTAGTTTTGAGAAGCTGGCTAAGTCATCCAAGCACGCTACATCACAGTTCCCTTGTTGCAATGGAGGATGTTGGGGTTCCTTCTAGCTTTCAATGCTTATGGTTGAATGCCTTCTTATTTTATCAGTGCTGCTAAAGAAGCTTGGAAATAATTTGCTACCTTAAATAGCAAATAGTTTTTTTTTCTGGGTCCTTGTTTTAAAAGTGAGGACAAAACTGGTCTTAAATTCAGCCATCTCTCTGCTGCCACCAACCCTCCCAACCTCTGCTAGTTCTGCAAGCTCAGAATTCTTTCTCAGGAACTATCTAAGGAATTTCATGTATGCTTGGTATCAGGCCTGGGACAGAAGGGCAAGAAATGAGTTTACATGTTCTGATGCTTTGAAATGAGTGAAATATCTCTGTGAACACATTCTTGCTTAATCAGGAAACTCTCCAAGACTGCTTTTCCCTTTGGGGCTTCCAGTTTGGGCAAGATGGAAAGATAAAGTACTTCCAGGCAATATCTGTAAAACCATGCAGAGCTTGGACAGAATGAAGGCTGAGTTGTTCATCAATTTTGAAGAAGAAAGGATGAATGCATCTCCTTTGGGATTTGGAGCAGGTCAAATGAAAAGAAGCAAGAACAATTTCTTACTACCAAGTGGTAAATTAAAAAAAAAAATTACTTTGTCACTTGGTGCTTTTTATTGAACAGGAATACTTATTTAGAAATTATTACCTTTGTCTTATATTTTCATTTTTTAGATTTTCTTTTAAAATATTTTTCTATTGCTAGGTTACAAAGTTACATATAATTCCCTATTATAACTTTGTCATTTTACCTTTAATTCATCTATAGGTCCATCATTAAATGTGGTGTTAGATTCCCAGTTATTTCTACATATATATTGAGGGAGTTTTCCCACGCCCTCCGAGGAACCATCTCTCCTTCCCCCATTTTTTAAGACATTCTCCATAGTATATTCTGTCTTTTTAAGTTCAGAATCTGTCTCTTGGCTCTCTATTGATCTATTTGTCTGTTCTTGACCTCTGAATGTACTGTTTTTATTATTATGGCTTTATTACTATCCTACACAATAAAAGGGTAATATGCAAATTGACCTAATGACAGAATGACCAGAACGACTGCTAGACCAGTCACTATGAGGTGCACTGACCACATCTTGGTACCTTTCCCAGGCTGGCAGGCTCTGATCACCTGATGGCCACCTGAGGAGGGGGCGGGGCCAGCAAGCAGGTGGGAACAGCCAACCTCTTGGTCCCTTTGCCAGGCTACTGAGCACTGATCACTAGATGGCGAATAAGGAACCAGGGATGGGTGGCAGCAGGGGGCAGGGCCGGCTGCAGGCAGCTGGGAAAGATGGTCCTGATCACAGGTCAGGCCTAGGGATGGTACCTGCACATGAATTTCGTGCGCCGGGCCTCTAGTGTCTTAACATATATATCACAGGGCTCATCTCCACTCTTTGGTTTTCCTTTGAAAGGTGGATTTGGTCATTCCTGGACCTGGGGAGGGAGGGTGACACAGAGCACTGGAGAGGTAAGAAATGGTAGATGAACACAATAGAAGCAATAAGTTAGATTCACACAAAGCCTTGAGAATGGATCTTAATAATATAATGAGGGAAAAGCAAGAAAGAGAATGACATATTTAATTTAATAACTTTTATAACAAGTTTAAAACTTCTGTTTATATAAAATATACCCAATTTTAAGAATACATTAAAAACTAAAAGGCAACTCATTAAATGCATTAGAATAGTTATCTTTTTTGGCGAGAATAATGGTCGTGGATTTTGAAAAGGAAATAGTATAACATTTTCATAAAATGAAATGAATGTATGATGGAGCAAGCCACAATTGAGATACTAGTATAATGATAGTTTTTTTTAGGGGGGAGGGAAGGGGAAGCCATAAATTACCTAATTTTGTAGACTGGATTCTGAGAGAAAGCCAGTTTTCATTATAGCATGTTTCTCTGATGGGTGGTTAAAAACAAAACCTGGGGTCAGATGTGGGTTCAGCTCTATAAGTCAATTCTTACAATGCCACACATCAGGGAAGAGAAGTTAGATTGTCACCCAGAGGAGCTGGAATCATTTGGTCTCATGTTTTAAGAGATGTTCATATTCTTTGGGATCAGTTGGTAGGCAGCTCTGTCCCAGAAAGCTCCAGCCCTGGATGCTGGTAGGCACTAAGTATAAACATGCACGGATTCTTGCCTGAGTCACTCAGCACTCCACCCTGCTTCAAAGCAAAGAGCACTTTGTCCAGGAGCGCTGTGCCCGGACCAAGAGCTAAAAGCGTCTTCTTTTCTAATTGTCAATTATCTCTACACTCCAAGATAAACATTTCTCTTTTAACATCAGGCCAGTCTGCAGGGTCCATTTAGGACAGGACTATTTGAAGGGCTGGACGGGGCGGGGGTGTTGGTGGAGGATTTAAAAGGCAAAGAGACAAAGTTAAAAAACAAGGCATGCACTCTGCTTCCTCTAATAGTTCTCAGTTACACTTGTAATTGGAGAAGGGCTCTGTGGTCTCCTGAGCCTTCAGGGAAGAAGGAGGTGAGCAGCACAAGGAATTAGGTCTCCATTTTCATGAACTGCCATGTGGATGGGAAGTTACTTCTAGGAGGGCATTCCCCCCGCCCCTGTTTTTGTTGGTAGAACATCATCTCCTTCTATTTGTCTATCTACCAACCTACCTGTGCATAAAAATTAATATGCATAATATGTATATGAGTCTGTCTATATCTCTGCGTATACACACATACACACAAGTGTGTGTATACACACGTATACTTTAAAAGATGATAATTTACCATTTTTGCTATGAGAGCAAGACTGAGCTCAAAAACTTTCCAAATAAAGACCTATTTTTCTAGTTCATTTATATAATGGATAGGATTTCCAATGGGCTTGACTGCGGTTGCCAGCAAGGCCAGAGATAATTTAATTCAGTACCTCCCCAAACCTGTTGTGTTTCCACGATTCAAAAGAAGAAAAGAGGATCTAGGAAGAAAGAACAGGGGCGTTCATTCTTGAGTAACAACAAAGTAAGGCTAATAATACGTAAGGACTTTTCCTGAAGTTAATCTTGCAGTAGGTATCTGCTTAGAAGAATAAAACAGGGTTACTCAAATCCCTTTTGTCCATGCGTTTTTCCCTTCTATTTTCTCCCCTGAGTGACCCTTTCTTCTTTCTTCTCTCCCCTACCAGACCTCTCCCTTAGCCTGGCACACTTAGAGTCCAGAAATGCATGTGCTAATTAGTGTGGTTATGATTTGCAATCCATCCAAGGATACCAGAAAGTGAGACACAACCTTTTCAAGTTCAGTAGCAACCATTTAACCTGAGTCAAAACAGAGATGTATTCAGCTCATTTGGGGGAAGGGATGATTGGATTTGTATAGTCAAAGTTCAGTGATGACAGGTCACATTCAAAGGGGACAGTCTCTGTGTTAAAATGCACCAATAAGGTCAGAAACCCTCTAGGCCATGCAGAGAGAAGAGAGGTTGTTTTTGTGGAATGAGCTGTTAAACGTGGAAGCCCAAGAGAATCAGGAAACATGTTTTCAATCAGACGCAAAAATTATTTCAGTTTCTTTCCAGCTCTGTCAATGAGACTTTTTAAAAGGATTTGGAAGAATAGTGAATACTTGGTTGTCCAATTATTAGCCTAGATAGACTGTTAGTTTTGGGATGATTTTTTATTGGTAAAGGAAGAAAGAAAATATGTGGATTTTGTTCTTGGAGCCACTGGGTGAATTTTGTTTCCAGTCCTCTAGCCCCTTTGGCATGATTCTTGGTCCGCCAATGCCCAGCAGGCATTCCATATGACTGTTTGGAGTTTGGACTGTCATTTTACCCAACACATGGGTATAAGTAAGGGGAACGTTCTTTGCTTATTCTGGCTTAGTGAAGAGAGAAGAACAGATTTACATGGCTGGCATGGACTAATTCTAGCCTTAACACCCAAATGACCATGCCATCTCAGGAAGCAGAATCTTGACCTTGAAACTTGAATGACTATTAAGTGTCTGGGCTGTCACAGAGAAACTTATCGGGCTTAATGCATTTTAATGAAAATATTCCTTTACTGAATGTTTTAACTTTAATTATAATCAGAAAGATATGTGTGGAAATATTTTCTGTATATTATAATGTTTCTGAACAGTCCATTTATTACTAAAAATGAGGTAGTCAAATATTATTAGCTCTGATATTAGGTAAGCTGTCAAATGTGTCTGATAATATCTGCAATAGAGGATTGTTAAGATTAAATAAGATATCATGTATGATGTAACTAGCACTAAGTACATGCCCTTAATAACCATTCTTTTTATATTTCTTTGTTGAAAGTTTTTCAATGGGATGGGCTAGTCTTAATAGATTTTTATCTCAATTTGAAATAGAACATCTGGAGCTGAAGAAATGTTTATAAAATTTCCCATGTAATTCTGCAGGGTTTGAGTTCAGATTTTTCCAAGGGTTTTGCATATCTTGCATGCCTCATTTAGTTTTTATGTTTGCTGTTGTTTTATCAGGTGTACATCCAACTCCCCACTCCCTTTTTTTTCCTTAAGAGGTTTTGATTCTATTCAAGTTCTCTATCAGGGTAACAACCAACTTCTGAACTGGTTTAATTTTGTCTTTACTAACTTTCCTTGGTTCAGAGAATCCATAATGACCACATCATCTGGTGTTGTCTTAATAGGCCAATCAATGACCATTGGCCAAACTACTAATGTGATTGATGTTAACATAACAAGAGCAGAAGACTACAGGGATCCTCTACTTTAAGAGCAGCCTTCTGTAGGCAACTCACTTGATCCCACTGTGGTCTCATTGTTAGGGGGTATAGCTCATGCCAATCAGAAAAGAAAATGTTGGAAGCAGGCAAGATATTTTTTAATGTTTTTCCTTCCTCCTCCCTCAACGGACACACATACGCATGTGAGCACACACATAAAGCTAACTAAGGCATAGTTTTGGTCTGGTGGAACAAAAAATGCCAGCCAGGTGAGTCATATTTTGATTTATTGGGTAAACATTTTCCATGTGTGAAGCAGTGAAAAGAATGAAACTATTGCCTGTTTGAGCTGGAAAAGGCTAGTGTTTCCAAGACACTGGACTGCAGTTCTGAGCTGGGCTGGCTGCCACTGGATCACCTGGGGGAACTTTATAAAGAAACTTGCTTCCAGGTCTACCCTGGAGATTTTCAGCCAAAGCTCTCTTGATGATTGATGCTTAGGTTTGACCAGTTTCAGCAATCACTGCTTGTTCCCAAACCCTTAGTTTTACGGTGAAGAGCATGAAAGCCCAGGAAGAAGTGATTTGTCCAAGTTTCTTTGGGGGATATGAGGAAGAGCTGAGAGGGAGAGGGGAAAAAATGAATATTTAGTGACTGTGAGAGTTTGATGAGAGCTCTATTCAGTGCTCTACCTTGGTCTCATGACCTTGGAAGGGAGACATTAGCCTTTCGATTTATAGAAGAGGGAATTTAGGCTCAGAGAGGTTAAGTAATTTGCCCAAGCTCACATAGCTAAGAAGTCTCAGATGGGCTATAGATTCAAATTTGTCTTACTCAAAACCTCTCAGTTTGGATCTTGTCTTCTGAATTATAACCCGTGATAAACACAGTGGTAACTTATTATAAGATAACTGAACTACTCAAACTGAGTAGATGATGATGATGATGATGATGATGATGATTATTATTATTATTTGAAAATGCCATTATTCATTTTCCTGAGCCTGAGTTCTGTTCTGTTCAAAACCTGAGCTGGTTCTGTTTGAGCCAATGATTCCAGGTTCTGAATCTTTAATCTTTTCCTTAACAGGCTTTGTAACAGTACAAGTATTTATTGAGAAACTACTATATGCACAATGCAATGTTGGGCACTTAAAGAAAAATGTAAAGGACAGAATTTTGGTATTTATGGAGTCTACAATCTTGAGGGGCTGTGAGAAAAGAAAGTATGCAAATAAAATGAGTTACGCCAGGGGAAGTAGAAAGAGCGTTGAGAGTATGCAGCAGGGAAATTTAACCCAGACTCAGGGCCCAGAGCAGCCTTTCTGAAGCTGATGGCTAGAGGATGGACAGGTGACATTCAGTTTAGCGAGAGAATGGGAGAGGTGGCCGGGAGGGGGGAGAGAAGGGTGGTGGTGGAGGGAGGGTACTTCCGAAGAGGAAAGAGCATGTGTGGATTCTAAGAGTTTAGACATTGTGTGTGAGGAGTTTGCATTTGAAGAGTTGAAAGAACCAAATAAGCTTCTTATTTCTGGAAAGAGAGGGAGAGAAGGTGGGAGCTAGGAGGGGCAGGTAGGAGGCCTGCAGATGGAGAAAAACCACAAAACCCCATTAAGGTCTTTGGATTTTATCCTAAAGCATGGCTAAGCCACTGAAATTTCCCAATCCTGTAAAAATGAGCCAGGGATTAAAACCAGGATATCATATAAATATAAACAGGTTTATACTTTGGAGGCTACTTTGATGGCAATGTTAGTGATGGATTGGGGGTGATTGAACTTGGAGGCAGGGAGGCTAGTTAGGAGGTTATTTCATCTGCAGACCAAAACTGTGTTTTATTCATCCTTGTAATTTCAGCACCTAGCATACTGCCAGGTACTTAATGTGTACCAAGTAAATACTGTTTGAATGAATGGGTGTAGAAATGAATGTTTGTTAGGACAAACCAGCCCCTAAATATTTCTGGCTCATTTTGGCTTCATATATTTATCTGAGTTTTCCTCCTGCCCAGATATGCATGTTTTTCGTATCTGGCTGAACAAATATTCATCATGTTTTTAGGTTCAGCTGAAGACTAGATGCTTCCTGAAGCCTTCCTTGACTATTCTGAATTTCACTGATTTCCTACATGCCTCAGTTCCAGTCTGACTTAGAATCTGTGTAAAGCTTTATGACATTTTGCATGCACCGTGTTGTTCCAGGTGGATTAATCTTCAACTCTTTCTAAATTTAGCTAAGATTTTTAAAATAGAAGAAGGACACAAATATATAGCTATACCTCCCTACCTGCCTACCTTCTGACATACCTGTCATTAAGGCTAGGAGGCTTGGAAGAGCAAGACTCTTTCACATGCATTTGAGATAGTGTAACGTTCCTTCCTGAAGAAGAATATGGAAATATGTACATACCTTAAAATACTCATACAATATCACTCAGAAATATTTCTGCTAGAAATCTTTGTTGAACAAATACCAGGTGAAAATGATGAAACAGATTTACGTTCAAAGTTATTTACCTCTGCTGTTGCTATTTTAAGCAATTGGAAGCAATGTAGTTATTCAAATATGGGGCAGAGGTTAAGTGATGGTATAATCATGTAATATATAGAATTATTGTACTTGGGGAAAAATAAGATGGAATAGCAATTGAAAGAGTGAAGTATTAAGCCAAGAATATAGATATTTTAATTTTTTATATATTTAAATTTCTTCACAATGATAGTTAAACTGACAATATAAATATCATGTCAAAGAACTGCATAAGCATTTCATGTTCTTTCCTTCTGCAAGTTGCCCAAATCAGCCAAGAGGGCTCCCATTCTGCGTTTAGAGAATCCCCTACCCCTTCCTAGTGGCCAGTGCAGGAGAAGGAAGGAGAGATGGTTTCTCTTCTTCTCCCCATCTCCAGGCTGCCTTTGGAAGGCTGCCATCCACATGTTTGCGTAAACCAAGTCTGTAACCCACCTGAGCAAACTGGGCTGCTCACTTCTGGTTTATTTCCTGCAGATGTTCTTAGAAATGAATCATGGACAAGCTGTGGCCATGTAGTTGTATGACACAGCAGCCTGGGAATATCTCCTAACAGGATTCCAAAGCCCAGACCTGTTACTTGGTCTGTCTTTTCCATCCCAACTATTGCTTATGTTCTAAAAGCAATTATCGCAGGTCAGACCTGTATCCTTTCTCCTTCGCTGCAGAATCATACTGGGCCTGGTTCATGTCCCGTTTAACAGCGGGAGGGCATTCCCGTAAAGCTCTACTCAGGGATGGCCTGGCATACTTTGGTGAGAAACAAAGCTAAGAGAGTTGTTATCACATCCCATAAATGTCCGGGATGAAAAGCCCTGAACTGCTAAGTGTATTATGGTTCTCTCTTGAGTGAGAAAAAAATAAAAACCCTCTAACGTGAAACAGCAGTGACAGCAATAATCCAGGCAGCAGGAACCTCTGTTCAGGAACCGATGCCTTCATCTCAGTAGGGGCCAATGGCCGATCCCTGATAGGACTCTCTGGATCTGCTACTAAGAGCTGTGATCTGTGATGTTTGCCTTTGTGTCTTCTCTCTGCAACCTTCTGTAGGACCTGAATGTCTGTTCTAACTGGCTCCCGGTTAGAGCCAAAACAGCTAGCGCATGCTGAGCTTACACTATGTGCTAGAGAGTGTTTTAAGATTTTGGCATGTGTTACTTCCTTTAAGTCTCACAGCAATGCTGTGAGGTAGGTACTCTTACAGTTATCACCTCAGATATATGAAAACTGAGGGGCAGATAGGTTGTATGGCCAAGGACACATGGGTAGTAATTAAAGATCAAGGACTGGAGTTTAGTCAGACTGACCCAAGCATCCAACCTAACCACCAGGTTCATGTGCAAAATGCTTCTAGTGGTACCTAGCACACTGGAAGTACAGAGTTAACTATCAACGGCTGTCAGCTCTTTTCAGTAATTCTGGGCAGTGACCAAATTTTTATTTCAATCTTATATACTTATGAAAGGGACTCGATTCTCTGTGGGGAATTGAAACATACACACATAAATCCAGAAATAAATGCTTGTTAAGCATCTTTGGACTGGACCTATGGGAGTTATGTAACAGCAGAAAGTTGCCATAATCTTGGAATTCAAAGATGATGAGAGTGTGAGAAGTGGTAAGGTAGGGTCCACCACAGTTTAATGAGCCTTACAAAAGTCTTGGTTTCTGTCTTGAGTCAGGGAGGTTATAGACAGAGGAGGGTGAATGAATTAATAACTATAAGTAGTCTTTGAGACCCTCTTCTTATCACACCCACATATACTTAATTCTTAGTGAAAAAAATTCACTTTATTCTTATAAAATTACTTTTTTAAACAACTTTCTGGATATTAATTTAACCAAATTTCATCTGGACAAATATATTGAGGTTAAGGGGACTGGGAAAGAAGCACAAAGTGCAATACCCTCTCCACCCTGAGACCTACTAGGGGATGTTCAAGTTGAAGAGGTTATAATTTATATGGGAGATACTTATGCACATATACAGATAGCTTAGTAATGTGGGGCAGCCTATTTATATAAATGCCAAATGAGTACAAATAATTACAGTGCTTTTGTAGTTCTGTGGAGAGGATACTTGATATGCCACTGATTTTCACTGAGAAACATTTTTCTTTGGTGAAAGTAGGGAAGTAGTAACATATACATAACATATGAGATAACATACATAATAAGATTGTTTAGTCAAAAATTACCTTTAAAAGGCTTTTATTTTAGTCCATCACTTAGGAAATATCACAGCAACACAACACAATCTCAAAATCTTAGTTGCTTAAAGCAACAGATCTTTAGTCCTCATTCACTCTGAATTGTTGGGGAATCTGCTCAATCTCATCCTTACTCTAGGATCCAGACTGATGGTACAACCAGGCTCAGAGTAGCCAGTTGTAGTATCAGAGAGAAGGGCAAATGTTTGGTGGGTGTGAGGTGTATGTGTCTAAAATGGCAATGCATGCTCTACTCTGTAAGTGACACAAGTAAGTTTGCCTCAAATGTCATGGCCAGAACTATACACACAATCCTAAGAAGAGCAATTCTGTCTTGCATGGGGAAAGTAGAGATGTAGAAATACTTGGCTGGTAATAGCACTTATGACTACCACAGATGGAGAGCAGTTAGGTAAGGAGGATTAGCAGGAAAGGTGGCAGCTGCTAAGATCCATTGAGACAGTTGGTGAGATAAGCCAACTTGAAGAGAAATAGAATGAGCTATTGAGCATAACCAATGAATACAAGACACTGTGGGGGGGCAGGTGAGGGCATGTACTGGGGGTTAGGGGAGGCCGGGGGGAGGTCAATGGGGAGAAAAAGGAGACATATGTACTATTCATTGTAATTCTTTAAACAATAAAATAATTGATTATAAAAATAAAAAATAATAAACAACAATAAAATGAAATAAAATGAGCTATTATTGCAAAAGTGTGAGGCTAGATTGGAAGTGTCTTAAATGGCACGTTAAGGAGTTTTGCCTATTATACCTGAGCCACTGATTTACAAACTTGTTTTTTTGCCAATAGATATCATTTTAAAATAACTCATAGGGATTCCAACCTGTAAAATTGAAAAAAAATAATAAAAATTATCTCTGGTGGAAGAAGGGATGAGAGGGCCCTAGTAGCCTTTCCATTTGTCTTCCCACACCTTCCCTCTATTGGACTCCCATGGCTCTTTGCAGAGTTTGAAAACCACAACTCCAGGATTTGAAAGTACTCCCCAGGACTTTTAGAGATCGGGTAAATGGGAAGTTTGCTGTCAAAACCATGGTTTGCAACTATAGATTAAAAAGATAGATTAAAGGTAGATTAGTGTGGGGAGAAACTGAGAAGAGAGTTCAAGAGAGAGGAATAAAATACTAAGATCCCTGAGTCTGGGTGTTGACAAGCATGGATGTATCTCAAAGAAATATTTGACAAACTGGTGACTGATCAGACTTGAGGGTTCATGGAAAGGGCAGAGTCAAAGAAAATGACTTCTTGATGCTTATGAACTAGAGGAATGATGGAACAATGACTAAATATCAAGGTCAACAGGAAGAATTTTATGAATTTAGCCAACAAGTATTTATTTAGAGCCTAGAAAAATACACATTTAATATTAAATATATTATTTTTAGGCAATAGCAGGTTGTCTTCAAATGGCTAATACAAACTTTAAAGTGGAACATTGGTGTTCAGGGGAACCCAGGGGTGCAAGTATGCTTCATGAGACATTCATGTAGAGATGAAGTGTAGCTCTTTGGGATTGATTATTGTAAGTACAGGCTCATCCTATCTAATGAAGAGGAAATATGCTAATTGACCATCACTCTGTCACAAAGATGGCTGCACCCACAGCTGGGGCCAAGTTCCCATTAAGGAGTGTTAATGAGCAATCAGCAGAGACCTGAGGCTACACCCTCCCCTGCCCCCATGGGGCTTGATAGGTTCTCAGGTCAAGCCCCCGACTGGGCAGGGCTTGACAGGAGACCTCAGACCATACTTTCCATCCAGCAGGGTTTGACTTGGGACCTCAGGCCCTGACCCCCAACCGGTGTCAGGTTGGGGCACCTCAGGTCATGCCCCTCACCTGGCAGGGCTTGATGGGGGACCTCAAGTTGTGCTTTCCATCCTAGTGCTGGGCTAGGGGACCTCAGGCTGCTCCCACAGCCACAGCGCTAGGTCAGAGGATTTCAGGCCATGAAATTTTAGGCCACAAGATTTCAGGCCATGCTCTGCATCAGGTGGGGATTTACAGGGGACTTCAGGTCATGCCCCCCACCCCGGCACCAGGCCGGGGGACCTCAGACTGCACTGCTCATCCAGCAGGGCTTGATGGGGGACCTGAGGCTGCACCTCCTGTCCAAGCACCAGGCCAGAGGACTTGAGGCTGTGTCCGCATGCATGGCTAGGCTTGACAGGGGACCTCAGGCTGTGCTCCCCACCCAGCAGGGCTTGTCAGGGGACTTCAAGTTGTACCCCCAGTGCTGGGTTAGGGAAACACAGGCTGCGCTCCTCACCAGGTGGGGTTTGACAGGGGACTTCAGGCTACACCCGCATCCCAGAACCCGGATGGGGGACCTCAGACTGCATCCCTGTCCTACGGGGCTTGATGCGGGATCTGAGGCTGTGTCCCCTGCTGGTGAGACTTGACAAGGGTGGGAATGGCTGGGTCTGGATTTAGCCCAATGGGGGAGGGGGTGGGCAGCCAGGTCTGGGTCTCACCCTATTTTGAGGCACATGTGGGTGGGCAGGGACTTGACTCTGAGTCCCATGGTGTGCCCCAGACTCTGACAGGAGAAAGGTTTTCATATACATTTTACTATTTTTTTTCATCTCTAACTCTTCTATTATAAAGAAAGAGCAAATAGCAATATTATTTCCTCTAATTAATCCCCTTTTAATGTGCATGAATTTTGTGCACTAATACTAGTATATATGTCTGATTCTGAAAGAGATGCCATGAAATGGTGTGAATCTTTTCTTTAGAGTCACTGATAACGACTAATATCCTTTAAGTTTGGTGTTAATGAGGACAATGAAGAGAACTTCTCAAACTCACAAACTAAGATATACTGGAAACTGTATATTTTTCTCTTGGTAGTTTGAATTCCAACTCAAGAATTTCTGTTGACCCACTAAAGATCATGAATTGATTGATCTATTGTTATATGTCTTGGATGTGTGATAGGGAGTGTGTAAGGTTATCTTCACCTGGTTATATAATTTATGGTGAAAAGTCTGATGGGGCTGAAGATAAAAATGCCTCATCATTAATACTATAAAAGATGATCCAGCAATAAATACATATCAAATAATTCACTGTCAGCAATACTCAATGATCAGTTATTGGCTACTAGAAATAAAGAAAAGCTTAAGCTAGAACACACACATTGACTCTTAGGGGTCAAATGATGAAACAGTTAAGAGTCAGATCATAGAATATTAGAGAATGAGAACTCTTCTCAGAGAAGAATTGGAGGCTGAAACCGGTTTGGCTCAGAGGATAGAGCGTCGGCCTGCAGACTGAAGGGTCTCAGGTTCAATTCCGATCCAGGGTATGTACCTTGGTTGTGGGCACATCCCTAGTAGGGGGTGTGCAGGAGGTAGCTGATCAATGTTTCTAACTATCCCTCTCCTCTCTGTAAAAAATTAATAAAATATATATTTTTTAAAAAATTGGGGAACTTGTTTTCTTGAGTAAGGAGCAAGCTATGGGAATAGATTTACAGGGAAATTAGGGGTATATGGGATATTCAAATAACCCAATGTATGTGAACATGGTGCCAAAGAACACTGGCCTGAAGTCAGAAGATTTGTCCTGCCTCTGAGACAACTTGGCTATCATTTTGAGAACGTTCCTTCTTTGAATTACACTTTATTTATATTTAAGGGGTTTGAATTAAATGTAATTAATTATATTCTAAATTAGCATTATTTTAAATTAATGTAACTTTTAGATCTGTGTTTATAATATTAAGTACCTGCATTTATGCCGAGTTCTGCGTATGTTATCTCATTTACTCTTACAATGACATTATGAAGAATGTATTGGTAGCACATAATAAATGTAAGAAAACTTAAGCCTCAAGAGGTTAAGTGGATGTGTGATAGGGAGTGTAAATCTGGGATTTAAACTGAGTTTTTACTCCAAGTCCCATGTTTCCAACCTCCATGTAATATAGATTCCCCTCTGAGATCCTATACAACTTTAAAAACACAACCATAAGCAGCATAGTTCTTGATTCTTGACCCAGTCAGAGATTAGTTGGAAATATATTGTTCTTTTAAATCAGAATGTTCTTAATGGTGGCAAGGATGCCCTTTGACTTTATGCCTATTCTTTGGATTATCAGAATTTAGAATCCCTCTTGACAAGTAGGCCCTTAGATTACTATGCCACTGTGCTCGCAAACACTCCCCCCCCTTTTTTTTTTCAAAAAGGTTTCCTCCAGGGAACATTCTAGCCATAGAAAGACTATCCAGTCAGCTTTAAAACTGTTCCATGTCTTTATTCTGTCTTTGTCAGATTTTGGCTTTCAGGACTCAAAGTGAAGGTCATGGAAGACTGTTGCTGCTTCTCCCTCTACCATGACCCCTAATCAGAGGGCAGCAGTACCCCTGTGGGCCCACTCTTCTCTCGAAGACTTGTTTTGAGCTTTCCAACTGTATCATTGGCTGCCTCTGTATCCTTTGTGGATGTCTATCTGTAATCCTCTATGCTAAGGCTTACAGGAGGCTTTGTAGGTTTGTGTAAAATGGGTTGCTCACCTACATATTTGTTTGCCCTGTAAACAATTTCCCTTATTTTGAAGACAACATTGTTTTTTTTTTCTTGATCTCTAGACCAGACCCACTATAGCCTGTTTTACAAAATTAGAAATTAGAAATTAGAACACCTGGCTTCCATTCAGAGCCTCTGTGGGGTGTCCATTGCATTTCGTGAGCCAAAACTCTCTCAGAATGATGGAATCTGGACTTGGAAAGAGCCTTAAAAGCCTTCTTCTACTTTCTGTCTGTTAATTGAATATCTTCTGCTTTGGAGATGCTCTTTTTCAGGATTTCTATAAATGGAGCCTTACCTCCAGTTCCTCCCAGGGGAGCCATTGGGCTTTGGGCTGGGCTGCTGCTGGGCAACAGTGGCTATGCCCACTAATATTCGATTTGGAAGGAAATGGATATGATTCAGCTGTGAAAATTACAAATTAGATTTTGGCTTTCAGTGAGCTGTGTATTTTTAGAGCCAGAGGAGAATAAAATAAACATTATTTTATGTCTAGTAAAGATTATTAATATTACCGTCAGGAGAAAAATGCCTTCCTGGTGATTGGTTGGAATAACTTCTCCTAAATATATTTTTTTCAATAATTTTAATTTTCTCCAAAATAATACTACATATCATTTTTACTCCTGAACCCCCTCTTTTTTAAAAAAAAATATTTTTCAGCGATTAGGGGCTAGGCATTCCATGAGCTCATTTTATTTATAGCTAACGTACCTAGATCTGCCAACTTAAAGCTGCTTAGAGAGCAGGGACATTTTTCTTCATTGTTATATCACCTCCTCTGTAGCACAGTAGTTGGCACCTAGTAGGAATCCAAAACATGGTGTAGGGGAATGGAGAATCAGAAAATATATGTCCTGATAATAGAAGTTAATGCCAGCTCCTTCCAGCAGTGTGCTTACCAGGCTTTTCCTTGGTGTGGGCGCTTGGAGAGATTTGAGACAGAGTTGTGGTGCCTCTTCCTCTTTTTACCAGGGCACTAATCCCATCATGAGGGGTCCACTTCTATGACCTCATCTAAACCTAATCACCTCCCACCCTAACTGGGTTGGCTCAGTGGATAGAGTGTCAGCCTGTGGACGGAATAGTCCTGGGTTGAATTTTGATCAAGGGCATATGTATATCTAGGTTGCAGGCTCCTCCGTGGTCTGGTTAGTGCACATGCAGGAGGCAACCAATAGATGAATTTCTCTTGCATTGATATTTCTCTGTCTTTCTTTCTCTCTTCCACTCTCTCTAAAAATCAATGGAAAAATATCCTCACGTGAGGATTAAAAAAATAAATAATAAAAATAAACTTAATCACCTCTCAAAGACACCACCTCCAAATACTATCACATTGGAGGTTAAGGCTTCAACATATGAATTGTGGAGGACATAAACATTACACCGTAACAGTAATCGCTTCCCTAAAGCCACTCAGGTAGTGTTCAGATGAGTGAAGGCTGAAGTCCAGGGCTTCTGCTCACCACGTCCCAGCTCCTGACAAATATTTCAGGACCTCCCAAGAGGCAGTGGCTTCCTTTCTGATGCCTTCTTTTCTGGCGGATGGACATTCACCCAGAGGAGCGGATCCCTTCCCTGTTTCCAGGAAAAATGTCACCTGTCCATCATCTTTCCATTGTCCCAGTTATTTCTCCATATTCTGGGGTTTCAGTGAAAACAAAAACTTAGGGTGATTTTTAAGCCATTAAAAATTTATATCCAGAAAATGGACTTCTTATTACAAAATTCCTCAATTAACGTGATTGCATAATTCCAACCAGGAAGCCTTTCCCCCCCTTTACAAAAAATGTAGGGAAGCTAGTTGACATCTATTACACTGTGACACTAATGACTTAGCTGGGGAAAGAGGATGATTGGTGTTCCTCAGGACAGTCATTTATCATTAAGCTGCCTGTCGGTTACCTGCCAATAGGGTAAAAAACAGATGTTTTGCTAGTTTCTTCTGTGAAAATCACCTCCTGAATTTCATGCCATGTTGCTTCATGGGTTTTGCCTCAGACCCCCAGGCAGGGCTCCCAGGAACATCTTCTCAACGAAAACGAGTCCTCAATGTCTTCTCATACTCTTAGCAGAGTAATCTGTGGTGAAAAAACATAGCAAGAATTGAGTTCATTCAGTTGTTTTGTCTTGGTCTGGTAAGCCATAGTCCCTGAGTAGTCTGAGCCAGAGGAAATATGGAAATTAGAAGGATGCTTATCTTTTTTACAAAGCATATCTCTATGAAATTTAAATTAATAGAAACAAATAGTACATGCCATGCTAATGTATATCTAGTATGTGGATAACAGAAAGATGAAAGGAAAAGTGGTACTTTAATATTACCAAAAGTGCACAGAATCTCACCCTAGCCACGTGGCTTAGTTGTTTGGAGCATTCATTGTTCATTTACTGATAGGTTGCAGGTTCAGTTCCTGGTCAGGGCAAATACCTAGGCCCGTGGTCTACAAACTGCGGCTCGTGAGCCACATTCGGTTCTTTGGCCCCTTGAGTGTGGCTCTTCTACAAAATACCAAGGCCTACGCGAGTCTATTTTGAAGAAGTAGCGTTAGAAGTTTAAGTTTTAAAAATTTGGCTCTCAAAAGAAATTTCAATCGTTGTACTGTTGATATTTGGCTCTGTTGACTAATGAGTTTGCTGACCACTAAGTCCTAGGCAGCTGGTTCAATCCCCAGTTGGAGTGCAGATGGGAGACAATTGGCTGATGTTTCTCTCTTTCTGTTCTTTCTCTGTCTCTCTCTTTCTTCTTCACCCTACTTCTCTCCAAAAAATAAAAGAGATCCTTGGATGAGGATTAAAAAATAAGTACACAAAATCACTAAAAGTCTTCAGGAATAATGTTAATAGCAGGTGTGCAGATCTGATAGCTCCTTCAGGATAGGTACAAAAAGGTAGTAATGATTTTGGTCAGTGACCTTTGGGTGACCCTCTAATCTCATCATACAGACTGACAGCTAAATCACCACTCATACACCATCTGCTGAGCTGGCAGTGCTGGTGATGTTGAGTGAGTTTTGTCAAAATGTTCCTCACACTGTTGGCAATGAGGAGGCAGGCAGGAGGGAAGCATGAGGCAATGAAGTCAATGTCAGAATTAATGTCAGCACTCAAAGGGAACCCCTAGTGGGCTAAGCCAGTTAATGCATTTTCCTGACTTGTTATTAGTAAAACCTAATTAAATCAGAAGCTACTAATTTGAAACTCTAGCTCATTTGGATGGGCCTGAGCTAAATGTTGCCTCTACTCTAGCTATGAAAGAGAGGGTTTTCTTAGCCAATTCCTGGGGTAAACAAGATTGCGGGGAATTAAAACACTTAATAGAATAGGAGAGAATCAATTTACGAGAAAACAGTCATTGTGCTAATTTTAAACTGTTTCTACCTGTTCATTAAAGCAGCTCATTAAGGACCTCTGTCTCAACACTTTAGTATGCTAGTTTGAGCAGTGATGTTCACTAGGTAGTAGAAAGAAAATTTAATTTGGACTTCTCTAATTCATACTGGCCTCTTCATAGCCCAGTTAGTTTGAATTAATGAAATTTGTTTATGGTTAGGGCAACCTCAAAGAGCCATTTTGAGGAGATTATTAAACTCCAGCTCTTTCTTTCTTGAGGTTAAATTGTGAGTTTGCAGAAGCCACATTATACTTTTAGCTGTGCATAAAGTAAAGGGAACATTCATGAACATTATCTCCTTCTGAATAGAGATAAATAGTTAAGACTTGTGATTAGTCATCATCTCCATGTATATTTATGCCTTCTTGGGCCCTAGGAAGAGAATGAAAGAAAAGAGTAAGATACATCTCTTTCAAAGGAGGTTTAGGCTTACATAAGAGAACCATGAGAATCTATAGTTAACACTTTTAAAATGGACCATAAGGAATTGAGATCTGCAAACAATCTCTGAGGTATGCAGTTCTTTTTGGTATTTGTTTATTCTGTTTGTATATGTTATGTGTATGTATATATGTACATATTTATATGTGGGTATTGTATGTGTGTATATGCATGTACATATATATATGTGAATATGTATATATATGTGTATGTGTGTATATTTGTGTATGTGTATGTATGTATATGTATGTGTGTGTATACACACACACACACTGGAGACCTGGTGCACAAAATTTGTGCACTAGGTGGTGGGGGTGTTCCCTCAACCCAGCCTGTGCCCTCTCACAATCTGGGACTATTGGCATCTAACTGCTCTCCTGCCTGCCTGCCTGATTGCCCCAACCACCTCCGCCTTGGCCTCCTGCTAGCCATGGTAGCTGCCTCTGCCGCAGATCCCACCACTGTGGCTTTGTCTAGAAGGTTGTCTGGAAGTATGTCTGGAAGGTCATTCGGATGTCTGGTCTAATTAGCACATTATGCTTTCATCCTATCTAATAAAAGAGTAATATGCAAATTTGACCATACCTTCACCACACCACAAAGCCATGCCCACAGCCACGCCCATCTGCCAATCAGGAGCAAATTATGTGAATAAACTCCAACCAAGATGGCTGCTGCCTCTGAGAGCAGGAGGAAGGCTTGGGTTTCCCCAGCAACAGAGGAAGCCAAGCTTTCTGCCTCCCTAGGCCTCTACTCAATGTTACAAAGTTTCAGTTATAAAAGATACAGAAATAGCAGCATCCACTGAGCTGGAGAGAACAGAGGCTTGGGTTTCCCTGGCAATGGAGGAAGGCAAGCTTTCAGTCTGCCATTGCTGGCCTAGGCCTTCACTCTAGGCTACAATGTTTCAAACAGAAATGGCTGCCACCCTGGAGCTAGCAGAAGCCTTGGCTCCACTCCAGGCTTCAAAGTTTCAATTGTAGACAAAAATTAATCCCAGATCCCAGGACCTCCACTTGGATCGCTGGAGGGTGTGGCTGGCCTGCATACCTCCACAGGCCCCTCACCCAGGCTGCCTCTCACCCCAAGGGAACCCCCACCCTGATCTGGGACACTCTTCAGGGCAAACCAGCTGGCCCCCACCCATGCACCAGGCCTCTATCCTATCTAATAAAAGAGTAATTTGCAGATTGACCATCACTCCAACACACAAGAGGGCTGCCTCCATGTGGTCAAAGATCCTGCCCCCATGTGGACACAAGGTGGCCACCACCACAAGATGGCCAGCAGGGGAGGGCCATTGGGAGGTTCCAGGCCCTGCAAGGAGGGCAGTTGTGGGTGATCAGGCCAACAGGGGAGGGCAGTTGGGAGGGACCAGGCCTGCAAGGGAGGGCAGTTGGGGGTGATCAAGCCTGCAGGGGAGGGCAGTTAGGGGTGACCAGTCTGGCAGAGGAGGGAAGTTGGGGGCAAATAGGCTGGCAGGGGAGCAGTTAAACATCAGTTAGGCTAGCTGGGTAGTGGTTAGCGAGTGATCAGCCTGGCAGGCAGAAGTGATTAGGGGCAATCAAGGAGGCAAGCAGGTGAGCAGTTTGGAGCCAGCAGTCCTGGATTGTGAGAAGGATGTCCGATTGCCTGTTTAGGCCTGATTTTACCAGGATTGAGCCTAGACAGGCAGTTGGACATACCTCGAAGGGTCCCAGATTAGAGAGGATGCAGGCTGGGCTAAAGGACACCCCCCGTGCCCCTTACATGAATTTCGTGCACCGGGCCTCTAGTTATAGATAAGAGTCAGAAGCATAAGCAATTTATAGGTAGTTTTATGTTCTTATTTAAATAACATTATAATACACATAATTCAAATCAAGACTGGGAATTGAATGGAAATTTATTCTTTAGAAGGAAGTTGGAGAGCTAATGATTGGTAGAAGCAAATGATTGGAAATTGAGAAGTGCCTGAAGTTCAGTGTTTCTGTGCCTAGGTTTCAGGGATTTGGATTGGAAGGTGTTCATAGGTATACCAAGTAAAATGGAGGGGGATTTCTGTGATCAAAGGAGCACTGGAAGAGCAGAGCTGTGTGTCCTTTCCTAAGAACTCACAGTACTTGGCCATGAAGCAAAGCCTCATAAAGAGCCAGTAGTCAAGAAACCTGTCCAGTTTTGTTCAAAGCAGCATTTCTGGTCTTTATGAGCACCCAGAACTACTTGCCATGGAGAACCTACCTCCAACCTCCAGAAGAACTGTAATGTGGGAAGTGCCAGTCAGGGTCCAGAGCCCTGTTTCTCAGATTGGGACATGGAGAGGGTTTGGTGCGCTAAACAGTAACCACTGAACTGCAACCTCAGAATGTGATCTTATTTAGATACTAGAGGCCCGGTGCACCTGGGGGAGGGGGCAGCCATCATCCTGGCCTGTGCCTTCTCACCTTCTGCGAGCCTTTAGGGGATGTCCAACTACCAGCTTAGGCCCACTCCCCCTGGTACTCCTGCCACTGTCGCTGTGCTAGCCAGCCGTCAGCCCGGCTTCTGGTTGATCGGCGCTCTCCCTGTGGGAGTGCACTGACTACTGGGGGGCAGCTCTTGCATGGAGCATCTTCCCCCCGGTGGTCACTGTGCATCATAGTGTCCAATCATTCTGCCATTTGGTTGATTTGCTATTAGCCTTTTATTATATAGGATAGGGTCTTTGCAGATGTAATTAGTTATGATGAGGTTGTGATGGTTATGTTTAGGTGTCAATGTGACTAGGTCACATAGTGCCCAGATATTTGATAACCATTATTTTCAGTGTTTCAATGAGAGTGTATTTGGATGAGTTTAACATTTAAATCAATAGGCTGAGTAAAGCAGACTGCCCTTCCCAATGTGAGTGTGAACCTCATCCAATTAGACTAGAACAAGGTTCTCTCCCTGAAAAAAGGGGAATTCCTACATGATTACCTTCCACCTTGGGCATTGACTTTTCCCATCTTCAGACTAGAACACGAGCTTTTCCTGGCCTCACACTGGAACCCCATCATCAGCTCTCCTGGGTCCCTAGCTTACACCTGTGGATCTCAGAACTGGTCAGTTCCATAATCATGTTAGCTAATTCCTTATAACAAATCCTCCTGGTTCTGTTTCTCCGGAGAACCCTGATTAGTACAGAGGTCACAATGGCTGGATAAAGGTGGGCTCTAACTCTAATAACTGGTGTCCTTATAAGAAGGGAAAACAGAGACACAGAGGAAACAGATGGGGCAGGCCAGGCGATGACAGAGGGAGAAACTGGAATGACACCAACAAGCAAAGAATGCCAAGGGTTGCTGGCAACACCAGAGACCAGGAAGAAGAATGGATCAGATTCTCTCTCCACGGTTCCAGAAGGAGTTAATGTATAGCTGATACCTGGATTAGAGGTTCCTGGACTCCTGGACTGTGCAAGAATGCATTGTTTGAAGCCACCCAGTGTGTGGTAATTTGTTATAGTCGCCCGAGAAACTAATCAGAATGGGACAAAGGGGGTGAAGTGACTCTATTCTAGCAAAGCCAGGACTAGAGACCAACTTTCTGAATTTGAAGCCAGTGCTCTTTTCGTTACAGTTCTTCATTTATTTCTATCCCTGTCTTGTTCCAGAAAAGAGCATAAATGCACATTTTTTTCTTCCACACACAAATAAATGCAGCATAACCTAAATCTAAAACAGAGACAGCATTAAAAAAAGAGAAATAAACATCCAATTCTAGAGGCAGCATAGCACTATATGTATCTGCTCACTACACTAAGGAAAACTGGATTTTCCAAAGTGTAAGACAGTGTCTGTCTATAAGCTGTCAGAACTGAAAGACACCTTTGGAAACATCTAAAATACAATTTTATTGTAGAAATATAAACGTTTTTCTAAATCTGGTATGTTAGTTTCCTATTGCTCCCTTAGCAAAGTACCACAAGCTGAGTGGCTTACAGTGACATGTATTTCATTTATTGTTCTGGAGGTCAGAAGTCCACGGTTAGGCTCAGTGTGGTAAATTCCAGATGTTGGCAGAACTGGCTGTGTTTCTTCCACAGATTTTAAGGGAGAATCTGTTTCTTTGTGTTTACCAGCTTCTAGAGATTGTCCACACTCTTTGACTCATGGCCCCACCTCACTCTGACCTCGACTTCTGCCATTCTCTCCTTCACTCTGCTGACCTCCTGCTTCCATATTATAAGACCCTGATAGTTACCTTGGGCCCACCTGGATCATCCAGAATAAAAGCCCTATCTCAAGATCTTTACTGTAATAACATCAACAAAATCCTGCTTGCATGTAAGGTAACATCATTACAGATTCTGGGGACTAGAATGTGAACATGTTTAGGGTGTCACTATTCAGTTTATTATACATTATTTCAGAATAGCATGACCCCCGTGCCATTACTGCATCCATAATTCCACAATGTATGGTGTCATAAAAGTGGCCTTGTAATGCAGGGTCTGCCCCAGATTTCCAAAGTGTATGAAGCAAATATTGAAAAGTTATAGGATACACATGAATGGATTATAGAAAAATATTAACAGACTATACTTAAAACTGTGCATAATGATAAAAACATAGAAAGCAGACATTTGTAAAACATTATTTCAAAATGGAAATTGCTTCAGCCCATACATGCATAAATGACTATTGATTTATTTATCGAAGTGAATAAGTAAATATGATGTTGTTCCCATTGCCACCTCTCTGCAGTGCTCTCCTTGGTCAGCGATCACAGCAGTGAGTACCTCTGTAGAGAGCCCTTCTGAATCTGGGAAGGAACCCAATGCCAGGTTGCTTTTTGAAAATGGAATAAGGTTATTTTTCTTCGCTCATATAGTTGTGCCAAGATAATGATGTCCTAACGCTTATTTAGAAATATTTACAGGTCACTATGCTTGTGAATGAAGCATAGCTCAGATAATTTTGCAGTAAGCTAGAAAGATAGGCCAGGGTAACAATTTTATTCCCTTTTTTAGCTATGAGAAAACCAGCTCAGAGGAGCTGTGTGAATTGCCCAAGGTCACACCATTATAAGTCAGTGGATCTGTGACTCAAAGCCAGATGTTGTGGCTGCAACTGTCAGGTTTTGATTTAACTAAGGAATAGTGAAGGCGAGCAAAAATCAGCTAACCAACCAGTCAGTCCAGTCCATGAAGAAGGGATAATTGACAATAAGGTGTGTTACCTTGTAGATTAAATTAAGGGACTCTTAAAGAATGGCAACATTGTGTTTTGAGTCTTAAAATCTAAAAAAGAACCCTGGCCCGCCAGTGTGGCTCTGTGGTTGAATGTAGACCTATGAACCAGGAGGTCAAGGTTCAGTTCCTGGTCAGGGCACATGCCTGGGTTAGAGGCTCAATCCCCAATGGGGGGGGGGGGTGCAGAAGGCAGGCTATCAATGATTCTCTCCCACCACTTATGTTTCTGTCTCTCTTTCCCTCTCCCTTCCTTTCTGAAATAAAGAAAAATACCTTAAAAAAGAAAAACATTCTGTTCAGTTTAGAGTTCAAAGATCTGGCTCCACCTGCCAGCTGAGAAAACTACTGCCTCCCTACTTCTCTCCTTCCCTTCCTCCATTTTTCTCTCCCATTTCTGCCTTCTTTCCTCCCTCTCTCTCTCCTTTTCTTCCTTCCTCCCTTCTTGTCTTCTTCCTCTACCATGTGCCAAGAACAATGCTAAACCTTAAAATTGCAGAAATAAGTCATTTCTTCATGAACCACACCGTTCCATTTTTTAAAAAAAGAATGACATGATCCCAGGTGGTGTTTACTTCAAACTACTGAGTATGTCCATTTTATGTAGCTCTACCTCTTAGAACGTTCTTTCTTATTTGCAGCAATAAGGGTGTGTCTGCAATTTCTCACAAGTGCATTTATCTATGTCCTTTGACATCACAGACAGCATCTTTTTTTTTCTCTTTCTTATAAGAGCCCTTTAATTCTTTGTTTCTTCTATTAACCTTCTATCTTTCAAGATAGAAATCCTTGTTTGTGTAAGGTAGGTCAAATAAGTGGCAGAGATTAGGCCTATTGACCAAGTCCTCTCCTTCCTTACCCCTTTCTGCTCTCCTACAAAACTGAAATTCAGTATGTGTATTTCTTGAAAGATGCATTATAATTGATGCAGAAAAAGATGGAACTGCCCTGGTAGGTGTGGTTGAGCATCATCCTTTGCATCAAAAGGTCACCGGTTCAATTTCAGATTAGGGCACATGCCCAGGTTTCAAGTTTGGTCCCTGGTTGGGGTGTGTATGGGAGGCAACCCATTAATGTTTCTCTCTCACATCCATTTTCTCCTCACTTCATCTCCCTTCCTCTTTCTCTCAAATCAATAAAAAGATTTTAAAAATTGGGACTCACACATTATTAATAACATGTTTTGTCAAGGACTGGGTACCTTTTTAATTATCTGATTATTAAGCTTTCTATTTCAGTTCACGTCCAAGAGTATGACTCAGTCTTAGAAATTGGCTACCAGTGTAGCCTGGCAGTGAGGATTTTGGAGAGGTGAAATTGATCTAATGATAAATACCTTCTGGAGGGAAATTTCATTAAATTTAATTTGTCCTGCCCAAGTTGGAGAAATATTCACTTCACCTTTATGTGTGAGAGTGGCTAACAAGAATGTCAGCAAGATGCAAAAAATTATTTTTCTTCAAAATGACTCAAGCAGAGAGTGGTTTAATCATTTGCTTATTTATTTTTCATGCAATTAATGTGCACACTAAGCTAAATAAACTGAGGCTATCAAGCAGGATAAACTGAGAACAATATTCTCAGATGACTTACAGTCTAATAAGCCACAAAAAAGCATGAATGGTATTCATAGTATTATAAATGTCTCTGTGCCAGCCTCAAGTTCTCCTCCATACTTTATGGGCTCTTCATGATCTGAACCTACACTGCCCATTTATCCTAATACCCACAGTTCAACATAGATGCACATTTTTTTTTCTCATTAGTCTGGTCTCCTCATCATGCCACAAAGATGCCTAGAGTACTCTTGCTTCTTTCCTTTCCCCCTCTTTCCCTTCCTCTACCTGCCCTTCTTTTCCTTCCTTTGATGAATATTTTTGAGCATCTATAATGTGGCAGCCTCCACGCTAACCCTCTGAGTTCCATCAGAAGATCAGACATCCCTATTCCCCATACTCCTGGACTGACAGTCAACATTTTAGGATTTAGCTCAGGCCACATTTTCTTTTCTGATGCCTTTTCTTGCTTATCCTTGCTCTGAGTGGTCACTGACATCTGGAATTGGGTGGCTCCTATAACATGCTCCTTGAAACCAGGAATGCATGAATGGTCAGAGCAGAGAGTGCTGCGGGAGTTTAAGGAGTGGAGAGTGCTGAAGCCTGGGATAGCCTGGGGCAGGCCAGAGAAGCTCTGTGGAGGAGGACGCTGGACTGAGGGTTCATGAGCAGTTGAATTTGGTAACTGGTATCAAGAAAAATTTCAGACAAGGGATAGAATGTTGGCTCTAAAATACAGTGGGCCCAAGAGAGAAAGCCAGTTCCTCAAGTCACAAGAACTAGTTTTGTTTTTAAACTATTATTATAGGAAATTGGTTAAGTCACAATAAGTGTGTAATCATATGAAAGGTCATGCTTGCCTTTATTTAGATCTGTTGATCATCAAATTGTTAAATGTCTGCATTGCCACAATTTTAGGGACATCATGACAGAAAGCCCCTCCCCCAGGGCAGAAATGCCTGATAGATGGTCACTCACAACCTCTGTTTGAATAATACTTCTGCTTGCCATACTGGCAAAATAACTAATTGCATATTAAGCTGAAATCTTGTTCAGCCATTGAGCCTAGTTTTTCCTTCTAAAGCCATATAAAATAGAATTGATTTTTCATCAGCACTGGAGTTTCTTAAATATTTGTAAAAATAATATTGTACCATTGGAATGCAACTTGAGAGATTCATTTCCTGGAACAGGTGGCTTAAAATGATAGCTTAAGACAATGAAATAATCCAGTAGAACACCAGAAGGCAAATGGCAAGTTGTTAAAAGTGCACATGCTCATCTCGACTGTCTTGGTTTCAGTCCTTGCTCCTCCACTTACTGGCTCTTCCCTGGACCGCAGGCTTTGCACCTGTTAAATGAGGATTACAGTAGCATCTACTTCATCAGGTTAAATGAGGTAATATACAAACAGCACTGGGTACAGTCTCTGGCATTGAGTGAAAGCTTAGAGAAAAGTGCCAATGCAGTAAATAAGACCATTTGGGCAAAACCCACTGTTATTTAAAACTTGTCCAACTGAAGCCCTGAGGGATGACCAGTCCCTGCAGGGACACATATCCATGCATAAGAGCTGACAAGACAAACCAACAGACAATACCCAGCTTGGACACTTTGCATGCTCACCTTGCTAATGGTCGATCATCCCACGTGGTGCATTTCTAGATGCTCTGTCTGGTGTGGGCTTAAATGAGGCATTGGAGTGCTAAATCTATCCCCATGTAGAATGCTCTGTGTTTTACCAAGTGGATTTCAAAGTCTCTCTCCCCCATCTATTTAAAATTCCCTGTAATTATTTTACCATTTTTAGTGCTAACTCATATCTCATGTAAAACGCCAGGTCTGTTTCTGGACCCCTAGAGCATTTTTGCTGAAGATTGTGGAGATGGTGACCCCTTGAGAAGGGAAAAGTTACATTCCCACAACTTCAGAGCTGTGGCACTTCCACGGTCTATACTTTTAAAAACTCTTCCATATATTATCTCGCTTGATTATTATCAAATTATTTGTAGTAGGTAGTTTTAGCAACAAGATTATTTACATTCTGCTCAGAATGATGGAGGGGCTGAGCCCACAGTGGGTGCAGTGTGGACAGCGGGAGTATCTGGGGACTCGGGGCAGTGGAGCTCTGCTTTGGCTATACTGTCTTTCGGCTCATCTGTAACCTGATGATGATTTTTTTTAGCCCTACTGTTTTGTGATGATGGCAAGTTCAATGTGAACAGCAGTTCAGAGTGAAGGCAGGACCAGAGTGAGTGTCTCAGGCTCATGCCAGTGCTTTCCTAAGATGCCAAGCTGTTTTGGGATGCCTTATAACCCCCAGCCTTCCCACCCACCTGTCATCCTGTTTCTGCTCTGGCAATCATTAAGAAGTAGTCTCCCGGAATGATTAGGGGTGTTGATAGGAAATTATTTCTCTTCCCCTCCAAGTGTGTTCTGGCACATGGATATGTTTGGGCAAGTTGTCCCTGTTGTGATCATTATGCACTTAGTTATTTTTGTTCTTGTGCCCAGAAGCCTGTGGGGCATGGCTGCCTGGTAAAAGAATTTACAGCCAAATTAGTCCACCTGAGTTAAGTTACACAATCAGAACAATTGCAGAAAACTGGTTTTTGTTTCCCTAAAATTGATCTTTCTGGGGGATCAGCCTGGGCCATTATGATATTGCATAGCAAACTTGGAAAGGACAACCACTGACATTGAAACGGACTTAGTGGCATGACAATGTACGGCTTTACAACCCTGGACTGTCAATTATTAGATTTTGAAGCTTGGATGGATTTTTCACATCTCTGTTTTAGTTGACTAATCTGAAAGATGGGTTTAATAATATAACCCATTTCATAAGAGGATTGGATGAGATAAGGCATGTTAAGTCTTTAAAAGAGTGCCCGGAACATTGCAGATTCACCATTTATACTACCTCTTATTGTGATATTAAATCATATTGTTATTCTCATTTTAAAATTGCAAAAGCTAAGATCCCAAGAGATGTCTTTTGCCCATGATTATGCCAGATTCAGTAGTGTAGTCACAGTTAAAACTCAGTTATCCTTACTAATGCCTTTCCACTCCCACTTTCTTAGAACTTTCTTAAATAATTCTTCCCATTTGGGTCTCAGGAAGTGCTGATAAGCACTGTCAGATAAAGATAAAGCACTGCTAGGGTAAGCTGTCCATCCATTCCTAAGAATAGCATCATCAATCAGTCACCTGTAACAATCCCTCAGAGACTGTGCCACATTCTGGGTATTGCTCTGTTTCTGCTGCCCACAGACCCTCCCTTTCTCAATCCCATCATTCCAACTAAAATTAGAGAGCCCATATCAATGGCAATATCTCCCACTATCATTCCTGGCCTAGAGAGGACAAGCATCACAGACCTTTTCCAAATTGGAAGTTTCCCCTCCCTTATACATCTCCCAGTGTCTGCTCTGGACCCTCCTGAGCACATGGTTGGTGGAGGGTGGATGTTCAGATAGTGTATGATACAAAACTTTTACTCCCTGGGCCTACAACTTTGGATCTTACTGATATAGAAGCCTTTGTTCTCACAAGGGGAAACAACAATGACTTGAACTGGTAGTAGAGGTGACACCTGGCGTTTATGCTCCAGAACCAACAAGCACAGAAATATGTTAATTTTACTGGTGAATTTGATTGATTCTGATTACTGAAAGAAAAAAATATATAATTGACCCTTGAACAACACGGGAGTTAGGGATGTGGGCCCCCTGCACAGTCAGGAATTTAGGTATATTAACTATAGTTGGCCCTTTCCATTTGTGCTGAACAACCCCTGATACAAACTGGTTACTCAATGAAGATCTGGTGAATAAGTTATTAAACTTTTAATTAATAATTTTCATTTCCTCCAATTTCCTTTTCTCTAGGTTAAATACCTCCAGAGCTTCCATAGGGTAAGGCACAAATTATCATCTCTTTTGTTATAGGATTCAAAAAATAAATAATAAAACACTTCCATTTCTGCCAGTGATGGTATTGCTGATAGCACACATTATAGTCCACAAAAAAACTTTGAGTTTGATCTATGGATAGGAGAAACAAAGCAATTCTTTGAAAGCATAGAAAACAACTAAGGCAACCAGGCACCGAGGTCCAAGATTTTGAAGAATAAGTTGTTCTGAAGTGAGTTTGGATTTATGGCTGCTTTTAATCCTAAGGGCCTTTGCTGATTCACAGATCATGGCACCAAAGCCAAACAGAAAGTTGGCAGCCTAACACTTTTGGCAGGCTCACAAGGTTAGGGAGATAAAACTTGGAGTTCAGATATTCCACATCAGCCATGATTTGAAGGGGTAAGATACCGTAGGGAAGAGAACAACAGGAGAGGTGAACCTGAAACTTTTTGGAAACTTTTCCCTCAAGACATTTGTTAATTCGGAAGTAGTACGTGTTTGTGCGCGTGTTTTCTTTTTTTGGGGGGCAATCCTCTCAAAAATCATGCAAAAGTTGCTTCCTGAAGGCCGAAAATTTAGCAGAGATTTGGCATTCTCATGTAATAAGAGTCAAGGTGTAGCAGTGAGCCCACCAATGAGGAGCTACACTGGTGAACATCCCAGGCTTCAGGATGATATACAAAAAGGCTATACCCCAAAAGTAAAGACTAATCTGAAATAGTAGAGCCCCAATTAGATCAGGCTTATACACCAATACTCTGTCTATCTGAAGAAAGGTCACATCATATTGAGTTATTAGAATTTTTATAACACATATTTACCATTCAGTCAAAAGTTATCAGGTAAGCCAAAAAACAAGACGGAGTGACTGAAACCCCACCCCAAGCAAATACTAGACAATAGGAAGAGAATCACAGGTTAGAATGATAAGATATGGACTTTAAAATAATTATGATCATTATATGTAAGATAAAAATGTAGATAATGTAACCAAAGAATTGGGATATACAAAACAAGATGAAATAGAAGTACTAAAACTAAGAAATATCTATACTATTGAAAGGGTAACATGTTAATTAGACCAGATGTCTTCTGGACAAAGACACAGGTGGCAGGGGCTGAGGCAGAGGCGGTTAGGGGGTGATCAAGCTGGCAGTGGAGGGGAATTAGGGGCTAATTAGGCCAGCAGGGGAGGGCAGTTAGGGGACAATCAGGCTGGCAGGGAGGGCAGTTAAGGTACAATCATATAGTCAGGGGAGCAGTTAGGGGCAATCAGTCCATCAGGCAGAGGCAGCTAGGGGCGATCAGGCAAGCAGTTAGGAACCAGCATTCCCAGATTGCAAGAGGGATGTCTGACTGCCAGTTTAGGACAACCCCCAAGTGGTCCTGGATTGGAGAGGGAACAGACCAGGCTGAGGGACCCCCCACCCCGTACATGAATTTTGTTCGTTCACCAGGCCTCTAGTAATAAATAAAATGAACAATTTAATATATGGATGTATTTTAACTGCAGGCAAATAGACTAAAGAATTGGGGAACTGGAAATAGATATTAGAAAATTTGCAGACTGAAGCACACAGAGAGAAAAAGAATAGAGAATATACAAAAAATAGAAGCGATATATGGGTCATAGTGAAGATTTCTAACATATACTGGAATCTCAGAAGGACAAAACAGAAAGGTAGTAGAGTAGAAGGAATATGTGAGTAAATAATGTATAAACATTTCCCCCAAATTTGATAAAGACATCAAATCTTACATCCCTCCATCAGTACTGTAGTCCCTAAGTAGATAGCTACTTTGCAGTATGGGTAGACTGACAGTTCTGCGAAAAGAAATCAGAAAGACAGTTATGAAGAAAACCATGTCTTGGTGTATTAATTCCCAAGGGCTGCTGTAACAGAGTACTATATTCTGGGTGATTAAAGACAATGGAAATTTATTGTCTTATCACTCTGAGAGCTGTAAGTCTGAAATTATGATGTTGGCAGGGAAGGATCTGCACTCCCAGGCAGGTAGAGGCATCATTCCAGTCCTCTGTCTTCCCATCATCTACCCTCTTGGTGTGTTGTCTCTGTGTCCCAATTGCACTCAAGTTATATTGGATTAGAGCCACCCTCATGATCTCATTTCAACTTAATTACCTCAGTGACGATCCTGTTTCCAAAAGAGCTCACCTTCTGAGGCACTATGGATAAGGGCTTCAGCATGTTTTCGTTCTTTCTTTCTCTCTCTCTCTTTCTCTCCCTTTCTTTCTTTCTTTCTTTCTTTCTTTCTTTCTTTCTTTCTTTCTTTCTTTCTTTCTTTCTTTCTTGACATCATTCAATCTGTAATACTAGGTGTACATCACAGTAAAACTATAGAAAACTGAAAATAATATAGAATTTTCAAAGCATCCAGAGATTAAACACAGATTACCTTCAAAGTAGGAATAATAAGTCAAAAGCCAACCTTTAAAAATCAGTGGAATGATACCTGAAAGTAACTTTTAGGCTAGAATTCTAAATCCACCAAAACTTTTTCAAAAACAAATGTGAAATAAAAATACTTTTAGACAAAAAAATCTGAGATTTTGTTACAGAAAGAACTGTACCAAGAGAAATACTAATAAAAGTTTCTGAGACAGAGGAAATGCTTGTAGAGAGAAATAAAGAGCATTGAAAAGGATAAATATGTGGGTAAGTATAACTAATATTCTATTGTTTAAAATAATAGTATTGTGATGTTTGAAATATATGTAAACTGAAGTCATGAAAACAGTTAACACAGGAGAGGGAGAGAAATATATTTAGTTAACGTCTTATGAGGTTTTAAAATTTTATACACTTGCTAATTTTATACACTCATTAGGAAATAATGTATATTTTAATCTCCAGGATAACCAGTAAAATAATAAAATAATAAAATCATGCATACATAACAAGGTAAGAGATGGAATTATGTAATAATAAAAATATACAAAGAAAGGAGTATAATAAAGGACAAAAATACGATGAGACAAATTGACATGTCAATAGTTATAATTTAATACAAGGATAAATTTTTTCAATACAAAGACTAGGACTTGCAGACTAAATTAAAAACAAATGATCAAAAACTCTATGAAACAGTAGCCATACCTAGCACTAGATGTCAGTTTCTAATTCCATCCTCTACTAAAGAGAACTTGAACTTCTAAAAAATGGCTGATTCCAAGACTGGGGAAGGAATGGATAAGATAAGCCTGAAATACCTTGTGTTAAACTGTAAAGAAGTGCTCAAAGAATGATGATGACAGAGTAAATGGATTCAGGAGCCAGCTTGAAGGGGCTCTCCCTGGTCAAATTCGGGAAATTTTAAGCTCTAACCTAATAATGGTGATAAATAATTATAACCAACAAAGTGAAATAAGAATATGAAAATCCCCATTGCTACAAAATAAAAAAATATATGGTAAACTGCTTTACAGAAACAAGAAGATTATTAAATGTAGAAGAAAATATAGAATTCAAAAATCACTGTTTGACAACCATTATCATAAAACTGATTGAGGCCAGATTATCAATGAATAACTAATATAGTGACTTAAACATTGAAGATTAATGGGATTTATATATAGTCTCAAAATCCCATCCTATCTTCCTCTCTAATAAAAGAGTAATATTCAAATTTGACTGTACCTTCACTACACCCACAAGCCATGCCCACGAGCCAATCAGGAACAGATTATGCAAATAAACCCCAACCAAGATGGCTGCTGCCACTGAGAGCAGGAGGAAGGCTTGGGTTTCCCCAGCAACAGAAGAAGCCAAGCTTTCCAATTGCTGTTGCCAGCCTAGGCCTCCACTCAATTCTACAAAGTTTCAATTATAAAAGATACAGGAATGGTGGCAGCCACTGAGCTGGAGAGAATAGAGGCTTGGGTTTCCCTGGCAATGGAGGAAGCCAATCTTTCTGCCTGCCATTGCCGGCCTAGGCCTCCACTCTAGGCTACAAAGTTTCAAACAAATGGGTGCTGCCACAGAGCTAGCAGAAGGCTTGGCTCCACTCCAGACTATAAAGCTTCAATTGTAAACATAAATTAATTCCAGATCCCAGAGCCTCTTGCTCAGGTTGCTGGGGGGTGTGGCTGGCCTGAAAACCTACACAGGCCCCTTGCCCAGGCCACCCCTCACCCCAAGGGAACTCCCACCCTGATCTGGGACAATCTTCAGGGCAAATCAGCTGGTCCCCACCCATGCACCAGGCCTCTATCCTATCTAATTAAAAGAGTAACACGCAGATAAACCATCACTCCAACACACAAGAGGGTTGCCCTCATGTGGTCAAAGTTCTTGCCTCAATGTGGACACAAGATGGCCATCAGAAGAAGGCAGTTGTGGGTGATCAGGCCTATAAGGGAGGGCAGTTGGGGTCAATCAAGCCTGGAGGGGAGGGCAGTTAGAGGTGACCAGGCCGGCAGAGGAGGGAAGTTGGGGGCAAACAGGCTGACAGGGAAGCAGTTAGACATCAATTAGGCTGGCAGGGTAGTGGTTAGCAGATGATCAGACTGGCAGGCAGAAGCGGTTAGGGGCAATCAGGGAGGCAGGCAGGTGAGCAGTTTGGAGCCAGCAGTCCTGGATTGTGAGAAGGATGTCTGACTGCCTGTTTAGGCCCGATCTTAAGTGGATTGGGCCTAAACAGACAGTCAGATATTCCTCTAGGGGTCCCAGATTGGAGAGGATGCAGGCTGGGCTAAGGGACATCCCCCGCCCCCTGTGTACGAATTTTGTGCACCAGGCCTCTAGTAAAATATTAATTAATTATAAATGGAAAGATGATGTTATGGTGGAAAAACCTGTCAGACAATAACCAAGTGATTGAAATTGACATCACTATTAGCAACTTGTGCCTCCCAATATGATGTGCTGAAAAGAGCATAATACCATGTCTGGGGTATTTCTGCTAAAACATAATCTAAGTTGAATGAAGAAAAAATCCCAGACAACCCAAATTGAGTGATGGTTTGTTCTCCAATGTTCAAATGGAAAAAGAAGGACTAATGAAATATCAGGAGGTAAAGATGTCTTCCCTTAATATTTTGGAAAAAGAAGGACTAATGAAATATCAGGAGGTAAAGATGTCTTCCCTTAATATTTTGATTCAGTATTATGCTCAAAGTCCTAGCCAATGTGATAAGGAAATAAAAAGAAATAAAAGAATAAATACTGGGACTGTCCTTATTTGTAGATGATGTTGTATGTAAAGAGAAAAATCTATCATCTGCTCTGTAGGAACTTGGCTAGTGAAATAGCACCCTGGCTTTTGAAACTGTGATTAGAAACTCCTCCCAACTTAGACCTGGAATGAAAACATGTAAGTTTATTGACATACAACATAAATTGCTCACAGCTTGTTGAATTTGATAGAATCTATCCTCACTGATTACTATCCTATCTAATAAAATAGTAATATGCAAATTGACCATACCTTTACTACACCCAATAAGCCACACCCACAAGCCAATCACAGGGCGATGGCCGGCTGTGGGTGAGGCCAGCCAGCCATGGTGGGGCCCCAATAGATTGCAGGCCCTGTGATGGCCCAGGTGCTCAGGTCCCGAAAGGACGCCTCCCATATAACCAGGTGCCGGGTGGGGCTGTAGTCAGAAGAAAAGAGACTATAAACAGGAATAAACATAAAGATGACAAACGATTTCTTATCAGAAACAGTGTAAGGGAGAAGATAGTAGAGCAACATCATTAAAGTACTGACAAGGGGTAAAATCCTCTCAATTTATAATTCTAGACTGAGTGAAAATATTTTTAAAGTAGTTTAAAATAGTCAAAATATATTTTAACTATTTTAGAAATAGTTAAAAATATTTTTATGTATAAAAGATTGAATTTTTTTAATCACCAGCAGATGTTTAGTGTGAGAAATGTTAAAGGATGTCCTGCAAGCAGAAATAAAATTTTGCCAGATACAAATAATGATCTATACCAAGAAATGGAAAACACCAAAGACAATATATGCATAGGAAAAATATAATAGAAGTTGCTTATTACTTAAATATATTTAAATATTACCATAACTATTTTAACAAATAATAATGTAATGTCAGTTTTATAACATCTGTGTAAGTAAAATACATGACAATAATAGCACAAAGATTGCCTTGGAAAAATGAAAATTTTTTACAGTGAAATTTCTATACAAGATGTGAAGTGGTAAAATATCCAGTTGAAGATAGACTGTGAAAAGTTAAAATCCTATATAATGAAGAGCTAATATGCAAATATTCATCACACCTTCATGCCATCATGCCATAACGGCTCAGACACTCAACACTGGGGAGAGAGAAATGGGGACCAGATAGGCTACAGACTGTGAGAGGAACAAGCCACCCACTCCACGGTCCCAGGTGCCAACAACTGTGCCTGCCGCTCTGACCCAGAAGAGGGACAAGCCGCCTGCCTTCCAGTCCTGGGTGCCAGCAGCTTCACCTGCGCCTGCAGCCCAGGAGAGAGACAAGCCACATGCCCTGTGGTCCTGGGTGCCTGTGGCTGCCTGTGGCTGCGGCCAGCCTGAGTGAAGCTGGCCCAGGTTCTGGATAGCCTATATCTGGCCAGAGGGAGGGAAGCTTGGGTCCCAGGTGTGGGGCAAGGCAGAGGCAGTTAGGTGCAATCAGGCCAGCAGGGGAGCACTTAGGGGCTTTCAGGCTGGTAGGGGAGCAGTTAGGGGTGATCAGGTAGGCAGAGGTGGTTAGGGGTGATCAGGGAGGCAGGCCTGTGAGTAGTTAGGAGCCAGTGGTCCTAGATTGCGAGAGGGATGTCCGACTGCCAACAGTCATACATCTCTGAAGGGAGAGGGTGCAGGCTGAGGGAATGTCCCCTCCGTGCATGAATTTCATGCACTGGGCCACAAATAGATAGTAATAAAGAAGCAGCATTTTAGTGGAAGTACCTGACTATGACTAATTTAAATACATTTTATTTACTAGGATGTTCTTCCATGTCATCTTATTTGCTTCATGTAGGACCCAACCAAATGTTGTCTATGGGGAATGAAGGCCTAGTTATAAAATACAAAATTATAAAAGTCACCCAAAGAATAATTAGTCTTTTTGTATCTAAGACTCATTTCCTTTTTTCTTTGAAAAACATTTCAATTATAGTTGACATACAATATTATATGAGTTTTAGGTATACAACCTAGTGATTAGACTTTTATATAACTTACAAAATGATCACCTAAGTCTAGTGCCCATCTGACAGCACACATAGATATTATAATATTATTGACTATATTTCCTAAGCTGTACTTTATATCCCTGTGACTCTTCATTCTGTTTAAAAATAACTTGTTTCCTAAAGTGACCTGGGAACCTTTGTATCATTCAATATACAAAAATTGATAATTTTATAAGAATTTTAAATATTGTGTAATCGAGTTTACCATCCTAAGCTGACCAACTGACTTTATATCTAGAACATATATAAAAATAAAAACAGTTGTTTCTTTTTCATTTTCTTCACAGCTTTTAAGTTTTAAAATTTTATTTCCTTTACATTCTTGAAAAATTTCCAAATTTTATGCCTATAGGCATGTTTTGTATATAAGGTGCTTAGCAACTGCATCCATATGCTCTTTGAGCACAAGTCCAGCTGGGAGAATTACACTCAAGGGAGAAATATTATGACATGTTATGAGTACGTAGTGGTGCAGCTCTAGACCAAACCTAACATCCCTGTGGAGTCTGCTGCTGTCAGACACACATGTGAAGAAACCTTGTTGGGTATTGGGGGCAGGAAGGCTCTTCCCTTGTGGACTGAGATGGGAGACTGGGTTCCCAAATGAATGACTGAGTCACCTCAGAGCAAAGAGTCAAGGTACCCAGGAGGGACCCAGAGGCTACCACCTCCCTTGTGTCACATCCCTGTGTCAGATTCTGATCTTGGTTTCTAACTGACTGGTCTTGGAGTTTGTGTGATCTGACTTCCATTTTCTATGTATTTGAGTAATTTTCAGTGAGTGAGGATTTTTTAATGCCCATGCCGACAAATGTCAAACCACTTTGCATATTTTACTAAAAATGACTTAAATACTCTTGAAAATTTACACAATTGAAGTGTGATCACAGATTGTATGTGATTAGTAAATCTGTGACCAGGTTTGACCTGTTTTGAGCATGATGGTTATTGTAACTGGAGACGGCACAGCTGGAGTGAGGAGGCTGACATTGAGTTGAGCAGAATATTTTTTTTTTGGTCTTTTATAGCTCCTGGAGAAAGGGCAAAATATTTCAAAGATTATCCTATTTGCACATTGACTGTGAGATAAATGTTATATTTTTTTGGCACCAATGCATGCTGTTAAGGCTGAGCTGTAATAAAGAGATGGATTTAGTGGCAAAGGAAATACTAAATTGAGATTCAGTGAATCTCCGGCTTATTGTAAACTCTGGGGACATGCATGAGTCCAATAAAGAACGTTTGGCAAAAGAGCGAGGAACTGACTTGACGGGGAGATTCCTGTTCTCAATTACTTCAGGAAGGAAGGGAATGAGGAGCCAAGATGTAGAGACAAGGTGAATGAATGGGAGAGAAACTTGGGAGAATATCAAGAAGACTTTTGCTGGCAACGTGAACTGACAGAATGATACAGATTATTATTCTGTGTTTGTGATAGAAAGCTCTATAAACAACACTTTAATTGTATACACAGCCTAGCGTGGCTCATATTTATGGGTGAGATAAGATTAAAATGAGGAGACTGAAAAGGTACTATGTCAGACTCTGGGGAGAAGACATATTTTGGAACAAAATATACCAGGAGGAAATATGAAGACCAGCCAGAAGCCCGAATGCCCTTCTTTCCTTGTTCCTTTCTACAAGGAACCTAAAAGAACAGGTTAACTCCTCTGACATGTGAAGGAGATGATTTAGAACAAAGTAAAGAGAGGTCCTCAGTGGGAGGAAACATCCTTTGTATGCAAAGGACATTTATTGGGACTCATACTTCCTTCTTCCTTCAATAAGAGTGCAACATGGAGCCATTTACTTATTGGCTCAGTGGGGTTAGGTGTTTCATCTTTAAGACCAGATCATCTTTTCTACCTGCATTCATTGAACTCCTGATTTTGCCTCATGGGGTCATGGCCTCATGAGGGTACAGTTAGGGTAAGGAGACATCAACAACACATCTGTAATACATTGGAGGACTTGTCCTGGCTGCTGAGGAGAGTACAAGGCAAGATATTGCCCTCCAGAATCTCAGAAAGGATGGGGAAATGATAAATTCACCTGCAATGAGCACTGCACAGCACTAATATACACTGTGTAAACACTGAGGCTACAGATCAAGCAAACCCTCCCTCCATGCTGCCTAGAATCTGCTGAAGAATACAACAAAAACCTGGAAATGCATGGTGATGTGGGGAAAAAACACAAGTCTGGGCTTTGGAATCAGATGCACGTTGGGCTGATTTCCTGTTCTCTTCTCAGTTTTAAAGCTGACCAAGGGATTTAACCATCCCTAGCCTCATTTATCTCATCTACTCACTCGAGTGTGTGAGTTTGAAAATCAATGATGATCCTATCAGTTGCTTTAAAAAAGTGGACCCTCAAAAGAAATTTAAAAAGGTGGCTCTGAGGTAGGTAAGCAAGGTAAGGTTTTGGATATGTGTGAAGACATTTGGGTGGTGGAGATCCTGGGGGAGTCTGCAGAGGTGTGGGCCTTTCTCTATCTCATGTGACAGGTAGGGTGTGGATAGGTGATATGGCAGGATGTTTAGGTCTCTGCAATATCCCCACCCATTTGTTACACGTGAGAAGTGCTTCATAAGAAAGCAGAAATCTTGTAGGTTGAATAGGCATTGCCACTAATGAGAAAGAAAAACTTTGCAGGATAAACTCCTGCAAAGATTAGTAAACACCCACACAGGTGTAGTGGGAACAGAAATGCCAAGTAAAAGCTCTGGAAACAAGGGAAATAGAAGAGACAAGGTTCTGGCTCCAAAGGCTCGCTGAGGGCTCCTTCAACAAGAAGGACATGAATTCATTTCCCAAAGCTGATAAGAGCACCACCGAAGCAAGGAAAAAAGGAGTAAAAAGAAATTTCATCTAAACAATTAATGGACCCTACACATGAGCACCACTAACACTATTATTAAAAAAAATTATAACAATAAAATGTAACTTTGAATAGCTGTCATGTTATGCTTTTTATTTTTTAATTTACCTTTATTGTTGAAAGTATTACCGATATCTCCAGTCCTCTCCTTTCCCCCATGAACCCCCTCCACCCTGTACAACCCCTTCCAGGCCTTCTTCACACTATTGTCAATATCCATGGGCTGTGCTTTGTATAACATTCCCACTTTCTTGATTGCTTTGGTTTCTCACAGATATCTATTGAGGGATCACCAAACTGACAGAAGATCTGAATCCCTACTAAGGGATTCTCAAAACCTGGTACCATGTGATCTTGGGAAGCACATTTAACTCTACAGAACATCAGTTCTCTTATCTTTCCATATGAAAATCAGATAATCTTCTAAATGAAGAAGGAAGATCCTGTAATTGCTAGGAATAGATGTGATTAGCTGTGTATTAACTGGCCTCCCTTGAATCCCAGCTGCCTGGTATTCACACGCTTCTATAATATCCTTCCCTGTATGTGAGCTGTACCTGGTACCTTGCTTCTAACAAATAGAATATGGAAAACGTGATAGGTAGGGTACCATTTCTGAGATTAGGCTATAGCAGTGGTCGGCAAACTGCAGCTCGAGAGCCACATGCGGCTCTTTGGCCCCTTGAGTGTGACTCTTCCACAAAATACCACAGCCTGGGTGAGTCTATTTTGAAGATGTGGCATTAGAAGAAGTTTAAGTTTAAAAAATTTGGTTCTTAAAAGAAATTTCAATCATTGTACTATTGATATTTGGCTCTCTTGACTAATGAGTTTGCTGACCATTGGCTATCGCTACTGTGACTTTCCTCTGGCTTGTTCTTTCTTTGGCTCTTCTCGTGTGCTTCCTATGATGCAGAGGCCCACTTGGCAAAGACCATGGGGCAGCTTCTGGCCAACAGCCAGTGAGAAACAGGCTTCAGTCCGACAACCCTAAGGGAATGAATCCTGCCAGTGATCATGTGAGTGAATGTGGAAGCGGGTTCTTCCCCAGTTGAGCCTTGAGATGACTGTAACTCTGACCACCATCTTGATTGCAGCTCATGAGAGAGACCCTGAGCCAGAGTCTGGACCTTCTGATTCTTACAAAAACTGTGATGATAAGTGTTAATTTAGATCACTAAGTATTGAAGTAATAAATTATACAGCAATAGATAACTGAAGTCAAATACTGAGTAAGTGTTAGAGCCAGAACTGATCACAGAATTTCTTTTCCATGATTTTTATTTGAGCACTTCCCAAACTATTCATAACATGAGCCAAAGGAAATGCTCTGTGTCAGGAGTATTGTATGGTCAAAACGCAGTTGAGAAATGCTTCATGGCATATCTTTTTCTTGGAAATACTTAATGTATATTGTATATTAAAGACTGAGTGATAAATTTATTTAATTTTGTTAAGCCCAGCACTTCCCAATCTTGTTTCAAATACTTTTAACATAAACACCTGTTATTAGTTCATAGAAGTTATAAATCATAGAGCTCAATGCTTTAGGAAACACTCAGCTGGCTATTTTATTATTTGTTGAGTATCTAAGACCGATCGCTACTACCAAGAGAATAGAATGGATTAGTTTCCAGTGGTATGTACCGTGTGTGTCTTATTAGGAGAAAAATACATCTAGAGGATGTATTTTGGTATGAATATGGATACTTGTAATTCCCTCCTCTATACCTTCCTATATATTACATAATGGGCATATATTACTCAGCAGCTATGGCAGATGTCATGCAATAGGCTTAGTAGTATTTTATTTTCTACCTGTTTGGTAAGCTGTGAGACTGTATGTTGAGGTACATGTGTGTATGGCGGGGAGGTGTGGAGGCATTGGAGTGAGGCAGAGGGCCAATGTAAATCCAGCAGCATGCTTCACTTCTGGCTATATGGGTGGGTGCCTGATTACCTGTGCTAGACAAGTTTTAATCTCTTCTGGAGTTTACTCTTTACACCTGCCCAGAGGATCCAGTAAATAGTAACAAGCAAGGAAATGTTTACTGTAAGTGGTGTGGGCTTACTGCTGCCATTTCTTTAGGAGAGGTTGGATTTTACGTTTGAATCATCTGTCCAGTCTCTTCTGATCCCGTCTGGGTCACAGCTGAGTTCTTATACCAGTGAGTTTATGAGCTTCCCCAGGGCTGAACTAGATCCCTGCTCTGACTTCTCCCTGTGGCAGAGACAAAGCTTTGCCATACCCCCAATCCTCAGGCCAAAGGGAGGAAGGCAAAGGTTGTCAATGAAGTGGTTTCTCTGCTCAAGTGCAGCCTTTTCCTGAGAGATTTTAAACTGTGAGGAGACCAGCTATGGCGAAATCAAGTGGTAAAGTACCCTAAGAACAGGTGCCCAAAGTGTCTTTTCTGGTGTGGGGGTTCCAGGTGACTAGAGGAACTTCTGCAGTGGTCAGGACATAACATGGACCACTACTGAACAAGAATCAGGAATATCAGCCTCTTTTGAGTTTGCAGATGAGATGTGACTTGCAGGACAGTTAGTCTCAAGGGCTCTCTGCCATCTTGTTCAGAGTTGCTTCCCTCCCCTGTCCCCACCAATCCTTGCCAAACTGCTGTGAATCCCTTATCCTATCCTAATCCACTTATAATTTTAAACCTGTTTGTATCAAGGGCCTGATTGGGAACATGATGGCAGCTGAGGCCTTTTCTCCAGAAAAGTGCACCTGTATGAATTTAAACTTTTCCCATCACTCAGAGACAGAGAAGGAAAAGTCTGCTGTTGAGAGGGGAGTTTTGCTGTTGTCCAAGGTCCACAGGTCCAAGGAAGTCCCTTATCAGTTTACTGAAGTCCAGTTTACTGAGCTCCTGAGGTATAAGCTCTGCTCAGCTGCAGTTTTGGCTAGAACATGATATATTGAAGTGTGGCTCAGAACCAGCTTTAGATTGCTCCTGGTTCTGTTGGGTAGAGAAATGGTGAATTAAAAACTCAAGGGAATAGGTTTTGAGTGGTGGGGTTATAGGCTTCGGGGCATACCATTGGTGGAAAAAGTCAAGTGGGTCAAGTGGTCCTTTGGCATCCCCCATGTCACCCCCTGAACTCCCTGCCTGGATAAGGTGGTTGGCTCTTGGGAATCTTTATTCTTACCTGGAGAGCTAGTATGTACCCAAAACTGGTGCAAAGAATCCTGAGTCAGACTTCAATTGTGGAGCATCGGGTCTGAGCTGACCCTTCATCTGGACATGGAAGTGTTAGCTGAGTTTTCTTTGTAATGGGGTTGACTGGTATAAATATTAAAAGTGAAACTTTTTAGCCTTTGCAAAAAAAAGTTTTCTTATACAAGATGTTGGTTTTTGTTTTGTTTTGTTTTTGCATAGGAATCAAACACCTTTTAAAAAGTAGGCATTCCCTTCTGCTTCAGAAGCACAAGTCACAGTTCATGGGGTCTTCCTCTGAAAGGAAGACCCATTTGCAATGGTGTCCCGGTCTCTCTTCCTGTCATTCTTTGATTTAAAGGTGTGAAGGCTACTAAAAAAGTGCACATTCTCTTGGCAAAGGATAGCTTTCCAAAGGTATTATCATTCAGCAAAATCCTCATATAGATTAGTTTATTAGAATAGCCATAGACAGGAAGAGAATACACAAGCCGTAAACCCAGGCAGCTAGAAGGGAAAGAACAATGAAATTCACACACCATATTATTTTGGGAGGTTTAGAAGTGGGAACCCTAAGCTTTGCAAGATTTTTAAAGGGCTTGGGGAGGTATCTGAATTTAGTCAAAAGTTCTCATCAACAGTGATTATGCATGAAGGATTGTGGGGAGGTGTAGAGAAAGTTTTCAGTGGATGGAGAGAGTAGGCTTAGGGAAGATACCACTAATAACCCTGACAGCATTTGGGAATTAGCTGAGCTCTTGTCTTATGGGCATGGCACAGGGCTGGTAAGTGAGCAGGCAGGGTCTCAAAGGTTGCCTCCCTTCCGATCTGCTCTTTCCCTTATACTGTTTTGTGTACATCATACATTTTTCCCTGACAACATGCATGGATGGCTGGTGAAAGCCAGGATAGCAACCTCAGACCTAAGAGTTCTCAGACAACACAACTGTGAGCTAGCTGATTGTGGAGTAAGGAAAACAGTTTTGCCATGGACGTAGGCCACTGAGGGATCCACTGTGAGCTTAGAAGCCTCCCTTTGGCTGCCATGCCAACAGATCTCTTATAGCCTCTAATAAAACCTCAGCCCAGCCTGCAGGGGCTCATTAATTGGTGTGCAGCTTTGACATGTTTTTGTAACTGCTAGTTTAAAAAAATAAATAAAGTAAAATATACCCCTACTTACCGCAGTCCTAAATTAGCACGGGAGAACTGAACTGCCCTTCAAAGCTCTCGCCTGTGATTGCTCAGGTAATGGCCTTGCCAAGTAAAATAATTTCTTTTGCATACCCACCTCACCGCCGTTCGGTGTAGGTCCTCCTCATTTCTCACCTAGATTGCTGTGACAGCTGCCTCGCCGGCGTTCCTGCTTTAGCACAAACCCCGTTTTCCTTCCAGCCCCATTGCACATTGGCAACAGTTTCGTGTCCCAGAGTCTTCTGGGATTTCTAGGCTTATGGAAGTGGGCTTCATTGTGAGGGTCTTTGCTGTCACTCAAAACAAGTCGTGAGAAACAGGAGAACTTATCATTAGACCAATTAAACAGGTCTAATTCTTGCCACCTTTCCCAGTTCACACACTCAAGGTAAATTGAGCCGTATCCATGTCTGTAGAAGCACTGCAATTCCTCTTATCTTTATGCTTTGCTCATGCTCTGGTCTGGAACGCCCCTGCCCCCAGCCCCTTTATTATCTACATTTCCCCCCACAAATCTAACACCCATAGTCCAATATGTAGCTTAGGTGTCAGCTCCATTGGGAAGCCTTGTCTGCACTCTTCATCTCTCTAAGATAGAATCTGTCTCATAAGAGATTATGACTCCATCTAAAATAGAGATGAGAAACAAGTTCTTGGATACTTGAAGCCCGTATAAGCAATAATATACATTGTTTGGCCAGACATCCTAAAAAGTCCAGTCTTGTGGATGTTGTGTAGACAGATACAACCTGGATTTCTCTGAGATGGTAATCTGGGTAGGTGACCGACATCCATCCCTCTGACCGACCAACTGACTGGCCAGTACATAGGATGCACACTGGCAGTTTACAAATAAATGTTGACTCACACATGCATGATAACTTATAAAGCTCTCGCTGGCGCCAATTGCACACATGTGTTTCAATCTGTCATTGTTGATCATGAATTTGGTTGACACTTCTATTATATAGAAAGAGCAAATAGTGATATTAAAATATTTCTTCTAATTAATTTCCTTTCAATATGCACAAATCCGTGCACTGAGTCACTAGTTCTATAATGAGGGTAGTATGGGTATAGCATTAAAAGTTCATAAAATCTAAATTTAAAATCGGGTTCAAATGTTTCATTGATAAATGATAAAATTGAGGCTTGAAGTGATAGGTGAGAAGGAATGTGGGGATGGAGAAAGGAGGAGGAATATGGGGTTGAAAAAGATTTTCTAAGGTCAAATAGGTAATGAGAGAGGTAGGACTAGATTAGAGTACAGATCTCTTAGCTCCCAAACCAATATTTTTTTATATTACCCTTGGCTGCATAAAGGTTATTAAAACTAATCATTGCTCTTTTCAAGAAAGATATTTTTTATGAAAAAATAATAAAGAATCCATCTCCCTAGCATTATTGGGCCAACCAATCAAAGTTCATTAACCATTCAGTTCCATTAGAAAACCAGAAATTCAGTCAAGCAATGGATACATGTCACTGAATCAATGAGTTGTTTGGCTAGACATCCTAAACATTCCAGTCTTGTGGATGTTGTGTAGACAGATACAACCTGGCTTTATCTGAGGTGGTAATCTAGCAAACAACCCAAAGAAGCTATGGACACACAGGCTGGTTCTCCCACATTGCCCATGAACTGAAGCAGATTCAATTAATAACTTGGCCCTGTTTATGAACGTGCTGGTTATATGCAATGTAGGCATCTTGACTGACAATCAGCCAGTCAGAAAAACTAATTAACTAGTGGATCTAAATCACAAGAAAGAGGAGCTTTTCCTAAAGGACTGTATACATTCTTGGTATAAATTGCTAAATTATTAATGAACAAATTCCAAGTCTTTGTTGGTTTGCAACTTTGTTTATTCATCAAATTATATTCATCAACCCCTCTTTCTGTCTAAACATTGAGAAACAGTGAAGAGCAAAATGTGTCTTTCAACATAAAAGAGATACAGAGTAGATACAGTATTTTCAAGTCGAATCTTCTGACCATTTGACCGTTCCATAGATCCAAAATCCTGGAATGTGAAAGAGAAAGAAAGGGGAAGAGAACCATCTTTTGTCAAGCCTAATTGCACCTGCCTGGTGATTTCTTATAGAGAAGCTTTGGTCCTGGGTGAAAGAGGGTTCAAAATAAATGACCCACATGGATGTCACACTCATCTTCAGATAGCTCTATTCTCTTCCAATGTAGCAGCCCATTTAGATATTAATGACTTAGATCTACCCCAGTGCTTTCCACAGGTGTCATCTCACCTGACTTTCATCTTCGTCCCAAGAGAGACAGGACAACAACCATTATTTGTATTTTAAAGGTGAGGAAGTCAATGCCTACAAACTAAAACTGGTTTTTCAAAGCCACACAACTTATTATCATTTTCAGCAGACCTTTCAAAGTTATAATGCTTTCATTGAAACTCTTTTTTCCAAATGAAGACAGTTTCTTCGTTTAAGGACATTCATAGATATCACCTAGGATTTATTAGGGTAAAGATGGTGAAACAGGACTCAACCTCTTTGTTGATGCCTAATAGATGTATCAACATCTTTGGTTGTGTGGTCCTCTGTGATGCCCTCTCCCCTCCTTCTCCTATCTTTTACTCACCTGTTGTGGCAGGTCCCTTGTGGTCCATGAGGCATTGTCTGGCTTCTCAGATCCACATTGTTCAGTGCCTTCTCTCAATTCATTTAGCATTGCAAGTGGGAACAGTTTTTTGATAGTTAATTAATTGATTTTGGGGTTTATTAATTAAGATGCTATGCTAGGTCTTGAGGCAAAGAGAGAAAAATATTGCCTGGTTAGTGCTTAACTAGAGCTCAGCATCTGGCCAGGTGGAAGAGTCAGGGTAGCTCACTTCTGCAAGTTGGCTTGCTCTCTCGGAATTCCCAGTATGATGGAGGCTCTTCGTGGGGAGGCCTCTTCTGCACAGGGAGTGAAAAACATAAAGACATTCAGTGACTTGGTTGTGTACAACTTTGGACCACTCACTAATATTTCATTTTTCATAACTTTATAATCCCAACTAGAATGCTTTACACTAGAAAAAAATGTGTGCCTGGTCTACTGGTTAGTGGCAAGCATAGGAGTGAGCAAACTCCAAATAAAATGATCATCAGCTATCTTTCCATAGGGAATGAACCAATCTGGGAGAGAAGCAATAATCAAAGGCAGCAATATGCAGAACTGTGTTAATGGGGACAGTATGTGTTTGGATGGATAAGTCCTAACATATTTAGAAGAATTAATCCCATTGTCATATTTCATCTGACTTCAATCCTGTGCCTGACACTTATATTCCTTGAGGGTGAGAGTGAGATAAGAAGGGGATTGCAGTGGGTGAAGAAACAAGGCAGGCACTGTATTCAATGGCTTAATCTCATGTTTTCTTTGTGACAGTGTTCAAAACATGTACACAGACCTTTTTAATTCTTCTAACCAGTTATGGGGATGCTTCCCAGTGAGTCTTCTGTTTTCAGGACCTGTTGGGAGTTCTCACCTCCAAGCAGAATGCTCCCTGCCTCTAGAGTCCTCCTTGGTGGTGCATACTCAGTGCTCAGTTCCCAAACTAAAGCCAGTAGGTGATGTCACCCTCTCTCCATTTATTCACAGGTACTAGAGCCAGTGTGGGGAGTCCTGTATTCCTCAGTGGTCTCTCAGGTAGGCTATGACTTGGGACTAAAAAGGTGTTAAGGAATTCGATTGGAAACCTTCATGGGAAAGATGGAACTAATTGTACCTTGCAAAACAGATTGCATTTGGCCCATTAGGGATCAGGGAAAGCTGTTAAGGGACATCCACACTCACCCATCTGCCCTTGTAAACAGGTACCCTGAGCAGTTTCCAGTTTAGCAGAGATTATTTTCCCTCTCTGTGACCCTAAATGATACCCTTGTGCTCATTAGCACCAATTGAGCCAATCAGTCCCGTTATCTGGGACATGGAAGACCCTGTCCCTGCCCTTACAGGACTAACCATATAATTAGTCAGACTAAGAGAAGGAGGGAGATGCTTCTAAGGACAACATGAGTTGAGGGGTTTAGGGGGAGTGCCTATCTGCAGGGGCTAACATCATAGGTAATTACCCAACCATTTCTTCTATTGGTCACTGCAGATACAGGTCTGGCCTCCATTATTAACTTCCTAAAAGATGCTTCCCATTGTCAGTTTTCTGTGGTTGTACTCACTCCTCTTTAAGGTTAAGAGCAGCTATTCACTATCTATCCATGGGCTTGGAAAACAGCTGCAATTAATGTGGATAACTTTAATTGAGAAAAATGTTAGTGCAGTCTCAGAGGCTCCCTGCTTCAGGAGAAAGGAGATAGATGTGCAGTCTATCCAGAGCCTGGGTTTGCCAATACCCTGGTGTGCAATTTTAGGCCAGGGCCTTGAACTTGGAACTTATCTGTACACAATGGGGATAATAATCCCTGCCTACTCATCTCCTGGGGCTATTATAAGGGCAAACTATGGTCACAGATAAGAAAACTTATAGGCACATATAAAACTCTGTACATGCTTAAGGGAAATTCAACCTCATTTGGACAAAGCATGGAGCAACTAGAATTACTTATTTTCCTCCTTGGCCTTGTACTTAAGGCAGGGGCCTGTGCTTACAGGGTGGATAGGAGTAAAATACTGAGATGTTTATCTTCCCTTTTTAACTACATAATTGAGATTCTATGAAGTGTGTTTTTGTTTTCAACCATACAATGACTATTTTGACATTTTCTATTTGCAAAGTGAGAGTTGTAACTGACCCTTCTTGAGAAAGAAGAAATGGCACTTTTATAAACTGACGGAAGTAGTCTCCAAAAACAACAGTCATGACTATTTATTAAGCATTTACTAGGTGCCCAGGTTTGTGCTACAAACTGAAAGGTATAAAAAAAAGTTTAAAAAAGATAAAGGGCAATAATGACCTATAATTTAGTCTCTGAACTTGCAATCACTTTTGCAAAACAACAATAGAAACAGAAATAATAATCTTACAAACTCTGTGGAATGCCTATAATTCTTTTTGTTCCCTGTACTAACTCATATGTACTCAAATTTTGTTACTTAAATTTGCTAACCAAACACTCCATGAATATTCAACTAGAAAATAAAAATACAATGATTCTTTTACTCTTGGTTTGAGGAGGTTGCATGAGATATTTATAGACATTTATCATTTGGAAACAAATAGGGTAAAATTAAATTTGTTAAGAATAGAAGGAATATTACTAAAATGGTAGTTATCAGAAAATTACTGTAGGATGTATAGTAAATAAATAGAAAAGAGGCTCTATTGTACTTGCTTTAGTGTTACCCATAAATGATAACACCCCGCTTTCTAGTATCAAAGAATTAAAAACTTGAAAATATTTTTAGCTAGACTTGTACTCTCACACTTGAACACCAATCCTTATATACATATCTTTGAAACATCAATAAGAATAAGTCTTACCTTTCTGCATTTACTTCCATGACTTTAGATACTATTTAAGCTCTCAGAGTTTCAAGTTCTCTACCAAGAACATCAAGATAATTATTAGCTTTTTGCAAGAATTAATGTGAAATTGTGTATGTAAAGTTTCTAGCCATTTCTGGTACATCGTAAGCATATGATAGGTATTCAGATTTACCTACTACCTTTTACTATCCTTTATACACACATTATTGAAAGAATCTCTTACTGCTCTGTCTGGTTTCAGAGTCCCATCATCAGCGCATCCCGGACCTTCTTACCAGATGAACACTTCTATAATACTTGACTCACATGACTTGCCTGTTTAGAAAACTTTTCATTATTGCCTTCAGGATGTAGATCAGTATTTTTTGAAGCCATTTAGAATGCAACCTCAGCATACTTAGCCAACCTTACCTTCTATGAATCTTTTATACAAAACATCACCTTTAACAAGTCTGGATTTCAGGTTTCCACATGAAGCATGCGGTTGTTTTGCCATATTAACAACAAAAATAATTGGCACTTAGGCTTCAGTGTGTGGAAGAGTGGTAATAACCACTCAGAAAGTACTTGCTGAATTGAATACTTGACACATCAATATTGCTTTCTCCTCGTTAATTACTTTGAAAGTTTTCAAATTAAAATGAAATATATATATCAAATAGTTCAGCAAGTCCTGTTAAGAACCCCTATTGAAAGGTCTATAAGTAAAACAAGGGACTTATTATTTTAAAGGAATTTAATATAATGACCAAAATTTCAGGCTCAGAAGTCCAATAGGTCAGAATTTAAATTTTGAATTTTGTTGATACCACTGAAGACAGCCAGTAAATACACGTTATATAACCTCTATAAGGCTTAGTCACCTAGTCTTTTGTGTGGAGAAAAAAGCATATCTTCTACAAAGAGTGATTGAAGAAATACAATTAAAAAGTACATTTGAGTATTTGGCACAGATTCCAAAACACTTAGTAAGTGTTCCATGAATGATAACTACTCTACATATTTTTATATGGTGCAACAATATTAGGTCACCTCCTTTGGTAGCTTGATTAGAGAGGGAAACTATTTGAGCAAAGAGCACTGGAAATGTTTAGGGCTCTAGGCATGGAGTTGCCTGGGACAGGGAGTGGGTGAGGGCCAGAAAGGGTTAATGGGGAATAGTGTTTATTATTTCAACAATAAAGATAATTTTAAAAACTTTACTGATATGTTGGATATTGAAAATGAGAGATAAATGATGAAACTCAGATATAGCATGAAGCTAGGAACAATTGATCAAGATTCCAATTAAAATTTGAAAACCTGACGATGATGCCATTGACTGAAATAGAAATTTTGAGAATATTCTTTGACTATAAATCTCATAAAAATGTTATTTATCATTATGTTGGCTGGTTAATTATGACCTTCTGGAATGATGCTTATCTGACTATGGTATGCATCACCCATTTACAGGTAAGGGTATAAGCTAAAGAATATTATTAGATTCTGATTTCATGGATTATTCTGTTCTGAAGAACTGAAAAGCATTTTCCTCCTTTATCAAAATCTAGAGGCTAGAGGGAATGGTAACAATTCCTTGAAGCTCTGCACAAACTTTTTGGTTAGGTCTTTGAGGTCTAGTTCTTTCTTTTGCCTAGGAATTACAGTAGCCGATCAGAATAAAGACTTGAAAAATTGTTTATATAAGTAGGCTTCAAATTTGATTTATTTGTGAACTCTTAAAAAAATCTAAGAATGTTTTTTATATTACCTGTTAACTTTTAGATTGAAATTTTGTTCCTATTTATTAGCATAAGGCAGTGGTCAGCAAACTCATTAGTCAACAGAACCATGGTTTGCCAACCTCTGGTATAAGAAATTATTTTACAGTAATATCAGTATATAAATATATTGGTACCTTTTTTAAAAAACATGCAAAGTCAGGATTAAAAGACAATTTACTTATATGTAATTTTAACAAATTATCCCCCTTTTGAACTGAATTATATTTTCCTATCATTTATAAATTTGTGCTTCACAGCAATCCTATGACATGAAAATTATTTTTTATTGGTTAAAATAAATTACAGTAATAAATAGCCCACAAATTTCAGTGGAAATGAATAATAATAACAGTTTAGGGCTTGTGTTTAGGTTGGCAGTGGGGCTCTTTTTGACATAGTCATTCAGGGGCTCAGGCAGATGGTAACTCTGCCATCTTCAGCCTGTGGCCTTAAGGTTGTTCTGGTGTTGCTGTCACTTGAAAGAGAGAAGAGTAGAGAGGAGACCATGTAAAGCAGTTTTTAATAACTGGGCCCTCGGGTGGAGGTAATGCAGATCATTTTCATTTTTTTTTCATTGGCTTAGATCTTAGTCAAATGATCGTGTGACTAACTGCTGGGAGTTTCAGAACTGTAATTTATCTTCATCACAGGAGAAGAGAAAATAGATCGTGGTGAATTTCCAAAAGGCACAGCCACAGTCTTTTCGGTATTTATCAGAAATATAATACTACTCCTCAGATGATTGTAAGACTACCTATCCAACCATTTTTTCATGGAGCTGGGCTTAGGATTTTGGCAACCTGTCTTATTATTTAGCACTTTTTCCATGAGACAATATCTGTTTATGGGCACAAGTCCTCCTGTGTTTCTTATGACGCTTTCTTCCCGGGAATAGAGGGTTAGATGATATGGTCAGTAAAATTTTTTTGAGGGTTTCTTTCTCATTTTATAAAGTGACCCCCATTTTCTTTTCTATTTCTTTGTTTTTCCCAGATTCTTATCACAATATTTTTGTCACATGTTGCAGAAGAATTAGTGAATGGAAATGGTATCCTGGGGGAACTATTTTTCTGAGTGGTTGTTGATTTGATGTAGCTTGCAAGAAATGTAATAGCAACCCAGATGGTTTTGTTGATTTAAGACAAATCATCAGAAATCTGTGGTGACTTCAACTTTTCATCAAACATGAAACAAAGAGAAATTCAATAACTTTTTTTATTATTTAAGGTTGATTTCACACTGTTCTATAGTCTAGAGCTAAAAATTTTACAGCAGAGAACAAATATGTCATTTAATAATATTGATCATATATAAGATAGAATCTGCCCTGTGAGTGTGGAAGGATCAACACTTCACAAAGCTTTAAGGAGTAACAGGCTTCTAGTGCAGACGGGACCAGGTTATGCCTACAGTTGGGGTTGTGCAAACACCCTATCTTGGTTGTGATGTACTATTATAAATTTGGTTAAGTGATATTTTTCTGTTTAGCTTCAGAATTTTTATTCATAAAAATGCAGTTGATCCATCTAACAATTCTTGGATAGCTAACATTTTCAAAGTTAAAAGTTAAATAGAGACATGGGTTCTTGTAGCATAATTGGACTTTGATGGGAAAAGGTCAAAATAATCAAGAATACCCTAGAAAAATATTCCACGAGGGGTCAGGTTTTAAGCAGGGTCTTAAGGATTAGGTAAATAAATGCATTAGAGGAAAAGAATATCGTTTTAAAGCAAAACCACCCAAGCACATCATTTTATTGTTTCAATTAATATTTCCTAAACACCAAGTACTGTCCTACGTGCTAGGTATAGGTGAGTTACCAAAGCAAGAGGAATATGATTTCTGCCTCCAGCGAATGGTGGGATGAGACAGTGAGCATCATGGACATTAACGGTGAGACATTTTGCTTCTTTAGTCACTGTTAACATGGAGACAATAAGAGCTGGGGTTGCTGGAGAAAAGGTACCTATTGATAATGAAACTCTTAAATCCCAGGTGGAGGGAACGTTTGGTCTTTTAGTATAGCCTGCAAAAGAAGATTTCTGGATTGAAATGAGATATGTTAACAGTAATATTGAGGAAAAAGCAATATGTGGGATATATAAAACATCTTTTCCCTGAATTTTTATTTAACATACTGACCCTCTAGTATAGAACTTACATGTTCAGGGTTAGTCAGAGATAAATGCAGTGACTCTAATAGTTACAAACCTCCTCTCATTTTCTTGCTTTATCCATCATCCCTTAACCACCAAACCATAGTTGGTAATTTACAACTTGTTCAGTATTAGGCCTGCTGTTTGCAATCTACAGACGTGGCCCAGTAGGCCATTGCAATTGGCTAACACATGCAGATTGATCTGTTTCACTGAGTGGGACTGCACATGTTTCATGGCAAAGATTAGAGAGTGATTCAGCATTCATGAGAAAATGTAGCAACAAAAGGTTAGTGGAACAGTCCTAGGAGTGGAGCCATATTGGGAGCAATTGTGGGAGGAAATGGTCTGGATTTATTATCTACATTAAAGATATTGTGGGTCCCATGGATACCGGGAGTGTCATGAAGACCCAGCTAATAGGTTTTTTATTGGATTATTGTCAGGCTGCTGCACCTGCTTTGAAAGAGGGAACGTTTGCTTTGCTTCCTGGCAGAGGCTACAAGCTGTGAAGCCGAGAACAAGCTCTGGGGTTGGAAATGGAACTGATTACGTTTTAAAACTTGTGCGAGGATTACAGGGCTGATCTCCCAACTGTGGACAAATATGAGAAACTTAAAAATCCAGAAAATAGAAAGTGCAGTTTAGAAGCTTACATTATGTTTGGATTCATAATATTCACATAGAAGAAGATTGTTTGGAAAAGGCCCCATTAAATTCTGCCAGGCCATTGATTATTGAGCTTATATGATTTTACTCCATCTGTCTTCTTCTAATTCACCCAAACATTGAAGGATTTTCTTTTTCTCTGACTGAATCTGGTCTCTCTTTGTGTTTTGTAGATAGTCAATGTTCAATGTAGACGTAAGTCATTCTTAAAACATTGGTGTTCATATGGATAGAGATTTGGTACAACTTAATTGGGAGACTGGAACTTGTTCATCATTGCTCTGGGAAAATTACAAAAGTAATTCTAGCTTTTGATCTAGTTTAGTATAGGCATACCTCAAAGATACTGTGAGAACAGTCCCCAGATCCCACATGAAATGGATATCACAACAAAGAAAGTCACACAAATTTTTTGATTTCCCAGTTTATAGGAAAGTCATGTTTACACTATACTGTAGTGCATTGAATGTGCAATAGCATTCTGTCTAATAAAACGTAATTAAAGATATAGCCAGAAAATGCTAACCATAATCTGAGCCTTAGGTGAATTAGGCTTTTTGCTGGTGGAGGGTCTTACCTCTGTGTTGAAGCCTGCTGACTGATCAGGGTGGTAGTTGCTGAAGGCTGGGGTGCCTATGGCTATTTCTTAAAGTAAGACAACAGTGAAGTTTGCTGAGAGTCATCAATTGATTCTTCCTTTCAGGAGTGATTTCTCTGCAGCATGTCATGCTGTTTGACAGTATTTCATCCACAGGAGAACTTCTTTCAAAACTAGAATCCATACTCTCAAACTCGACTGCTGCTTTTGCAACTGAGTTTATGTCACATTCTAAATCTTGTGTCATTTTTACAATCTTTACGGCATCTTCACTAGAAGTAAATAGGCAATTTTTCCTTTCACGTGAACACAGAGAGGCCTTTGAGTTATTAACTGGCTTACTTTCAGTATTGTTATGTCTCAAGAAATAGGAGACCCAAGAAAAAAAATGGAAAGAGACAGGAGGACAACCAGTTGGTGAAGCAATGAGAACACACCACAATTCACAATTAAATTTACCATTTTATATTGACACTAGAGGCTCGGGTGTATGAAATTTGTGCACGGGGCGAGGGGTGGGTGTCCCTCAGCCCAGCCTGCACCTTATCCAATCTGGGACCCCTTGAGGGATGTCCAATTGCTGTTTAGGCCCCATCCCAGTAGCATGGGGCCTAAATAGGCAGACATCCTTCTTACAATCCAAGACTGCTGACTCCAAACTGCTCGCCTGCCTGCCTCTCTGATTGTCCCTAACTGCTTCTGCCTGCCAGCCTGATCACCTTTTAACCATTACCATGCCAGCCTGATTGATGTTTAACTGCTCCCCTGCCAGCCTGTTTGCCCCCAACTTCCCTCCTCTGCTGGCGTGGTCATCCCTAACTGCCCTCCCCTGCAGGCTTGATCGCCCCCAACTGCCCTCCCTTGCAGGCCTGGTCCCTTCCAACTGCTCTCCCCTGCTGGCTATCTTATTGTGGCCATCTTGTGTCCACATAGGGGCAGGATCTTTGACCACATGGGGGCAGCCCTCTTGAGTGTTGGAGTGATGGTCAATCTGCATGTTACTCTTTTATTAGAAAGTATAGAAGCCTGGTGCATGGGTGGGAACCAGCTGGTTTGCCCTGAAGAGTGTCCTGGATCAGGGCAGGGGTTCCTTTGGGGCATGGGGCTGCCTGGGTGAGGGACATATGGTGGTTTGCAGGCCCGCCACACCCCCAAGCAACCCAAGCAGAGGCCCTGGGATCTGGGATTAATTTATGTTCTACAATTGAAACTTTGTAGCCTGCAGCACAGCCAAGCCTTCTGCTAGCTCTGTGGCGACAGCCATTTCTGTTTGGGTTCATTTAAATTCTATAATTGAAACTTTATAGCCTAGAGTGGAGGCCTAGGCACTACGGCTGCTGAAGCTTGACTTCCTCCATCACCTAGGCAACCCTAGCCTCTGCTTTCTCCAGTTCCATGGCTGCTGCCATTTTTGTTGGGATTATGTATCTTCTATAATTGAAACTTTGTAGCATTGAGTGGAGGCCTAGGCCAGCAGTGGCATGTGGAAAGCTTGGCTTCCTCTGTTGCTGGGGAAACCCAAACCTCCCTCCTGCTCTCAGTGGCTGCAGCCATCTTGGTTGGGGTTTATTTGCATAATTTGCTCCTGATAGGCTGATGGGTGTGGCTGTGGGTATGGTTTGATTGGAGATATGGTCAATTTGTATATTATTCTTTTATTAGATAGGATGATTTGTGGCACCATAGAACAATTCAGGTACACTGACCAAAGATCATTGCAACAAATATAATCATAATGAAAAGGTTTGAAATATTGCAAGAATTGCCAAAATGTGATACAGAGATTTAGTGACCACATGCTGTAGGAGAATGGTGCTGATAGACTTGCTGATACAACATTGCCACCAACTTACCAACTGTAAAGAGCACAAGCTATTCAAACCCTGGAAAAGTTAAGTGCAATAAAACAAGGGGTGGCTGAAATTCTATGCGGTGATCACCTAAGTCACCCAGCCATCTAAGTGAATGATATCTCAGGTACCCCAGTCATTCCTTTCCTTTTTACTAATTAACAAGTATATTAGTACAATCTGTTGGTTCAGCAGATGAATGAATAAATAAATGAGGAAGTCTATGCCAAGCCACAGTGCGAGTGAGATTCGCAGCTCCAGGTTATTACAAGTTAAATATATATCTGTATGGTCTTGACCAACAGGGACTGATGGTTTTTAAAATCATTTTGATGCCTAGCCACAAACCAGTCCCTGGTGGAGGCTAATTTTGAATGGGGCACTAATGAAATCACAGTCATGACCAACATGGGTTGCCATGTTTTGGTGGCTAGTCACTCAGATTTCTATCTTCTATGGGCTTTTTTTGCTCCTTAGAAAAACTTCAGGGGACATATGCAGGTTTCCATGCAAAGGATTATTGTTCTGTGGAATACTCTGTAGTTTAGGCAAGTGATTCTTCCTACCTTGGCTTCTTTGGGATCTCTGGAATGATGGAGTTTTGATTTGATCAATATCAGAGCTCCTTTGCCACAGTATAGATTAGAAAACTAATTCCAGAAAGGCTTCAAGTATGATCCCAGGGTTTCTAGTTCCTCAGTCAGTGCTCCTTCTGTGCAATCTGCTTTACTACTTTCCTCCAAATATAAGCATCTTATCGCGACCATCTCTACAATGACCAGCTCAATCTGATTTACCTAGGTCTTTCCTAATTTTAGCACTGAAGTCTTATGCTCTGGAACTTCCCTCACTCCAGAGCAAATTCATATATTTTGACACCTTAACAATAGATGTCTCTGATGTCACTATTATACGTATTCATAATTGCTTGCCATTCTGAAGATCAAGTATCTCTTTTACCCCTGTGCCTTCATATATGTTATTCCCTCAGCCTCAAATTCCCTCTTCGTCTTGTTTCCCGGTGAGCTCCTCATCTATAAATACTCAGTCTGAACATCCCTACCTTAGCAGTGCAAACAGTACTTTGGGCCTTGATGGTGGCCTTCATCTGTTTCCTCAGAGTAGCACTGTGAGCACAGAACTGTTATAACACTTTATTGTAGTGTTATGACTCATCACACTTCTTTCCTTGGACTTAAGAACAGAGACCAAGACTTCTTTATTTCTGTTTTCCCTGTACCTAGCTGGGTGCCTGGGATATGTTAAGTGCTTAACAACAGTTAATGACAGATGAAGCATGTGAATGTGGTTTCTGGTAGTTTTCTATGTCTCCTTCTACTACTATCTATCCTTTTTCCCAGTAGCCTTTGCACTCCAGGCTGTGTCTCATTTCCCTTCTCAGAGAATTTATAGTTCATCAGATAGTTCTTAAAGACAAAAGCCTTTCATGAATCAAAGACACCATATATCTTATTTGCAATTGTACACACTTTGATTTGACACTAGTGGAGATGTTTTGGGTCAAGAATACATATTCCTTGAGCCATGTCCTGATAGGGAATTACCCACTTTAACTTTTTTCTAAGGCAAGCACGGTGTGGACAGAACAGATTTATATATATATTAGTCAGCCAGGAGAGGCAACTACTCTCAGAGGCCTCAGACGAGAGTCAGAAGCAGGTTTTCTGGTTTATGGTGCACTGAGCTCGTATCCCTGTTTGTTTGGCATGGCTCCTACACATATGATAACACACCCAGGAGGGTCCGCATTGACATGTGACTCATTGGAATGGATTTGACTGAGAACTCAGGATCCTCAGACCAACTTTGGGGTGGTACCTGGAGGACTATTTCTAATCTGTGAAACCTAAGTTTTGTCTGCTGATTTGATTAGTGAGAAATGAATGCAGTTCACTCCGTTACGGTGATATATCCTTTGCAGCCTTATGCTGTACAATGTAAGGAAATACCATTAGATGGGCAGTTACGAGGCTTGCATTCTACTACAAAGCTGCCTCCGGTCAGGTCTGTGGCTTATGGCAAATGATTTTGTTTTCCTAAGGCCAAGTTTCCCTTGTTTATTAGTTGAAACGATTGCCTTTCTTTTTTCCCTTTCTCTCCCTGGTATCTTCTAATGCAATTTCATGACTTGCCATATATCTAGGTCACAGATACTTCTAAAAGATGAGTATCATGAACACAGTCCTCCAAGAGTTCAATGCTCACCCTTAAACATGTTACCCTGATCAAATGATAAAGTTCTAAGAGGAAGAAAGAGGCTGAGCCTGAAGATGCAATGCTCTCCAGGCATGTGTTGCCTACTGACCAGGGTAATCAGTGCTGCCTGGGCTGTCAGTGTACAGTGACCTCTGGATGAATGAGCAGGTGGGTGTGGAGAGCCTCCTCACTGAGTGCACTGCCTTGTTAGCCCGGGGTGCGCTCTGATGAGAGTCTGCCTTTGAGAAGGAAAGGCTCCAACCAAACACATGGGAGGGAGCCATGGAAAGGAGCCTGCACTTGGCGGCAAGAGCCCCCATGTCTCATCCTTTCCAACCTGTGCAAGCATCTCACATCCTTGGGCAAGTCACCAGCCTCTATGATATCTAGTTTCCAATGAAGAAGATAAAACGTATGCCACCAGACTACTAGGAAATTAAAGAGATGTAAAATTAGGAATAAAGTTCGAATGAAACATCTGTTACTATTATAAGGAATCAGGAAATCTTTTAACCAGAAAAAAAAAATTCCCCAGCTGAAATTTAAACAAGCAGATGTCAAAATCTGAAATACATCATAAGTAAGAAAATAAATTACTCCTTGGACTTAGTAACTGTTCCAATTTGACTCCCCTCTATTCTTTATTCCATCATTGTGTGTCCAGTGCTGAGATTGGACATGGCTCTATAGGACACAGACTCAGGTTCTCCTGACTTGTTTTAAGATACTTGGACACTACTTATGTCCCAGAGATCCCAGGTCTTCAGGGGGAAAAGCAGTCTTCATGAGGGTATCTGTAAGGAGATCTGGTCTCTCTAGGAAAAAGGTGGGTTCCAAACAGAGATTTAGTAAACAAGACTCTCTTTGGTATCCAAGTTTTCAAGTAGGATGATGAAAGGACTAGGGATGAGTAGAGCTGGTTATTCTGATAATTCCTGCTCCTCAGGTCTCAGGAACGAACTTCGCTTCTAGCTTTCTGAGGCTGTTTTGATCTCTTGAGGTTTCTAAAAGCCTCTTAAATAATCTAACCCCCCTCACCTAATGCTGAAGGAGCCAGAACTTACCTCTGCTATCTGCAAAGAACTCTGATCAACACAGGGCCTTCTTTTGAACAAAACCCACTTGCCCTGCTTGCTTTCCAATAGCCCAAGTCACATCCTAATGAACTGGACTCCATCCCACTCACCCTTCCTTTCTATTATCCTTTTGCCCTAGATAATCCACTACTTGAGGAGGTGATGGGAACAGTGTTTTATTTAGTTCTGTGCAACCTGTGCTTGACCAGGGACTTGCGTAGGCAAAGTGCTTCATACCTGTTAGGTGAATTAATGAGCTCACCGAAAACAGAGTCCACGTGACTGCGGGACTGATTGGTAGTGTGACAGAGCAATGGCGTCAATCAGACTCATGCAGAGGATGGAGAGGGGGGACTCCCACCCCCATCTGGGATCTGAGAGATAGAGGAATTGCTTTGAGATGGTGAGTCCAGAGGAGGCAAGTTTAGGATAAGTCCGTGGTCATTCCAGTTAAAATAGTGGGGGGAAATTTTGCTCTACTTATTATTCCCAAAGAGGACATGCAGGCAAAATACAAACTATTTTTGAAAGATTAGATAAACATCTGGTGACAGAACAATGAGGGTTTTCCAAGGAAGACTGGAATGGCTGGAATGTTTTCTGATATGTAGGTGGTGGTGGTGCCATTGCTCCCTCATCAACCTTTAGATCTGGCCTGCTGTCCTCTGTTGTGAGGACAGGTCCTGTGTGAGAGGCATTGCTGCAGAGCCCAGCAGTGCTCCTGGGGAGATCAAAGCCAGCAGGTGATGTCATCCTCTCCCTGTTTATTCACAGGCACTAGAGTCAGTGTGGGGAGTCCTGGATTCCTCAGGGGTCTCTCAGGTTGCTCATTCCATTCTCCCTTCCTAGAATACATCTCTAGATGTACTTACATAGGTCATGATGCAGGGGTTCAGAACCCTAGGAAATGCCGTGCAATCGAAGGGCTACCTATTTATGTTTGTAACTGTGTTTTTATATTTAAATGGAAGAAAATGGAAAACATTTTCTGCAACCACAGTTTCTTCAAGTTCCTGACCTACCTCTGGCCCCAGCCAATGAGATGATTTCTTTACTCTTCTAGGAGTCCCAGTTTTCCTATATGCAAACAGAGCTAATAATCACCATAGTTAGTAATTCACACAATTGGGGATAAAATTCTGATAAGATAGCAGAGGGAAAGTGTTTTGGAAGCACAGATGTTGTTATTATTGTCATTATTCAAAAATCTTTGCCTCCCCTCCCCCTTTTTTTTTGACTTGGAGAAAGAACCTTAAGAGGGCTCTACATTGCAGACTATTGCTATTAGATACTTATGGTTATAATTAGAATCTTTAAAAAATACATATTTTGTTGATTTCAGAGATGAAGGAAGAGGGAGAAAGAGATAGAAACATCAATGATGAGATAGATTATTGATTGGCTGCCTACTGCATGCCCAGTACTGGGGATACAGCCTGCAGCCCAGTCATGTGGCCTTGACTGGAATCAAACCTGGGAGTCTTCAGTCCTCATGCTGATGCTCTATCCATTGAGCCAAACCAGCCAGGGCTATAATTAGCAGCTTTACCTGAGCTAGTTTCCTAACAAAGGTTGTCCTAACAAAAACAGAAATGGAGTGTTCAACCGTTCTGGAGGCTGAAAGTCCAAGATAGAGAGGCCAGAAGAACTGGTTCCTTCTGAGGCTATGAGTGAGAGTTTTCTCTATTTCTCCATGTTAGCTTCTGCTGACAATCTTCAGTGGTCTTGTCTTAGAGATATATGTCTTCTTCTTCTTCACATGATATTCTCTCTCTGGGTGTGCATGTCTGTTCAAATTTGCCCTTTTTTATAAGGATATCAGTTATATTGGATGAGGAGCCCATCCTACTTTAGCATGACCTGTTCTTAACTAAATGTCAAGAACAACTCTATCTCCAAACAAGGTTACATTCTGAGGTTCTAGGGGTTAGGACTTTAACATGTAAATTTTTGGGGGGGACACAATTTAACCCATAACAATGCTGTTAGCATCACTATCTTTGTAAGAAGTAGATTGGCAAAGATGTTTCAACTCCCAAAGTCTAGCTGTCAGCCTCTATAGTTCAAGGGGGAGAGTATCACAGACACTTTCTTGAGATTTGAACTCTCCATTGAGACATGGACCAGCCAACTCACAATGTACTCCCTTTGTCACCACTGGTTGTTTTGAAGGATAAGAGCCACTTCTTGAACATGTTGATGGTAGGCAAACCATACCAATAGGAAATGCAGAAACCTGGATTGTTAACACCTTGTCACTTCGATGATAAGAAAGGTAACGAGTACTGTGTAGAGGAGTTCACATAAAGCTTATGTTTAGGCTGATTCTCATAACTCTCAAATTGAAAATTAGAACTGTTAGGTGTGATGCTAACATGCATCTAAAAGCTGTATGAGTTGAGTTCTCCTTTGCCCCTACTTTAAAAAAATATATATTTTCTTTGATTTCAGAGAGGAAGAAAGAGAGGGAGAGAGATATATAAACATCAATGATGAGAGAGAGCCTTTGATTGTTGCCTCCTGCACCCCTCACCCTGGGCACTGGGCCTGCAAACCAGGCATGTGTCCTGACCAGGAATTGAACCATGTGCTCCTGGTTCACAGGTTGGTGCTCAACCACTGAGCCAGGCCAGGTGGGCGGCACCTACTTTTTAGAGCATTGTAGTGACTTCCTACTTAGAAGTCCCTGTAGGGTCCCCCCCCCCAACCCCCCCCCAGATGCTAGAGACTAAAGCTTTAGAAAGGGCAAGTGAAATCAACCAGACTAGTGGGTTCAGAAACTGAAAGCCTGACTGCAAATTGTAGCTGGTAGATTTTTCCTCTGAGTCATTGAAAGAAAGAATATTAACTAGAGGAGTGTGTGTTTTCTCTTTATAATACAGTCTATGGAGGTGGTATGGTTGCTACAGTGAGCTTGTTTGAATGGATAACTTAAATAATTTTCTTTATGAGAATGATGCCTGGGTGTTAGGCACTTCAATATATTTATGTTTTGTTTCCTTTTATTGAAAGTTATTTACAAATCAGTAAAGCGGAAGAACGGGCAAGCATGCAGAATATGAGACACAAATTGTATACATTATCAAGGTAATGATCACCAAAACAGACTTCTAAATGTAAAGTATAAAAAGCTTTGAATATGTCACACATAACACTTAAGTGCATTGCTAAGTGGATCTGGGTAAAAATACAGGAAAAGGACAAATGCATGAACAAATGAATAAAATGGAAATTTGTAAACACTTTCAGAACACATCTACAGATTCATAGCCATGTCCATCTTCCTCTCCTCTATTCCATCATACTCTTCCCTGTTTAAGGCTTGGTGTGACATTGGTAAGTACAGTTTGGAGTCCAAGATATTGCCTCACCCAATATAACTGCAAATAATTCTGATATTCCACTAAAAGAAGCATTTCCAGTAGCTCTATGGATTTTTCCTAGACTATTCCAATTCTGTTGGGAAGGCATTTTGGTCCTTCTGTTGTCTAACAGCAGCCTCCGGGATGCTGTGTGTTTTGTTGGTTCCTAGTGTGTGTTTCCATGTGTTTCTGCTACATTAGGCTGGCACCAGTCCCTGGGGACCTGGCCCAGAAGCAAGGCAGGCACTGTATTGAATGGCTTAATCCTATGTTTTCTCTTTGTGACAATGTTCAAAATATGTACACAAACCGTTAGAATTCATCTAACCAGTTTTGGGGATGCTTTCCAGTGAGTTTTCTGTTTTCAGAGACCTGTTGGGAGCTCTCACCTCCATGCAGGATGCTCCCTCCCTCCAGAGCCCTCCTTAGTGATGCATACTCAGTGCTTCTGTGCTCATTTCCCAGGATGCTTATTTATGTATACTTGCCTGTTACTTTGTGGATGTGCTGAAGGTCTTCTATCATGTCTTGGCTCTGCTTCTCTCTTATAATGCTGTCTATTTCAACTCCTCTAAGGCAAGGATGTCTTCTTCTCTTTCAGTCTCTACCCTTTTCTTATCTTCCCAACTTTTCCTTCCTTCTTGTATTTCTTCCATTGTCTCACTCCTTTAGGTTCAGATCCAGAAATAGTCACTGTATCTCTCACAGTTCATTTACAGAAAACAGATTTTTTCTAGCTAATTTATGTAATAGGGACTTATTATTTTTTATAAGGATAGTACAAAACTTATAGAATAACTCAGAGGGCTGAAAAGACAAACTATATGGCAAGTTTAAGCAATAGCCTCCAAGGCTACCATATTGTACCTGGCTACCATGGAAGTTGCTTATTCTCTATGGTAGCTGATTCTACCATAATCCAGAATGTGTTATAACTTGGAAGGGATCTGATCAGCAAATAGCTATAATTCAGAAGCCAGACTGTAGTTAGCCTAGGGCCACAACTGAGCCTGCTACAATCTGCATCAGCAAAGTGGGAACCTGCTTCCTGATGGTAGAGACCCATGAAGCAATGGCTAGACCCTGAGTCCTCTGCCAAATGTTGACATAAAAATGCAGATGCCTCCATGGCTCTGCCTCCCACAAAATAGCAAAAGCAGGCAGTATGGCCTCCACTTCAATTCTGCTTTCAAATACCATGAAAATGCATAGAATTGGCCGAATGTATATCATACCCAGAACCCTAGTGCCCCTGGGAAATCTACTATACCCATTGTGGCCATCTTTTACGTCTTCAGTTTTATCCTGCACTATCTCCAAGTTCTATTGGTTCTTTTCAAAATAAAGACTGTTCTTTATTTCATATTTTATTTCTTTAGTCTCTTAACTCTTCCCATGTTATTATTGTAGCAGCCTCACTGCCGGTCACACTTGTACTACTTTCCGTTAAACCCCATTTGTTTCATTCAATATATTGTTCTTTCATTATCCATTGCATTCATTAATCACTGATTGAGAGCCTATTATTCATTAATAACTATGTGTTCCAAGTCACTCTAGCATGGTTGCCTTCAAGTTGTGGTGATGGTGATGCGGTCCTGGAGAATAAGACAAAGTTCCTAAGGTTATGTTTCAGTGGAGAGAAGTAGTTCATAAAAAAGCAAGCAAATAAATTATTGCTCTACTATCATACCAATCTGTGACCAGGGACCTCAGAGTAATCCTTAAGAACTGAATTTGTTCCCAAAGCTGGGATTGAAAAATCCTCTGTTCCTTGGTCCTTCTTATTTATCTGCCACATCATTTGTGTGGGAACTCATCACTGTCCAGGTACCACTCAGGTCACTTCAGTGTCCTGCCTGATGCACTCCATCTACCTCTAGATCTGTCTACTTCTATTATTTGTCTTTAAAGTCAACTTCCTATATGCCTATAACTGCCAATGTAATCTGTTAAAAATATTGTTCATGTTAGATCATTTTCATTGTTTAAAAAATCTTTTACCTTTTTCAATTTCAATTTATATTCAGTGTTATTTTGTATTAGTTTCAGGTGTACAGCATAGTGGTTAGACAGTTATTTTCATATCACCTTTCTGCCTAATGTTCAATAATGGGCTGCTCATTAAAAATAGAACAAAACCCAAATTCTTACTATGCCTCTAGATGCTGCAGGATCCTCCTCCATTACGGCTCTGATCTCTGTCCTTTCACTTCCTTTTTGGAAAAAACTAAGGTAATTTCCTCCTTATGCTTATTGTTCTTTCTTCCAGAAATGATTTCCCCTGAGACCTGTACCTGTCTGACTCTCTTCTATCACTTAAGTCCAAATGCCTAACAGCCAATACCATACCAGTTCCTTCTATATTACCATCCTCTTTGATTTTCTTTGTGGCAATAATAACTACTTGAAATTATTTGTCAACTTGTTTATTTTTTATTGTTTACACTGGAATGGAAACTTCCTATACCTAGAATAATTTCCAGCATTCCATAAACATTTGTTGAATTAATGCATCAATGAAGGCTATATAAATCCTGTATTTACCTCAAATCCTGTCTCCTCTTTGGGAAAACTTCTCTGATTACACATAGCTGCTCTCCTCCTCTTTGAGTTTGTGAACTTCTTCACTGTTGATGAACATGCCTATCTTAGGATTTGCTTCAGATATTCTTTCGTATTATTTTCTAATTGTGTTAAGTATCTATGTTTTGTATCCCCAATGCTTTGAGGATGGTCACCAAGAAAAGTGCTTTTGTACCCACCCCCCCCCCCGTAAGGACATTTTTTTCTGTGGCTCATATATCTACTCAGTCCTCAGAAGAGATGAACACTGTTCTAAGAATTTGGTTAACAGTATTTTGCCTCTCCGAATGTGAATATTAAAGATGAAGTCAAGTGATTAGAGACTAGATATGTTAAGTCCTAAAGTGAGGGCCTGGCAAGGCAACCTCATTAGATTGGCTTGTTACTTTAGAAAGTTACTGAAGAATCTCAATGCACCTCTCTTGGTTACTGTGACATACTGCAGGTCCCAGGAACTCTCCTGCCTTATTTTTTTTGTCCTCAGCCCTGCTACTACTCTCTAGGCTTTCCAGAATAGATGAGGCCATTTGCTATACACAACACTGATTACATATCCTATACTTTAACCCCTTTGCCAGTAATCAGGAGATAAAGTTAATACTGATTATGGACTGGCCCAGGTCCTATAGCAGAGCAGGCAAATTGGCAGTTACTCAACAGTAATGTCATGCAGATACATTTTGCTTGGCATAAATTGTATTTTATGTCTTTGATCCAACATTTGAAATTAGATTTCACTTGAAATCAAATATCCAGTTTGTGTTGAAAAAATACTAGAAGTTCTAGCAAATATGGGTTCACATTTCCACATGTCAAAACATGGCTGAAGGTAAGAAGTAACAGCACTCTTTAAATTTGTCAGGCACACTCTAATTCTGAGAGGTCCATTCAATTGCTTAACATGTTCATTTGATACTTACAACTTGGTCCTTCTAGGATTTTGAGTTGAGATTCCTGTACCTCAATAATTGTAGAGCTATGCCTTAAGCCATTGGGATGTTATTATTATTATTATTTTTTACCAAAATTGATACAATCTGAATTGAATTTTAAAAATACCACTATGGATGTTTTGTGCATAATAGAATCTCTGTGGCAAAAATGGAAGACAAAAAAATCAATATTTAATACCTATTAACATGAATTAAGATAGTCCAAATGACTGCCGGAAAGCCCCTCTCACACTTGATCTATGGTCCCTGTTCCACACTGGGCCCTGGGTGGTATCAGAGGCCAAAAAAAAAAAAGGGTTTTCCTACTTTCATACTTTCTCCTCTTGTGCTTATCAGAAAGTTTTAAATGTTCTCACCTCTGCTCCTGTTTCCTCCTCTCTCCCCTCCTCATCCCTTACCTTCTCTTCAACCTCTGCTCCAATATCTGGCTTAGATTCATGGTGGAGTACAATGTCACCGCCTCTGCATTAGAGTTTACTATTCTCCAGGCTTCTGCTGGCTTGAGTTATAAAATACTTTTACCTCTTGCTTAGCTGAAATGAAACTGGCGTTTCACAACCTGGGGTAGTCTGGTCATTGACATTGTGGCTGACAGTGATGCTTAGATATGCAGGTGTATTTCTCTTCTTCATCTTGGTCTGGAGCAGCGGCTGCCAACCTTTCGGACCTCACGGACCACCAGTGGTCCACGGTTCACCGGTTGGCGACCACTGGTCTAAAGCACATTCACCAGTTGTTAGGCTCCCTGGAAACCACCGTGGAGCCTGGCGCCCAGCTACTTCTTGCCACATTATTGGAAGATTTTCTTGTTTTATTGCAGTCTCACCATGTGATAAACGCTCCCTCGATTCCTGATTCCTGCCAGTATTCCCTACATTTCCCAATCTTAGGATTCTTCTCCAGCACCGATTTAGGAGCTGTCTGTCAGTAAGTGCTCTTTCACATTTAACTGCTTCCGTTTTATATGGCAGTGCCACAGAATTATTCGCCTGAGTGAGAAGTGGGTTATTCCCTGATACTACTATTTATCTTAGGGCTACAAACTCAGGTGGACTATGTATTTAACAGTGAATTAAATGTTCCTCTAAGAAATGCTATTTAATGATGATTAAAGCAATAGTAATTAAAGTGAAAAGAGGGCTCTACCCATGCATATGGAACATGACTGCTCTTAATTAATCAATTCATTACTGTTAAATATTTATTGAACACCCACTGTGCAGGAATTCTGAGAGAACACACCACAGACATGGTCCTTACCCTTTGGGAACGGGTGATCTAAAGCAATTTAGACTTCAGCTCGTGACAGTATGCTCTGGCTGTGATTCTCTGTAGATAAAAAAAAGACCAAAATGCAGAGCATGTTTGAGCTCTAATTTCATCTACTGTTCACTACATTACTCATCTTTCAAGTCCTCTGCTTTATTCTCTGCTAGCCAACAAGGGAAGGCTACTCCTCCCCTTTAGACTCAGCAACAAGCTCTCTTCCTCTATGGAAACTACCTTCACCTCCCAACAGTGCTGATGCCTCCTTTTATACTTTCAACAGCACCATGTGTGTCTGTTAAACTCTTCAGAGCATCCTATATAATAAGAGCTTAATATGCTAAGTGTCTGGTCATCTGGTTGTCCATTCAACCAACCAAAATGTAATATGCTAAGGTCACTCAACTGCTCGATATGACATGCACTGACCACCAGGGGGCAGACGCTCCAACTGGTAGGTTAGCTTGCTGCTGGGGTATGGCCGATCAGGACTGAGCAAGAAGGGCTGGACATGCCCTGGAGCCCTCCCTCAATCCCTCCCCAGCTGACCAACCTCCTGCATCCCTCCCTGGCCATGGATTTTGCACTGGTGGGATACCTCAGATTGGCCTGCACTCTCTCCCAACCCAGGAGCCCTTGGGGGATGTTTTGGCCCAATACCACAGGCCAGACAGAGGGACCCCACTGGTGCACAAATTCGTGCTTTGGGCCTCTAGTCACCTTATCACTCATTATATGCATATATTTACCCTTCACTACCATATTCTTGAGTTCTAGAAGAATTTAAAACATATTTTTTTCTGTTTTTATATGTGTAACTGAGACCCTATGCACGAATCCCTGCCAATGGGGTCCTTGGCATGGCCTGTGGGGGTCAGTCCAAAACTGCCAGTCTAATACCCCTGAGAGACGTAGTAGTGGGTGAACCAGCAGGCAGGCAGGGAGGAGCACGAGCCTGGCCAGGCATGCTGCGCAGCTCCTACTCATCCCAGCCCCAATGTGCCTGCTGCCACTGCTGCTGCTAGGTAGGCTCAGTTGTGCTCTGCTGCATTCTCGGTGCACCCATGACCAAAAAGTGGCCCACGGGCTTGGGCCCAGTCAGTCCTGATGCTGTCCAGATCCTCTTCTGGTCCCAACGGGGGAGGGGCATGGAGAGGGAGTGTATGCAAAAGAGGCTCTGTTGCTGGAGCTGCACTCACCAGCTATGAGCCTGGTGTCTGGCTCCCGTTAGTCAGCTGAGCAATGCTCCAGCTGTGGGAGCACACTGACCACCATAGGCAGCTCCTGCATTAAGTGTCTGCCTCCTGGTGGTCAGTGTGTGTCGTAGCAACTGGTCGAATGGTCAAACGGTTGCTTAGGCTTTTATGTACATAGATGTCACTTCTTTCAGACTAGATCTCATTCTTGAGAATCTGATAATCATCTGCTTATTCATTCAATAAATTAGAAACAGTCTATACTAGACTCTGGGGTATACACCTGTGGATATGACAGACCCTTTACCAGCTAACACTTAAGATGTTGCAAATAGGGAAAATAATAAGCATATATTGGAAGAGTCTATGGTGACTTTTTATAAGAGAAGGCATATATCCCATTTTATTTAGACAAATGCTTGGGGTCCCCTAGCTCAGATTATAGAAAAAAAGTAACACTTTTTTTTTTTTTTTGAGCGAGGCAGTTCTTATCTGTGTCTGTTTCAATATAGGGAGAGCTGAAGAGACTTAAGCATTTCAAGTGACTGTTCTAAGGAGTTTTATTTCTGTGTCTAATTACATCATACCTGATAATAGAGAAGACATTAACCTTTAAATTGAGAAAGCCAAGGCTCAGAAAGGTTAAGTGGTTTGCTTGCAGCCACACAGCAACATGTGGCCTGGCCATCAACACCCTCCAGTTTTATCAATCCTGGGCATGGATGCCGATAAACCAAATGGACCTGCGCTCTCCAGAGGGCTTCAGGAATGAGCTTCCCTCTTGGCTGGGTCAAGCCTGAGGTTTCGCTCATTATTCCCTCTTGCCCTGGAAGGTGGTTGTTACTGCAGCCCCTTCCAAACTCTCCCTGTAATAATTTCCATCCTGAATCCCAGAAAAATGGAGCACATGGGGTGGGACTGTATCCCTCTTGCAAACTCCTGGCTTGTTGCTATTTACTTAGTGATTAATCCTTCAGCACTGCCTTGTTAAATAGAAGGGTAATATTTTCCTTCTGTCTGAACTGGACAGGCTCCCAGTTCCAGTCAGGTACCTTCGGGCCATGGAGCTGAAGACATATAATATGCCTTTTGTGTTGGCCTTTGAAAACTCAGTTTTGGTGGAGGAGAGTGAAGGATGCTTCTGGCAGTGGATTTCCTTATGTTTCTCAGCTCTGGGGTCATGTGGAGGATTAGTGTTAATTTTAATCTTTTAAGACAGAGAGAACCTAGAGAGGATAGAGTATCAATAGCCTCGTATACACGTGTGTCTATTCCCCATAAGTACCTTAAATCACCAAAAAAAAAAAAAAAATCAAACCTCCCTGCTTATTATTTTAGGGCTGCTGAATTTGCAAATAATGATTTTTAATGTGGTAATTCCAGAATAATTATCAATACCTATACTGTGGTTGCATTTGTTAAAAATAATTTCAAACTAGTCACCTAAATATTCCTTTTAACTTAGAGTTAATTTGTTGCCAACAAGAAGGTTAGAAGAAGAATAAGAAAAAAAAATTGATGCCACAACAATTTGGAAAATGTTTTTTAAGCAGGACGCTTCTTGACCTAGGAGGAAGGAAACTTAAATCAGAACCAGGTGAGGAAAGAGATTTGCTAATCAGGAACATTAGATTTTTAGTGGATATTATTGTTTTCCACCTTCCATGGGAGTGGAAAACTGAAGTTGACTTCGGAGTAATTATATGCATGCATTGGTTTGACAGTGGCAGTTTGCGTGTCTGGACAATGAAGGTTTGTGGGATTTCCCTGTGAGGGTGTAATGGGTTTGCTTGGACATTCTGTCACTGACCTCCCTAATCATGGTGGTCCCTGTGACAGGCATAAGTGCTGTGAAAAATCAAATCTTCCTAACGCTTTTCCTTTTTTTATCTTGATTATGGTTTCAGCTGGTATTGTTCTTGGAGGATTTCCATAAAGTCAAAATGCAAACAAAACCCCAAATTTGCCACCCAAAAAGAAATCGGGCTATGGAGCTCTGTTGCAAAGCTTTTCATCAGACTGGGCTTCTCACCTCCACCAGGCCATGTACACCTCTGGGGTGAGGAAGGCTAATAAAGAATGTGAGGTGAGCCCTGACCGGTTTGGCTCAGTGGATAGAACATTGGCCTACAGACTGAAGAGTTCCAGGTTCAATTCCCATCAAGGGCATGTACCTTGGTTGCAGGCACATCCTCAGTAGGGGTTGTGCAGGAGGCAGCTGATGGATGTTTCTCTCTCATTAATGTTTCTAACTCTCTATCTGTCTCCCTTCCTCTCTGTAAAACAAACAAACAAACAAACAAACAAAGAAAACCCCCCACCAATAAAATATATTTTACAAAAAGGAATGTGGGGTGAGGGCACAACTTTGAGGTAGTAGCCTTTTGATGAGTCCCAAGTACCATCTTTTCAATGAAGCGCTGACCACTATACCATGTGATTCTCTTTCTTGGATTCCTGTAACTTCATAATTCATATCTATAACCTTTTCTTTTTTATGTCTTGTATATATAAATATTATATCTTTAATAAGTAAGCATAATGAGATGAAATATTTTGTCTGGAATTCTTATATCTTCTACAGCACTTAATACAACATCATGTATATCATCTTGACCTAGAAGTTATTTATTATGGTTGTTGATTTGATTGAGTTCTATGTCATGAAAGGAATAGTGTTCAGAACTCAAAGTCAGACAGAATCTATTTTGTCCCAAATATTTTTAGAAGTTTGTGCAATGTGTGGGGATCCTGAGAAAAGTAGATGACATGATTCCTTTTCTTGGAGAAATCTGTACAGGGGAATATTTCTGTGTATTTTACTTGTCCTTAGAGAAGTAGCTGTAGACTTAGGCAGGGGATGAATATATTTTTGAAATAAAGTTACCTATTATTACTGTTGGGTCAATATTTCTCCTGGTAGCCCTTGGGTTTATAGAATACAGTGAAATCAAGTCTCTTCATTTCAGCAGAGGTGAGAATAACAAGGACAACAAGAATAACAAGAAAAAAATAAAGCACTTAATTCTATTTGGTTTTGATATATTTAAATATTTGATATTTAATTGAGTGAGTATCCCATGCCAGGTACTGGATTAGATGCTGAAAATACAAAGACAATTAAGTTTCAAGCCTTGCCTCCATAGTTATCAAGGTATTTTAGTTGGTAGTTAATTCCCTGCTTAGAAGTCAAAAGTAAACTCAACTCACAGAGGCTGTCATAAATCATGATGTGTTCCCTGGTATGACTTTCATAAGTATACTTGGGTCTCAGTAATCTCATTTAGAAAATGAGACTTATAGTTCCTATCTCAGCCAGCTGGTTTATTGTTTGAAGGGAATGAAATGGACAGATGCCAAGGCTTTCTAAGAGGTTTCACTTTTCTCTTTCCTAAGGCATTGTTTTCAATGTTCTCTGATTTCTACTGAGCACCACCCCCATTTCAGGAGCCACTCTAGAGAGGAGGCCTGACATTTTGAATTGAATGGATCCCAGGACCTACTTTTGGCTCTAGTCTAACTTGTGGGCTTGGAAAAAGTGAGAGGGGCCAGTATTCCTCTTTTAAGGCCATGGCCTGTCTGCTTCTGAGAAGTTCCTTGGCAGAGTTCCCTGGTGGGAAGGTTAAAATCAGAGGCAGCCCCAGAGAAGACAGAATGTACATCTGTGTGTAATGTGATGTAATTCTTCAATTTACATAACTATCTGGGATGCGTAAATGTTTCCGAACGCCCTGGGGGGAAGGCTCATAGGTTTTAAACAAAAATCTTAGGAGACCTCCTCTAGAAAGCAAAGCTATGTAAACGCATGTCCAGAATGCACCTCTTGCTCCCGCCATCTATTACCTACTTTCTGTATATTACACATTTGACTAAAAGAGGAAGTGTGAAAGCATGCAAAGTCATTTATTTAGCAGGTATGCCTGGTGAGTTGGTACACCTATTGCTTCAGGGACAGGGGACTATCTAATGCTGAAAAGATGAGTGATCAGGAAGTGAGATCACCAGCTGTTTCTCCTGCTTGGACTGAGACCACGTAGTTATTAAGAATCCCGGTGTAGACTATAAAAATTCTATCTCCTGCTCAGGCCCTAGACAGTCCCACATTCTCTCTGCCAGTACAGAACAATGTATGGATTGCTCAATCCAACCTGTTCATCGCATTCTCCTCTTCACCCTAGGGGTTACGATTGTATTCTCTGAGCTGTACTTTTCTCCTTCTGAGTTTTAACTAGAAGGTGCCATCTCCATGTGTAAGGCACCCTTGTAAATCTGGGCTGCTCTGTCATCTCCTTACCTCAGAGATCTAGCTCTGTCGAACCAAATCTTTTTCTCTTCTTCATTTTTTAAATCTCACCTTCTTATTTATGTCTGTCTCTTAAAATGTGCCTTTGTCCTTCATTATATGAAAAAAAAGGAAATTTCCCTTTAGAACTAATATTTACTGATATCTTACTATTTTCTGAGCCTCTTTGAAGTGTTTTGTAAGTTCAAACTCATTTAATCCTCACAATAACCCTTGAGCTATGTATATGCCAGTATCTCCATTTTACAGATGGAGAAAATGAGGGATAGAGAAGTCATCTCTGTGTACCTAAGGTCAGGAAGCAGGTGGGGACACTGTGCTAGGAATTGCAACTGGACAATACTGGCAGAGAAATTCCTCTTTTATAATCACTATATGTGTATCGCTTTACTCTACTCCTGCTGCCTCTTCCTAGTGTTGCTGCTTTTAATACTCTTAGTAAACTGCGTGTTCAGCCCCAGTTTTCATACCATCTCTTTATAGTACTTTATCAACCTGTATGTACTACCATCATTATTTCTTAAAGTGATCTGTGAAGTTGAAGTCACCTGTTCTTACGGTCAGTCTTGTTCCTTCAATATATATCTGTAACATCCTAGTTATCTTTCTAGTTATTTTTCCCCATACTATGGGGATCCCCTTAGGATGCATAAAGAGATTGATCCCCAGAACAGTATATAAGAACTGACAAGGCAAATAGAGTTTCAGTGGACTTGCTGATGAGTCAGGAGGAGAAAAAGAAGTTAAAGGTGACTCTCAGGCTTTGGACCTGAGTCACAAAGAAAAGTGTCATGAAGTTAGAAAAACTAATAAAGTGGGGGAAAAGCTAAGTTTGGATATGTTAATTTTTTAAATTTATAAGCTTGAAGTGCTGACAGTATAACCAGATGAAAATGTCCATTGAACAACTGAAAACATGAAGTGAAAACGTATGAGAAAGAGTTAAGTGGCCCGGCCACAGTGGCTCAGTGGTTGAGCATCAATATATGAACCAAGTTGTCATGGTTTGATTCCCAGTCACAGTCAGGGCACATGTTCAGGTTGCGGGCTCAATCCCTAGTATGTGGGTTTGCAGCAAGCAGCTGATCAATGAGTTTCTCTCATCATTGGTGTTTCTATCTCTTTCTCCCTCTCCCATTCTCTCTGAAATCAATAAAAAAAATATATATTTTTAAAAAGAGTTAAGTAGAGGTAGAGATTATGGTATTATTTGTATGGACATGTTTGCTGATGCCCTGAAAATAGGTAAAATTTGTGGATGAAAAAGGACTACGTACTAACCTGAGTAACTCAGGGAAGGCTTGCATGGTGGCCTTGCAAACTCATAGACCTAAAGTAACCACAAAGGATGTCTGAAATTAAAACCTTTCAATTAAAAATCAGTTTAAAGTGAATAGTCATATCCTAGGCCAGTATCTTCCTTGACAAAGATCAACTTGGGTCTTTAATGAGTCTATTGTCTTTTTGGCAACTAAGATAACATACCTGTGGAATGTTAGGGTAAGTGGTATCTTCCCTTTTCCAGACCCCTCAGAGCACAACAAATGGCTCCAGGTTGCAGAGGACAAATTCCCTCATTGTTATTGTTGTCATGTTAATTGCTGACTGTTACCTATCCTATGCTCAACTAAGGGGGAAAAAAATGTGTCTATCATTTTACTTTTTGTCCAATCCTAGAGGTTCCTTCCCCACCCACCATCCTTGCTTTCTCCCACCTTCCTAATCTGTCACCAGTGGATTTCATATAAACCCACACTATGTCCCCTCCTTTGATGGTAATTTATAAAAATAGGTGAAAAACTACCATTCTCTGAAGCACTATCCCAAAATATTGAGATTCTGATTCCCTGGCAATTGTCGACATTTTGGCTCAAATAAACTCACAAAAATTCTTTATAGCTTTGAATGCTTTCTTTCATTAACAAATTGTAAAAGATGAAATATTGAGAGCAGCAAAAAAGTCATACTGGTCCATTATATAAAAAAATAATGTATAAAAGAATAAACTTACAACTTATATCCTTCAGAATCTGGCAGTAGACCTTTCAATTTAATTCAGCTCAACAACCAAGTACTTCTTTTGTCATCAAGAGAGAATAAGAAATAGAGACATATTCATTAGTCAAGGGCCTTGTTTGCAAATAACAGAGACAAAGCTTGGGTAAATTAGGCAGAAAGGAAATTTTATTGCAAGGACAGTGGATAAAATGCCACAAATAATTGGGAAGGCTCGTCGAGAACAAATGTCAGAGATTGGGCAGAAGCGGAAGAAGGCAGATCTGCCAGAATTGCATCCAAGAAGATGCCACAGAAAGAATGTGATCTCCAGGAGTAGGTCTGGGCAATAGAAGTTACTACTGACAGTGTTGACGGAGGATATACACTGTCACCGCTTCTGAAAGGCTCTCCAATTTGCTTCCTGTGTCTTTGCTTTATTTGCTCCCAATTAAAATCTCAGGGACAATATCCAACTGATTGAGTTTCAGTGAAGTGCCTGTCGTCAAGTGCCAAGAGCTAGGGAGGACGTGCCTATCTTTCTCCGAGGGAGTGAGTTCTAATACTGGGTCACCTGCAAGGACAAGTATCTACTGCTACAGTTGCTCTCTTCTTAGAACTTACAGACATACGTTACTATATAGGCATATAGTAAAATGTGCTAAATTGAATATACCAAGGTAAAGAAAATACCATTTTTCCCTAATATATCTGTTTTTTTTTTACACTTTGACCATCTGATTACAGTTACACTCTGTTCAGTAGTTGTGAAGCCATTTTTTCTTCACCCTGTTAGAAATTAGTCTGTTCCTTAAGTCATAACACATAGCTTATGTTCTCTATAAAACTCTCCCAAAATATTCCAATGATCTTCTCCTCTTGTGAGTTTTTTGTGCCAGCTTGATGATGCTCATCCCAAAGAGAGTAAGAACTGTGTCTCATGTCTCTTACATACTTTGTACTGGCTAATAGTGCGTGCATAACATGACTGTTTAGTAGACATTAGGCGATTGAGGGAGGCAGTATTGTCAAATAAATTAACAAATACAATCAATTAATTGGACAATTTTTAATTCCCCCCCAGTAAGATTATAAAAAAGTTGATATTTATAGGTATGTTTTTTGTTTGTTTGTTTGTTTTAAAGAGGCTATCTTCTACTTTTAGCCAGGAAGGAAGGACTTTAAGGAGACTCCTTTGGAAAGGTTAAGGCACTGAACACACCTGCTTCTCCATCTGTAGGCTTCTTATCTGATATGGAAGAGGAGAAGATTGAATTATTAAGCCAGTTTGGAGTTTCACTGGATTGGACATTTTAATTAGTAAATAGAGACTTGTATTCCTAGAAGGGATTAGTAAACAGTTTATGTAACATAAGTGTGATTAGTAAATTCCATGTTCTGGGGCAGACTTAAAGGGACTGGTTGGCAGTTGTGGGGGAAGAGGAGTGAAGAGAATAAGGGTACTTAATTTTACTTGATAAGTCCTGTTTCCTTAATGTAATGGTTAATTTTCTTATTAATAATTTAATATTCATGGTTACAGAAGTCTGTATTTGGAATTTGGGTAGAATAAAGCTTCTTTGGGATTATATACCTCATGATTATTTTCCATTCCCAGCTGTATCTATTGCAGCTCTCACTGTCACCATCATCTTGTTCAGAGGTGACACCATAGCTCAGTCCTTTGCCTACAAGCATACTACATCACTTTTTTGAGGTTTGCCTTATTGGACAGAGAGACTGAACTGAACCTGGGGTCCCTTGTTTCATTGAGCTATGATTCTAGCTCTAGAGGTCCTCTCCACTAAAGGCAACTTTCAGGATTCTGGGACAACATTTTTTGTTTTCTCTGTTAATGCTGATTTCCAGTTCTCATTTTGGTACCTAGAAAACTCTTCTACTTCCAAATTCCACTATTCAATTCTGAAAAGTACAGTCTATTTTAGTTATTCCCTACATAAACTACTTCCCATGGCGTGTTCAGATAGACAGTCATGTAATCAATGTTTGATCAAGAACTTAGGGAGTGCTCAAAGTGGAAGAATGGTTAGAGGTCATTAGGACACCTGCTTTGATCATACTGTTGAGACACATGAAAGAAATGTGAGGTATGTCACAGTCATTAAAGAGTTAAATGCTTAAGTATATGGATTTAATATAATAAAGCATGTCAATGTTATTTATCTAAAAACAACTCATTTTCTTACAATTCATTGTGTGCTTTCTTGAGTGGAAAAAAAGGAATGCATGGCAGTCCAACTTTCTGGAATACATATGGGGTATAACTTATCTATGCTTTCAGTATAATGATGACTTCTAATGGTGAACTGTTCAACATTATGGCATCATTTTTTTTAATGAAGCCTTCCCAGACTCCCATAAGACATGTTGCACCTTCCTTTCTTCATTTCTAGCTATCCCTGCTTATGTAATACACTCAAATTTCTGCCTACTGACTGCCAAGTGATAACTTTTACCTTGTTAACCTAGTTTCTTTAATCTCCGTGAACATTTCATATTTTTTATCATCTTCATTGAACTGAAAGCCTCCTAGTAGTAAGATCTATAATTTATAATTATGATCCCTACAACTATATAATTGATTCTTGAATAAAATTAAGGATTCACTGAGTTCTTTGGAAATATATTTTTTTTCCTCTTCAATTATCTTAATAATCTACCCAGCATCAATCCTTGAGCTAATTATAGAAGCAAATATCTAAGGAGTGACAGGAATAGAAAGTAGTCCTGTGCTCCTTGATATGCACAGCCTTCCCTAGTGGAGAAGCCAAGGGTCTCATTATGGTTTTTGAAATTCATCCATCAAGAGACTGGTCTGCTTGAAATAATTGAATTTATATGCATAACTTAAATTTTTTACTTTTCTGATTCTTTACTTCAGATATATCTTTCCCTGTGGTTTCTTTTTGTCATAACAAATATACTCAAGTCCTATCTGAACACAGATGGATTGGCCGGGCAGATACTTACTGCTTGACCTGGAACCAATTAACTGGAAATATTAATAACATAATGCTTGTCCTTTCAGCCTTAAGTTTTAGAAGAAAGTGATATAGTTCCAGTAAAACCAGCTAAAACTTCCATTTGCAGATTTACATTCATGATCAGAGAGGCCTAAATTTTATATACTGATTCTGTTATTTAGATGTATATACCAAAACATTACCAATTCTTTAAGCCTCAGATTTCTCATTTGTCAAATTATTCTAACAGCATTTACCTTATTGGATTACTATAAGAAATAAATAAGAGAGTCCTGTATCAAACACTTATACAAAATGGCAAGTGCACAGGGGGTATACTCAATACAAAATGACTACAAATAGTGATAACACATTGTAGTAAAATAAAATTATTTTTTATCATTATATAGCACTACCAAATTATCTCTGAATTCTGTTATATATTCCATTTATATATTTTAATGTGTGTTTCATTTAATCTATTCTATTTGATCTCTTCCAGGAGTCATTCTAGACCAAGAGAATTAAGGCTTAAAATTGTAATCTCACAGGGCAATACACAGTAAGTTCTCATAGAATTGGAGACTTGAAACATATATAATTTCATTACCAATGTCACCCAATAAATTTAATAAAAATAACTGAAAAAAATAAAATTGTAATCTAGGGCTCAGGCTTTGTGACAGGAATAGCTTGTATTGGATTAATTCTTGAGCAGATGATTATTAGAAACTTGGGGAAAGTATTTTAAAAGCAAAGTGATAATTGACTCTGTCAATAATTGTCAATAATGCTAAAATAAGGTATGAAAATTTGATGAGTTAAAGAATCCTATATAATAAAAACCTAATATGTAAATTAACCAAATGGTAGAATGACCAGCAGAATGACTGATCACTATGATGTGGACTGACCACCAGAGGGGAAGATGCTCAGTGCAGGAGCTGCCCCCTGGTGGTCAGTGTGCTCCCATATAGGGAGCGCTGCTCAGCCAGAAGCCAGGATCATGGCTGGTGAGCACAATGGTGGTGGCAGGAGCCTCTCCTGCCTCCACTGCAGGCGGACGGTAAGGAGCAAGGGGTCCTGGACTGTGAGAGCCCTAGACTGTGAGAGGGATGTCTGATTGCCAGCTTTGGCCAAATTCCCAGGGGATCCCCCAGAGGGATTGGGCCTAAGCAGACAGATGGACATCCCCCAGGGGGTCCCAAACTACGAGGAGCACCCCACCTCAATGGATGCATTTTGTGCACCAGGCCTCTAGTACTTATATAATCTCTTATCTCCCCAGAAGATACTTTTTAATTACAAAGGGAAATCTGTTTACTTCACATTGGAGAAACTTGGGGCAAGGAGCCATGTCAACTAAGTAATTATCATAGTGAGTTCCATTAGTCAGCTCTGTTCTAGATTGAAAGAGGCTAAAGAGAAGTAACAACTAAACAAAACATTTGTCCCAGAATTATATTTTATTAGAAAGAGTATTAATGGAAAAAAAGCAATATTTGAATAATATTATATCATTATTAATTTCATAATGTTAGTAATAATGTTTGTTATTTGTACTTAGGAAGTGTACTCTGAATCAAGCATTTATTAGTAAAGGAGTATCATGTCAGGAAAATACTCTCAAAATGTTTAGAAAAATTTTATATATGTATGTGTATGTTTACATATATGGAATATTTATAAATAAATACATTTTTAGGATCACATTTAATTACAAAAGCCCAAAACATCTAAACTCTATGATACATGCTTAAGAAAAATTAAAGAAGGCCTAAATTAATGGCAAAAATATGCCATGATTATGGATTGGAAGAGTCAATATTGTCACCATTTCCTCTAGTTGATCTACAAATTCAACAAATTATCAATAGGTTAAAAAAATTTTATAATACTTTTGGAAATTGAGTTGATTAAAATTTATATGGGAATAAAAAGATGTAGAATATCCTGAGGATATCTTGGGAAGGAAGAAAAAGTTGAAGTATTTAAGCTACCTTATTTTACATCTTACTACAAAGCTACTATAATTAAGAAGTCAAATGTTAGTGTAAAAACAGGCATATAGATAAAGAAAAAATAGAGAATGTAGACATAGACTCACATATGTACAATTGATTTTTGGCAAAGATACACAGGCATTTAGTAGGGAATATAGAGAGTCTTTATAACAGACTAGAGGCCTGGTGTAAGAAATTTGTGCACAGGGGGAGGGTCCCCCAGCCTGACCTGCACCCTCTCCAATCTGTGAGCCCTCAGGGGATATCCTACCGATGGCTTAGTTCTGCTCTGCGTGCCTCTCTGCTCTCTGCGGACCTGCCTGCTTGACACTACTGCAGCCACTGGTGTCTGCTCTCTGTGGGCTCCTGCTTGCCCCTCGCTGCTAAGGCCAGGGCAAGCAGCACCTTGCTGTGTGCTTGCCGCAGGGGACTGGGGTACTGCTTGCCTCTCACCACTGAGGGCTTAAAGGACTGGGGGACTCCTGTGGGGCGGAGGGGAGTGAGCGCTTCCATTTTGTGGCTATGGGTGCCACCATCTTTGCTGTGGAGTGATGGTTAATTTGGATATTCCATCTTTATTAGATAGGATGGTGTCAGAACAATTGGGTAAACTTGTAGGAAAAAATGAGCACTGATTTATATTTATGATTTATATATATGATTTATATTTATGATTTATATGTATGATGGATATGGAAAAATTAAGATCGATTATACCAAAACATCAGATATTATGTCCATGACCTTGGGATAATAAATATTTTTTAGAAATGACACCAAAAGCACTAAACATAAAAGGAAAATGTGATACATTGAACTTAATCAAAATACAAAATCTTTCACTGTGAATTTTACTTCATTTCTCAGAGCATACAAAAGGGAGAAGGCAACTCCTCTAAGACTATGAGCGTGTAAACAGAAAGACACTGGTTTGGCTTCCATTGCTTGGTTTTCTGTCATTATTGGAAATGGGAATTGAGATTTAGGTTAATTTCAGTTATTATGGAATAAAGTTATACTTTTACATACGACTTTTGAATTACTTTGATTACAAACATATTATTTGAGCTGCCAGAATCTGTGAAGTAAACATTTTGAGGAAAATGTGTTCAAGGAATACTATTTTTAAGTTCCGAATGTACAGTCTGTTTTTGGAGAAAAATCTATTCTGGATGTATGTGATCGGTTTGCCTAAATCCTTGTTCCTTTCTTAATTAATATGAATGAGTCCCAGTTCTACCATTCACCTGGCAGTGAGTATGTGTTCAGAAGGCCTGGGAAATCTATTTTGATAGCTAACATTTCCATTTCTTAGGGGTTTGACAGAATATAGCCAATCCATCATTTTTTAGCATAATTTCCATAGCTGTTTTTTTAAGTATTTGTGTTTTTGTAGCAAAGCAATAATCTAACTTTAAGCCTTTTCCACAGAGCTCAGCTGAAGTCTTGGTCATAGAATTATTGTTTAGAATTTTCCCTCTATTTTACAACTGAGTAGTATGCCATTGGAAACTTTTTTATCTACTCATTTATTGTTGGGCATTTGGGCTGGTTCCAAATCTTGGCTTTTGTAAATAAAGCTTTAATGAACATAGAAATGCATATATTCTTTTAAATTAGTGTTTCTGGTTTCTTTAGGTATATTGCCAGACATGGAATATTTGGTAATAAGTCAGTTCCATTGTTAATTTTTTTTTAAGGTAACTCCATATCGCTTCCCACTGTGACCACACCAATCTGCATTTCCTCAAGCTGTGCACAAGGGTTCCCTCTTCTCCACAGACAATACTGTTTGTTAATTTATTGATAGCCACTCTGACATGTATGAGGTAATATTATAGTTTTAATTTGCATTTCACTGATGACTAATGATGCTGAGCATCTCTTTTCATGTCTACTGGCCATTTGTATGTCCTCTTTGGAAAGTTTCTATTCAGGTTTTTTGCCTATTTTTTAAAATTGAATTGTTTGGTTTTTTTTGGTGTTGAGTTTTATAAGTTCTTTATCAATTTTGGATATTAATCCCTTATGAAAATATCATTGGTGAATATATTCACCCATTAATTGGGTTGTCTTTTCATTTTGCTTATGGCTATAAAAAATAAGAAAATCTAATCCAACAGCATGAATAGAACTGGAGATTATTATGCTAAGGGAAATAAGCCAGTCAGAGAAAGACAAATACCATATTATTTCACTTATATGTGGAATGTAATGAACAAGATAAACTAATAAACAAAATAGTAACATACTCATAGACACAGAGAACAGACTGACATGTCTCTGAGGGGAGGGGGGTTGGAGGGTCTCGGTGAGAAAGATGAAGGGCTTAAGAAAAAAAACTTATAGATACAATAATATTGTGAATACCAGAGGAAAAGGGGGCGGGAGGAGATAGAAAAGGGTAAAGGGGGATAAATGTAATGGACAGAGACTTGACTTGGTGTGATGAACACACAATATAATATATAGATGATGTATTATAGAATTGTACTCCTGAAATCTATATAATTTTATTAATCAATGTTGCCCTAATAAATTTGATTAACAAAAGAGGAAAAAATCCTCTTTATAATGTCCTTGTGACCTTAGACAAATTAAACTTTTTGAAATGTTCTTTACTCATTCATAAAATGGTATTTTTATTCCCTACGTTAACATATTATCAGGGTTGATGCTCCCCCACGTTCTGCCAGTTGATAAGGATTGACCAATTCTTAACTTCTATTACCATTATTCTGTCCAGAATTGGGTAATGCTTATCTCATATTCATTGTCCTCCATTATTTGGTCATTTTGTAAGAGGTCATTGGTTCCTCTCAGGAACCTGAAATGTTTTCTTTTGGGTACATAAAGCTTTCTCAAGTCTCTACTTTCAGTTATACTCTTTCAGCTTATTTTTCAGATCTAAACTGTTTTATGATGGTTATAATTACTTAGTAAAGACTGAATATCATTTTGGTTTGTGAGACAATTAATTGAGGCAATTATGTGAGTAGTTTATCTTTATTTTACATTTTATATGATGTAGGTTCAGCTTATGTGGCCTCAAGCCTTGTACTGTAGAGATGTGAATCTGGTTTTAAATGAGTTCAATGATTTTGCCTTTTTTTTTCTTTTAGTGGCAAAACCAAATTTGTTTTACATTTCTGAAAGAACCTACAGCTTTCCTACATTTCTTCCTCCCCCTTATCTCCTCTCCCCTGCCAGGCAGGTATCAACATAATTTCAATAGCCTGGCTCTTATGGAGACACAGCCTTGTGAAGGCCAGTCCATATGGTTTCTCATCACTTCTCCCATTACTATTCACAGCCCTCTCTGGGGTTGTCACACAGATAGCATCATTGTTTCTGTTATTGCATGAGGAACCTGAGGCTTTAAGGGATGAACTAATTTATTAAATGGAAACAAACTAGTAAGGAGGAGAACATAGGCACTTGAATCTGGATTTTTAAAAATCCTCACTTAAAGATATGTCTTCATTGATTTTGAAGAGAGAGGAAAAGTGGGGTGGGGGGAAGGAGAGAGAGAGAGAGAGAGAGAGAGAGAGAGAGAGAGAGAGAGAGAGGTGAAAGAGAGTGATGCATCAGTTGCCTCCCACACACACCCAGACCAAGTATGGAACCTGCATCCAAAGTATGTGCCCCCATCAGGAATTGAACCTGAAACCATTTGGTGTACAGGACAATTCTCTAACCAACTTGACCAGGGCTAGATTTTTGATTCTTGGTCTAGGACCAGATTTTTCATAATCAACATATTTTAAGCAAATAGCAAAACAACAAATATAAGTAACTTTAAGAAAACCTCAAATAATAACATCTTTTTTTGACTGCAAAGGCAAATAATAATTACAACAATAAAGTTAAGACTTCTAGAGCCCTTTTAGTAAATTGCCTGGTTATACTTGATAACTTATTTCAGATAAGTACATCTTATTTTTATTCTTTTATGTAAGTTCCTTTCTCACTTAGTATTGCAAATAACATACTCTGTTAAGGCAAATAGAGTTAGAAACACTTGTGATTTTCTCCCTCCTCTCTCATGGTTCATTTTTTTTATGATTATTGCAACATTGACAGCTGTGTTCATTGCGATCTATGGCTGGCTGTACCTTTAAGTACCTAGCTCTGAAATCCTTTTGTCCCTCTAGATTTGAAAAATTACACCCCCATCTCTGAATTCAAGACACTCTGCGACAGAGCTCGGCTGTCTGCAAGAATATTAGTTTTGAGAATAGGATGGCTGTTTGCAACGTACTCTGTGCTCTCTTGCCAGCAATAATCAAAGCGAGCTTGTATTTCTTTAATGACAAAGCCTCCCGGTGTGTTAATTTGGTTCTCTGTGACACTACATCTTGTCAGAGGAGTGAGAGAAATGGGAAAACATACATTAATAACACTGTCAGCCCAGTGGCACATTTTTCTGTGAAACTCATATTTGGGAGGTGAGGATCTTTGGCTGTCTCATTCCTGGATTCTGAGAAAGCTGTGGGCTCTCACTTTCTGTTGTGGCCAAGGGAAGACCTTTTCCACATGACTGCTCACTTTGGCCCCAAATAAATTGTTTCTCTGCAAGGAATAATCAGTCTGCCATTAAGCATCACATCTCCACGGTCCTCTAAATATGATTTCCCATCAGATAGACCTGTCTCTGACTGGCTCCGTGATGGTGGGAGAGTCACTCCAAACTCTGAACTCTCACTTGTCAAATATTGACCTTGATAGTTCAGTAGACGATTGGGAGGCTTATGACAAAATACCCAAATCGCTTTGGGATTATAATATTCATCCCTGCTCTTAGACCTGCAGCTGATTTGTGAAGCATCACATTAACAGCTTAGCTTAGGGCTGACTGACCATGAAGTGTAGTTCTATGTTGTTTCAGAATGTGGCTAAAATGAAACCTGAGCCTGAGCGTGTCATGTCATGATAGTTCCTGAAATGTCGGCCCACTCATAGCGGGTATTTCACACCTGGGGCTCTTTGAAGTTCCAATGACGATCGTTTTATCAACACTAAAGTCATGTGTGTTGCCAATTGATTTTAAGGCGTGATCATTTCCCATGGTTTTACAGGCAACCTCCTTTTGCCTCTTATTCTAAGGCAATTCCTATATCCTCAAGCTTGTATTTTAGTATTGGGCTTTTTTATTAGATGGTAGTGCTTAGCCCCATGGTGGTTGGTTCTAGAAATCATGACTCCTTTGAGTGAGCCACTGCCTCCCAATGAGCCTGCTGAAGAGGAACTAGCACTTTCCTTTCCTCTTTTGTTCTCATCAAGAAGGCTCTGCGCTTACAGTAACCACTGGAGCCTGTCAGCACGCCCATCATGGCTGCAGCCCAGCCCAGCTGAGGGGAGCTCTTGCGGGAAGTTCTCAGGGCCTGGGTGTTTGGTTTGCCTCTTCCTGTTTGCCTTGTAGCTTTAAATAATGCGGTTGCTTCACAACCACTTGTTTTTTGAGTAGAGAGCAGGGCATATTTTTCTAGTAGATAAAATGACTTCCCACCATTCACTCTTTGTTATTTCCCCTTTCTGAAGGGCGGGCTGATGAATGCACGGCTATGTGTAATGCAGGCTTTCCTGTTTTCTGCTCTTTCTCCAGTGGGCTTGTCAGTCAGTCCTGGGCTTGGTTCTGGGGAGGATGTGGCATTCATGAGAAGGAGGTTGAAGAGAAGTTGTATGCATTATCCTTCTCACAGAGCACACATTCTATTTCTGTACTGGTATCAGGCTCCAGTTAATACTACCCAAGATGCTATGTTTCCGAGTAATGCCTTGAGAAGCCAGTCATTAATAAATGAAGAATAATAGAAATCCAGTGTTACAGCACAGCTTCATAAAATGCCATTATCATACACCTCTGTAGGAACTCATCGATGAATTGTGATGCAGTGTGGTGGATGAGACACTAATCAAGAGTGAAACTGACTATTGGAGAGAAAAGTGTGTTTAGGATCTAGACTGTTTTGAACATTCACTTCTCCTGGTCCCACATTCTATACCTGAAATTTCTCTCTATATCACTGCTGTCCTGTTTTTTGTTGAAGCTTAGGATTCAGCCCTCTTTCTGTCTTAACTTAGCTTTATACCCTCAAATCTTCACCCCCTTTCCTTCTCCAGAGACCTGATAATATCTAGTAGTTTTGGGGGGTAAAGGGAGGAGTTTGATGTTGGCCATTTGACCCATGGCTAGTGGCACTGGTGGAAGTAATTCTTTGAGTAACACATATAGCCATGAATTTTTTTCCAGTGGTGTATTTATAATGACAGTTTTTAAAAAAATCTTAAAATTTTTATCAAAGATAATTTCTAATTAGTTAATTGTTTAATCCTGAATGAACTATAAATGAAGTATGGACAGGTAATCGATGCAGGCCATGGTTGGTTTATTCTGTTCTGTTCTGTACGATACCATTCAGAGACACCTTGAATAAAACAAACTTTGTTTGTATGGTGAAAATTTAGAAGGTCCCTCAATATGTCAAACTTAGCCGACCTGGTTTTTCATCATAGTCATCATATAATTAATTTGAAACCTAGGTACAAATATTTTATTACAAATCAGCATCTACAGGGTGCTCCAAAAATGTATATATACTTTAACAGCTGGTAACTCAATCATGAAAATGAAACATACTTTCATGAATATTGCCTTTATAATTATTTGAAGTGTGTGTATACATTTTTGGACACTATACTTCTGGACACAGATGGCAGTGGAACTTGATACATATTGGGAAGTGACTAGGAGAAGGAGACTGACTGTAACTATGGTGTGTATTGGATGTACAGATTTTGCTTTACTACATATGTTTCCCAAGGACCTGTCTCCTTCACATAATATTAGCGAGATAAATGCAGAGCCATAGTCAAATCAGGCCCTGGACCCCAGCTGGAGGATCATGAGTCACTACTGATTGTGCATTTTTAGTCAACCACAGACTGTGCACCTTGCAGCAGTGAAAAGTGAAAACTAAATCCCAGACCTCTTCAGAGGCAACAACTGCTTATTTCATCACCCCTTTTGTAAAGAAGCTGCAGTAGTCAAGTAGGGTCATCTCCTCTTGATTCCCTCTCTTCAGTTGGGAGGAAAATAGTTTGGGATTGTATCTGCCAGAGTAGATCCTGGGCTTTGAGAACCAGAAGTCCACAGTGTTACAGAGGAGTTACTCTTTAGAGTCGCAGGTACTACTGTTAGGAGAAAAGGAAAGATTTATAGGAAAAAAGAGTGAGAGAGATAGCATCTCTGAGATTGAATGCTCAAAAGCTTCCTAAGTCCCACTCCTTGCCTAACACTGCATTAGGGAGAATGATCCCTTCCAGTTTCCACTGAGACTTTCACAGAAGCCACAGGAGGTGGTACAAGGAAGCCATAGAGGAGTTTATCCACAACTGGAGGAACATGCACTTCAGAAAAGACGCTTATTGTGACTTCATTCCTCCTCATGGGACAACAGCATGGGATGGAGACTTTCACATATGGGAATGGAGTAGAACTGTGTCAGTATTTCAGAAAAACTCATAACCAGAGAATAAGACAACAACAAAATTTGCTTACTAACCTGAATCTATCTTTTGGACATAAGCTGCATTGTTATGTGGTACTGGGTATGGGGAGAGTTGATGAGTAAATTGAAAATGCTCTTCTTCCTTCATTACTTGGAGCCAAACTGGGGATTTGAAGCCTATGTATAAAAGCTCTTGGAATAACAACAAGCAAACTATTAAAAAGACTGTTAATACTTTGAATAATGACAACAGAAGAATGTGAGGAGGAAAACATGGTTTTATGTAAAAAAAAAATTTTTTTTTGGCATTTCCCAAAACAGCAAAAAAAAACAAAAAAAAAAAACCGGAAGTGGGGAAGGAGTAAAAGAATATAAAAATGGCTGAAATCAGTTTACCTCAGTGGATAGGGTGTCAGCCTGTGGACTGAAAGGTCCCAGGTTTTATTCCAGTCAAGGGCATGTACCTTGGTTGCGGGCAGATCCCAGAAGGGGGTGTGCAAGAGGCAGTTGATCTGATCGATGTTTCTCTCTCATCAATGTTTCTGACTTTCTATCCCTCTCCTTTCCTCTCTGTAAAAAATCAATAAAATGTATTTTTTAAAAAAGAATATAAGGATGAACGAGAAGGCAATATTTAACTTACTTTTATTTCTCTCTTGAATTGAAATTTTGACCATTGAAAGGAAACTCTCTGACTTCACAGAGCCCAGTTTGCCCTTTCTTCTCTTCTCCATCATAAAAAAGTCACTGATTCTATCTTTTCTAGGAAGCCTGAGTTTATCATTCCAACTCACAGAGGTGTTTTCCTTTTCTGAAGTCCTTTCTCATTTGCCATTTTTTCCTATTCTGACTTGATCCTCACTTTTTTAAATCCTCACTCAAGGATATTTTTTCCATTGATCCTTAGAAAGAGAGTGGAAAGGAGCAGGGGATGGGAGGGAAACATCTACTTGAGAGAGGCATATAATTGGTTGTCTCCTGCCTGCACATGCCCTGATCAGTGCTGAGATGGAATATGCAACTGGGGTATGTGTTCTTGACCTGGTAGCAAACCCATGACCCCTTTTTTCCGTGGGCCATCTCTTGAACCAATAAGCAGAACCATCCAAGGCCCCACTTTTTTAAAAAGTACTATTGTTTCAGTGGTTTGTTTTTTTTTAAAAAAAACATGTGGTTTTATTGATTTCAGAGAAAAAAAGGGAGAGGGAGAGATAGATACATCAATGAGAGAAACATAGAGTGCTGCCTCTTGCAAGCTCCCTACTGGGATCCTCATCATCCATGGCAAATGCCCTGACCTGGACTCTCTCTAGTGACCTCCTGGTGCATGGGACAAAGCTCAACCAACTGAACTATACCAACCAGGCTTGATCCCAACTTTTTAATTGCATATATCAAACCTGAGACAGTGGAGAAATTTGAAGTGGAGAAACTCAAAGCTGTTTGAGCCAACCCAATATCAGGGATTTGATATTTTTATGAAAATAAGACCAAGAGGGAACATAATTGTCTCATTCAAAATCAATGGGTTGTCATGTGAAAAAAAAGAGGTCAGTTTCTCCTCTGTTTTCCAGGGACTAGGGCTAATAAGTAGAAACTACTGGGGACATATTTCAGTTTGACAAGAGAAGAAAAAGTAGTTATAAAACCCCAAAGTAGAATCAACCATAAAGTATTAGTCTCCTTCTCAATGGCAATACTCAGGATAAGCACAGGTATTATCCATTAAGGATACTTTTTACAGGGGATTCTTTAACTTGTCTCCAGGATAAACTAGTTAAATTATTTTAATGATTCTTTTGAAATTTAAGATTTTGTTATGTTAAACCAATAGCTAAATTATATATATATATAATGAGTTGTCAGATTATTATGACCACCTGACATTTGTAGGCAAATTAGCCATACACTGCTGTGTATGGGATATGGAAGCCGAAGGCCTGTTTGAACACCTTTGCTGTCAGCCATTACCAAGATAAAATGTCTCCAATTCACACAGGAACACAAGGATTGGACAGTTGAGCATTGGAAAAAAGTCATGTGGTCTGATAAATCATGTTTCCAGTTGCATCATACAGATGTCAGAGTGAGAATTTCATGGAAACAGCATGAAATCATGCATCCCACATGCATGAGTACAACCCTTCAAGCTGACAGGGGCAGTGTTATGGTTTGGGGCATTTTTCTCGGCATGATTTGGGCCCTTTAATTTGTGTGGAACAACTTCTGAATAATACAACATACCTAAGTATCATTGCTGATCAAGTTCATCCTATCATGTTGATGTCCTAGCCCAATGGAGATGGCTTCTTCCAACAAGATGCACCATTGCCACAGTGCTCCTATTGTGCAGTCGTGGTTTCAAGAACATGAGGGAGACTTTACCTTGCTTTAGTGGTCCCCACAATCACCAGATCTCAAACCAATTGAGCATTTGTGGGACAAAGTTAAAAGAGCCATCAGGCAGCTGGTTCCACAACCATCAAATCTCACAGAACTGGACAGTGCTATTCATCAGGCATGGTGTCAGATTCCTTACATCACCTTTCAACATCTCGTGGAGTCAATGCCAAGAAGAATCGCCACAGTATTGAAGGCAAAAGGTTGCCCAACAAAGTACTGATGGGGTGGTCATAATAATCTGGCCACGCAGTGTATATATAAAGATAATCAGTACCTATATTAAAATTTAAAGTATTGAAACTGGCCATTGTGGCTCAGTGGTTGAGCACTGACCTATGAATCAGAAGGTCACGATTTGATTCCTGGTCAGGGCGCATGCCCAGGTTGAGGGCTCGATCCCCAATAGGGAGTGTGCAGGAGGAAGTCAATTAATGATTTTCTCTCATCATTGATGTCTCCATTTCTTTCTCCCTATCACTTTCTCTTTAATCAATAAAATATATTTAAAAAATTTTTTAAAAGTATTGGGAAGAAAAATAATCATATGAATCATTCAGACATAAATCCATTTACTATAAATCTTTCCATAATTTTATTTATAGATAAGTTTCTTCATAGTTCAGAAATTATTATCCAGTCTGCTTTTCCACCTCCTCAGAAAATTATGAGCATCTTCCTATATCAAAAAATATAGACCTAAGTCATTTTAATAGTTGTATCATATATTAGTCAATTTCTTATTGTTAAACATTAAAGATATCTCTAATTTTTTACTAATGTAGATAATGGAACAATGGAAGTCCTTATATACACATCTTTTTAAATTTTTATTTCTTTAAATATATTTTTTATAAGTAAAGTTTTTAGACTGGCGTTTTGCACATTCTTAATAGTCGCCCTCCTGAAAAGTAGGTCAAGATCCGCCTCTCAGCAGCTCTATATGACAGAGCCTGTTTACTCAAACCCTGAGCAACAACTAAACACATTCTTTCTGATCTTTGCCAAATTGACAGGTAAATTTTTTTGGGGGGGAAGGGTTAATTATTTTTATTACTACTGAGATTATAATTTTTATGCATTTATAAGTCAGTTATAATTACTACTCTGTGAATTGCCTATTTATATCCTTTGCTATTTTTTCTCTTAGAGCATTCTTATATATGACAACTGTTCATATGTTAATTATATGAGTCCTTTTTATTTATGTTGTTAGTATTTCCATTTTTATTTGTATTTTATTTAGATTTTTTTAACTTAAAGAAGTTTTACATTTTTATTTATTACATTATTTCTCAGTATTTTGTTTTATAATTTCTGATTTAGCACCATGATTGGAAAGTTCTTTTACCTGAAGTTGTGAATGTTAACTTATAAAGGCAGGATCTGTATAATTTACTTCATTGTATGCCTTGATATTCCCCATGTAGTTCTAGTGGTATGTTCATTGATTGAGGAGAGGCATACTGATAAAAATGCACATATGGTTCAGGCAGATGAGTAGATCTCATTCCTTGCTCTTTATGACCATAGTTCTCTTTATTATATATACTAGAGGCCTGATGCACAGATTCGTGCATCAGTGGGGTGCCTCAGCCTGCCCAGCAGTGATCACACCAAAACTGGCAGCCCAACATTCCTTAAGGGTCCTGGAGTGCTAGAGGGCACTCTGCAAAGTTGCTGTTGCCCAGCAGCACCTGTGTTGAGCATCAGCTCCCTGTGGTTAGTATATGTCATAGCTACTAGCTGGTAAGCCAGTGGCTTAGACTTTTATACATATAGACTAGATGCCTAGTGCCTGAAAATTCATGCACTGGAGCGGGAGTCCCTCAGCCCAGCCTGCCCCTTCTCACAGTCTGGGAGGCTTCAGGGGCAGGAGGTGACCCGGTGATCAGAGGAAGGTAACTCCTGCATCACATCTCTACTGATGCCACTGCCAGCAGCACAAGCCTCAGCTGGCCCTGGTTACCTGAGCCTTGAGTTTGCCTGCACGTCAGGCCAGCCCTGAGTGGCTGGGTGGGTATGGGGATGAGGGGACTGTGAGACTCCAGATGATGGTGGAGCTGAGGGGACTGAGTGCTGCCATCTTGTGGCTGTGGATACTATCATCTTTGAGGGTGTGGCAATCAATTAACATATTCCCTCCTTATTGGCTGTGGGCACTGCCATCTTTGAGGGTGGAACAGTTAATTAACATTATTGGCTGTATGTGCCACCATCTTTACGACAGTGTGAACATCAATTAGCATATTCTCTCTTTATTAGTTAGGATTCTTTATCTTCTAAGATATGACTATAGGTAGGCTTATCCTATCTAATAAAAGAGTAACATGCAAATTGACCATACCTCCGTGATGCTACCAGCCATTCAGGAGCAGGGGGCATGGCCAGCGGGCGTGGCGAGCGGACAGGGGTGTGGCCAGTAGACAGGAGTGTGGCCACAGTGCCAAGTAAGCAAGCACCACGCTATAAGCTATGCCGAAATGGTACTTAAGGGCCAGCAAGATCCCTCTCTCCTTACACTTACTGTTGACTGCATCGTGACCTTTCGTGGGGACCTTGGGACGGTTAGGGGAATTTGATGCCATGATATCCCCTGACGGGGCTCACATGTAGGTTGCTCTGACAGGCTGTGACTGAGGTGTGGGTTTACCTGTCGGGTGGGACATGCAAATGGGCACCAGGGACACCTTGGGTAATGAGCACTCAGAATCCCACCCAGGCAGAAGGACTGGCAGCGTGCCGCGGAAGCCTTGGTTGGCCTCAGATAGCTGGTCCTCTACCGTCCCCCACTGGGCCTCGGCCGCCGCCGCCACGCCCAATCCCTTCATCACAGCGGCTTTGGCGAGCTCTTTGGGACCGGGGTCCGGTGTGGAGAGTCCTTCGTCCTGGGAAACAGGGAGCAGCCGGAAAGGCAGCTGGCCCCCACGCCCTTCGTGCAACCCACGGGTCCTGGGGAACCTGGCACTAAACCATTCTGCTTCTGGGTTGACGTTTCCTATGTAGCAGAGCAAGTCCCTTGCTGCGATCTATTGAAAGTCAGCCCTCGACACAGACACAATGATTCCATTGACTCAACAGATGATGCTGAAAAGGAAAAATTTCCCATTGAATTTCTTAATAGTATTACTCCTTCAGGAAAGCCGTATCATAAATTAAAATTGAAAGTGGGTGCAATCATCATGCTATTGAGAAATCTTAATAGTAAATGGGGTCTTTGTAATGGTACCAGATTTATTCTCAAAAGATTACTACCTAACATTATTGAAGCTGAAGGATTAAGAGGATCTGCGGAGGGAGAGGTTGTTCTGGTTCCAAAAATTGATTTGTCCCCATTTGACACTGGCCTCCCATTTAAATTAATTCGACGACAGTTTTCCGTGATGCCGGCATTTACAATGACTATTAATAAATCACAAGGACAAACTCTAGACAGAGTAGGAATATTCCTACCTGAACCAGTTTTCACACATGGTCAATTATTATGTTACTTTCTTTCGAGTTCGAAGAGCATGTGATGTTAAAGTTGTAAATACTTTATCCCAAGTGAAATTAGTCAAGCACTCTGAAAGTGTTTTCACTGTTAATGTGGTGTACAGGGAGATATTAGAATAAGTTTAATCACTTTATCAGTCATTATTTACATCCATGTTGTTTTTATATCATGAGTTTGTTATTGTTATATCATTTTGTTATTTCTTAATGAAATTATTTATTATTTTCATATATATTGTACTCATTACCTTTTATCTGTCACACTTTTATTATAGAGAGAGGGCAAATAGCACTATTAAAATATTTCTTCTAATTAATACCCTTTTAATGTGCAGGAATTTTGTGCACCTAGCCACTAGTTAAATAAATTCTCCTAAGAAATGTTACACTGTTTGAAGAAAAAGGTTAGTGCAGAGTTGTTTTATTATTACAAGATGGATTGTTCCATATTTGTGTGTGTGTGTGTGTGTGTGTGTGTGTGTGTGTATACCTGTGTAATAACATGCACACAAATAGATACACTTACCCACCATTAAAGTTATATTTTTTCCCTCAATGTTAATTCTAATGTTTTTGTATTTTTAAGAATGTTGAGCCCTAACTGATTTGCTTCAATAGATAGAGCATTGGCCTGCGGTCTGAAAGGTCCCAGTTTCAGTTTCAGTCAAGGGCTTGTACCTTGGTTGCAGGCACATTCCCAGTAGAGGGTATGTAGGAGGTAGCTGATTGATGTTTCTCTTTCATTAATGTTTCTAACTCTCTATTCTTCTCCCTTCCTCTCTGTAAGAAAATCAATATAATATATTAAAAAAGAACATTGAAAATTCATTTGTGTTAATCACCTTCATTGACTCCCTATTAAATGTAGGCTTTATGTGGATAGTCATTTGTATTATTTAATAAATATTTATAATTATCAATAACATAGTAATTTATTAAGCACCTTTACTCTGTAAGTCACTATGTAGGAAGTCATAGAGATAAACTATATATAACTGTCTGGATGCAAAGGTGAAATTTATTGAAGAGGGAAGGGACTAGGATTTTGAGGCACTGTAGCAGTCAGGGTAAGAGGCGATGAAGGCCTGGGCCATCCCATTGGCCACGTCCAAGGGAAAGGGGAGGGGAGGCAAGCAGGACCTGTGCTGCAGAGAGAAGAGTGGCAGGATCATTAGGAGATCCATTCTAAGGCATAGGGAGTCAGGCCCATATGGTAGGGAAAGGAAAATCCTTCCATCATCAGGTAATAAAGGTCATAAAAAGAAAGATGTAGAGCAAAGATGAGTTTGATTTTTGATGTACCTGGTTTTCAATTGAAGGAGAATAATGCACATTTGCGTATGTGTTTGCCTTTCCAATGGTGAGTCTGGCTTTTAGCATTTAGTGTCACACAAGAAGAAGCAAATTCCCTACAGTCCTTGAGTATGTATACAACATTAAGAGGAAATCTTCATGAAAGTATTACCTGCTAGAGTAAAAGAAGAATTTTCTGAGAGGAATAAAAGAAAAATCATTTTCAGATTAAAGGCATAGCATGTGTGAAGAAAAGGATGAATGAAATAGTGTAACTATTCAAAGAGCTATGAGTAATTCAGTGTTTATAAAATCAAAAGTAGGACCAAGGGAATTTTGAGAGATGCAACTTGGCAGTCATATGCTTCAGATGTCTGCACCACATGGTGGACCTTGAGTCATCAAATGGCTGAAAACAGTAATAAACAGCTTCTCAACCCTTCAGCGAAGTATGACTATTTCTTATGTCACACTACAAAAATTGGAGTTTATTAGTTTTAACAGCTAATATTAGATAACAAGTATCTACTTCATAAAGCTCTTTTAAGTTTAAAACTGATAACACATGCGAAGTATTTAGTATATTGCATAGCACCAACACACAATAAATGTGTGGCAGTTAATGGCACTTATATATTATAATAAGTTATATAGAGATATATTTGTAAATAAACCTGACTGTCAGTTATCCCTTCTTAGATAACTAAGATATGGATAGTCTCATACTCAGTACTCACCTTTTCTCTGTAGTCTGAGTTGGAAATCCTTACTTTGCTATCACACTTCACTTGAAATCTTGCTCATAACACTCACCAGCCTGTATTGCACCTATTTATTGACTCATATGGTAACCACTCCAAGTAGACTGTAATGCACTATGGATGGACATTGCATTTTATCTATCTTTACATCCTTAGGGTTCAACGCAAATTCTGATATGAAGAGCAGGCAATAAATATGTGTTAAATTAGTAAATGACTTATAAACATATTGTGGTCAACGTGGACGAAAGCAAATAGTCAATTCAACTCCTTTTTCTTTAAGATAAAGAAACTGAGTAGAGATGTTAAATAATTTTCTCAGTGTCATCTAGCCAATTAGTTTAGAATTGAACCCATTTTTTTTTGAAATGCAGTTCCCACTATATTACACACTTCCTCCATTGAATTGGATAACAAAGGATATTTCAACAAAATAATCAGTGAGATTTTGCTCACTCTGAAGTTTTCTGTGAGGCACAGTAATAACTCTTAAAGTTCACAAATTTCCAGGAAGAGGAAGGGGCAGCTTACAGAAAACCACAGACAGGAATTGAGCAGGGAACTTATCTTGAAGCTCGGCAACCTAGTGTGTGCACCTGCAGTGGGGCATCGAAGAGACTCATAAAACCACAATAGGACTCTTTTTTATTTTTCTCTGAGAGTTAGTTTCTGCTGGGGGTTATGAGGAATGAAATAGCTTCCAGGAGAGACTGCTTGGGCTAATGAAACTGTAGAACACAAGCCGAATTTGCCACAGAGGGAGGGGCTGTGACAGTTTTGTCAGTGCACAGCTGTGGCAGGAGGCTTCGAAGGGAAGAAACAAAATTAAGAAACAACAACATTCTCTCTTTACCACCAAGCCCCACTGATTTCAAATCTGCTCAATGAGAGTGCAATTTGAGAAACATCTGGCACACTGGGGAGATATGAGAACCAGAACAGAGAGAGGGGGACCTGGGAACACACCTGGTGGGGCCCACATGTGATTAGGTCATGATGCGCTATGTGTCCAGATAGACGGCCTCAAAGACAGGCATATACTCTCAAGGTCTCTTAACCTCAAAGCCGGAATCCTAGATGTGGAAGTAAGAAACCTATCTTTCCTCCTCCACACACACATACACATGTGCATGCATCAGTAAGTACACACGTACATATGCACTGGCCAGCAGTGAAAGGAAAAGAGAAAAAGGATAAGAAAATAAGATGGTCCTATTATGCTAAAGATAGGAAAGACCTTTTAATTGAGTGATTTATATGGTAAGTAAATATGAATAGTGGGATTTTGAGAGAAAAGAAAATGGTAACATACATACTACAAATGCATTGTGAATTTTGTTTTTTAAGATGTCCAAGTAGAAAAACTTATAGCATACTATTGTGAAGTAATAGAAGTGATAGAAGGCAGGACAAACCAATGAATAAAAGTTCATGATGTAGATTCAGAGCTCACACTCTTTTATCTGTGCTTCTGCTTTAAATTTAACTTAATTCCCAGAGAATGGAAACTCCCCTTGAAAGTCAGATTCCACTGAGGTATACGCCAAACCTATAGAAATAGATCTTTTGTGTTTTCTAGACTGCCATGTTCCTTTCTTTCTTCAAAGGCTAATAATTTGACTGTGTTTTTTACTACCTCCAGTTACTACTATGTAAGACTAGAGGCCAGATGCACAAATTCATGCACCAATAGGGTCCCATGGCCTGGCCTATGGGATTGGGCTGAAACCTGCTCTCTGACATCCCGAGGGGTCCTGGATTGCGAGAGGGTGCATGATCAGGGCCAGGGAGGGATGCTGGAGGTTTGCTAGCCAGGGAGGGTCTGCTGGAGGGGTCTAGGACATGTTTGGCCCATCTCGCTCAGTCCTGATTGGCTGGACCCCAGCAGTAAGCTAACTTACTTGTTGGAGCGTCTGCCCTGGTGGTCAGTGCATGTCATAGTGTGTGGTTGAGCACCCTTAGCATATCATTAGCATATTACCCTTTGGTTGAATGGCTGACTGGATGACTGAACATTTAACATATTAAGCTTTTATTATACAAGATAGACAACTGAAGTAGCTCATGGTTCCTAACTCCTTTAAAAGTAGAGAACTCTCATCTGAAATTTAGTACTACCTATCTGCTTTTGAACCTAGGAAGGCTAAAATCTGAGGCCCTCAAGGAAATAATTATTTTAGAAAGTCTTCTTGGCCCTGGCATGCATGCAAGAGAGAAAGAGAGAGAGAGAGAGAGAGAGAGAGAGAGAGAGAGAGAGAGAGAGAGAGAGAGAGACCACAGAAATGTTTGAATTCCCTTAAGATGCTTACTATGTGTATTTGAATCTACTGCTATTTCAAAACTGAATTCATTGTTTTATTCTGCTTGTTCTTTGCTTAAGTTGTTGGCTCTGCTGACCTCCAACTATGAGTTCTTGGTTTTGCTTAAATTTATGACATAAGTTGTTCATTGAAACCCATTGTTTTCTCTCTGGTACAGATTATTCTTAGTTGTTTTCACAAGGAGGGAAAAATAAGTAGAAACTCAATACTGAAGATCTAAAATCCAAGCACCCAACCTTGTCTAGTCACATGGCATGACCACAGGAAGGTTTATGGGAGATAATGTCTAAAGCAAACGGTACAGATCCATGGCTTAGTATTATACAGCAGTAGCCCAGATTTCATCAGCTGGGTTGGGCCATGTCTGAGGGCTCAGTAGCAAGATGAAAAACAACCATTCTGGTCCCCTTCCCTGAACCTTGATAATTGAATGCTCCAACAAAGAGAAGCAGCAGCAGACAAAATGCAGTGAAAAGCTCCCAAGACATGTCAGTGTTTCTTCCTAAAGTATCCACTGCCATCCACTGCCTGCTCTTTTCACTTCAGTCCTTGTCCCGGTCTGGTTAGATATTGTAAGTGCCAGAAACCATCACTTGTAGTAGGCATCACAAACCAATTTTATGTCAATCCCCTACCTATTTCTAAAAAGCAGATTAAAAAAAAAAGACTAAATGGCAGATTCCACAAAGAACACCATACCTAGTATGGCAAGAGGTTTTTTCTGCTTTGTTTGTTTTGTTTTGTTTTTACCCTTCATGATGTCATAAGCTCTGGGGTCTGGCTGGCACCTAGGTGGAAAGGTGTTGTTGGACTTAAGACTATGCTAGCATTTCTCCTTTTCAGAACTGTGTCTGGTATGGCTCTTCAACTCCTGCTGATGAGTGGATTGCACTAGTGCTATGAACTAAGACCACATTCATGTAACAGCAGTAGTTTGAAGATGCAAGAAACTGAAGACTTTGTACCATATTACTCATGTTCTCCTTTAAGTTGCTGGGTATGTATTCAGAACATAATGACCAGAGACCAAGGGGAATTTCAAATGAGGAGGAAGTATCAAAGAACTCAATATATAAATTAATGTTTTTGCAATCTGTAAAAAACAAATTCCTTTGGAAAAAGAAACAAGTAGCTAAACCTCAGAATGTGCAAGTGGGTGCTTCATATATTCCATAGAGTGAAAACGTTAAATTCTGAAAGCCTTTAGGCTGTGATTTTCTTGTCTCTCCCTGTAACTTAAAATAGGTGGAGGGAAAAGACAGCTGAGAGGAGGGGGGTTAAATGAATCAAGAGGGGGACTGTCAGAGCTGCTATAAAGTCCTCAGGAAGGCAGTAGCAGTAAGGAAGAGGAAAAAGGCTACAGTCGTAAAGATGATGGCATTTGTGAAGCAGTGGAAAGAAATGTCAGGAGGGGTGCTTTCTAAAGTGAATAATATAGGACTGAGACATTTAATATTCTAGATTACTTTATTGGTTCGACCAATCCACCTGGTACTAAATTTTACATGTGCAAATAATTGGGTGTTTCAATACAAAGCCCTTAAAAGATCAGGTAACCATTTATTCTATTTGTCTCTATCCATCAAGAAGTATTATTATTATTATTATTATTTTTAGAATGGGCTAAGTATGTTTTATAACATTAGCTTCGGAGTTTATCAACATTTTATAATCCTCTAAGACAGTGATTTCCTAGTCTAGTTGAGATTTTGGATTGCTTAAGATTTAAAAAAATTTTAATATAAGTTCTTAGGGACTATGCAAAATCTACTGCATCTAGAATATTAGAGGTGATATATCTGGGAATACAGTATATGAAATAAAGATCTGATACATTTGGGAACCATAATTCTGAAGCAATGAAAATAAATTAATTTATTAATCAGTACTTTTCTAATAATCTAAAAACACAATTGTATTCAATAATTACCTCTTAAATATTGAAAAATTTTAAAATAAGCATGAAATGTATACATTTTTAATTTTTTGTTTGCCTGATGGTAAAGTGTATACTATCATATGACTAGTTTTGGTTAAAATAGGATTCAAAATAATGTCCTTTGAAAAAAGGCAATTGAGTTTGAATAAAAGAGATAAAAATAGAATCTGTAAGTTAAAAAGAAAAGGCAAGAGAAGAACCACTAGACTAGAAATGAGAAGAAATGTGCTCAATGTCATTTTTAAACCGGGAAGTTACTTCCGCTTCCTCTTCTGGAAAATAAGTCAATTGAATTTAAAAAATCTCTAAGTCTCTTCAAATTCTGATTTTTGATAATTCCACGAATCTAGAGTTGATTGCATTTTAGAGATAGCATATAGTGAAGCATTTTGATATCTGAGTATACTTTAAGTGCCTTTTTGTCTTAACTTTTATCAGTAAGCATGGAGACACCTGGAGAGGATTATGCTAAGCAAAATAAGCCATACAGAGAAAGATAAGCATCACGTGATCTCACTCATATGTAAAATCTAATGAACAAAATAAACTGATGAACAAAATAAGTCCAGAGACATAGAAGTATGGAAACAGTCTGTTGACTTTTAGAGGAAAGGCAGGGCTAGATGGGAAGAGATTAACCAAAGAATTTAGATGCAGAAATGCATACCCCATGTACACAGACAAGATTGTGGTAAAGGCCTAGGGCAATGGGCAAGCTAGAAGGGGACAATGGGGAGAAAAAGGGGACATATGTAATACTTTCAACAATAAAGATAAAAAAAGAACAAGTCATTTTGCCTCAGAGCTTATAAATCCTTAAAAAAAGAATTAATATCCCCTTTCTTTGTTATAAAAGGTGATGATTCTTTACATTCCATTAAGCTTGGAAATAAAAGCCCATCAGGAAGGCTAATATATTTTTTTAATTAAAAGTCCTTTAAAGATTCTGTTTTCAGTTTTATGGATTTTCACATTTAATTTACATATGCATGTTTTACTGTTAGACTATAGTAATAAATACAATGGATGACACAGTTTTTTAATATATTATTTTTATTTTTATTTCAGAGAGAAAGGGAGAGGGAGAGAGATAGAAACATCAGTGATGAGGAAGAATCATTAATTGGCTGCCTCATATATGTCCCCCCACCCCATGCAGCCCGAAACCCAGGCATGTACTCTTGACAGAATTGAACCCAGGACCCTTCAATCCACAGGCCAATACTTGATCCACTGAGTCAAACCAGCTAGAATGAAAAATTCTTTTTAATAAATGGTTTCAAAAGTACAGAATAGCCATAAAAATTTTGTTACCTACTTTGTACCCATATATGATAAAATTTCAAGTAGAACGCAGATAAGATGTAAAAAAATTAAGATAAAAGTGGTGCAATATGAAAGGTTAATTGTTTTATAATCTTCAGGTATGCAAACCTCTCTCACTTGATTCAAACCCAGAGCAATAAAATAACAATTCTAATAGAAAAAAGTAATAAGGAGTTACACAGTAAAAACACCAGGAGCAAAGTCAAAATACAAAGGATAAATGAGACAATATACATCTCAAAATTACATGAAAGATAATCTCCTTAAAATATAAAATGTTCTAAAAAAAATGCAGTTGAAAAAAAACCCAAATCCTGTAGGGAAAAAAAAAATAGAGAATGGGTATAGACATGAAGTCCACAGGAAAAATGAAAATGTTCTTAAACACATAAAAATACATTTTTATTTCAATTAATAAGAGAAATACAAAAAGACTACTTGGAAATACTACTTCTATTAAATTAGCAAAACCAGCATTATTGGGAGGAATTTCACAATATATTAAAAAATTATATGTGTAGTTTTCTTTTAACTCATAAATCCCACTTCTTTAGGAATCTGTCCTGAAGATACTCATCAACAAGCATGCAAGTACATATGCACAAATTTATTCTCTGCTGAGCAATAAGGCATGCTTAAATGAACTCAGTACTGCTGCCCAGTCGAGTACCATGAGATCTCAGAACATGAGGAGTGTTAGCTCTGTGCTGATTTGCAGTGATCCTCAGTGTATTACTAAAGGAACATAGCGAGGCTCGGAAGAGTATTCATACAGTAATTCCATCATGTAAGCCAGTGGTTCTCAGTTGGGATGATTTTGCCCTCCTGGGATATCGGACAATGTCTGGAGATATTTTTGGTTGTCATAACTGGGAAGGTGCTACTGGTCTTTAGTGGGCACACATCAAGGATGTTGAGAACAAACCAGTACAACAAAGAATTAATAATGTAGCAATCAGATCTTGGTTTTGTTGCCAAAAGAATCAAGGAATTTTTTTGGAAAGTGGATGATACTAGATCTAAGATATGACAAATATAAATTGAGTCTGGAATTTCTTCCTGTGTTAGAAAGCAGAGGTGTGCCCAGAATCTGGTAAGAGCATGCCCAGAGGAGCTTCCATTGACCTATACGGTAAAATGTGACCATGAAGAGTTGCATGAAAAGAATGTTTACAATTGACTATATAACATTTAATATATATTTTCATTTAGTATTGCTGAGTCAGAGATAGAGTTGAGAGAGAAATTGGGAAGGGAAAAAGCCATATTGTATCACCGTTAGCAGTGACAGTTATACTAAATCCTTGTTCAAGAAAGGAAGAGGAAGAAAGAAGAGGAGGAGGGGGAAAAGGAGAAAATCATTTAAAAGAAGATGATCAAACATCTAGTCATTTAAGAGAAATAGGAATTCAACCTTAGTTGATATATTACTCAGCTCAGGTTTCTATAACAAAATACCATAGACTAGTAGGCTTAAACAACAGAAGTTTATTTTCTCCCGGTTATGAAGGCTGGAAGGCATAGATCAGAGTTTTAACATGGACAGTTTCTGGTGAGTGATTTACCCTTAGGTTGGTTGCAGATAGCTACCTTCTTGCTGTGCATTCAAACAGCGTGTCCTTAAAAAAAATCTTAATTAAAAAAGGGGGGAGAGGGGAAGGGGACATATGTAATACTTTCAACAATAAAGAGTTATTTTTAAAAAATTTTCTTTATTGTCAAAAGTATTACAGATATCCCTCATTTATTCCTTCATTGACCCCCTCCATCTAGTTCCCTCCTACTAGACCTTCACCACCCTATTGTTTGTGTCCATGAGTTATGCATATATGCATACAGTCTATTGGTTAATCACTTCCTGCACCACCTACCCCCTTCTCTCTGAGATTCTTCATCTGTTCCATGGCTAGTATGGTTCAGTGGATAGAGCATCAGCCTGCACAGCGAGGGGTTGTGGGTTTAATTCCTCGTCTAGTGGGGCACATCCATCTCTCTCTCTCTCTCTCTCTCTCTCTCTCTCTCTCTCTCTCTCTCTCTCTCTCTCCCCTCCCCCTCCCCCTCTGTCCTCTCCTTTCCACTCTCTCTAAAAATCAATGGAAAAATATTATTGGGTAAGGATTTAACAACAACAAACCCAAGAGCAAGCAGTATCTCTTCTGATGAAAACACTAATCCCATCATGAGGGTCCACTCACATGATTGCATTTAACCTTAATACTTCTCAAAGGTGCTTCTCCAAAGAGCATGATACCAGTGAGCTAGATCTTGACATATAAGTTTTTGGGACATACAATCAATATAAAACAGTTTGATAAGGGAAGGTTTTTTTTGCAGAATACCATTTAATGCAGTTGAAGAAATAATAGAATGAGAAAAATCACCTTTTAGCAAACTCCAAAGAAATTATTGATTCAGCAAGTGTCATTAAGGTTGCTAAAATGATTAGGTGGAAGTTTGTGGGAAGCAGGAAATTTGCAAAGGTCAAAGTTTCACCCCAATAATTATTAGGTGCAAAAAAATATCTCATTAAGATAAAGACATTAGTGATTTGTGATTAAGCAAGTGATCAAACTTGGTATTGCTAATAATTGGCAATCTTATACATGCATATTGATATGATACAATATGTTGTTCACATCTAAAGTATTACAAAAAATTGTTTAATCTGAATTTAATCAAGCTCTTTAAAGAAATGTAGATGATATAATAACAAGCTAATAACATAATGAGAAAACAATCAAGTAACTCTGGAATGTGGAGCTGATTGTAAGAAAATGACCTACGATATTGATAAGGAAAAATGATTTTATGCATCTTGGTTTTAAAAAAGAAGTAATAATCACATTGGGAAACTATTTGGAAACATTTAATATGGAAAAAACATTAGATCATTGAGAAATATTTTTTATTTCTTTAAATCTGGTGTTGCTATTTTAGTGATGTAAAATGATCTACTTAATTTTAGGGAAGTGCTGGGAAGTATTTAAGAGAATAAGTATCACAATATTGGCAGTTTCTTTCAAATGGCATAATCTTTACTGATGCATGCATAGGTGAAGCAAATGTGGTCAAATGTTAACTTTTATTTAGTTTCTAACGTATATAATCACTTTAAAATTTCTGTATGTTTAAAAATTTTGGAAAAAATACTATACAGAGAATAACACAGAGATGGTGTAGTAGGGCAGACTGGGGACTTCTGATCAAGATAGAATGGTACACACCTGTATAATCTTCCTATCACCTAACCACAAACACATAGGAAGTGTGTGTATGTGTGTGTGTGTGTGTGTGTGTGTGTGTGTGTGTGTGTGTGTAAAATGCATAAAGATAAAATCCCTTATAACGGTCTTAAAAGCATATGTGGCTTAGGAAGAAAAGCTGCATCTAAAACAAAGAAGTAATAACAAACAGGAATAACAAAATACATATATAGTAACAAAAGGGAAATAAAAATATGCAGAACACTACCATAAAATCCTCTCTAAAACGAAGATCCAAAAGTTTAGTACCTATATTTTCTCCTATGTAATTTATTGTTTCAGGTTTTATATTTAGCTCTTTGATCCATTTGATTTAATTTTGCAACATGGATGGATCTTGAGAATATTATGCTAAGTGAAGTAAGTCAGAAGGAAATAGTTAAGTACCATAGGATTTCATTCATATATGAAATATAAAATGGAAAGCAAGAAGTAAATAAGACAAACAATAAAAACTCATAGACACAGACAACAGTATTATTTCCAGTGGGAAGAGGGCACTGGGGGAGTCAAAGAAAAAGGTAGAGGGTCAAATATATGGCAATGGAAGATTTGACTTTGGGTGGTAAACACACAATATAATATACAGGTAATGTGTTATAAAATTGTGTACTTGAAACCTATATAATTTTATTAACCAATATCACCCCCATAAAATTAATAAAAATTTTGAAAAAGAGTTATAGTCTCTCAGCTTATGAGAGACTCAACATGCAGAACATAGTAAAGGAGACATTAAACCTGTTGTAACCCAGAAAGGAGGGATTATAAAGGATAAATTTTAAAACATTTATAATCTTAGTTTTTGTATAAAAAGTACCAAGGTATCGAATTTTATTAGAGCCATTTTCTGAGTTTATTTAGCTGATCACATGGGTTTTCTCTTATATATTAAAGTGATGGATTACATTCATGAATTTTCTTATACTCTTGATAAAACCTTATTTTGTCATTATGCATATTTTATATTTTATTTAGCATTTTTGTTTCTTTATCCTTAAAAGAAATAACTTACATTTCCCCTTTTTTCTGTAGCTTAAATATCAACTTGATATAATGTGGCAGCTTTTCATTTTTTCTTTCTTCTAATATTGGAGCTTTGGTAAGAACACCCTATAAAACCATCTGTGCCTACCCAATGTCTCTTTATAGAAGATAAATATAAACTTATGAGTCACAAGCAGACTCAGGTATACATGAGAAGTAAGTTTACTAAATTTTTATTATGCGTAACACATATATGGAGGGGTTTGTATATCATGAATATAAATATCAATGAATCGTCAAAAAACAAACACACCAGTACAACTGTCACTTGGGACAGGAAATTTAACTTTATATTTGAAATCAGTATCCTTCTGCCTTGACAACAATTTTAATAATTTCTTTACTATGTGTTTCCTGGTGACGTATTCTCTTAGAAATTTTTTTGTTTGAAGTAATATGAGGTCACATTTAAAGAATTACAGTTTTGCAGCCATTTCCTTCCTGGACTTTAAGACTGTAAATCAGTTGTCATTTTGCTTCCATTGTTTTGGGTTCAAAGTTGGCTGTAAGTTTTATTATTGGTACTTTTAAGATGATGCTCTGGATGCTTTCAAAATCTCTTTTGTGTGTGTGTGTGTGTTTCAGCCAGATGTCTTTTCCTTTATGTTTATTGTTCTTGGGGTTTATAAGGCCTCTTGACATTTTTGTATGGTGTCTTAATGCGTTTTGAGAATTTCTAAGAGGATAGCTCTTCATGTATGGCTTGTGCCATATTCTTTTTCTCCTTTCCTTCTGGAACTCTACCCATTGAGCCCTTTCACTGTAAAAATTTTCTCTTCATTTTCTGTCCTTTTGTAAACTTTATTCTTCATATACTATTTGATTCACCTTTCAGATGATGAATTTTCTTGTGAACTTGAACTATGTGTTTTCGAACATATCTACTGAGTTCTTGGCTGTTACTGTATTTTTTAGTTCTAGGATGGTAATTTTTAGTAGTTTTTTTCTTTTTTCCGCTAAAGGTCTTAATCTTGATTTTATCCTCTTGAATGTGTGAAGCAGGTTCTTTCCTTTTCTGGTCCATTTTTAAAGCTTCAATGAAGTATAATAAATATCCACACAAAAAAAGAAAACTGCTGTGTATGTTTTAAGTATATAATTTATGAGCTTGGACATATGCATATTCCCATAATACTATCACCAACATTAAGGTAATCTATATATTCTTCTTAAGTTTCTTAGAAAGTTAATAGAAATTGTGCTTTAGCAAAATAAAGGATTGAACCAAGTGATGAAGAAATTGGATGTAGGAAGTGAGAGATTCAGCACAGAAGATAAAGGAAAGTCTTAGGAAGACAACTATACCACATATACCTAGGGTGACAGGATAAATAGAAGAAGTGAATTATAGACTGACAGAGAGTCTGTAGGACAGAAACATCTATCTGGTAGATTTTCTGTTGCCTTTGGGAACTTGGAATTCATTTGCTGTTCAATCAGTTATAACTTTTTCAAGATCTCACTATTTAGGAAAAGTTATGTTAGTTCCACAGAAAATATAGCAGATGAAACAATTCGACAGTAGCTTCATGATTTGTTCAAGGGTTTTCCAGTTTGATGGTCATCTAATATTTTGGTAGCTGTAACCTCAATTTCCTAATCCATTAGCTTTATGATTATAACAGAGATAGAATCAATCTTGGGTGCTTGTTTTGAAGTGAGGTTTTGAGTATTTCCTGGATGCTTAGCCTGTGGTCTGTTACTTCATTCCTCCTCCCTTCATTCCTCCTCACAATGGTATAAGCATCTTAGTCAACTTCTTCTGGCCTAAAACATTTAGTTGCCACAGTTTACTGTTGAACCCTGACTGATTCAGAAAGGAAATTCTAGAATACAGATGTGTGAAAACCTATGGAGAGAGTCAGGTTGGCAGCACACTGTGAATAGGCGAACAGATATGTCCATATTGAGTCTTGCTCTCTTAAGGATGAGAAAATGGCCTTAGAAGGGGGAATAGGTACAGCTCTGAGAATGGATATATACACGTGAATTTTATCTACATTACTTTCAAATCAGATGCCAAAATGTGGTATTTGTTATACAGTGCCACTAAAGCAGTGCTAAAATAATATACTATATATTGGCATTGTCAAATTAAGCACGCATCACAATATTCCTGTCATAGGAAATCAATGGTCAGAAAGTTAAAAAAAATTTGAAATAGAATATCTAATCACAGCAGAATTTCTTGACAACAGGGAAAATGAATATACATAAAGCTGAAACCAAAATAAATTTTCAAGTGACTCATTTGTTAGGTAAAGAAGAAAAAGTATGTACTGATTTTGAGCTCATTAAATCAGCCAATGAACTGTTTCCAGAGAAAACAAACTTGTTTAAGACATTTGCTTTTAATGAGAATAGTTGTTCAAGGAGTTGAAGACATTTGGAATAACATCTATAGTCAATTAAGAAAACAAGATACAACATTTAAGTGGTTTTCCTTGGCTCTTGGAGAGTTGAGAGATATTACTGATACTGCTCAGTTGTTTAGTTGGGAAGTCAATGCTGAGTTTGAAATGACTGGGGAATTAGTCTCTGGAAATTCTGTGTGAAAGATTTGTATGAAATAATAACAAAGAATTTGAGAAACAAATACAGTAAGATCTCGAGTGGACTCTGCTAAAAGATGTTACAGCTAATGGTGGCAATAATATATATATATATATATATATATATATATATATATATATATATATAGCAGGAAAGGGCATAGTTCTTTTGAAAAATATAAAATATTTAAAGCTTGGAGAAACGAAGATGGTAGCATAGATAAACACCTAAACTACTACCTTGCACAATAATTTCAAAACTACAACTAAAAGACAAAACAGACATCATCCAAAACCACAGGAAGGCTGGGTGAGTGGAAATTCTACAACTAGAAGGAAAAAGAAAAGCACATGAGACTCAGAGGAACTGAAGGAGGCAGAGGTACTGAGACGCGCATACTGAGAGGACTGGCAACCGAATGCGCAGCTGGCTTTCTGAAATGGGAGGGAGACAAAGGCTCCCCATGGTGCTGAACTCCAGTTCCAGATGAGACTCTGGGGAACCAGACTCATATGGGGTAAAACTGGACTCTATCAGGAAAGAGAAAAGCGCACCGAGACTCAGAGGAACTGCGGAAGGCAAGGTACTGAGGCATGTGCACAGAGAGGGCGGGCAACTGAGTACATGGTTGGCTTTCTCAAGTGGGAGGGAGACAAAAGCTCCTGACTGCACTGAACTCAAGTTCCGGGTGAGACTCTGGGAACCCAGACTCATTTCGGGAGAAACTGGACTGTGTGGCAGTGGGAGGAACTCAAGGGTGGCTTTCTCTCAGAGGTGCTTGCAGCAATTACCATGGGACACTGAAACACAGGGGCCTATTAAGACAGGGCTGACAGGAAACCAATGCTGTCTTCTCTGCCCCGAGACTGTCCCCTCCAAGCTGAGCACAGAGGTTTTTGCAAGCCTTGTTTCCTAAGGGTGTCTCTAGCACAGAAGTACTCCCAGTGTAGACACAGCTAATCCTCACAGCCATTTGGCCTGGAGGTCAATTTCTCCCAGTGATACCAACAACAATCAAGGCTTAACTACAACAAGACTGTGCACACAGCCCAAAAAGGGGTACACCAAGAGTGTACACCTCAGGTAACTGGGGAGGCTGAGCCTAGGTCATCTAGCACACAAAGTCATTCTATCTACTCAGCACAGTAGCCAAAATGTGGAGACAAAGAAACAGATCACAAAAGAAAGAAATGGAGAAAGTAAACAACTGGATATAGAGCTCAAAATCACAGTTATAAGGTTTTTCAAGAATTTTCTAGAAAAGGCTGATAAATTTAGTGAGACCCTTGAGGATATGAAAAAGGACCAACCAGAAATTAAGCATACACTGACTGAAATAAAAAATATTATACAGAGATCTAACAGCAGACTAGAGAATCACAAGAATTAAGTCAAAGAGTTGAAATACAAAGAAGCAAAAAACACTCAACCCGAAAAACAACAACAACAAAAAAAGAATCCAAAAATTTGAAGATAATGTAAGGAGTCTGTGGGACAACTTCAAGCATACCAACATCTGACTTATGGGAGTGCCAGAAGAAGAGAGAGAGCAAGATACTGAAAACCTATTTGAAGAAATAATGACCAAAAACTTCCCCCACCTGGTGAAAGAAATAGACTTACAAGTCCAGGAAACACAGAGAACCCCAAACAAAAGGAATCCAAAGAAGACCACACTAAGACACATCATAATTAAAAGCCAAGAGCAAAAGACAGAGAGTATTAAAAGCAGCAAGAGAAAGTAAGTTACCTACCAAGGAGCAGACATAGGACTGTCAGCTGATTTCTCAACAGAAACTATGCAAGCCAGATGGGAGTGGCAAGAAATATTCAAAGTGATGAATAACAAGAGCCTACAACCAAGATTACTCTACCCACCAAAGCTATCATTCAGATTTGAAGGGCAGATAAAGAGCTTCACAGATTTTAAAAAAAGCTAAAGAAGTTCATCAACACCAAACCAGTATTATATGAAATGCTGAAAGGTATTTTTTAAGAATAGGAGGAAGAAGAAAAAGGTAAAGATAAAAGTTATGAATAACAAACATATATCTATCAACAAGTGAATCTAAAAATCAAGTGAATAAAAAAATCTGATGAGCAGAATAAACTGATGAGTGTAATAGAATCAGGGGCATAGAAAGAGAGTGGACTGATAATTCTCAGGGGGAAAGGTGTTTGGGGGGTGTGGGAAGAAACTGGATAAAAATCAAACACCTATGGATGAAGACAGTGAGGGGGTAAGGGCAGAGGGTGTGGTGGGAACCAGGTGGAGGGGAGTTATGGGGGAAATAAGGAACAATTGTAATAATGTGAACAATAAAAAATATATTTAAAGCTTATGGTTATTCATTGTATTAATCAGAAGATACTTTTCCAGAAGCTATTCAAATCTATTACATGCTCTTGAACTGGTACTGTCCATGATAAATTTCATTGTCTTTGTGTGAATTTAACCATTGTGAATTTTGTGAATTTTTGTTGGAAGTAGAAGCTAAATATCCTGAACTGTCTTATGTTACTAAAGTTCTATGGTTTATGAGTGGTTTCATTGCAATTCCTTAAACTCAGACTTGGGATTGATTTCTTTAAATTAAAAGAACTATTTTCAACTAATATAATAAAACTAGAGGCCCAGTGCATGAAATTCATGCACAGAGGGAAGGGTTGTCCCTCAGCCCAGCCTGTACCCTCTCCAATCTGGGACCCCTTAAGTGATGTCTGACTGCCTGTTTAGGCCCAATTTGGTAGTATCAGGACTAAACAGGCAGTCAGATATCCCTCTCACAGTCCAGGACTGCTGGCTCCCAACTGCTCACCTGCTTGCCTTCATGATTGCCCCTAACCGCTTCTGCTTGCCAGCCTGATCACACTCTAACCACTCCTCTGCCAGCATGATTGATGCCTAACTGCTCCCCTGCCAGCCTCTTTGCCCCTAACTGCCCTCCCCTGCAGGCTTGGTCACCCCCAACTGCCCTCCATTGCTGGCCTGATAGCCCACAACTGCCCTCCCTGCCAGCCTGGTCACGCCTAACTGCTCTCCCCTGAAGACTTGATCACTCCCAACTGCCCTTCCTTGCAGGCCTGTTCCCTCCCAACTGCCCTCCCCTGGTGGCCATCTTGTGTCCACATGGGTGCAGTCATCTTTGATCACATGGGGGCAACTGTCTTGTGTGTTGGAATAAGAGTCACTTTGCATATTACTCTCTTATTAGATAGGATAGAGGCATGGTGCACAGGTGGGGGCTGGCTGGTTTGCCATGAAGAGTGACTGGATCACGATGGGGGTTTCTTTGGGGCATGGGCGGCTTGGGCTAGGGGCCTGTTATGGTTTGCAGGCACCCTCCCCCCTCCCCCAGCAACCCAAGCTGAAGCCCTGGTATCTGGGATTTATTTATCTTCTATAATTGAAACGTTGTAGCCTTAAGCAGAGAATGCTTAGCTTCCTCCATTGCCCAGGTGCAGCTCAAGCCTCCTGCTCTCTCCATCTTCGTGGCTGCCACCATTTTTGGGGGGATTTATCTTCCACAATTGAAACTCTGTAGCCTTGAGCAGAGGTCTGGGCTGGCCAGGAAGTTTGGCTTCCTCCATCATTGGGGAAACCCAAGCCTCCTGCTTGCTCTGTGGCTGCAGCAATCTTGGTTGGGTTAATTTGCATACTCACTCCTGATTGGCTGGTTGGCTTGTGGGTGTAGCGAAGTGATGGTTAATTTGCATATTACTCTTTTATTAGATAGGATACTACATGGCTTTGGAAATCAGCTCTGCTGAAGAATTTAGAACATGTTCTAAAAATTAATCCTAAAATTACAAGGCAAAACAGCACTTATATATGAAATGTATACTAGGGTAGAATCATTTCCATAACTAATGTCGCTTGAATCATAAATAATGCCCTGCTGCTTTATAAGTTACTTATTCTTTTGAAAGTTAAAATAAGCAGTGATCACACCAAAATTTGCATTAGTTACATTTTCTGAGCTCAAACTACATTTTTAGCTTTTTTCATACCTCAATGCAAGTGCAAATAAAAGTTACATATTTCTAAATACATTTAATAGTACAATTTTGAAATTTATACATAACCTCCCATTAAAGTGATCAATTTATTGTGTAATGATAGACTAAAAGGCGAATATCATGAGAAGAATATAATAGAATTTATAACTTTTTTCCTAAATTCCTCAAGTCCTACATTCATGGATTGATATCAATATTTGGCAGTACCTGTTTGGAATAAGATATTTCCAAAGTTTAAACACATAAAATCTCATTACAGATCATATTAAGAGATGAACTTTTGTAATTGATTTGATTATTTGTAATACAATTTAAAACCCCATTTAAATGCAGTGGATATCCCTCTCAAAATTCAATTATACTCTTATTAGTAAACCTGCATTACAAAAAATATACTAAATTGTTACATTTTGAATTTTGTCAAAAATTGTGGAAATTGTTTTCTCTTACTGTATTCTGTCTACATAATATCCTCATTTTCGCCTCTAGGATCACAAAGCCTAAGATGTTTGATATCTTGTCTTTTATAGAAATTTTTGCTGCCTTTTGCTCTAGATGATTTTTTAATACCTGGTGTAGAGTGCATGTGCCTTTCTTTATTCATGTGGACTGAAGTCTCTCCAAATAAAAAATTGAGGATGTTTCTAGGAGCAGAAATTCTGTGCAGGCAAATAAAATGAACACTGCTCCTCATCTCATTTTAGCTATGCTCAATGTAGTCATTTCACTTTCAAACTAGCCCTGTCTGGAAACCCTAGTTTTCTCCCTCCTCCCTACCCCCAACAATGAGAAGTGGCAGCATAAGAGAAGCAGATAGGAAAGAGTCCCTTGACATTTGAACCAGAGGAAGTCATGCTATGCCCACTTCTTAGTAAATTCTAAGGTGTGTGCAGTAGATCTGATGGAACAAGGCCTTCCAACTACCTGAAGAGTAGGAGCCAGAGCTGGCTCTCCCCAAGTCCCAGGAGTCTTGAAATGCCAGAGAACGAATGCTCCCCGGGAATAACCCTCAACTGGTGACCCCATCAGTGGGGCCACTCTGGGACATACAGACCCTAAATCTGTTTTTAAATATCTTTTAACTATTTGTCGTAAAGTGATCTGCAGTTTATTTACACAGTTGTATTTATTTATTTATTTATTTTTGGTCACTTAGAATTTTTTTCTCTTTTTTTATTATTTTTTTATTTTTTTGCAGTATAACTTAGATTTAATAGTAGTACATGTTTTTTTTTCTCCCCCCAGCCTCCCCTACTCCCCAGCACATGTCCCCACCTGCCCCCCCTCCTCGGCCCCAATGTCTTTCATTCATTGGTTATGCTCATATGCATGCATACAAGTCCTTTGATTGATCTCCCCCAGCACCCGCCCCTCCACCTCCAGCCCTCCTCCTGTAGCCCAACAGCCTATTCAGTGCCTCCTGCCTCTATATCAATCACTCTCCTCTGTTTCTTTTCTTCAAAAATACCTTGCATCTGCATACTAGAAATAAATGTATAAGAACAAAAAAATGTTTGAGTCTCAGTTTCAGTGTCCAACTGTTCTGAGTCCCAGTTTCAATGTCAAATAGTTCTTTATGTGTACATGTCAGCAATGGTATCCAGATGGTGGACACATGGTAGCAATGCAAGTTCCATCCTCTCTGATTTGGTCCTGGGCTGCCTGCAGCATCACACAGCTGCCGACTGCTAGCATGGCAAGGTGTCGTCAGTGTCCCCCATCTCCGGACCATCCTCGTGGCTGGAATAGACCCATCAGATCCTCACATGGTCTTGGAGTTGTTCTCTGAAAACACACAAACACATTCTCGACCGAAAGTTAACAAAGGGATCCTCTCTGCAAATTAGACTTGGGATTCTTTTTTATTTTTGCCCAAATGATTTTCCTTTGCCTTATTTTGACACCATGTGTGTTTTTCATGGGTGCCCTGCTGTTGGCTTTACAAATGGAAGTTACTTTTCTGGAATAAGAATTTTCTAGATGTATTTTACTTACAGGATATTTTCTTTACATGATATTACCCCACTATCACCCCCCTTTTTTGATTAATGGGGGCATTTGGAAATTTTAGATTGCAGTCTTGGTAATTTTAACCAGTTGTGTTTAAATGGTGGGATGATGCTCTGGTCACTGAGTATGCATGGGTTAGTTTATCAGTGGTTGGCAAACTCAATTACTCAACAGAGTTAAATATCAACAGTACAACGATTGAAATTTCTTTTGAGAGCCAAATTTTTAAAACTTAAACTTTTCTAACACCACTTCTTCAAAATAGACTCGCCCAGGCTATAGTGTTTTGTGGAAGAGCCACACTCAAGGGACAAAGAGCCACACGTGGCTCGCGAGCCATCGTTTGCCCACCACTGGCTTAGTTGATTAACTAGTAAAGATTCACATGAACTCATTGCTGATTGAGAAGAGTGACTAGCACTCAGGGCACTATTTACAAATGAGCGTGTTAAAGCTCATGTAGTTGAGATATTCTATCACTCTTTTTCCTGGCTTTTGAGTCAGGCCTATAAAAGCTTTCAATGCTAACATTAAGACAATAAGGACACATATGTAATACCTTAATCAATAAAGAAATTAAAAGAAGAAAAAATAGTCGCTGGTTTTTCTTATGATTTTTTTTCTTTACATTTTAATCTTTGATTTAACTGACTTGCATTATGGGAAAATGAAGTAGAGAACTGACATTGATTTCCATAGATGGATTCTGCAGCTTTTCAGGTGGGCTACAGATAAAATAGTACATACATACAGAAGCCCACACACGATTTTTAGAAGAGAGTTGTCCACTGTTCAGAGGAGTTTCACTTGGCCTTCAGAGTCTTTTTTTGTAAAATATATTTTTATTGACTTCAGAGAGGAAGGGAGAGGAAGAGAGAGATAGAAACATCAAAGATGTGAGATAATCATTGATTGGCTGCCTCCTTCTTGTCCCCTAATGGGGATTGAGCCCATAACCCAGGCACATGCTCCAACCAGGAATCGAACTGTGACCTCCTGATTCATAGGTCGATGCTCAACCACTGAACCACACTAGCTGGGCTTCCTTCAGAGTCTTGATGTCAAGGAGCTGTGTGTAATTCACTCCTTTATCAGAAGAATCTGTGTGTAATTTACCCCTTTATCAGAAGAATCTGCTGGATCTAGAATACTGAGAGCAGTGGTCAGCAAATTGCGGCTCCTGAGCCACATGTGGCTTGCAAGCCGCAGTTTGCCACTCTGTTGACTAATGAGTTTGCCAACCACTGACTTAGAGAGTTCCATGCCGCAGTCCTTTCAACTTGCTGATTTATAATCTTTGAAAAATGTGTGTGTGTGTGCACATGTGTGCACACAACTAGAAATTCCCATTAAGGAAACATGTCAAGCATCCATTTCCCCTATATAAACACCATGTCAACAGGTGTGAACCTTTACCTAGGAGAGAAAAGTTAGGCCAGTGCCCAGGGGTTTCTGACAAACATCTCAGATTCACGTTCTGGAAATTCCTTTCTCCTTTTTTGTCTCAACGGAATATAATGACTGCAAACTTTCCCCAGTTATTTGAAACCCTTCTTGAATCAAATACAAAATTCCCATGGGCATTTAAATCAATTTATTAACTATTCAGTTTTATTTATTTTGTTTTCTTTTCATGTACCTGTACTAGACTGTTTTTACTCTGGTTGCTGTTTTTGTGTGTGTTTTCTCTCTCACTGATGGTCTAGTTTTCTCTTCTATGCTTTTTTTTTCTAAAGATACCTTCTTCACTTGGCTACATGAATGTTTCTCCTACACACACTAGATGGGTACCCTTGGCCGAAACTTACTCCTGAAATGCAGAGGGAACTTGAGGAAATCAAAGTAAGGTCACCACCCACGGGTTGAGAACCACTAGTAGGGTCACCTAAGACCATCGGAAAACACAGATATTTACATTATGATTCATAACAGTTATTGAGTGTCAATGAAAATAATCTTATGGTTGGGGGTCACCACAACATGAGGAACTGTATTAAAGGGATGCGGCATTAGAAAGGTTGAGAACCACTGTCCTAAAAGAAGATCCTCCTTGCCTGGCAGCAGGTCACAGTTCAATTCCTGGTTGGGGCACATGCCCAGGTTATGGGCTCAATCCCCAATCGGAGGTGTGCATGAGGCAGATGATGGATGATATTCTGTCATCATTGATGTTTCTACCTCTCCCCCTCTCTTCCTCCCTGAAATCAATAAAAATATATTTAAAAAAGAAGCAACTCCATTGAGAGGATGGATTTTCAGGAAGCTTTATTTTTGCGAGTGCTGGTATTTTTGTTTCTATCTTCATGAAAGATGCTACAATGGCAGAAGTCTAGTATTAAAATTCTTTGTGGGCCATTCCATATGCAAAACACCTAATTTCTTTGGGTCTATAAGACTGTGTAACTCAGGATTTTGTAATTACTACTATGTAGCCCAGTAGTAATCCAAGGCCAAACTATAATAGAAATTAATTACCAGCAGATATTCTTTTATTTTTAATCTTTATTGTTCAGTTTATTAATTACATTGTTCCCTCCCCCACCCCCATAGCTCCCCTTCACCTGGTACCCATCCCACCCTCTGCCCTCACCACCCTCCACTGTCCTCTCCCATAGGTGCATGATTTTTGTCCAGTCTCTTGCTGCACTTCCCACACTCCTTTTCTCCCCAAGAATTATCAGTCCATTCCCTCTCTATGTCCGTGATTCTGTTACATTCACCAGTTTATTCTGTTCATCAGCTTATTAATTCACTTTATTTTTAGATTCATTTGTTGATAGATGTGTATTTGTTGTTCATAATTTACACTTTTATCTTTTTTCTTCTTCCTCTTCTTAAAGAATATCTTTCAGCATTTCATATAATATTGGTTTGGTGGTGATGAACTCCTTTAGCTTTTTCTTATCTGTAAAGCACTTTATCTGACCTTCAATTCTGAATGATAGCTTTGCTGGATAGAGTAATCTTGGTTGTAGATTCTTGCTATTCATCACTTTGAATATTTCTTGCCACTCCAGTCTGGCCTGCATTGTTTCTGTTGAGAAATCCGCTGACAATCGTATGGGTGCTCCCTTATAGGTAACTGTTTTTCTCTTGCTGCTTTTAATATTCTCTCTTTGTCTTTTGCTCTTGGCATTTAAATTATGATGTGCCTTGGTGTGGTCCTCTTAGGGTTCCTATATATTGGGGTTCTGTGTGCTTCTTGGACTCCTAAGTCAATTTCTTTCACCAGGTGTGGGAAGTTTTCGGTCACTATTTCTTCAAATAGGGTTTCATTGTCTTGCTCTCTCTCTTTTTCTGGCACCCCTATAATTCGGATATTGGTATGCTTGAGGTTGTCCCAGAGGCCCCTTACACTATCTTCAATTTTTTGGATTCTTTTGGTTTCTTGCTTTTTCAGCTGAGTGGATTTTACCTCTTTGTATTTCAAATCTTTAACTTGGTTCTTGGGGTGCTCTAGAGTACTTTTAGGTCTTTGTATAATATTTTTTATTTCAGTCAGTGTATGCTTAATTTCTGGTTGGTCCTTTTTCATATCCTTGAGAATCTCGTTCATATCCTTGTAGGTCTCGTTCATTTCCTTGTAGGACTCATTCATTTCCACGTTGGTCTTGTTCATTTCTTTGCAGGTCTCATTCATATCTTTGAGATCTCATTCATTTCCTTGTAGGTCTTGCTTATTTCCTTATAGGTCTCAACCTTTTCTAGTATCCTCTTGAAAAGCCCTATAAGCATGGTTTGAATTTCATGTCCAGTCATTTTTGTTCCTCCATTTCTTTCACATCTGATTTCTTTCCATGTCTCTGCATAGTGGCTGCTTCCCTGAGTTAGTCAATTAGCTTTGTGTGGTAGACATCCCACAAGGGACAGTGGCTCAGCCTCCCTCGTTATCTGAGGTGGATATGGGTTGCACAGTCTTGCTGAAGTTAAGCTCAGGTTAATCATTGTTAGCACTTGGAGGGGTTGACCTCCAGGCCAATTGTCTGTGAAGTTCAGCTGTGCTCAGTTTGGATGGGCAGAGTTTCCAGGCCAAGCAGACAGCGTCAGCTCCGCCCTATGCAGCCCCAGGGACTCTGTGCCAGGAGCAATGGCCGCCAGCACCTCTAAGAGAGAGCTGCTGCCGAGCTCCACTGGCTGCCAGAGAATTCAGACTCTCCCCAAATGGGTCTGCACACCCATTTTCTCACCTAGGGTTGCAAAACAATGCAGTCTGATGGTTTCCCAAATGAAAGAGCAAGTCACAAGTGCTCTCTGCACGGTCAGGCAGCTGCATTGTTCCCAAGTTCATTCGCACTCCGCACAAGCTCGCCTTCTCCACAAGCCGGTAGACCCCTACAGCACCCGAGCTTTGGCGTGCCCTCCCACTGTCCAGTTTTTACCCAATATGATAGTGGGTTCCCTGGATTTCGCCCAGAGCTGGAGAATCAGTCCAGTAGGATGTCTTTGTCTCCCCCGTTCGAGAAAACTGGCCGTTTTTCAGCCGCCCGCCCTATCCGCTGGCGCATGCGCTCCAAACCTCTCTCTGCACATATCTTCAATGCTGTCCTCAGCTGCTCCTCTGAGTCACAGTGTCTTATCTTCACTTTTATTTGTAGAATTTTCACCCAGCCAGCTTTCCAGTGATTCTGGATGGTGTTTGTTCTTTCTTTGAGTTGTAGTTTTAAAATTGCTGTGTATGGCCTCAAGATAGGTGTTTTACCTATGCCGCCATCTTGGTTCTGCTCCAGCAGATATTCTTGAAGTATATGCTAACTGCTTCCCACTCATACACCTTTTGTGATTTACCATAATTCTGGAAAACAGAGTTCCAAAATCAAGGTGTTAATAGGGATGTCCTTCTTTTGAAGGTTCTAGATGGCAGTCCTTCTTCTTTTTCCAGCTTCTGGCAACTTCAGATGCTCTTTGCCCTGTGTCTGCATCACTTCAACCTCTGCTTCTGTCTTTACATAGCATTTTCCTCTTCTCCCTCGTCTAACCCTTAAGCAGTAGGTGCCTATATCTATTGGGACGGGTCTATCTGAAGTCTCTAGGGAACCAGGAAGCTCAAATACCTCTGGAGCAGAGCAGCACCAGTGGGGACCCTGTCACGTGGATGGGAGGTTTAGAATTGCTTACTACAGCAATTAGTGAACTTCTTGAGTCATTGAACTCAGAAAATTTACTGCGTATTATTTGGAAAGAAGTCAGTTTGGGCTAAAAACGAAACTGATAAATCAGGTAGATAAATCAATAACATTGATTTATTATCAGCTCCAGCCTTTATTTATCATTTAACTTCGTCCAGATGTTTGTAGAGAAGCTGGCAGGATCACATCTGCAATAAGTCATCTTCCTCCAGGATCGCAGGGCTCTTCTACAGGCATGAATTTAATGTCCTTTCTTATATTCTAGAGTTGTAGTTTCTACTCCTTCTTTCAACCCATGTTTTGTCTTTTCTCCTTCTTCAACTTTTACACAGTCCTTGATCAGTAAGTATTTGAAGATGTGGGAATGAAGAAGCCACAAAAGCTAACTCTGGCTCCTCTTGTGAGCTCCTCTCTATCTTCTCATGGCTTCTCAGAAACACCTACCATAGACCATTGTCATGTTCAGGACACAAAGCACTGGGGTTGGCAGACGGTGGAGATATTTCTAGGGTAGGAGAAGCAATTGTCATTTCCTTAAAAGGCCGGGGCTGCCTGGGCTGATGTGCTCCTCAGCAGGGCTGTCCTGCTCTAATTGCATTTCATGCAATACAATCTCTGCTAAGCAGTCACGGATCAAAGGCCTCTTGACAACAAATGAAATCAGAAGAAGGTAGCGATTTGTCATCCTCCCTCTAACCTGACCCCCATGAAGGCAGCTCATTAGTACAAGAAACCACAAAGGAGCCAAAGCCCATGGCCAGGCCTGAGACAGACAGTCAAGGGGCATTAGTAAGCAATCCTCTGGTTCTCTTTATTTCAGAATTGCCCCACTGGCCCGGTGCTGCCTAAAATTCTGCCAGTGAAGGATTAGTCAGTCCTATATCCCTAGATAAGTAGTTCCTTAAAAAGAAGCTGCTGGTGGGAAATTAGTAACCGCTGTCATTTGCATTTTACTCTGAATTTTATTGTCAGTATTTTCTGAGATGACAATTGAACACCACAGAGGTAAACAAGGAGAATGAAAGTATGGAGCTATGACCTTCCCAGTCGGGGCAAGAATGAGGGTATGCCACACAAGTTTTGGGGACATAAGGTAGGCAGTGGGGAAGGGACCCTGGGAGTAACACAAAAGGCAAAAGGCCAAACAGATACGCATTTTGGAAGGGGAAGGAGAGAACATACAGTGAAAGAAAGACAATGGGATGTAGACACAGGAAGAGACACAATGGGAGCAGCACAGTAAGTGCCTTCTGTGCATCCCTTTTCATGTACATTTTATTTAACCTTCACCACAGCACTGTCAAACCTCATTATCTTCCTACTCCGTGGATGAGAAACAGACTGATAGGAGATTAGGGATAAACAGGGCAGGGCAAAAGGTCAAAAAGAGCTGCTTCCACAATAGGCATAAGAGGTCCTGTTTATAGGATATACCATGGGGAAAATTTAGACACATCTTTCCTAAAAAGCAGAGGATTTTATATTTAGATTAATATGTAAAAATATTCCTCTGGACTTAAAGACAAATATTAATAGGTGGGGGTAACCTAATTAATAGGTAGGGGTAAGCTAATAATATCTTAGCTTATTATTTTGGTCATGTTAGTATAAAAGACTTTGTGATACAAGAGCTGGGAATAATAAGGAACTTGAGGTTTGATCGAGGAAGGGAGATGGTATGGTCTGGCAAAGCGAGTGTGTGGTTGAGACTGGCTCTGAAAGGGGCTGGCACAGAACTGGGAAGGGGACCCCTGCAAAGTGACTTTGTCTGTGTAGTGCCATCTTCTAGGTCAGGGCTTTTCAAGTTGTGAGTTGTGACTTAGAGTAAGTACAATGAAACACTATAAAATAGACTATAAAACTAAATTACACAAAATAAGGATAAGTATCATTTTATGAAACTTCAGTTTCGCTTAAGGGTACTTGTTGTGGACACATATACTGGATCATAATGTCAAACACATTTCATGGTCAAATTTTAGTGCATATGATTTTGGGTGGAATTTATTATAAGTCAGACTGAGCCCCATGGATGGGAAGTTGTAGGATGCATTCCAGGAATTTGTGTGTTTGATGAGCCCCGCAGGAACCACACTTTGCAGTGTTGGTTCTCCGCCCATCTTTGGAGGGAGGCATCTGTTTAAGGAGCCACTGCAACTCAGACCAACAGGGTGAAAATAACTAGATATATGCCTAGCTGGTGATTAGTTTTAAGAAATTTGAGTGCTCACTACTAACACATTGCATTTTACTAAATACTGTCATGGACCTGAGCTTGGCAAAGCTTTTTCATAGGTGTGATGATGGGCAATTAGAGGGTCACCAGAAAATTCTCTCTTAAACAAAATTATATTTTCTTACTTTACATGTTGCTGCCTCAAAGTACTGACTACACTTCAGATCATTAAAGTCAAGGATCAGCATTAGGTTTGGCTCAGAGGGTAGAGCATTGGCCTACAGACTGAAGGGTCCCAGGTTCGATTTAGATCAAGGGCACATGCCGGGTTTTTGGTCTCCATTCCCAGTAGGAGACAGTCAATCAATGATTCTCTTTCATCATTGATGTTTCTGTCTTTCTCTCCCTCTCTCTTCCTCTTTGAAATCAGTAAAAATACATGGGGGGAAAAAGTCTAGGATCAAAGTTGGAGACCAGAGGACCAGTCTAGTGTAAGGTCTGGACCAAGCTAAGAGGCAGGGAGCTAAATAAATGTAGACATGGAGTGGGAATAACGAACAGAAGCAGGAAAGAATAGAGAGAAATGACTATGCTATCTGAAGAACCCATTTCCTCTTCATCCATCTTCACAATTTACCTGTGTTAAGTTAATTCATTCATGTATCAATTTTGAATACTATTGATAGTAAGGAATGTGGACTCTGGACTCATCCATCCTGTTCCTAACATCATCCAAATACTGTTCCTAAGAAACTTTGAATTTAAATTAACTTTTCTCGCTCTGCAAATAAATGCAATTGGTGATAGTATTAGTACCTTCCTCATAAGGATGTGAGAAGATGAGGTGAAATCATAGGTGTAATATGCATATGCGGAAGTCAGTGTAGTATCTAGGCACATAGTTTGAGCAGACCTTCATGACCTCCTTATTACTTAGGGTTAGCATCCCAGCTCCTAAGCCTGTTATACTGCTCTTCATAGTTTAGTGATCCCACCTTTCTGGTGTCATCTCTAGCCACACAGAGACACCATGTGACTTAAAATATATCATCTATTTTCTGAAAAAATCAATCTTACCTTTTGTGGCAGTTGAAGTCCTATTCAAGGATTGGCTTAAAATGACTTTTTAAATTTTTATTTTCTGCAAGACTTAATTTATTTTCTTCAATTCTAATCACACATCAATATACATTGATATACAAAATGATTTTTTAATGAATGTTTCCTTCCCTCCATGGGTATTTATTAATCACCCTCCACCCCCCAACAAAGTACTTCCTTTATTTATCATCAAAAAGATCTCCACATTGCTATGTTTTGTTTACCTTTTAGGCTGATTTCTGATGTAAAAGGTATAATCAATCACCATTCAGACCTGTACAGACAGGGCATTTATTTTGTTATCAATGACTAGTTTCTCTTTTAGCTCTGCCATATCAGTTTAATTATATGAAGTAACATTTTGTTTTCCTTCATGTGAAATCAATTTAATTCAGTGATTTTGTTTCAAATTCACTCTGCCTTTATCCTTCTATCCACCCTCTCTCTGACTCCCCTCCATCTCTCTCTCCTCTCATTGGCACTTCTTTCATCACAGGGCTTTTTAAAAATCCACATGTGGCTTTTGATAGCAGGAAAAGAAAGAATTGTGGTTTATGCAAGCAATATTCAACTTAATTCTGGATCCCCAGCAAGGAGGACACAGATGGTGGCTGGATCTCCCTTTTTCCACACCAGCTTGATGATTCCCTTACCTCTTCTACTTTGAATAGCCTCTGTGCCCCTTCCCCTGGGTTACATAAACCAGATTAATCTTATTCAAACCTGCCCGAGCTCTGTGGGGAATTGGTGTGTGGATATCCCACCCCTTCCAGCCTCTCGAGCCTTATCTTCTCCATCGTAGCAAATAGACCACAGTTTCTTCATTCTCCAATGGCATGAGCTTCACACTCTCAGAAACTTCCAGGGAAGAGGAAGTAATGCTTACTCAGCTCAGGGACAGCCCTTGACTTTAAAGGATCTGCCCAGCTCTCATTAATCCCAGTGGGGACAGAAATAGGTCTCTCACACTTTCCAAAATTTACCATCTTGGTTGCAAAAATTACTAAACCCATTTCTATTTCTTGGAACTTTGAAGCAAATTAAGATTTGGTATGCCTATTTCCTAAAACAAACAAACAAACAAACAAACAACAACAACAAAAAAACTACCCCTGGGAGTTGGTCATATGGAATTGGGCATCTTTTTTTTCTAACTACAAGGTCCCATCATGGTGATCCATGTATCTTTCGCTTAGTCCTCAGATGTGGCCAACAGGGAGTGGGGAGTAGGAAGAAAGGGGAATTCCATATATTGTGTGGAATTCCAAATGTATATAAGACAAAAACAATATTCATCTTTGAATATTGCTCTAGTTTGGCCAGAATACCTGGCAAACAACGGAAAGACCATGATCACTTCTGGAAAGAAGAAATACCCTGAAAACCTTATGAGTGAGTTGAGAAGAGAAACTGTCCAGACTTTAAGAGCATCTCAGTCAATTCTAGGAACTTTGCCATCAGTGGTTGAAGCCAGAGGTTCATGCAAAAGAGCTGATCCCAGAGTTGGTGGTTTTGGAATAATAACGTCAGCCTAGAAGCTGGAAGTACTTTAGCCACTGATTAATTAGGGAATTTAGGAAAAATACTTCCAGCGTTTCTTGTTCTCAGTTTCCTTTGTCAAATTAACAGTGAAAGAGGATAATTTTACATGTCCCTTCAACTTTAAATAGTTTACGAGTATCCTGCGCCCCCTTTTAAATAGTTCTCTGGATTTAAATGAGTTACTAATAACCCACAACCTCAAGAACTCAGATCAATAATGAAGAAGCTAACTTGTGTGTTTAAAGCTCCAGTCCTCCATTTATTTATTCAACGACAGTATTTTGTGTGTCTAGTAGAACCTTGAAAAAAATCTGGGTAGAGATGGTGAATTTTAAGGAATGTAATTCCAAGTTCAGCACCTATTCACCGCTTGGATGGGTACAACATTTATCCTTTTGATTCACTTGGGGCTTTCTGAGGAAGGAAATGCGTGTGCCACCCTGTTGTTCCAGCGATCTAGAGGCCAGTGGGATTGTTTCAGAGGCCAAGTGGTTACAAGATGAGAGGAGAGGTCTAGACTCTAAATTCCGTGCCACCATCCAGTCAAAACTACTTCACTTTCTTTTGGCAGACTCTCGTTCTTGGAGTCACACCAGAGTCAACATATTTGGCAAGTTAGAGAGGGGCTCTCAGAGGCACAGACATTAGCTCAAGGCCTTCGAGGTACAACTCCCCAGGTTAATGAGTTCATGTATCCTCCAGGCACTGTGGTCTCTGGGAGCTGTTTTTCTGGAACTTCTCCTTTGGGTGTATGAGGAACTGTGCCCACTTTTCCAGGCACCGAGAGACACTCTCCTCATACCACCTTCTCACAGGCATCTGTTATTAGCTCTTTTGGAGCTGGGTTCATTGGGACCTGTCTTGATTAGATACTTACTGATCTCTGTTATGTGCCAGTGATGGCATACCGTGGTGACAGTGGTAGAAATTAAGATTTTAAAATGATTTATGTATGTATGTATGTATGTATGTATGTATTTGCTTTTGTTAATCTTCACTTGAGAGTATTTTTCCATTGAATTCTAGAAAGAGTGGAAGTGAGAGGGAGAAACACAGAGAGGAAAACATGAATGTGAGAGAGAGACACATCAATTGGTTGATTCTTGCATGAACCCCAACCAGGGCCAAAGGTCAGTTGAGCCTGTAACAGCGGTATGTGACCTTGACGGGAATTGAAACCAGCTACCTTCAGTCTGAGGGTCAATGCTCTATCCACTGAGCACAAGTGACTAGGGCTAAAATGCATAATTTATTTATTTAAGAAACCTGCAACCAGACACGGGGAAACATATGAACAAACAACTATATTACACGAAATTCATGCACATGTATGTGGGGGTGTCCCTCAGTCCAGCCTGCACCCTCCCCAGTCTGGGATACCTCTCACAATCCAAGACTGCTGACTCCCAGCTGCTCACCTGCCTGCCTTTCTGATTGCCCCTAACCACTTCTGCCTGCCAGCCTGATCACACCCTAACCACTCTCCTGCCAGCCTGATTGATGCCTAACTGCTCCCCTGCTAGCCTGTTTGCCCCTAACTGCCCTCCCCTGCAGGCCTGGTCCCCCCAACTGCTCTCCCCTGCAGACTTGGGTCCCCCCGAAACTGCAGGTCCAGTCACCCCCCAACTTCCCTCCTCTGCTGGCCATCTTGTGGCAGCCATCTTATGTCCACCTGGGAACAGCTATCTTTGACCACATGGGGGCAGCCCTCTTGTGTGTTGGAGTGATAGTCAATCTGCGTATTACTCTTTTATTAAATAGAATAGAGGCCTGGTGCATGCTTGGGGGCCAGCTGGTTTGCCCTGAAGGGTGTCATGGATCAGGGTGAGGGTTCCCTTGGGGCATTGGACAGCCTGCGTGAGGGGCCTGTGGTGGTTTTCAGGCCGCCACCCACCCCCAGCGACCCAAGTGGAGGCCCTGGTATCTAGGATTTATGTATCTTCTACAATTGAAACTTTGTAGCCTGGAGCAGAGTCAAGCCTTCTTCTCACTCCCTGGCTGCTGCCATTTCTGTTAGGATTCCATAATTGAAACTTTGTAGCTTTAAGCAGAGGCCTGAGCAGGCAAGGACAGGTGGAAAATTTGGCTTCCTCCATTGCCAAGGAAACCCAAGCCTCCCTCCTACTCTCTGTGGCCGCAGCCATTTTGGTTGGGTTTATCTGCATATTTGCTCCTGATTGGCTGGTGGGCATGGCTTGTGGGTGTAGTTGAGGTATGGTCAATTTGCATATTACTCTTTTATTATATAGGATAAGGGAGATGCTGTAGTAGAAATCTGAACACAGAGTTTTGGTGATGCAAAGGGCAGGCTTGTCTTAAAGGTGACAGCTGAGTGCTAGGTTTTGTATAAGTAGGAGCTTTCCAGGAAGAATAAGGTGAGTGCACATTCTGGATTAGGGGTGATGGCAGGAGCTGAGCATCTAGGCCAGGTGATCCCATCATGTAATGGTTGATATCAGGACCTAAATCCAGGTCTACAGTTCCCAATCCATTACTCTTAGTAGTAATAATAATGTCCCATTGATATCCCTAATCGACTACATGAATGAATTATAGTTTTACATGCAGAATTTTATTTTAAAAATATTTTTCCTTTTTATTGAATTTATTGGGTGACACTGATGTTTGTGTCCATGAATTTTTTCCTCTCTTTTTTTCACCTCAATTCTTCACCATGCGCCCCTCCCCAGTCCCACCTCTCCTGACAGCTGTCAGCTTGCTCTCTCGCTATGAGTCTGTCTCTACATAGTCATAATTTTAATAGAAACCTGTGAAATTGCTAGTCTGGAGAGGTATCAATAGACATATTTTATTATTTTATTTATATAAAATAAGACTTGGAAAAACACACCAGATTAAAATTCTAGATAATAATAAAAGATTACTGATAAAGGAGGGTTTAAAGACAATCTTCACGAACTACTTATGTTAGATAAGAGCCCCCAAAATAGGTCAAGTTACATTTAAGAAACAGGAATCACATCAAATTCTGAAGGTCACCCTGTGGACCTGGTGTATAGAATTCAAGTTACTTTATCTTAAGATTTGAGAGATTTTTACCAAACAACCTGCCTCTTTAGGCACAGGGCTAAACTGCTTCTATTCTGAGACTGACACTTCAAGGACATACGACAGCAGGAGAACAAATTAAATGCTGCAAAGTATCTTAGCTCAGGTCCTGATTTGGAAAGAAGAAGGGGGCTGAGCACAGGGGAAGTGGGGAGCAGAGAGAGAGCCCACTTGGGCAGCACTTCTGAACAGCGATGCCTGTTGCTATCCCAGCTTTCAAAATCTGCTCTCTGCATCTTCCACCCTGGCCAACAGCGCAGCCAGACAGTAAACTACTTAATTTAAATTATGTTCTCATCTTACTGAGTGTGGGGCACAATTCTCTTGTATTTTTCTGATAAGGCTGATAATGAAGCGATCAGTCTATAGGATTCCCGAATGGCAGTGAACCTTCATTTGCATAATGATATTATAGCGTCTGTCAAACCCTCTAGTGATGATCCATCCATATGCGAGAAATATAGGTCAGCGAAGATGCAGCAGCAATGAGAGAGGCAGGGCTATTCACTTATTAGAGTAAGAAAGGTCTTCCCTATCCTTTAGCTCAGCACGTGAGAAATAAATGGAATGGAATGGATCAGGGGATTCTATTGGCTTTTGAACAGTCAAAGGAGATGCATCAATTCTGTCTCATGGTTTAAATTCAGTTCAGAGTCGGCTTAACCCATTCATTTCTGTTGGCAGAATATGTCTCCTGCAATTCTTCCCCTGACTCAGAAAAGGGAGTGTGCTCTAATAGTACGAGAGATCAGTAGTCTTAACAGCCCTATTTGAGGGTGAGGAGAGATCAGAAAATTCGCCACTGTGGTTCTCCCTTATGTTTCCTGGTCTCAAAAGATCTGTGAGATTTCCAGCCCACACATGTCATGCATGGGCTTTTTATTATTCTATTATTGTCTTTATTTTTATTTTGGCACATTTATTTATCATACTTTTCCTGTGCTACTCTTCCCACCGTGTCTCTAAATCTTGCATGCAAGATAATAAATCTTGCTTCCCTTATAAGAATTGTACATTTGCCAGTGGCAATATCTTGCTTTGTATTTTTCCATGGAAAGCTCTTAGCACAGCACCTACTAAGCTGTACACAAACATGGAAGGCCTTCTAAGACTCACCTGAATTAAACTGAAGTCCTACTATCACCACATAATTAATTTTAAGGAGGCAAAGGGACCTTAAGAAATCACTTAGGGTCATCTTTTGGCAGGCAGCAATGGAGCCAAAACATTTGGAGAAAATGGAAACATGTCCTTTCAGTTCTACCGTGATATGCACATTATCTCAAGTAAAAATGAACTCTTCTGACCATAATTTATTGTTATTTAAAAATATGTGCTCCATCAGTATGCCAGGAAACTATAATTATCCTATAATGGCTTAAGCTTATTAACAAATGGAGATTGGTTTTATATCTATCTATCTATCTATCTATCTATCTATCTATCTATCTATCTATCTATCTATCCGTCCATCCTACCTAATAAAAGAGTAATTTGCAGATTGACCATCACTCTAATACACAAGAGGGATGCCCCCACGTGGTTAAAGATCCTGCCCCCCATGTGGACACAAGATGGCCACCATAAGATGGCCAGCAGGGGAGGGCTGTTGGGAGGTTCCAGGCCTGCAAGGGAAGGCAGTTGGCGGTGATCAAGCCTGTAGAAGAGGGCAGTTAGGGGTGACCAGGCCGGCAGAAGAGGGAAGTTGGGGGAAAACAGGCTGGCAGGGGGAGCAGTTAGACATCAATTAGGCTGGCAGAATAGTAGTTAGAGGGTGATTAGGCTGGCAGGCAGAAGCGGTTAGGAGCAATCAGGGAGGCAGGTGAGCAGTTTGGAATCAGCAGTCCTGGATTGTGAGAAGGATGTCCGACTACCCATTTAGGCCCTATGCTACTGGGATCGGACCTAAGCAGGCAGTCAGACATCCCTTGAGGGGTCCCAGATTGGAGAGGGTGCGGGCTGGGCTGAGGGACATCCCCCCACCCCCATGCATGAATTTTGTGCACTGGGCCTCTAGTATATGTATGTATTTATTGTCTCATTTTCTATGTGGCTATTATATTAGATTGATATTAAATTACTCTGAAGGTAAATGCACGTGCAGCATACACATGTGGAATGTATACACACACACTCATATACATACTAATACATCACTCATCCTAATTAGGCTGGAGTCACCTTGATCATAAGGACAACATTTTGGGATAACTGGAAGGGAAAACTTCTTATTGCTTAAGAGTGACTCCAATGTCATGATTTTGTAGACAGATGATTTTGGATATGTTAATTAGCACAGGGTGGATTTCAAAAGTAAAATCTTAGCTAGAAGAAAATATATAAAAAAACAAACAACCCTAATTCTTGGCTCAAATCAATGGGGCTGTTCAACTTTAGTTAGCTCAACTTGTGGCCAGGGAAGGAACTTGAGGTTTGAGCTGTTCCCAGGAACTCTGGAAGCTGTGTTACCCGAAATGAAAGTGTTGGACTAGGAGGGAATACAAGAGTTTATTTTTCTTCTGGTTGGGACCTCAGTCATCTTTGTTCTTGATCTCTGCTCTCTGGGCTGCCTTCCATCCTTTCCAGGCTCTGCAGCTCTTGCCCGTTTGGATCTCGGCCACAGACTGGAGTCAATACAGAAAATGCCTGAATTTAAGAACATCCAAAGCCAAAATGCAGTGACATTGCCACCAAAGGAGAAACAAGTGATATTTTCCCTTAATTATGAGTGAAAATTTTGGGTTGCGTGCCCGTCATACTGAACTATGAGGTCATGCCTTGGAGTTAGGCATTTTTGGCACATCCCACAGTTATTGTTTCCAGGGTGGTAGGCAGAGCATTTCTGCTGACCTTCATTCACCAGCTGACCCAGGGTCTGGCCTCACTATTTACTGATAAGGAAGCCTTTTGTGAGGCATTTGGTCAAAACCATTTTAAATATGATGCTTTTGTTTGCAATAAGAAACATGCCATTTCTTCACTTTCCTACCCCCAGATTTTTAAAAACAATATATGTCAGACTCGCATGCACACAACAAACTGGAATGACTATTATTCTCTTAATCTGATTGCCTTGTTTGCGAGAGCAAATGGGGAGGTGGGATTTCAAAACTAGTGAATGCTGGTGAAACCATATCTGTTCACTGATTGCCTGAAAGACTTAAGCTCTTACCCCAGAATCTTAGATAAAAATGAATTTTGGAACTTCCTTGTTGTTATCTATTGTGTGTCTGAATTTTTGTAGCAACTAAAATGCCACCGTTTATCTTGGAACCCTGTTCTCTGGCATCACTTGGTGTCTTTATTTTAACTGATTATTTTCATTTGCTCGGTTTGTATCCAACTGCTTCTGACATTGTTTCTTATCTATCTGATAAGAACTTTGTGGGAAATTATTTGGCTTGTGAGACTTGTTCTTATATAATACATTTAGTTTATTTAGGGCTAGTGGAATGTGGGAGAAGAGGATGGAAGGTTGGCCTGTTTGCACAATAATTGCCTTGTATTTTGCAAGATTGATGGCTTTCTTTCTTCAAAGACATTGCTGGCCCACTTTCCACAAAGGCAGTTGAAGTCTTACTCAAGACTTAAAGACATCTCTGTGACCTCATGATTCATGCCACTTTCTTCTTGATCTTTTTTCTGTTATGTTGATGTGGGTGTGACACACTAACATCACACAAAAATGCTGTTACTGCTGTCAGTGGATCCCAAGCTAATTTCATAATTTACCAGCATTTCCTCATGATGCAACATTGCCCCACATTGGATATTTTCATTCTCCATCTTCACTTTGATTCGACATTAGATAAAGTGCTTAAAATATTTTCAAAATCAACTTCTGGATCAAAAGTGCACATTTTACACTTGATATTAAAACATATTCTTGCTTTTTTTTTTTTTTGGTGGTGATCGGGGGAGAGAGTGGGAGAAACCTATTAAATTTGAACTGACATAAGTTTGAGGACAACCTACAATAATATTTATTATAGCATTCAATCGAGTAATTTGCTTACATTTAACCAATTTCCAAACTAATTTGCACTTATAGACAGTGCTGTGATTTTTTGTGGTGTTTTTTTTACCGTGTCTTTTTATGAAAAACAAACAAACAAACAAAACCTGTAACTAAGGGGGTGTGATGGCTAAGGATTTATAAGGACCATCCTTTGCAAAACAAAGAACAGTTCATCTGTGACACCACCCTTATCCATGCCTACAGCACTCACGGGAGCAGTTTAGGAATAGATTTGTGGTGAGAAGGAGCAACCAGGGCTTCCAGGGAGAAAATGCATTTCCTGGGAATTGGAATGTGTGAAGGAAGACACTGCAAAAAAAAAAATTGTTGCTTGAGTTAGACTTGCCCATACCCCAGACAACTGTGGCCCAAAAGTTTGGTGTGTTGACCAACTTCCAACTTTACCTTCATCTGGTCTTTCCTGTTACATCAACTTTGGAAATTCCTGCTGGTTTCTCAGGGGAGGTTTCTTTCCAAGAAATACCTGAGCTGAAATAGCTGCAGAAAAAGTCTTTTTTGTTAGTGAATGTGGGAAACATGAATAATTTGTGGGAGCTCACTTAGTGCTTAATACCATTGTTGTTGAGACTATCCAGTCTTGAAACCAAACATAGTTCCCTTTACCCTCAATTTATTCCAATACATTATCTGTTAATTGCTCTCTGAATAGCACAGAGGGCTAGTTTTCAGGTAGTTTGTAAAATTCACTGAGTTTGTTTGACATATATTTTGTTAAGTTTTTTTTTTAATAGTCCTATTGATTTCAGGGAGGAAAGGAGAGGGAGAGAGAGATAGAAACATTAATGATGAGAGAGAATCATTGATTGGCTCCCTCTTACATGCCCCTGACTGGGGATCAAGCCCTCAACGTGGGCATGTGCCTTGACCAGGAATTGAACCCTCACCTCCTGGTTCATAGGTGGATGACCAACCACTGAGCCACACTGGTCAGACTATTTTTTAAAATCTAGCTTTATGCTGAAAGTATTACCGATGTCCTCCTGTCCCCTCCCCCATTAACCCCTTTTACCTCGCTCCCCCTCCTGAGGCCTTCAGTGCACTGTTGTCTGTGTCCATAGGTTGTGCATATAAGCATATAAATTCTTTGGTAAATCTCCACTCCCCCCCCCCCCCCCCCCATATCCCCTGCTTCCCTCCTCCCTCTGAGATTCATCAGTCTGTTCCATGCTTCCCTGTCTCTGGATCTATTTTGTTAGTCAGTTTGACATATTTTTAATTTATCATCCCTCTCTCTTCCCTCCCCTTTTTAAGGGATCTATTTGCTTCCGTTGTTTATTAATTATCCCTAATAGAGCAAAGTTGTCAAGGCAATTTCAGAACCCCAAACAGGTCATGGTGGCCATATATTTGGAACAGGGTAGACAGTTTCTGGGAAGTAGGACTGTTAAGAAAGCTAGGGGTTATTCTAAGAGGAAGCCATTACTTAATCTTAGAGTTTGATGCCAGAGAAAAATAAAATATAAGGGGCAGGGTGTTAGGGAACCTAATTTTTTAGCTAAGAGAAAATGCAGAAGTATATTAGGAAGATTTGCTAGCGTACAGCTTTTATCATGGGGTAGTGGCAGCAGTGAAATTTCAATCCCCAGGTTAAGGCTCCCAGATTTGCTCTTTTAGGGAGAAAATTTAGGAATAGGTGTGAGAAGAGACCAGGTGATAAACAAGGCTGTACTACTGAGTCACCGGGCAGAGGAGGAGGGGGGGGTGTTAGCAGCACCCCACCAATGTGGGCTGAAAGACAGGCTTCACTGCTCTCTAGTGCAGAATCCCTATGTGCCTCAGGTTTCTAATGTTATTGTCTTGTTCATGGAATCTACATATAACTCCATTATCTAGGTAGTTTGTGTCCTTAATAAGATAAAATAGGTGAGAATATTTCAATAGAGATTCAGAGTAATGATTACAAGGACACAATTCAAAGGTATCACTTGCACCTACTATTTATGTCTTTAGTTTCTCCGAATCAAATGCCTGAACAAAGGTACGATGCACCCTTATTCACTGTCTGACCCCTTCTATCAGCCTTGTCTCTATTCCATCTTCGCTCTGCACTGAGGTCAGAGACAATTAATACCGGAGAAGAGCCTGCCCATCGGGGTGGGTAAAGGAACAGTGGCTGAACAACATCAGGATCAAACCATGGTCATGTGCAGAGATGCTGTCAGTTGTGATTTATGGCATCTAGCGCTTCTCTGTCATTTATTAAATGCTTTCAAACTATTTTTGGATTAACATAAAAAGAAATTGAATTTAGATACCTTGTTCATTTTTTATTTAGGAGCCAGGAATTTGGGATGAGTCAAGGCAGATTGACTTTCCTAAGCCACTGGAAGCCCAGCCAGTTATAAGCAAAACTACACATTGAGATTCTGCATTTAATTATTTCAAGTTATGTTTTTTAGAATATTTTATTTTCATGGGCTCATTCTTAAGTGGTTACAAGTGACATTAATTTTAGGGAACTACTTGCTAACTCATCAACCAGTTTTAATTATGAACCCATTTAGGGTCTGATATCTTCATTGTTCAGATGAGGCAACTGAGGCCAAAGAGTTGAAATAATTTCTCAGACACAGTTTTGGCCACTTCAGGAGCAGATTCAGGGACTATGACTTCCTGGCTTATACTTTGTCCCACAGTTAGTGTGTCTGCTTTGGGATTTAGACACAGTCAGAGGTCACATAGCCCATGCCCTTCACCACCAGCTTCTGCAGCTTCTCTGAATCCAGCCTTTTCTAAGTCTCTCTTGACTCCCCAGGCTGCTGTCACTTCATTACAGACTATCTTCATTTTAGTTGTGGAGTAGACTTTCAGCTCATCTTGATAAAATCATCAACAAACAGAACACAAATGTGAATTTCCAGTAGATAGATAAATTGAATATATCATCAGAAATAGACACAGTTTCTTTAGGATACAGGACAAAATCCCTAGATCTGCTCTACTCTCTTGTTTGAAATTAAATTTTGGATGGTCTAATGAGCCCTTACGCCAGTGCATGGAGAAGATTCCAAAGTGCATGACACACGTCATTAAAACAAATGACTCTGGCTCAGACACTGAACACATTCAGTGGCTTCAATAAATCGTAACACTTTTCATCTTTCACCTGAATGGGGTACATGTCGCCCCAGTATTCATGGAAGAAAGGTGAATGACATCAGAACAAGACTTATTTTAAGTTGAATAGGCCTCTTCTCCTTTCACAAAGAATACAGATTAATTTTTCATTAGGTACATATGGAGCTATCTTGCAATACTTTAGAAAGCCCCATAGATATAAAATAATTTGCCTTCCACTCCATCATCAAATGAAAATGAAATGCTAGTTTGGTGACCAAGAAAGATAGACCAAGACAGTTGAATTATTCACTTTTGAAGGTTTCCAGTTCAAATGTTTTGCAAGCTCATTTGCAGCTGGTTGCAGCAGGCTCCATCCACGTCTGTCTAATGAAACTCATGCTGAAAATCTCAGTTGGAAGTTCAGGGAATCAGGGTCATTCATCAAACCTCGTCATAATTATTTAATAAGCAACATTAAATGTTCAGTCAAGTCTTTAACTCATCAGTTCAGTTATCACAGTTTAGTGCATGCAAACATCATTTACAAGGTTTCCTGCTGAACAATAGAGGATACAAATAAACCCCATAAATTAGGCCAGCCCTCAAAATAACCTCACGCTAGCCTGCCCCCTGCCTCACCTTTTCTATGCTTGCAAAGAGCTCCTCAAATGGCTTCCCTCACCAGAAATGTGTGTGTATGGGTCGGGGGGGGGGGGGCGGCAGGGGGAAGTTGATTAGCTGGGGTCCTTTTCAGTGTGTGTGTGTGTGTATGTGTGTGTGTAAGCGCACGTGCTGCATATCTTGTTGGGCCAGCAAAGATTCCCATTTTTCCAAGGCTTTGGGTGGCTTGCTCCTTTTAGTCTGTCTAACTGATACCCATATACCCATCTTGAAGAGAGGAAATAAGCATTTTCGTAAACATTTAGTTTTTCCTTCTTTTTATCGTTATGATCAGGATCAAAAGGGGAACATAACCTAAAAGATGGAATCATCTGCAGAGGTATGGCATGAAAGGGAAGAAAACAAGGAAACTGAGGAGGAGTTTGAGGGAAGGACAAGTGAGAAGCATTCTTTAAATTAGATGTTTTAATTGTGCTCTTAGGACACACTGATATGTGCTTTACACATTATGTGTTGTGTGATAGGTAACTTGCTGTTAATAATAGGGAACATATTTTATAATTTACTCTTAAAATATATTAAAATTGATTCAAGATTATTTCTATTATAACATCATTCATTAGTATAGATTCTGATATGATATCCTCGGCCAGAGAGAGAGAAAGGTTTTGATCATATTAGTGGAAGGATTTTCATAAAACTCTGTCTTTTTATCTAGACTACAGCCCTTGGAATGCTGAATGTATCGATATCTTATTTCTCTCTCTCTCTCTCTCTCTCTCTCTCTCTCTCTCTCTCTCTCTCTCTCTCTCTCTCTCTCTCTCTTTCTGTCTATGGAGGAGTTTGTAGAGGTAGTATAGAGGACTGTGTGTATAGAGGATAGTGTAGAGGACTGTATATATAGATTGTGTGTGTGTGTGTGTGTGTGTGTGTGTGTAGGGGAGAAGTGTTGCCTTGGGAGACTTATAAAGAGGAACTTAGGTGCTCAAAGCTTTGCTTGGTATCCTGCACTCCAGTGATTCCAATGGTTTTAGTAAAGTGACTACAGCATTGCTGTTTCCTCCCCTGTTTCTGAACTCCCTTTTTGATCCAACACATCTGGTCACCTTGCAGCAATATTTCACATGTCACACTCATTTACCTCCCTGAACAAGTCACAACCAATAACCCCCCTTCAGTTTTCTGCTGTTACAACACGATGGTTTCTCCTTTCTTTTACTTATCACAATAGTAAACTTAGGTTTGTTTTACTACAAATATTATCTGCCCTACTAGTCTATTAAAACTGCTATGAGGTCAGAGAGTAAGTCTGCTTTTCTCACTGCTATATTCCCAGAGCCTTAGTCAGTGCTAAGTACATGGTAAGATATCAGTAAGTGTTTGTGGAAATCATGACTTGCTCTTGCTCTCCCGCTGGCTCATCCAGGGTTATTCAAAGCCCCAAAACACTACAGTGATTAAGGATATTCATCATTCAGCACATTCAGGGAATACACGTCTATTATGTTCCCATTCTAGGTCATACTGTGAGATCTCTTTAGTGAGAGACAGATAATTATGGGGAAACTGAGATAACTAAGATATGTCACTTTCACGCAAGTGTAACTCCTTGGGGCCTTCCTGCCATGAGGCTTCACTTAACAGTAGAATGTGCTTGCAAGAGCTTGTCTGGCACTCAGCATGCATCACCTGGAAGTCCCCTTTTATCCTCTGAAGGACAATTCTGAATGCAATTTATGAGGCTCACCTAAGGCTCCTGCAGGACTTGAAGAACTGAGAGGGAGTACGTGGACCTGTGATAGCCAATCATATTCATTTCCCTCCTTCCATGGTCAATATCTCTCTCTCTTTCCCCATACACTCACCTCATGCAATCCTTTGTTTTTGTCTCTGGTTTGAGGGTCATAGGCCCCTTCCACAGCCAGGGCACAGCCAGGGTGTTGACTGTGATTAGCAGGAGTGAACCTCTTCCTGGTGGCACTAACAGACTAAATAAATTCCTGGGAGCCTTTTAGACTTTCCAGTTAAACCTTTGAAAGGTGCTAAAATAATTACTGGATAGCCTTTTGACAAGACGCATTTTTAGGGAAGTCTGAAAGGATTATTTTAATAACCGTTGATAAGCAATGTCATTTTCTAAAATCATTTAGAGCCTGAACTGAATTACTCTCTTTCCAAGAGTTTATCTTTAGAATAACTTTTCAAAATATCTAAAAATTTGTATATTCATATTATTTTTCTTGACTGTAATTTCCCAAGAAATGTAAATTAATGTGAGATTTCAGAAGGAAATATTCAAAATCTGGTGACAGGTTAAATGAGGAGGTGATAAAAGTGAAAGTGGAAAACATGTGGAGTGGGGAGGAAATGAGGGGGCAAAGGAGAAGGGGGGAAGAAGACAGAAGAGGTGTGATGGCATTCTGGGTTCTGGGTCTGTTGAAGAAAAAAATCTCTTTTTTTTAAAAAAAATATTTTATTGATTTTTTACGAGTGGAAGGGAGAAGGATAGAAAGTCAGAAACATCGATGAGAGAGAAACATCGATCAGCTGTCTCTTGCATACCCCCTACTGGAGATGTGCCCGCAGCCAAGGTACATGCCCTTGACCAGAATCGAACCCTGGACCTTTCGGTCCGCAGTCCGATGCTCTATCCACTGAGCCAAACCTGTTTCGGCAGAAAAAAATCTCTTTATTGAAGTTTTCATTGACTGCATTAAATTACTTTTCTTTCCAAATAATAGATAAAAACATCTTTCCCAGTAAATCTTCAACATTCCACAGCAAAGCTGAGAACTGGAAGGAGATGTTATTATGTTCATGGACTTCTGTTCACTCATCCATAAAATGAAGGGGTTGATTGCTACCAATTCTGACTCTCCAGTTGAAGAACCCAATTCTAAAGAATAAGTAGATGAACTCAAAAATCACTGCTCTCTCTGCTGCTGTTCTTTTCAACAACAGATCTTTCTTGCATAGCTTTTGACTACTAGATCAAACTTGATTAGCCAAGTATTATGCTCAGCAAAAATAAGTCAATCAGAGAAAGACAAGTATCACAGGATCTCACTCATATGTGAAAACTAATGAACAAAATAGATCCAGAGGCATAGAGGCATAGAATAGACTATGGAATCTCAAAGGGAAGATGGGAGAGGATGGGAGGATGGGAAATGACCAACCAAAGAACTTGAATGCATATATACAAAGCCCCATGGCCACAGACAATAGGGTGGTGAAGGCTCAGGATGGGGGGTTGAGATGGAATGAAAGGGGTTAATGAGGGAAAAAGCAGGACATATGTAGTACTTTCAACAAAAAATTAAAAAGAAAAGAAAAGAAAAATGACCAATACAAAAACCCCACAAAAATTTGATTACCCATTCTTGTAGTTGTGAGGTTGTTGTGATCACATGAAACACATAATGAACAATGACACACAGGGAACGTTTGTGAATTTTAGCTTTAAACATCCTTTGTAAGATATATGCATGGCTATTGTCTGGATTATTCTTTTATAATAAAGATGGGCAATAAAGTAGAATCACCTAATTATCAGACTTATTGGCTCAATAAACAAATGCTGCTGCAAGTTATTTGAAAAAGTGAAGAATGTTTTAGTTGACAATGAACTCAGTAAGACTCAAGAGTATGATATACAGTGGCCATTTCATCCCATATTTTCCCTGCATGGCACAGAATTAATGATATTAACAAAATTATCAAGGGCCCACAATGTGTCAGGCATTGCTATAGATATACTGCTATAGATATATTGCATGTAATCCCCACAACCTCCTTACAAGATCACCCTTGCTATTATCCTATTCTTAAAGGTAGTGATCTGAGAAACAGATGTTATGTAATTTGCCCAAAGCAACTCAGCCACAAAGTGTGAGAGATTGGATTTAACCTGCCCATCTTCATTATAAAAGACATCACAGTCAGTCACCACCCTACCCCATTCTCTTAAATATAAAACCCAAAGAAAGTCCATTGAGCAATATATTACTTATTAGACAGATGCCTATAGGGAATGATTTGATAGGGACTGGAAAAATCTTCAGGCCCCAAATACCTCCTCCTCCGTGAAACCTGTTTTGTTTTATACTGGAGCGTGAAGGCTATAGGGATTCTAAGAGTCTCTGCTGCCTCTGAAAATACCTTTGGGAGGGAGAGCACATTAAGTTCTAATGAGCTGGGGGATTGATTTCATCTCTCTAAGGGCAAATTCCTGTGGGAACAGGACACAGGAGATTGACAGTGATGGCCAGATGGGGAAAGAACCTTGAAGTGGGGGATGTTTGCAATGGGAGACAATTGGTTGATCATTTCCCCAAGATCTGGATGTCCCTGTATTGGGGTCCCCTTTGGAGGTGTCCACTTCTTTCCCTGCCCCACCTCTTTACTGTCTGCAGGGTGTGCCTCGAGGCCATTGCCTGCAGCACTAATGCATCCACATCCATCAGGAAGCATCATTTTCCTTTCTCTCATTTGCCCTTGTTCTGTCCTTTTGGTTTGCCTTCTTTCTGCTCCATTTAGAAATGTTGACAAGGCATTGTTTGCTGCTGACTAGTTTTGTTTTTAAGTGTAGTTATTAAGGGGCTCTTTGTTGTTACTGTTGTTTTCTGCAGCACTGGTTCTTAAAGTATAAAGCCCCAAAGAAAGTCCAACGGAACTGCAAATAATGGAAAAAGCAAACAACTCGAAAAAGAAAATGTTGAGAAGTAATATTTCCTGAATAATTACACCTGAGCTAGTCAAGCAGGAGGCATTTCAGTAACATGGACAGCAGAGGAGATAACTGTTAAAATCTCCAAGGCTGGAATTCCATTAGTGGAGATGGGGAATTAGGAGTTTATGATCTGCTATTCTTAGTGGAGCAAACTGAGGGATTGTAATGGCACTGGCTTGCTACATATCTGAAGTATTCACCAGGCTCAGTAGAGAGAAGTGTTTAAGTGAAGAATGGAATTGGAAAAAGAGGGTAGAGTATGGGTGTGCATGCAGTGTGAGGGTGTATGGGTTCTGTGGAGAAAAACACTAATAAAGACGTTTATAAAGATGGTAATGGTGGTAGTATCTCACATATTATACATGTTCCTATTGGACTGTAAAGACAAATAGGTGAATATGGAGAATGAAAGTAGGCCTTTATCAATTTTAGAGTGATGTATCTAGTTAGCCTTCTTTCCCCACAAGTTTGTTTTCATGATGAGGAATTTTTAAAAAACGGGGGTAAATTTATGAGCTATATATTTTGTATTAAGGAGGAAGAACCATTATTTAAATGTCTGACCAGGGTAGATTAATTCAGGCTAGCAGGAAGAGGCTATGTACATATATGCTTAATATGCTAATTATTCTTCCTCAACTGCAGGGAGTGACCAACTTTCTTTAGTCTGGCATGGGATTTTAGATTTTGTTCCAAGTCTGGGATTGGGTACGCCTTGCTATAATTTCCAAGCTAGGGACAATTAGGAGGCACCCTGTAAGTGTATAGAGTTGTTGTAAGATGGTTATTCTGGGAGCGATAGCTAAAAATAGATCTGGTCCCCCAATTTGACTTGGGAAAAAAAAAGACATTTGGTGGTTCTGGGGTTGGGTGGCTAAGCATTAATGCTGCTTCCAGGTATCCACAGAACCAAGCCAGAGAACTACAAAACTACGCTAACTCCTCCCATCTGTGAGTCTTGGGTCTGCTATAGGATACATTTGCACAGCAACTTATGCAAATTAAACACAGTGCTACCTTAGAACATCTGGATGCAATAGAGAACCTTGAGAGAACACATTCTGTTGGACAGATTGTGATAGGGCTTAGCAGTGAAAATAAATGGTGAGCCAGTTGCAGAGCACATTTATGTGACAGACACCAGGGTAGGTGCTTTACATACATTTTGTCATTTAATTCTTACAGTTACTATATGAAAGAGGCATTATGACTCCCAGTTTCAGTTTCAAGGACACTGGTGTTCTGAGATGTTGAACAAGAACACAATTGCTAAAGTAGTCATACCAGGACTCAAACCCAGGCCTGTCTGATCCAAAAGGCCGTATTACTGACCAGAAAGTTTAGTTTTTTATCAAACAAAAAATTAACCTCAACGTTTATTTTAGTTATTCACCCGAAACCAACAATTTGGGAAATATTTTGCACTATGAAATAGCATGTTGCCTTGTGTGAGTTAATGCTGGACATTCATGCAATTTTCGCCTATTATAATCCAATTCATCCGTTGTAATCTTTTCTGGAGGATAGAGGAAGGAGTTAGGGAGGAAATTTCTAATTTCTCATTAATTTGTGTAAAAGAATTCAATTGGAAATTGTATAACAAATTGAATAAAATTGAGAAAGGTCGTAAGAGTTTATCAGTTGAGGTTGTCAGGACAGCAATAAAGAAAGTAGTTAGGAGGCTGATTTTATATTAGCTGCTAAGCCAGCCAGGTCACTCTATTAGAATTCTAAGAAAACCCAGTGCTGCTCAATGTGACAATTAAATGCAATATGTAATTTCTTCCACTACCTATTACACTGTTGGCCAAGGTGGCCACTCAAAATGAAAGCTATAGGAACGATTATTGCAGCTTGTGTGTGGTGGTGGGGGCCATGTGGCTTGTTTCATTACAACATATTAATCCCTGCTATTTTCCTCTCCTTGGTGGCCAAGTATTAACTTTCAGCTGTGACTCAGTCCTGATACATTTACCTAGAGTTGTTTTTTATTAATGTGGAATTAGCAATTATGCATGGCTTCTCTGTTTACTAACATTGATATGTCATCCGTTCATTCACATCTCAAGAGCATCATGCATAGGGTTATGTTATTTGGCAGTTGAAAGTTACATATACATTTATTTGTTATCTTGAGCAAGCACATAAGCAGGCTCATCGTGAGTCTTTTATTTGAGTAGTCCACTGGATTGACTTGCAGTCAAAACATTTTCATCTACATGGCTTACTGGCTGTAACATGTAGAAAGAGTTACATCCATCCACTCCCCTGATTTAGCTTGCTGCTTGTTAGAAGTGATGTTTCCGTGGTTAATCCCAGAAGTCTCTTTAGGAGCAACAAATGGTCCCTGAGTCCAATGGGTGAAGATAGTAACCGTGAGTGTCATTCAGTTCCAGGTAATAGGAGTATATATGAACGTTAAACTAGTATTTTTTAAACTGATGAACTAGCAAAAATTCAAACTTCTAAATTGGAAGTGGCAATGAAAGATATCAGACTATTTAAAAGGAAATCACAGTTATATTCATGAACTTTTTGTTGCTAATAGTAAACAGGAAGCAATTATTTCCTACACATTTTCTAAATGAAACATTTCCCAAGGTACACAAAGAGTATTAAAATTATTGTGAAAAGCATCATCACCTTAATTGAAAAGGACTCAGAAATATAGTCATTAGGTGTAAAAGAAAAGCAAATTTTACTGTCTTTCTTACCAAATTGTCAGAGTTTAATAGTAATTTTAAATGTGAAATATACTAATAATAATAATGATTAGTATTCAGTATCCTCACTCCTCTTAAGAGAGAAACCAGTGTATTTGAAATCCTCAGCAGAACCTTTTTTTAAGTTCCTCATTTCTTTGCCATAAATAACCAGTGTTTTCACATGAATAATTTCCTTGCTTTTGTTAATGATTTTGAAATATATATATAATTGGGGTGTATTGGGACCTTCTGTCTGCCAGCTGGGGCCTTCCTTCTGGCTGCTGACCAGGCTCTCTATTCCCCAGCAGCCAGCTGGGGCCTACCTTCCCTGGCTGCTGACTGCTGGCTGGGACCTTCCTTCATTCTTCACCACTCGCTGGTGGTCAGCACATGTCATAGGGAGGGATTGGTCTCTTGGTCAAATTCCCATGGAGATAATTTGCACAATAGGCATATATATATTACTCTGGGAATACAGTAAAGTTTTATTTCAGATGTTGTTATCACAAATAATGCCACTGGAAGCGTTCTCATAGTTTTTCTGGTGCACAGAAACAATCATTTTGCTCAGGCAAATATATCTAGGAATAGAATTGTTGGGTCATAGTAATATGATCACTTTGTATGTTGTTCAAATTAGAATACTTAGAAATATTCAAGGGAGTTCTTTTTATGACTAAGAAAACAGGGATAAACTGACACAACAGTATGTATAGCTACTCACATTATAGTATACTAGAGGCCCGGTACACAACATTCGTGCACAGGGGGGTGGGGGATGTCCCTTAGCCCAACCTGCACCCCTTTCAATCTGGGACCCCTCGAGGGATGTCTGAATGCACATTTAGGCATGATCTCAGTAGGATAGGGCCTAAACGGGCAATTGGACATCCTTCTCACAATCCAGGACTGCTGGCTCCAAACTGCTCACCTGTCTGCCTCCCTGATTGCCCCTAACTGCTTCTGTCTGCCAGCCTGATCACCTGCTAACCATTACCCTGCCAGCCTAATTGATGTCTAACTGCTCCCCTGCTAGCCTTTCTCCCAACTTCCCTCCTCTGCCAGCCTGGTCACCCCTAACTGCCATCCCCAGCAGGCTTGATAACCCCCAACTGCCCTCCCTTGCAGGCCTCATCCTTCCCAACTGCCCTTCACTGCTGGGCTGATGGCCCACAACTGCCCTCCTTTGCGGGCCTGGAACCTCCCAACACCCCTTTCCTGCTGGCCATCTGTGGTGGCCATCTTGTGTCCACATGAGGGCAGGATCTTTGACCACATGGGGGCAGCCCTCTTGTGTGTTGGAGTGATGGTCAATCTGCAAATTACTATTTTATTAGAAAGGATAGAGGCCTGGTACATGGGTCGGGGCAGCTGGTTTGCCCTGAAGAGTGTCCCAGATCAGGGTGGTGGTTCCCTTGGTGCGAGGGGCAGCCTAGGCAAGAGGCCTGAGGAGGTTTGCAGGCTGGCCACGCCCCCCAGTGACCCAAGTGGAGGCCCTGGTATCTGGGATTAATTTATGTCTACAATTGAAACTTTGTAGCCTGGAGCAGAGCCAAGCCTTCTGCTCTTACTGGGGTGCCAGCCATTTCTGTTTGAAACTTTGTAGCATTGAGTGGAGGCCTAGGCCAGCAATGGCAGGCTGAAAGCTTGGCTTCCTCCATTGCCAGGGAAACCCAAGCCTCTGTTCTCTCTAGCTCAGTGGCTGCCACCATTGCTGTATCTTTTATAATTGAAACTTTGTAGCATTGAGTGGAGGTCTAGGCAGGCAATGGCAGGGGGAAAGCTTGGCTTCCTCCGTTGCTGGGGAAACCCAAGCCTTCCTCCTGCTCTCAGTGGCGGCAGCCATCTTGGTTGGGGTTTATTTGCATAATGTGCTCCTGGTTGGCTGTGGGCATGGCTGTGGGTGTGGCGAAGGTATGGTCAAATTTGCATATTACTCTTTTATTAGATAGAATGAATATGTTCAGATTTGGTGGCTAATGCCACATAGTTTTCCTCAGTTGTACTCATTTAAACCCTTGATAGCTATGTCTGAGAGTTCCCTTACTTTCCATTTTACCCAATATATTAAATAGGGTACTTCTGTGCTAATTAATTAAGCAACCAAGGAGAGGCCAATAGGGGGGAAAGAGACATATGTAATACTTTAAACAATAAAGAATTTTTAAAAAATCTCTCTGAACATCAAAGTGATTTCAGAATATTGGTCCAAGAAAATAAATCACTGTCAATAAATAACCAAGGAAACATAAAAAAATAACAAAGAGATTAATATAGAAAATAAAGACATTTAAGAAATGCAAGAATTGGTTTATTTAAAAGGATAAAATGGTGAATTTCTGTGGATATTTACAATAAAAAAGAAAGTATAAATACTCAATATTAACAGAAATGGTAACATTGTTTAGATCCTACATATCTTTGGATGATAAGAAGATATTATAAACATCTTTACATAATCTAGAAATTCAGATGAACTAAGAATATTTGTAGAGGTGAGAAAAGATTAGACATTATGCAAGAGGAAAACCAAAATCAAAACAAACAGAAATTTTAAAGGAAGTTCATCCATAAAGAAATATGCAATATCACATGGCATCTGTAGTGAATTATTCCAAAATTAAAAAAAATTCCAAATCTATATATTTTCAGATAAAATAAAAAACTTACTTTAATTGAGAACAGTTTAACCCTAACAATCATACACTAAGCAAGATAATGTGGCATTGCTAAAATATTATGCAAATGAATCAATGGAACATAATAGAAAACCCCAAAATAGCCCTAAATAATTATTGTTAACTGATTATTAAAAATTAGTGACCTGGTGCATGAAATTCATGTACATTAAAAGGAGATTAATTAGAGGAAATAATTTAATATTCCTATTTGCCCTTTTTCTATAATAAAAGTGTCAGAGTTGAAAGAAAATTAATAAAATATATATGGAAACCTTCCTCCTGTCCGAGTATGGGACACACTGCAGGACCAGAGTCAAGTCTCTGCCCACCCACATGCACTTCAAAATCACATGAGACCCGGACATAGCCGCCCCCTGCTTATGGTCTATAGCCACACCCAGTCAGTGGCACCCTTGTCAAGCCCTGCTGGGCAAGGGGCATAGCCTCAGGTCCCCTGGCCTGGCTCCAGGACAGGGGTCATAGCTTGAGGTCCCCCAGTCCAGACCAAGGCTGGGGACATACCTTGAGGTCCTCCATCAAGCCCTGCCAGGTGGGGGACATGGCCTGAGATCCCATGTCAATCACCACTGGGTGGGGAAGATGGCCTGAGGTCCCCTGTCAAGCCCCACCAAGCAGGGGCATGCAGCTTCAGGTCCTGCAAACAGGCACAGGGAGAAAGGTGCAGCCTGCCGAAACCGGTTTGGCTCAGTGGATAGAGCGTCGGACTGCGGACTGAAGGGTCCCGGGTTCGATTCTGGTCAAGGGCATGTACCTTGGCTGCGGGCACATCCCCAGTGGGGGGCATGCAAGAGGCAGCTGATCGATGTTTCTCTCTCATTGATGTTTCTGACTTTCTATCCCTCTCCCTTCCTCTCTGTGAAAAATCAATAAAATATATTTTTAAAAAAATAAAGAAAAGAAAGGTGCAGCCTTAGCTTCCCTGTCAAGGCCACTGGGTGGGGGCGTGACCTGTGTTCCCCCAATTCAGCACTGGGGGTGCACCTTGAGGTCCCCTGTCAAGCCTCGCTGGGTGGGGGGAAAGGCCTGAGGTCCTCTGTCAAGCCCAGCAAGGCGGGGGTTGGGAGGGCACAGCCTAAAGTCCCCTGGCTTGGTGCTGAGGTGGGGGACCCAGCCTGAGAAACCCTGTCAAGCCCTGCTGGACTGGGGGTGGGTGTGGTCTAAAGTCCCCTGTCAAGCCCCACCTGATGGGGGGCATGGCCTGAGGTTCCCCAGTCTAGTACTGGGGTGGGGAGAGTGGCCTGAGGTCCCCTAGGCCAGCACCAGAATAGGAAGCACACCTCGAGGTCCCCAGGCAAACCCCATGGGGGAGGGGAGGGCAGGACATAGTGTCAGGTCCCTGCTGATTGCTCATTAAGGCTCCTTATGGGAACTTGGCCTCAGCTGTGGGTGCAGTGTCTTTGTGATGGACTGAGGGTCAATTAGCATATTCCCTCTTTACTAGATGGGATGGAACAGTCCAGCTGGCAAGGCTCAGTGGTTGAGCATCGACCTATGAATCAGGAGGACACAGTTTGATTCCCAGTCAGGACACATGCCTCAGGACACATGCCTAGGTTGTGGGCTCAATCCCCAGTAGGGGGCATGCAGGAAGTAGCCAGTCAATGATTCTCTGCCATCATTGATGTTTCTATCTCTCTATCTCCCTTCATCTTTGAAAAAAATATATAAAGAATATATTTACATTTGTTCCATATATATATTATTGATAATATATGTATATGTATAAATATATATGTATATATGTATATATAAATGTGTGTGTGTGTATATATATATATATATATATATATGACAAATGCAAATATATTATTTTTAGCAAATGGCACTGAAACAATTGGATAAAGATAATTGGATAAAAGTTAATCTATACACATAGAAACAGACCTTACATCTTTTACAAAAATAACTCAAAAAGAATTACATGGTTAAATATAAGCTATGAAAAGGCACAGAGGAATTTTAAATGCAAATTACTAAGTGAAAGAAGCCAATCTGAAAATCTATTACAGTATGATTCCAAATGTATGACCTTCTGGAAAAGACAAAGCTGTAGAGATAGTGAAAGCATCAGTTCTTATCAGGGTACAGAGATAGACACAGGGCAGAGAATATTTTTAGGGCAGTAAAACTACTCTTTATGACATTGTAATGGTAATAGATATATGCCATTTGTCACAATATCAAGAGTGAATCCTATCTAATGAAAGAGTAATATGCAAATTAACCACCACTCCACTGTAACCACAAGCCATGCCCACCAGCCAATCAGGAGTGAGTATGCAAATTAACGCAGCCATGGAGGGAGTAGGAAGCTAGAGTTTCCCTGGCAATGGAGGAAGCTGAGCTTTCCGAACACCCTGGCAGCCTCAGGCCTCCACTCAAGGCTACAAAGTGTCAATTATAGAAGATAAATAAATCCCAGATACCAGTGCCTCTGCTTGGGTCGTCTGGGGGCATGGCCAGCCAGCAAACCACCACAAGCCCCTCGCTCAAACTGCCCCACACCCCAAGGGAAACCCCACCCTGATCTGGGACACCCTTCATGGCAAACCAGCTGGCCCCCACCTATGCACCAGGCCTCTATCCTATCTAATAAAAGAGTAATATGCAAATTGACCATCACTCCAACACACAAGAGGGCTGCCCCCATGTGGACACAAGATGGCCACCACAAGATGTCCAGCAGAGAGTGAAGTTGGGAGGTACCAGGCCTGCAAAGGAGGGCAGTTGGGGGCAAATAGGCTGGCAAGGGAACAGTTAGGGATCAATGAGGCTGACAGAGGGTGGTTAAGGGGTGATCAGACTGGCAGGCAGAAGTGATTTAAAGGCAGGCAGGCAAACAGTTGGGAGCCAGCAGTACTGGATTGTGAGAAGGATGTCTGACCTCCTGTTTAGGCCCCATCTTACTGGGAACAGGCCTAATTCGGCAGTAGAACATTCCTCAAGGGGTCCCAGATTGGAGAGGGTGCAGGGTGGGCTGAGGGGCACACACCGCTGTGTACCAGGACTCTAGTCTAATATAAACTACTTGAGGCCCACTGCACAAAATTCATGCACAGCAGGGCTGGGAGGTGTCCCTCAGCCCAGCCTGTACCCTCTCCAATCTGGGAGCCCTCCAGGGATGACCAACTGCCCATTTAGTCTCAATCCTACCAGGAAGTCAGACATCCCTCTCACAATCCAGGGCTGCTGGCTCCCAATTGCTCGCCTTCCTGATTGCCCCTAACCGCTTCCGCCTGCCAGCCTGATCACACCCTAACCACTCCCCTGTCAGCCTGATTGGTGCCTAACTGCTCCCCTGCCAGCCTGTTTGCCCCAATTGCTCTTGCCTGCAGGCCTGATCCCCCCCAACTGCTCTCTTTGGCAGGCCTGGAACCTCCCAATGGCCCTCCCCTGCTGGCCATTTTGTGGTGTCCATCTTGTTTCCACATGGGGGCAGGATCTTTGACCACATGGGGGCAGCCCTCTTGTGTGTTGGAGTGATGGTCAGTCTGCATATTACTCTTTTATTAGATAGGATAGAGGCCTGGTACCTGGGTGGGGGCCAGCTGGTTTGCCCTGAAGGGTGTCCTAGATTGGGGTGGGGGTGCCCTTGGGGTGTGGGACAGCCTGGGCGAGGGGCCTATGGTGGTTTGCAGGCTGGCCACAGTGCCCAGTGACCCAAGGGGAGGCCCTGGGATCTGGGATTAATTTATGTTCTACAATTGAAACTTTGTAGCCTGGAGCAGAGCCAAGCACTTCTGCTCGCTCCTTGATGACAGCCATTTCTGTTTGAAACTTTGTAGCCTAGAGTGGAGGCCTAGGCTAGGGCTGCAGAAGTTTGGCTTCCTCCATCGCCCCAGCCACCCTAACTTCTGTTCTCTCTCCAGCTCCTTGCCTGCCGCCATTTCTTTTTGGATTATGTATCTTCTATAATTGAAACTTCGTAGTATTGAGTGGAGGCCTAGGCTGGCAACGGAAGGCGGAAAAGCTTGGCTTCTTTCATTTCTGGGGAAACCCAAGTCTCTCTCCTGCTTTCAGTGGCGGCAGTCATCTTGGTTGGGGTTTATTTGCATAATTTGCTCCTGATTGGCTGGTGGGCATGGCTGTGGGCATGGCTTGTTTGGAGGTATGGTAAATTTGCAATTTGCATATTACTCTTTTATTAGATAGGGTAAACTTTGGATGGTGATGTTATGGCAGTGTAGATTCATTGATTGTAATGAATGAGTCACTCTGGTACAAGATCTCAATAGGGAGGCTATAAATGTATAAGGGTGAAGGATATGTGGGAAGTCTTTGTACCCCTCTTTTAATTTTGCTGGGAACCTAAAACTACTGTAAAAATTAAATATTAAAAAATCATATGGATAAACAGAGGGGGTATAAGATTTAAGATAATGTTGAAGAAGAAAAAATAAAGTTAATAAAATAAACTTAAGAGAAACTCATTAATAGAGAATAGAAAGATGGCTTCGGTATGTGTAGAGTTGGGTGGGATAGAGGAGGGATTGAGTAAAAAGAAAAAAGGAGAGAGAATTCATGGACTGGACAACAGTGTGGTGATTGGGGGGTGGGAGGGGATGGATGGATGTGAGAGGTCATAGAGAGGATAAATGGTGATGAAAAAAATAAAAGAAATCTCCACCTAAAGCTTATCACTTCCAATTTCCCCTTTGTAGAAAAGTCTACAGTTTATAGCCCAGTGCTACATCTCTGACAAATGTTCTCATCATTCTTTCCCTTGTTCACTCCTCTACAGCAACACTGGCCTTCCAGCAGTCTCTGCAATGTTCCTTGTTTTTCTTTTCATCTAGAATGCACTTGACTCAGACATCCCAATGTCTGGTCCTTCTACTTTATTCAGATTTCTTTTCTAATATCATCTAAGCTTTTTTTTTGTCGGTCCATCCAAGGAAATGCTCTTGGTTTCTGATTTCATAGCCCATTTTCCTTTTCATCACAACACTTGCTGCTACATAAAATTGTGGATCCAAAGTCATAGAAACATGGATCAGACAAATCTCAGAGGGAAGGTAGGGAAGGGTGGGGGTAAGGGGAAGAGATCAACCAAAGTACTTGTATGCTTGCATATAAGCCTAACCAATGGACACAGACAACAGGAGAGTGAGGGCATGAGTGGGGGGATGGGGGGTAATGGGGGGGGGTAAGGCCACATATGTAATACCTTAATCAGTAAAATTTAAAAAATATATATATTTATTTGCTATTTCTTATACCAGGTGTACTGGTTAATAATAGCAGTTCTCAACCTGTGGGTCGTGACCCATAGGTTGAGAACCACTGCTGTAGATCCTAAGACCATCAGAAAACACAGATATTTACATGACAATCCATTAACAGTAGCAAAATTATAGTTATGAAGTAGCAATGAAATAAATTTTATGGTTGGGGTCACCACAGCATAAGGAACTGTATTAAAGGGTTGCGGCATTAGAAAGGTTGAGAACCACTGCATTAAAAGATCTTGCCTGGGAAATATTAACCTGCCTGCTGTATTCACCAGACATTGCTCCTTCAGATTACCATTTTTTCTGATTGGTCGCACATGCACTTTCTGAGCAGCACTTCAAAATGTACGAAGAAGTGGAAAATTTGGTCTAGGAATGGTTTTCCTCAAAACAAGAAAAGTTCTGTTAGGTCAGTATCTACAAATTACCTGAAAGATGGGAGAAGTATGTAGCTAGTGACTACTTTGAATAAAGCATTTTGATGTTTCTCTTGAAATCATTGTGTTTTCTTTGATTACAAAATCTGCTTTATTAACCGGTACACCTGGAAATCCCCTTCAAATGTGAACTCCAGCGGGGAAGGAACTTGCTTTTGTTCATTGCTACATCTTTAGCATCCAGAATAGTTTTCAGTGCATGGCAGGTACTCAGTTATCTAAATGAATGAATGAATAAATGGTTCGTTTGCAGGAAGGGCCAATGACATGTCACACAAATGAATTATGTTTTTCATTGCTGTTAATTTATTTGAACTAACAACATTAGACTCTGAACAATTTGGTGTTCACCCTCCTTTTGTTTATTTGGGCAATCTTAAAACTCCAAACCTAAAGTTGACCATCCTCCGCCTCCATCCTGCTGTGCATATGCTATTGAATTGCACAGTCCCTGGCGGGGAAACATTAAACAAACAGAAACCAGGGTTGCTATGCTGTTAAAGCCAGAAGCACATCATTCATTATGTGAATAAAATAGAGAGAATAAAATAGCCACAGAGTAATGGGAGTTTTATTCTCTATTCCATTTCACTCCCTCTCTATTTTACTTACGTTATGAAATGATGCTCCCGCTGCTGGCTGATAAATGTTGATTAATCTGATAGAGAGTTGGATTTGTTAGCGGGCAAAAGCAATGTAAATAAATCGAGCAGGTGAACTGGAGTTCACAGTGTCATTTCGGAGATTAAAGAGCCTGTCTAGCCCTCCAAGCTCACTTATTACAATCAGGATGCATGCTCTTCTTGTACAGAGGCCGAGGAGGCCCCTTCAAGCAGCTCAAAGACCCCCTTTTCTGCTGTCTACTGCCTGTCCCTTCAGCAAGTTCCATCTCTTAGGAATTGCCTAGACTACCAGTTTTTGTTTCTCTTCCAGGGGTCAGAATTTGGGGGGAAGGGAAGCTAGAAAGAATAGATAAGTCGCTTTTTCATATTTGAAATCATTTAGTCATCCAATCCTCATTAAGACAAAAACCCTCATCGAAAACGGTGTAACAGTGAGGGGAAGTGTACCCTTTAGTAGTGAAATCAGAGGGAACTTTTTAAAATTTGAACAAGGCAGTACACATACTATTAGTTGTGCTAAGGGTAACCTTTAACAAATAATTCAACCTCTCAGTGCCTTAGTTTCCTCATTTATAAAGTGGGGTTGTCCTAAGGACTAAATGAATTAAGGTTTACAGATGCTTAAAACAGCCTAAAACAGAAGCATCTTACGTTGCATGGCTGATCCCACGCTCTCTCTCATTATGCCCAGCACTTTTGCTAGAACTGTTGACACAGTTACCCCAGGGGACCATAAGGATTCATGAGCATGCTCTTTAAAATGGACAGGCTTGCCTGGCCAATGTTGCTCAGTGGTTGAGTGTCAACCTATGAACTAGCAGGTCACAGTTCAATTCTGATCAAGGCATATGCCCCCTTTGCTAGCTTGATCCCCAGTTGCGGGGAGGGGAGTCATGCAGGATTCAGCTGATCAATGATGCTCTCTCATCATTGATGTTTCTATCTCTCTCTCCCTCTTCTTTCCTCTCTGAAATCAACAAAAATATTTAAAAAATAAAATGAACAGGCTTGGCTGACGTGCCCTCCCTTTATCCTTCCCCTTCTTGCTGCCTGGGATGGAGATGTGATGCCTGGAGCTGCAGCATGTATCTTGCAGTTTAGTGGATAAAAACCACATGTTGCCAGATGAGAAAATAGAAGAAATCCGTGTGTTAGTGTCATGATTGAGACACAGAACCATCTCTGGGAGGCCTGATCTTGGAATTCTTATTTTGTGAAACACATATGCTGATGCCTCATGTTTCATCCATGTTAGTGAGGTTTTCTGTTATTTGCTGCTGAATGTATTTATGACAGTTCAGTTATACTGATAAATACTATTATTATTATCATTTTCTATAATGACAAGGGAAACAATATCATGTGTAAACAATCTCCAGAAATTGAAGGAGAAGGTGATTTGCTTTTCTAATTATACCTATATTACAGGTGAAGAAATGGAATAGATTAAATTGCCTCGATTTTAAAACTGGTAACCAAAAACCCATGATCCACACCCATGCACCTGTCCGCAGACTTGTGCTTTTCTGCCACTGCATGGTGTTGTCAAGTTTCCATCCTATGGTTTCACTTTGAAAATATCATCTAAGCTCCTTAAATTTAAACCATTTGTTTTATGTCAGGCAGTCTATTGAGAACCAGTTGAAATTTGAAGTTATCATGTAATAAATTCAGTATATGTTCTAGTTATATAGCAACTCTATGCTTTAATCTAGGATCATGCTGATGCTTTGTGCAATAATTTAAAATTATTAAACAGTACAGAACCAAACTGATTATTGAAACAGATGATCACATAATTAAGCTGTAATTCACATTAAGAGATTACTGCCCTTGACCAGAATTGAATCTGGGACCTTTCAGTCTGTAGGCTAATGCTCTATCCACTGAGCCAAACTAGTTAGGGCCCGAATAGTTCTTAATATCTATATAGGGAGACATATAATACTGGAAGAGAGCAAATAAGACTCCATGCTCTGATTGACTTCTTATAAAAGGAAGCAATGATACTAATATGCAGTCCCTGGAAATTGCACCCAGGGTTTCTTTTTTAAATATAGGGCATATGGTGCCAAAGTTCTGTTATGAGATATGGGGAGCCTTGGGACAGGCTTGTCCAAAACAAATCTGCTATAAAAAGAGCTTTACACAGCATCACACGTTATCAGCAGCATATGCATGGAGCTTCTGAGGATCTGATTCACACCCTCCTGCCCCCACATTTGCACACTCCCTAGTCTCGGCCTTCCTTTCTATTTCTATGGATGTCCTTTTGTGCTTCTAACAAGGGCATCAATCCAGCTTCCTTTCCTTCTCCTCTCCTCCACTCTCTTCTCTCTCTCTCTTTTTAGCAGCTTTATTGAATAATAATTTATACCATATAAGTTTATCTATTTAAAGTATATAATTCAGTGGCTCTTGTTATGTTTACAAATACATGCAAACATCATCAGAGCCAACTTTAGAACACCAAATCTAGAACATCACCTCAAAAAGAAGCTCCATACCCAATGGCTATTATCTCCCTTTCTTTTCAGCTTCCTAACCCAAAGCAATCACTAATGTACTTTCTGACTCTCTTTGACTTTTATGGCCATTTCATATGATATGTCTTCTTATTTTGATATCAGGACATTACTGGCTCAGAATGATTCAGAAGTATTCCTTCCTTTTCTATTATTTTGGAAGATGGTTGAAAAAATTGTTACTAATTGCTCTCTGGACATTATAATTTACCAGTGAATGCTTCTGGGCCTGAACTTTTCCTAGTTGGTAGTGTTTTGTTTTGTTTTGTTTTAAATATAGTTTTATTGATTTCAGAAAGGAAAGGTGAAGGAGAGAGAGGAAGAAACATCAATGATGAGAGAGAATCATTTATCGGTTGCCTCTTGCATGCCCCCTACTGAGGATCAAGCCAGCAATCCTGGCATGTGCCCTTGACAGGAATCAAACCTGGGACTCTTTAGTCCATAGGCTGATGCTCTATCCAGTGAACAAAACCAGCTTGGGCTAGTTGATAGTGTTTTGATGGTTAATTTTATATGTGCACTTGACTGGGCCATGGGATGCTCGATATTTGGTCAAACATTATTCTGGGTTTTTCTATGAGGGAGAATATTAACATTTAAATAGGTCAACTGTGTAAAATAGATTGCCCTTCCTAATGTGAGTGGGCCTCATTCAATCATATGAAGGCCTGAACAGAACAAAAAAGCTGATGTTCCCTTCCCCTGCCCCTCCCTGGCCCTCTGAGTAAGAGAGAATTCTACCTGAGAGCTATTGAACTGGAACTTTTTTATTTCTTGCCTTCAACTTATACTGAAACATTGACTCTTCCTAGGATACTAGTCAGCCAACATTTGGACTGGAACTATATCAACTGCTCATGTAGACTGAAACGAAACCATCAGCTTTTCTGATTCTACAACCTGCCAACTCACTCTTCAGATTTTGGGATCTGCCAGTCTCCATAATCGTGTGAGCCAATTTCTTATTGTAAATTTCTTTCCATACATATATATGAAATGTCTTTATTTCACCATATTTAAATATAGTTTTGCTGGGTATAAGATTTATGTATTTGCTGTAGTTGTTGTTATAGCACTTTGAATACATTATCCCACCGCCTTCTAGTGTTGGTTTTTTTGATGGGATGTCATCTGCTAATCTTACTAGAGTTCCTTGTGAGTGCTGAGTCATGTTTCTCTTGCTATTTTATCCTTGCCTTTGGCTTTAAACATTTTTATGATGACGTGTCTGTTATCTCTTTGTTTTTGTGCTACTTGGAGTTATTGGGTTTATCAGATGAGGTAAGTGTTTTTCTTAAAATTTAAGAACACTTTTTAGTATTGCCTCATTGAATATTTCTTTGTGCTACTTTCTCTTTTTTTCTTCTGGTAGTCATAATAGGTATATTGTGTTAATTGGTATTCTACATTTCTCTGAAATTGCTTGATTTGCTTTATTATTTCTCTTTCTATTCTGTGGATTGAATTTAGTCTCCTTCTATCTTCAAATTGTTGAGATGGAAGAGGAGAAGAACCAAACAGAGCATCTGCTAATTGCACTGTTCCAATAAGAACAACACTTATTTGTTCATTCTCTTACAAACAGGCTTTTCCACAAAAGCCAAAGGGCCATTGGGAAGTCAGGCTTAAATCTCTTAATTGTAATTTTTTAATTATCTTACTCCAGTGGAAATATACAATTAATCCACTATTGTTTTATACTTTTCAAATCCAGAAATTTTATAGGCAGTTTCTGTTCCCTGTTTTTTTGTTTGTTTGTTTTGTTTTTTTGTTTTGTTTTTGTTTTTAGTGTATGGGCCATACGCTCCTCTTTCTTTGTATATTTCATAAATTTTTGTTGGGAAATGAAATTTTTAGATAACATATTGTAGCAACTCTGCATATTGGACTGCTCTCCAGGGCTATTGCTTGTTTGTTTGTTTAATGACTGTCTGGGAAATATTTTATTTCTTTATCTTAGCTATTGTTTTTTTTTCTCTCTCTCTCTTTCTCACTAGCATACATGCTCTCTGAGGGCAATGATTTCTGTCTATTTTTCTTGATTGCTGTTGACCCGGTACCTAAAGGAATGCTTGGCATATTGTAGTTACCACATTGAGTTTGGCTGGATGACTACTAAATACTATGGAAGTGACTCATAGAAAATAATGCAGTTATCATAACTGAGATTCAAACTATAATATATTTAACTTTTTTAGGGGATTTCGGTCATTTAAGTAGGTTATACTTAACTATACATGTACTGAGAATCCCTTTTGGACGTTGCTTCTCCTTCCTTGTCATTTTATTTTATTCCTTTATTTTTCTCTGCTTTACATGCTATTTTTTAGTATGTATTTTTAGAGTTTTACCTAGAAAAGTTTCCTATTATTTTTGTTGAGTTTTATGTTAAAAAATTTTGAAAGGTTTCTTTTCATGATTTCTCTAGAAATTGAAAAGACATTTCCATCCTTTATCACGAACTCTAGAAAAGAAGATACTTTTAATATTATATATATTTTTCACGTTTTATCTATTTCCTATTTTTATTTGGCAAAATAAATGAAAACTCTATCTGGAATGACATATTTTTATTTTTTAATATATTTTATTGATTTTTCACAGAGAGGAAGAGAGAGGGATAGAAAGTCAGAAACAACGATGAGAGAGAAACATCGATCAGCTGCCTCTTGCACACCCCCCACTGGGGATGTGCCCGCAGCCATGGCACATGCCCTTGACCGGAATCGAACCTGGGACCTTTTAGTCCGCAGGCCAACGCTCTATCCACTGAGCCAAACTGGCTTCGGCTGGAATGACATATTTTTAAAGATCCGTATCTAGATCTCCAAGACCCTAGAAATTCTGCTTTCTTCTAATGGATACTGTGATTTTCAAGAGACATCAGAAATGGGTAGGTTATGTAGGTTACTGAAATGTGGCAGGCTCTTTGTCACATTCAGTTTGACTTCTTAGAAAAAAATTTTTTTTCAATTAGCTAGGTCAGTAGAAAGTTACTGGCCATCATGATACTGATTTTAGTTTGACTTATTTGAATCAGAGTAATTTCTCTTTAAAGCCTAACACAATGGGACTGGGAGAGAGAATGAGATCTTTAGCTGATGGAAAGAAGACAATGGGTATATTTTGAATAGGCAGCCTCAGTTGTATAGGATTCCTGGTGCAATCCAAGCAGTCAGGGCTTTGAGCTGGACTGATGATGGTTGTTCAAGTAAATGGCCCCGGGACACACAGGAATCAACGGGGAGAACAAAGTTAAACAGGAAGGGGAGAAGAACCAAAAAGAGTGTCTGCTAACTGCACTGTTTGAATAAGAACCATTTGCTGATCTGCTTGTTCTCTTACAAACAGGCTTTTCCACAAAACCCAAAGGACCGTTGGGAAGTCAGGCTTAAATCACTTAATCATAATTTTTTACTTGTCATGCAGTTTGCACATCCACGCAGTGATTGGGTGACTTTGCCTATGACATCTTCACAAATGGCGAAGGAATAGGCAGTCAAATAATAAGCTGTAAGCGCCCTCTTTGTCACGTCTGTTGCATTGTTTATCACATTTGTTGGGTTTATTTTTTGTGTGTGTGTGTGTGAACAGTGTGATGATCAATTATTCATGACAGAATGATAGCAGTTTCATAATAATCTCACTTGGAGATGAAATCACCCTGCCCACTGAGGTGCCCGTCGTCTGCATCGCTAGCGTAATAAGTCACTGTTAAGCACTTGCCTGCTCTGGGCATGCCTCTTCATCTTATTTGTCCAGACTTTTAAAAATTACTGCAGAAGAATTCTGTAATAGTCACTAAAGCAGATTACAGCTTTAGTCACTGCGCCATGCTTAATAAATGAGCCTACTGCTATGTTTCAGAAAATAAATATAAAGTAATGGATTCTAGGAAGAGAGAGAAACTGAAACAGGAAACAATTAAAATTATTATTATTATCATTACTATTTTATTTTAAATAGGTTATATAAATGCCATTTAATTGCCCCATTTTCAATTGTTTGATCCAGGATAGGTGGTGGTAGAGGAGAGGTCAGAACTTCATTTCTGAAGAAGCAGTGACTGGCTCACGTTCACAGTTGATGGATGTTTAATGTGCTAGTGGAAATAAAGCTGATTTAAGGGAAGACAATGAGGTCTGATATAGTTCAGGGTAATTCTTAAAGGATCAGGAGAATCATCCTCACTGCTAAATTAAATTGAGGTCAGAAACAACCCTGGTGATGAGGGGTAAAGAACAACACCTTATTCTGAGGAAATCAGCTTGAGGCATTTAAAAATGTCTAGCTGGTCTTTAAGTTTTCCTTAATCACTTGGTATCAAATCTTCCATCTCCAATATTCATGATAGTAATTATTTAAACCTTTCATTTCTGATGTGTTTTTTTTTTTTAATTCATCACAGTTGTCCTTAAGCAAGATTTTTTGAAAGCAATGTCAAAGTTGGGAAGCTAAACTTATTTCTTAAGCTTTATTCTTATTTCAAATATGCTATGGCCTGATTTCTGGGATGTATGGTACTCGAACTGTCAGTGCATTTGGGGATGGCTGGTTTAGGTAAAATGTAAAGTTGATTTCACAGTAAAAATTGTTCCCATGCATGTTTGTTTCTACCATGTAAGGTCTAATAATACAATTACAAATTTTTAAACTATAAGATAGCATAAGGCCCATCATTTCATTGGGGTCATCTATCTATATATATATATAAAAGCCTAAGCAACCAGCTGACCGGCCAACTGGACAATAGCTATGATGCACTCAACACAGGAGCAGAAACCACAAGCATGGAAACATGGAACAGACTGATGAATCTCAGAGGGAAGAGGAAAGGGGGGATGGTGGGAAGAGATTAACCAAAGATCTTACATGCATACTAGAGGCCCAGTGTATGGATTCATGCACCGGTGGGGTTCCTTGATTTGGCCTGTGGGGATCAAGCTGAAGCCAGCTCTCTGACATCCCTGGAGGGGTCCTGGATTGCAAGAGAGTACAGGCCAGGATGAGGGACCCCACTAGTGCATGAATCTGTGCACCAGACCTTTAGTAATTAATAACAACATGTAGAGAGTCACTTTTCCTCCCAGCAGCATATCATTTATACACCCTAAATGATAAGTATCACAATGGCATTTTAAGTTCTTGCAAATTGCAGTTATTTTTTTACGTAGGGCCTCCAGAAGCCTTAGCATTAATACCACAGAAAAAATCACCTGCTGACAAATAGGATTGGTAAGAGTTTAGAATTATAGAACTCTTGTTCTTGAATTAAAAAAAAAAGACTCTGAGATCCTCTGTTTCTGGATTTTTTTTTCCACTAATTGAAAATCATTCCTCCAGGAATTCTTTCCCTGAGATCTTAGAAAAATATTCATACCAGTTCCTGTCTTGACTAATCTCATAAACCCAATGATACACTCTGAAAAGAGTTTGTTTTCAGGAATGTGAATGGGTTTTACCAAAAGTAACAGTTGAAGTCTGCTGGCATTGACTGTCTTCAGTTATGTGCTGGAATGCAGTGTCATGACATATGGGCAGAAAAAGGGGTGGATGGAGACAAGAGAGGGCAAATTATAGATCTTTTGCATCTTGGTCATAGGATGTTTTTGGTTTGAAAGCATAGAAATGTGGTCAACTTTAAGTTCAGTTTCTTATAAGATCAGAAGAATCTTGATAGCTTCTTGATTCATCACTGAAGCATGCCATCAGTTCATAAAATAAAGAGGTTTGAATATGACAGTGGAAAATAAAGAAGTTTTAGGGAACATAGATTAAGTTTTATGGTTGATTCACATCATCTTCAGCATCTAGTTCAAGGAAAATAACATCATAATAACAATAATATTGCTTGAATAAATAGCACAAAGTAATTGTTCTAAATTGATGGTTTGTTATTACTCTTCAGTATTGTAAGGAAGTTAAAATAATTTGAAGTACTATTTTATTTCCATCCTTTAGTATTGGATACTATTGTCTTTGAAAAGCTCACAGCCACAAATAATTGGAATATGATGCAAATGTTATCACTGTGGGTTTATTAACATGTGGGTGTATCAACATTATATAAATAAAAAAGACTTTATATATCATTTATATCATAGTGAAAATGTCTTGGTTACTTAGTGTCTGAGGACAAAAACCAAAGCTAGATTATACTTTGATCATACATGCTTGAAAATTAAATGAGAAAGAATATTTTAAAATAATTTTTAAAAATAGATTTTTTTTAATTTCAGAAAAAGGAAGAGACAAAGAGGGTTAGAAAAACCAATGATGAGAGAGAATCATTGACCGGCTGCCTCCTGCTTGTTCCCTACTGGGTATGAGCCCACAACCCATGCATGTGCCTTCACCGGGAATCAAACCATGACTTCCTGGTTCATGGGTCACCAGTGAGCTACACTGTCTGGGCTAATTGAGAAAGAATCTTAATTGCATTGTCAGATCTTTAAAGTTGAAACTATGTGGATTTCCTTGCAAAAATATATGTTCTGACCATACTATGTATTTTTAATGATCTGTTTTTAAAACATATTATTCAATTGCAGGATGTGAGAAACTCTCTTTTGTAGATTGACTTTTCAAACCATTTGCCAAGGTATCAGTGTTCATTTACACGTCATGTAGGACTTGGAAACCTAAATATGCAAAATGGTAATTATAATGTCCAATCAGAATTCATTACAAAAAATGCAATGCATAAGAACACTGACAATTAAAATATACAATTAATTTAATCTTTTAGATCTACAGCACAATTATTAAGTCTTCTAATTAGGGAAATTAAAATATTCCATTGAAAGAGAATTGATGGAGAGTGGAGTTGCAGGGAGAGTATTCTGAAAAATATAGAGTAAAATATCATAAAATAAAGGGTCAGGCTACTATGGAAGATTATAGCATCTGTATCTGTAGAGAAAGCCTTAAGAAAAATTAGACTTACAAACATTGATCTGGGGACAGATACAGATTTTTTGATAGTTCTTCCATCCTAAGTATTCAATAATCTCAGGATTTTAAGAGAGATTATTTTGAAAAAAAATGCATTTCAGAATAATGTTATGATCTTACATAGTAACTCAATTTATAATATACAATATTTCATTAAATTGAGTCTCATAATCTCATTGGGTTTCATACACAGATTAATTTGCATATTTTTACAAATAAACTTTCAAAATTCTGTTTTTCAGAATTAACCATATGAGTGGCAGAATGAAGTAGACCCTTTATGGCAGATATGCCCTGCCTGGCAGACATGCCAGGGAAATTCCCAAAGTTGCACATTGGCCCAGACACATGTTGATGTGTGTAATCCCACCCAATAGAAGTTACAGTGACAGTTTCATGTGGGCTTCATTCAAATTTCTTGGAAATTCACCAAGTCAATAATTCCTCTACAAGATGGATCAGACACTATTTCTAACATATCTGACGTGCCTATTAGGATATTGATGTGGAAGGCATAACAGTATTTTAGAATCCTCTGCAAGTTTTTGTTAAAACAATAAAATCAAAGCCTTGGGATAATTTCTTTTCTGTTGTCCTCTTGGGTCAGAAAACACATACTTTGTCCCCCAACTCTCCCTCTGTATCTCCCGGGCAGTGATGTGAAAAGTCTGAACACTGCAGAGGGAGGAGGATACCCACACACCTCATTAGGCCTTTAACACATTTGACTGTCTTTCCTCAGCACAGCACATGTTATAATTGGAAGCAGTTGAGGACTTCCTATTTTTCTTTGAAAGGTGTAATTGGGTAACCAAGGAGCTGTCACTTCCTGGACACTGCCATCTTTCTGGGGAGCTTTAATTTACTTGCTATTTCTTTAAGAGGTTTTGACTCCTGGAATGTTCCATCTTGAAAGGGCTCTTAGTCTTTTGTTTAATCTCTCTTATTTTACAGATGAAGAAGTTGAGGCCAGGAAGATGAAAAGTCTTACACGTGGACACACACTATTAGCTTTTATCTGAAGTTGGAAATATTATTACTTTAACACATTTTTTTCTAATAAACTATAAGCTCTTTATACCTCTCTTGCGCTCTTGGCATCATTCTATATTATTTTGCTATATCTAACTTCTTAAAGCGGACCTTTATCTTATCACTTATTTCACTGATATCTTCAATGATTCTCATTGCCAATGACATTAAATCTGGATTCAAGATTTTCTATAACCTTTCTGTTCAGACTCATCACTTAATACTCTACTTTGTTTAATACAAGTACCTGTCAAACCAGGACACTAATTTTGTTGTCTTTGCTCATGTTCTTTTCTCAGACTATAGTTACCTCTGTCATTATTTTCATATGAATTTTTACTCATATGTAAAAAGGGATAACCATATTAGCAAAATCACAGGAGTGTTGGTATATATGAAACTAAAAAGAGTCGTTACTTGGCCTCCCCTGAGTGTTTCTTTAGTGTCATCATCATCGTTATTTTCGTCACCATCAATGTACTACATTTAAATGACATTATCCCGTACCTGAATCATTGGTACATATATCCTACTCCCCTCCTTCTCCTACATAATGGATTATCTTCTATACATATTGTAACCCACAGTGAAATTTGATCTTCATTAATTTCCTACATTTCATTATATGTTGACTTCTTTGATTCAAGGTCTTTGTCTTATTCACATCTGTTTTTCAGAATTCACACCGGCTAATAAACATGCACAGAGGAAGTCACAAAGCCATACTCTGTGGTCTGAATACCTTCAACAAGGTGTCCACCTGTTTTCCTAACTGTCTCCCCTATGTCATCTTTTCGGCAGTTGGAAGAATGTCTCTAGCTCAGTGGAACCATTTCTTTCTGGTTTGTCAGTTTCCTGGGATAATGTTCCTTCTTTACCACACTCTTTCATACTTTCTCACACTTGCTTATCATGCCTGCACATAGAGTTGATTTTATTTTAGAACAAAGTATGACATTATACCTTTCTCAAGCCACTATAGCCCATCTCAACTCCCATTGTACCCCTTAGTTCCTTGCAGTACAAATCTTTTTTTGACACAATACTTAACATATTACAGATGAGAAATGGCTGTTGAGTTGAAGCAATAACAAGTATGATGGCTAGTATTTGTTGAAGACACATATCTATCAGGTGTGGTGTGATACCATGTGTTGTAAATATAAAGAGCTCTCATTTTAAAAAGTGGATTCTATGACTCAGAGCACTAAAACACATTGCCAAGATTATCGGGCTGGTAATAGAGTAAAATTCTTACTGTGTGCCTCTAAAATCTGTGCTCTTAATGGCTTTGCTCTCTTGCCTCTAAATCAATGGCACATAGGAAAATTTTAAAAATATATTTTAAAATATGTGAGATCCAAATGTTTCTGACATAGTGCATGATTGCAAAGAAAATATTTTTTTATTGATGTTAAAAGAAGCCCACCCTCAGATTTATGATGAATTCTAAAACAGTTAGCTTTTCAGTAGTCTATATCTGGGGTCTGAAGAACTTGTCAGTGTCTCTTTAATAATATCACTTGTTTTCTTCAGACTGAATCTCATTGTTTCTAATCACTGGTTTTACTTGTATGTGTAGCTTCCAGTCTTCAATTTTCCTAAATGTCATGTAGACATAAATGTAAGACTCAATTGCTCTGCTCGAGGTTTTGTGTCTTGACAGGCAGTTAGGCGGGGGCGGCAGAAAATGCCTTGGTGTTGGGTTTCGCCCTAATTTTGTGGGTATTTTGTGCAAATAAGAACTCAAGTATATTTTTGCTCTTGTTTGTTTCACATATAAATATCTACAGGAAACCGAAATAAAAAGCAAAACATTGAACTGCATGGTTTCAAGGCAGAGACAAATTATCTCAAGGTAAAGAGCCTGGCTAGGTCACATATAATGACTGAATTACAACCCTCTTTGTAGATTAATATCAATGCTGCCTGGAGTCACAATAATAAAGCTCAAATTAGCAACGTATGTTGGCATTTTCTAAAAACTTGCCACAAAGCATGACCGTATGTCCATAAGATGTAGGTGCAATTGCACCTGGAATGTGCAATTAGAGAATCACCAGGCAGACTGTCCAGCCCTGCTCCATCATATATTGAGAGTTCAATTTTAGAGACCAAAGCCCTTGTTTTAAGGAATTGGCCTCCAGGGTTCTTTAATGCTGTAAAACAGGTCCGAGGAAAAGAGTAACACATGACATTTTATGGATTCATTATTATTTTAGCAGAAATTAGTTTCTCAGCACTTCTGACAACTAATTGAATGGTGGCAATGGGAAGGAGTTATTATTTGTGTTGATATTGGGGGAAGGGAGAAGTCACAGGTGGCTTGAGCACTTCCTGGACATTATTAAAAGGGCAAGAACTTCTGGGGACACGGTAAAGTTGAAGTCATAGGAGTGCTTGGAAATGTATATATCTTCTACTCTCCACTTTCAGAAAATAGTACTTTGTATTGTTATCTTCACTGATGCCTAGGAATGAAAGTTCAGGTTGACCAGCCTGCCATCCAGGGCCACTGTGTGGGTCCAAGTTTGTCTGGTTCCTACCTCCTTGATGAAGAAATGCAGTCTCGGTGGATTAAAGGCCCAGAGTTTTTGGTACCAAAGGCAGTAGCTCCTCTCACTGTGATATTAAGGACCTAATTTATTGTTTGGAGACCACAGAAATATTCAGCAGGACAGTAGATTCTTTATAATAAGTGTTACCACTCCTCTTTTTCATAATTACTGCCCAGATGATAATTAGAAGTGAATTGTATGAAAGCATCATATCAAAATTTTCCTTACATTATTTTTTCCCAATTGATTGACTTGCCTATGGTATATACTTCCTATATTTGAAGATCAGTTTCCTTATTTGTAAAATAATTTGTTGAATAGATGATTTCTGCAATTTCTTTTCTGGAAGCATCAATAATTTATATTCTAAATGATAACTCTGGTCCCAGGCAACCTTGAAGAACCAAGACTTATGGGTACTTAAGGGAGCCAATATATCTTGAAACTTCCTTTAATGTTCTCTTTCAACCTGATCTATTGTTTTGCATTTCTGAAGAAAAAAATAAAAAGAACTAATAAAAAAGAAAGGTATAGTATGCATACAAGTTTCTAATTGTTGGAATTAGCACAAGGGATGTTGTTACTTCAGTAGCAACATACAGCAGGGACTCAGAATATCATAGCATGAAAAAACAACAAAACATTAGAAGCTGTCACCAATAGTACCTGAGCACCATAATTCAACAACCTCACAGAGTTGCTTCACAAACCGTAACAAGCAGCGGCTACATTCACAGATTATATTTCAAATTCGGGAAGAACTATAGAGACCGACAAATTATTCTACAAAATAGGAAACCAAGCTATGGATATCGAAGATGCTTTGCCTACGGACATGACCCAGAACACAGATGTCTCAGCTTCCAGTGTTGGAGTGAGCCTGTGTTTTCAGAGCCTGTGTACTTAAGGAACTCTTTTGTTGTGTGATAAAATTACCTATTGGGGACAAAATAGGATTGCCCTGGTCTAGAGGGGAGAAATGGGAGGAGAGTTGGAAGGTGTGAGCTATGTGAATTTTGGGGGCCAGCAGCAGAGGCATGGAAATGTATTTCCTCCAAGATTTAGAGATCTCTATGCCCCAGGCTTGGCTAAGACCCTTAGCTGGGATGAGCTTTCTGAGTCATTCATTCTATTAAATTAAAACTAAGAAAAGAGTACAGAGTCTTCATGGGCTTATAAATCTGGAATTCTTGAATAATTCCCCAGCTCTGAAATACACCAAGTGAGTACTGGAAAGCCACCATTTTCCCCTCTCAGTTTCCTCATTTGTGAGTTAGAGATGATGTTCCCTTCCCTGCCTATCACCTAGGTTGACAGCAAGATAAAAAACTACAGTTGGATGTGGAAGTGTATTAAATATGTTTGAAAACATAGATAAATAAGATCAATTGTTATTTAACATCATTACTCTTCATTAAGTCCGATCTAATCTGACCCAGATTGTCTCACCTTGGTCAAGTGTCTGTAAAGTACACTCAGGGAACTTGCTTCCTTTCTTCATCTGTACTGCTGCTGCCTCAGGGGATGTTCACTGGACTCTCATTTCTTGGGGTTCTTGGTTCTAGGTCAGCTTTGGAAAAGATATGTACCCTGGGGAAATCCATATCAATTTTCAGATCCTTCAAAGAATGCCTCATCTGTAGAGAGCCAATTTGTCTAAGGTTTGTATTCCTTCTGAGGGTGTCCAACATCCAGTGACTGATCAGTGTAAGAGTATAAAAGTCTTGATCATCTCAGCCAAACAGGTAACCACTCTGAAGTGCCATTATAGCTCCAGAATTCTCCATGAGGTTGGCTAAGGCTATCCTATGGTCTTGAATTACAAATTGATTTTTTTTTCCTTCTGCCCAATTCTACTTTCTTCCACAAGTGATAACACCAAGATATGCAAAACTTTGTCTCGGCATGACCTTCCCAGAGTATCCAATCTAAAACATCTGTGTTTCAGCACACCATACATTTAAAGAAGTGTGAGCTTGAGAAACATGGAAACCAAGCAGCTCTGCCCATCCAATAGAAGGAAGCATAGCCAGGTCCCCATTCTATTTCCAGCTGATTCCTGGCCACACATTATTGACATTCCCTCCCTATCCCAATCTCAGTTTCCCAATTTTAGAAAAGATTAAATCCCATTAAAAAGCAAATACTGCACCTGGCAGAGCACAAAATATTATGTTTTTTTCCCCTGGACTTTTATTGTTTGTGTTAAGGCATTAGGATGCAGTGCATATTTTAAGGTCATGCCAATGAGAGCCATTCAGAATTACAAAACAAGCCAAGACAAAAATAAAGTCTAAATGCCTGCTGAAACGCATTTGGGTACGTTTAAGAGTATAGGAAAAACATTATTTTTTTTCCCATTTCTTCAACTAATTATCCTCTTCGCAGAATTTCTGGCTATATGATGATTAAAAGTTCTTTGTTGCTGAGCGTCATTGTTTGCACTTGAATGTGATCTAATCCTGTATCTCTTTGGTAACTGCTTAGGCTTTTAGTAACTTCTTCCCTATAAATGAAAGAAAATATATTTATTTATTTGTTTGTTTGTTTGTTTGTTTATTTTTTTAAATATATTTTATTGACTTTTTACAGAGCGGAAGGGAGAGGGATAGAAAGTCAGAAACATCGATGAGAGACATCGATCAGCTGCCTCTTGCACGCCCCCTATCGGGGATGTGCCCGCAGCCAAGGTACATGCCCTTGCCAGAATAGAACCCGGGACCCTTCAGTCCGCAGTCCGACACTCTATCCACTGAGCCAAACCGGTCTCGGAGAAAGAAAATATATTTAGATGGTTTTGTTTGATTAAAGACTTGTCACATAATTTTTTAAATGCTTTTTTGCCCTTTAAGTGATGCTTGATGCTGCTGAGTAGATGGTGGCCATGATGAAATCAGGCCCTGCCTTTGCTGAGTTTGGAGTCAAGGCAGACAAATAAATAAACAGTTATAACTCGGCGCATTAGAACCTGATTATGGAAAGGTTGCCATGCCCTTGGATTGGAAATAGAATATGAAACAGTGCTTTGCAGGTCAAAGGTTTAATTTACTTGGATGCTCATTGAAATGGTCACTTTGTTTTTTCTCCAGGTGCCAGAGAAAGGGATGCTGGGAAATATATGCAGTGGGAAGTCAGCTCCCACATGATCCTGTGATCTAGAGCAGGCCAAGGCCTAGCTCAGTTTACATTGCAAAAGAACTTTGCAGTGAACTTTCAGTGCTATAAGGAGAGGAGAGATGAGGGTTCAGCCTAGAAGGCGCTCAGGTCCTTATCTTTGGTTCCTGGTCACCATGTTTAACTAATTCCCTGATTCCTAGAAACAGTGAGACAAGCCCTATTGCTGTCTAATGGAAGCCAGCTCTTTCGCTTCCAAATTCCAACTTAAAATAATTTTAATGATATATGTCACCTCAGTTTTGAGCAATTTCAGATTTTTTAATAAATCTTCAAACACTCATCCCTGTGTCTCACACTCTGAGGTATTCAAGATAAAGAAAAAGTATAGGCTGTACCAAATAAAAGCTTATAGTTTTGTTCAAGGAGGGATATGATATACTGAAAACAAAATCTGTCACCAAAATAGTATTTTCTAAGATACAGTTATCCTATGGACAGCATTACAAAAGTAATACTCCTTGCCTAATAATATACTGAGCAGTAGCTTGGTACAATAAAAACAGCCAGCACAGTGCCACGTACTTTCATTCGGCCTGGTATTGGATTCTCTCTTCTCTCTAATTCTTTATCTGTTACTTCTGTTTACTTGCAGTTCAGGTTCCACCTATTCCAGGAAGCCTTCTCTGACTTCAATACCCCCTTTTATACTCCTTTTCACACCTCTGTATAAATGCTTTTGCTCTTTTTGCCGTAGTTCTAGCATCACACATGCAACTTTTAAGGATACTTACATATATTCTAGTCTTTCTTGTTAATCTGTGAATTCTGGGATCATTCTTTCTGTGCTTGAATGATTTTTTAAATTATTATGTTTGCAGAATTATGAAAAGATAGTAGTCTATTGATTTGTCTTTAAATGGATATATTATAATCTGTGTCACCCTCTCTTAAAGAGGCAGGAGGAATTCTGGGACTGCCAAAGTTAGTGGCATTTACAGCTAGATAAGGAGCAGTGATGAAAAGGGCATTCGAGGTAGGCTTTAGCACATTCTCAGCATGAAGTAACACTTGGAAAATTAAATTAGATGTGGAGATGTGAGGGGTTCTTTAAAAAATAATTGGTTATATTTAAAACATTGGTGTTGAACTATGGTCCTAGAACTCTTTCTACTTTCATGATGGGGACAGGGGACTTATAGATATGACATCTAAGATCCTTTTCTACTACAATGAGCCCTCCACCAGATTTTCTTGCATATATTGCTTCTAGGTAGCTTGATAACTATATATCCACAACTAGTTCAAATTAAATCTCATTCTAAAAATTATAAAAACTTCAAAATGCCAAAGTGTCAATGGTTTTAAGGAACTTGAGTAGCAAATTAACTCCATAAATGTAAGGGATTCTGAACATTAAACATCTTTCTAAGGGTACATTTGAATCTATATTTCCATATTCTGAATTGTACCTCTAGCTTCATATAAAGCTCCTTTAAAAATATCCCATAGTGAAATAAATACATTTGGGAACTTTGCCTATAGTTCCCCCCCTCTTGGAATTTCATCTTGCGTGTTAGCTATTAAACATGCTGCCAAGCTCTGTAATAAAATAACCTGTTAAACTTTCTTTAACCTCACTTTTCCCAAACTAATTTGACTTTAGAATCCTTTTTTAATGTATTACCAATTATAATTCCATGGAACTGGAATTCCATGGAACACAGTTTGGAAAAGGCTGGTCTGGGCTCTTTGTCCTGGTGCTCCACAGCGCAGTGCTACACCCATGTCTAGAGGTCAGTGTTTCTCCGCACTCTAGCCAAATGCTTCCTCAAACTTTTGTCCGGCATGAGATTGGCACAGTGTCCATCTTCAATTTTGAATTTTGGCTTTGAGGAAAATTGCCTGACTTCCTTTCTGTGATACACCAGTTCCAGAATAACACTCTCCAGGTCAGATTCCATGAATGATAAAAAGAAGGGGAAGAGACAGCGCTTGCCTTTAAGAAATCACTGTTGTGTAGGCAATAAGAATAAATTAAAATTAAGTGGTAACATCAGCTGATGTGGATGACAGGTACTGTTGGAATTTAGAAGAGAGAGCAGCCCATCCCTCTCATCCTAATGGGTTGCTCTCTCTTCTAAATTCCAACAGTACCTGTCGTCCATATCAGCTGATGTTACCGTTTAATTTTAATTTATTCTTATTGCCTACACAATAGTTATTTCTGGAGTCTAGGAAATGAAGATTGAGCAGGAAATTGAGACATATAGTTAGAGGCACGAGCTAGATGAGACCAAAGAAGTTAATGTAGGCTCCTAAATTGTCATAAATGATGACTTGGACTAGATTTAGGTTTTCTTTCTTATAGGTTACCATTTAGCCAGCAAATAATTACAGAAAGAACTACATTAGCACGACGATAAACCAGAGTTTATGGCTCTTTTATACTTGTGTCTCAAAGAGCTGCACTTGAACGAAGTTACCATTCTCAGCATCCCCAAGAGTGAAATTCTTCCAGGTTGGAAAAGCTTGGAGCACCAGGCTTGCTGCCTTTTATTTTATTAGGCTCTGTTGAGGGTTCATCAGTGGGCAAAAGTCTGTTACCATGCAGGGATTTTAATCCATGGGAAGAGATTTCATGTTTCCTTTCTTGCTACATCTTTGGCATAACAGCAGTTTGTGCCATGGCTGTTATTTCAAAGATTCACAGAGTTGGTTGAGAGTATTAGAAACAAAGAAAATATAGTACACTTACATTTGGGTTTGACAAAGGTTTTTCTTATCTACACCAATTCCAGTCAGTCAGTAGTGGTGACTAAGAGTGCTGTGTTGAAAAAAAGGATTCTAGGACTAAAGCCTAGCTCAGGAGAAAACATACACAAAACTACAAAGTGCCATAATTAGTAATGCCAGTCCATAAACACAGCCAGGCCAGCATGGTTCAGTGGTTGAGCATTGACCTATGAACCAGGAGGTCATGGTTTGATTCCAGGTCAGGGCACATGCCCTGGTTATGGACTAGATCCCCTATGTGGGGCATGCCGGAGGCGGCCCATCAGTGATTTTCTCTAATCATTTATGCCTCTGTCTCTGTCTCCCTTCCTCTCAAAATAGAGTATTAATAAAATTGAGAATCAATGAGGAGTATTTGTGAGTCCAACTCCTCCTATTTCTTTAGGTACTTCAGTTGAGAACCAAATGAATGTATGAGTGTTTTAGCCCTTTACTAAAACTCAAGTGAACATTACCTCTCTGTGGAATGGAAGGGAGAAAGGAGGAGGCAGTTTGAACCATCCCAAAGCCTTAGACATAACAATTACTTCCCTGTTTCCATTTTCCAGCTTCTTGTGCCAATAGAAGGCTGCTGAAGAAAATAAACTGTTCCCATTAAATGCTTGTTTTATAAGAAAGAAGGGATTTGGTGTATCATCAGTGGCTTCTTTACACGGTAGATGAGGTTATCCTTTTCATGTTTTGTAAAGTTATCTAGTGTGCGTTAAATATGAACCATGTGTGTTCTGTGACTTCATGCCAACAACTTGATGGTGGCAGTAATTTTCGCCTTGCTTCCCTGTAGTGCCACACTCTGTCCCTCCCAAAAAGCACACAGCTCCCTGTGCATTCCAGGGAAAATTGGGCAGCTCTACAATCGACATGATGCGTTTCCCCAAGTCTCATTTTTAAGGAGGCTTTATCAGGTTTAATTAGACAGCTGCCATCTCTGGTGGCTTGCAGTGTATATTTAAGGAGAGAAACATGAGTCGTCCTTTGTGAAATGAAAACAATGTCATCAAAACTGCCTCTCCAATGCTCTGCTGGCTCTTTACCCACAGCCTAGAAATGTGTTTGAGTTACTCCCAGTGCTCTACAGATTTTCTTGATAGAAATGCTAAGATTGTGTTAGCCTCAATAGCAGTGTTTTCCTAGGGAAATGCCTCAAATGAAGTACAAGATTCAGGTAGAAAATATTTGGGCATGCAATGGTTTGCTCTAGAATATCAGACAGGTTTGACTCGGGAAAGATACATTTCCAACTCTACATTCAGTTCTGGCCTTGAACACTCACCTGGTATGTTTAGGTCCTTGAGGAAAGTAGGTGAGGTGTGTATGCAGGCAAGGGGACAAATGGTAGGAGATGGAAGGATGGAGTAAAAGAGGCTCTCAGTGTATTGAAAATTCCCAGGCAGCAAGGCACCAGGAAAAGTATTACCTTCTTCCTCTCTCCAACTCATGCCTCAGTGGTTACTTCTCCTTTTTAATTCCTTTTTCTTCTATAGCTGTTCTTTACATTAACTGTTTCCCTACTCCCTGGATAATACTGTTGAAGGGCGATGTGTCAGCCAGTGGGGGCCTTTCTTGTTCTCTTGTCCATCTTAGCGTTGCTATCTGATAGAGGTAGCCCTACCAACACTTTAGCTTTGCTTTGCCTCTTAAGTTTTTCTGCCATGGTTCTGTGCTGTTTTCATTTGTGAAATAAACTTCATCAAGACAAATACCTATGGCTCATCCAGTCGATTTCTATTCTTCCAGCAATCCAGGAAAAAAAAAAAGAAACAGTAAAGAGAAGCTTCCAGGAATCGCTAATCTTCCCTGAAGAATGACTCGGTGATGACTGAATCCCTCTGTTGTCCCCATGAAGCTGAACAAATCTCTAGCCAATATTTTAGAAATTAGCTGCAAATTAGCTTTTCTTCCCTAGGTCTTTCATCATTTCACTCAGTCTTGGCTTCCCTTCTCACCAATTTGCCTGATATACTGCTCATCCACAGAGCCAGGAAGTGCCAATTAGGAGGTTTGTGACTATATTCCAGGCATTGATGCCACCTAAGATCCAGACATGCTGGTGCTGAAATTCGTGCAGGAAGGGATGGGAGCCTAGGATGTATTTGGCTTAAGTTTCAATAATCAAAATTAAACAAGTAGGAAATGAGAAACAGTTAAAATGGATATATGGGTAGCAATTTTGGTTGCTTATAATGTGCCAGTTGATGTAGTAAATACTCTGCATAAACATTTTATATAATCCTCAATGTTGCCTTAAAAGAACATTTATATAAATAAAAGGCTAATATGCAAATTGTCCCCACGGGAGTTCAACTGGGAGACCAGGAGTTCGACTGCTCTCTATGACATGTGCTGACCACTAGGGAGTGATGCGGAATGAAGGAAGGCCCCGACCAGCAGCTGGCAGCCAGGGAAGGAAGGCCCCAGCCAGCAGCTGGAAGGCCCCATTCGGACTTGATCGCAGGCCAGGGACCCTACCCATGCACGAATTAATATAAAAACATGTGAAAGCAGGTTCAGTATACATGAGCACATATTTTATTATTTCTACTAATTTTTGGCCCCCTGACGTCAGAAATATGAATTCACTGATCATTTTCTCAAACTGTTTTGTTCCCTACACTTGGAGTAAGGAATCATTTTTTTCTTCTAAAATTAGGAATGAAATGTCTATTTCTGTGAGCACAAAATAGATGATGCTTGAAAACAGAACATGGCAGTGGCAGCCTATAGGACATGTCCCATAGTTTTTAACTTTCCTCCTATCACTGATTAATTAAAAACTATGATATTAGGATATAAATTTCTCTTATAATCTCTACCATCTATCTGCTACTTAAAAAAAAACACTTTATTGTTGAAAGTATTACAAAGGCCCCCTTTGTTTGTTGTTGCTTCTTTTCCCATTGGTCCCCTCCACCCTATACCCACCCCTCCCAATCCTTCACCACTCTGTTGTCTGTGTCCATGGGTTATATATATAAGTACCCCACTTAATCACTCCCCTCCAGTCTCCTAACTTTCACAACCCTCCTGAAGTTTGTCAGTCTGTTCCATGTTTCTGTGTCTGGGTATGTTTTGTTCACTAGTTTACTTTATTAGATTCCACATATTAGAGAGATCATGTGTTACTTGCTTATTTCACTTGGTATAATACTATCCAGGTCCACAGAACCAGATACTCAATTTTCTATGCATATAATAAGACTTGTGTATAAACAAGGTATGGGACTTCAAATATAAGTCTTACAACACTGCAAGCCCCGCCATTGGGTCCAAACATGTCTTTTTGATGACTGTATTCTCAGAGATTTGGGGTGGGGGGGCTTAAACCCTTTTACTATGGCTGAATGTTTATGTCTCCCTAAAATTCAGCTGTTGGAGTCTTAATGCCAAATGGGATGGATGATATTAGAAGGCAAGGTCTTTGGGCGTGATTAGTTCATTAGCACAAAACTCATGAATGGAATTAATGCTCTTATAAAAGACATCCCATAGAGCTCTCTAGCCCTTTCTGCTATGTGTAAAGAAACAGGAAAAGCCTATGACTTTAGGAGGATGTTTCTCACCGGCCCATGCTGGTGGCAACTTAATCTTAGACTTCCAGCATCCAGAACTGTGAGAAATAAATTTCTGTTGTTTATAAGCTATCCAGTCTGTGATGTTTTCTTATAGCATGATAAATGGACTAAGACATGTGTATTATATATAGGACTCCCAATAAGGGATTGATGGGTTGTTATGTCTATTTCCTCCATATTCAGAAAGCTTAGTTTACTTACGATCTGAATATGAGTTGTGTTTAAACTGTTCATTCAGAACTTCTAGGGAAACATCAACTCTTTAAAGAAAGTGATCTCTGAGTTTCTATTGACAGCTCCAAAATACTTAGTCTCAAGATCACTGACCTTTGTTAAAATATACCCTCTCTCTGACTTACTGAAGTAGAGACAGCTATTCAAGTACTAGTTGTCCTTTTTACTATCTCCCTTAACTATTTCTAGGTACTACGGAGTTCCGCATACCTAAACATTATCAAAGACTTTCACAGCCCTCGGGCTGCTATTACTGTGTATGATACTCAGCTGTAATCATTCTAATGGTCTAAGATGTTGCAACTAATTTACCCAAGGCCTGAGCGCCAGAAGTGCAAAAATTGTCTTGAGAGGTTTATTCTGCATTCAGCCATTATCATGAAGGGCAGTGTGTTACTTCTGATTTCTTTACAGTGTCAGTGCAAATCCAACCATCAAACAGAAGTTGGACCTAAAAGCTTTTAGATTACAGTGATTATTACAGATTTTACATGAGATAAAAAATGTAATTGCTCCATTTCTTTCATACTTTCTCTCGCCATCCTTCCCCATATTTTATCCCCTCCTGTTTGACTGCCAGGTCAGACCCAGTACAAAAGACATTGGTCATAAGATAGGGGAGCTGAGTGTTTCTTTTCATAAGAAATGAAATGCTTGGAATTTTCTCTTCCAAACAGATCATACAATTTCTATTGTCATTTCCATTTTTAAACTCTTTTATGTCTATGTAAACTCATTCATTGCCTATAGAGGAATAATTCCCTAGCTCTTGGATAGTTTCAGAGAGTAAGCTGAAGGCAGCAATCCTTCATAGGAAAAAGAGTGTACATATACTTTATTCACTTTGTTTCCTTTCCCCCTGTTCTATATTCATTCATCCTGTTAAATTCTTTGACTCTCCTAATTTTTTCTCACTTCATTCATTGTTGTCTTATTTATAAAAATTGCTACAACCAGTACAACCTTCAGCAACTACCATCCTGATCACAAGACCCTCCATTGGCAAACAGATTTCAAGTTACTAACCGCTCAGATGATGGTTAATGTTTTTCAGAAGTAAAGTATTTTTAAATTATGGTGTACAAGTTATTTTAGACATAATGATATTGTACACTTAATAGTTATCTTATAGTGTAAATATAACTTTTACATGCACGTCAAAAATTTGTATGGCTCACATTATTGCAATATTTGCTTTATCGATTTGGTTTGGAACTGAACTCACAGTGTTTCTAAGGTAGGCCTGTATACTCTTATCTCTATTACACATATTTGGAGAGGCTTCTAGAGATAAGAATTTGGCATTAGGAAGTGACACCTGAGACCAGAGAACTAAATCCAGGATTTTTTGTTTGTTTGTTTGTTTGTTTGTTTGTTTGTTTGTTTTTTTTTTACTAAACCCCAGTGCCACAATCCCTCTACGCTGAGCAGTCAACTGAAGGAGTCAGCATGCCTGGACAGAGGGCTGTCATTTGAAGAGGGGAAGTCAATTCATCCTGTATTTCTCTGGAAGGCAGGACAAGGATCAGTGGGTGGAAATTACAGGGAGGCTGATTTTTGCTGCAATTTGAGGAAGAACTTTCCAACATTGGAGCTGTCTAACCAAGAAACAATCTGCCTTGTCAAATAAATGAGCAGCAGCCTATCGCTAAAGGCATTTAAGCTGAAAGCTGAATATCACTTCTGAGGAAAAGGAAAGATTACTGCCTGGGTGGCATGGATGGCATTAGGTTTATCTGTCTTAAAGATTGTGCGGGTGAGGCAGGATGACATTGAGAGAGATGATCCATAACCTTGGACATCATATAGTCTTCTGGGTCACATGGAGGTGACCTTGATGTGCTGTAGAACCACATGATTATAGTTCAAGCCTGGTATTTCTCGCAGAAGCTCCTTTTGAACAGATGTTCAGTTCAATTGACGTATCCAGAGTGGTTGAATATGATGGGCTGGAACTCTGCCTTCTAAAATGGTTAAAATTTATTTCCTATGGTTATGCTACAAAAAAATATTGTCACTTCTGGAATCATTAGACGTGAATATTTTATCTTCTGAAATTGCACTTCAAGTTATGCTTTTGCATTTCTTTTGAATTGGCATGGAACACACCCAGATAGCTGATACAGAGGTGGTGGGCTGGGCAAGTGCTTTCATCTGGGGTAAAATAAAATTTGACAGTTTGAGCATGAAATTCCAGATCTCTATGTGCCTACACATTCATTTCCCACTTCTTTCCTTTTGTATCACTGAGAAGTACAGGAATTCCCCTCCTTACTTTGTGCATTTCCAACAGCATATATTTCCCCCCAGGGAGAATGTTACACCCTGAAGTAAATTGTATTCCATGTGTTAAGAGTGAAACTTTAAAGTTTTCCACCGGAGACCTCATGCTGGTATTTAAGCAACTGTCATCTAAATCGCCATTAGATCTTATCCTAAACTTCAAAAAAGCCAAAGTTATAAACTATTCAGACGTACAAGTCAACAAACAAACTTGCGATCATTACCAGGGACTCTTTCTCTGCTTCATTTTCCCTGTTTGAGGGAAGTGGGGTTTCAGCTATATTTGATTTTTAGCTGAGCACTAAAATTATGTATAATAATAGCTAAATAACAACAATGTTTGCCTATTGTGCCTAATTCCCACAGGCATCTTTTAAAGTAGGTATGGAAATTCTCATCTTATTACTATAAATGACTCTAAGCTTTTGTTAACCACAAAATATCAGGTCTACACTTGTAATAATGAGTTTTTTTAAGTGATAGGTACGCCATGTAGTACAGCTGTTTAATCTTGGGACTGCACCCTGGGGAAGGATGTAGCTGAGCATCAGTTCAGGAGCTGAGGACTTAGGTGCTCCAGTGTCTCTCATTCACTCATCATCCTTCATCTTTTCATTCTCTGTTTCTTCAACAGCACCACATCTGTGCTCTCACCTTCTTGTTCAACAATACAACAGCTTTCAAAATTTTAGGTCCAAATCTCAACTTTTCATTATGTTTCCATATATTTTAAATCAAACAGTACTTTACTATTACAGTTTTCATAGACAATATTAATTTACGTGGCATATTCTCAATGTAAGGGCTATGCATCTGCTGTTTACATTTAGCTAGACAACTATTTAATTTTTAAATCTATTTTATTACTTCTAGTTTCCAAAGTAGTTTCTGCTTGAATATTAAAATTTAGGTTGACTTTTTTTTCTCTTTGATTGTTTTCAAATTATAATTTCTTTCTATTTTAATGTTATGCAGTTGTGGTTTTGCATAAACAAGTTGCTTAGTTTTCTTAATTCTTGAAATATTTTCTGGTACTGTTGGGAATGGGAATATTTTTATTTTCCAATTGTATGCTATTAGAGTAAAAAGCTACAATTGGTATTTGTATATTGACCTTATCCTAAACAATAAAACCCTAATATGCAAATCAACCAAACAGTGGAACAACCAGTTGCTATGACAAACACTAACCACCAGGGGGAAGGCACTCAACACAGGAGGAGTACCACTCAGCTTGAAACTGGGCTCAGGGCTGGCAAGCGCAGCAGCAGTGGCAAGAGCTTCTCCTGCCACTGCTGTAGGTGGACGATAAGGAGCAAGGGGTCCCAGACTACAAGAGCCCCAGACTGAGGGAGGGATGTGACTGCTGGCTTACATCCCCCAAGGGGTCCTGGATTGTGAGAGGGCACAGGCTGGGCTGAGGAACTCCTCCAGTGCACAAATTTCATGCACTGGACCTCTAGTATGTTATAAGGTAGCTAAATCTACTTATTACTTCTAGTAGATCTTTGGTATATGATTTAGAATTTTCTACATTGATAATCATGTAGGAAGACAGTTTTACTTTTACTTGTCAATCTTTAAACCTATTATTATTACTTTATTTTTCTAAGATTTTACTGAGTTTAGTAAATTATATCAAATCATTTTTCTGTATCTACTGAAATTATCATATCCATTTTTTTCCTGTAAATATGATGAAATACATTGATTTCTCAAATTTTAAAGCAATCTTAAGTTCTTGGGATAAAACCAAGAGGTTTATTACTGAATTGGATTTGCAAATAATTTTGGGTGTATTCTCTTGAAGGGTATTGATTTGTAATTCTCCATTCTTTTCATATTCTATCTTCATGTGTATGGTGTGCATGTGTATGTACATATTTGTGTGTGGTATTTTTTGACAAGTGATTGTTCACTTCATACAGTGGAAAGTACTTTATCTTTATTTGTCTTGTAAGAATTGGATTTCTTTCTTTGAAAGTTTGGTCAATTTTTGCCAATTAAATCCATGGGGCCTAGAGTTTTGTTTTAATATTTGAGAATGCATATAATTTTATTAATAAGGATAGGGCTAGTCACATAGATTTTCTTTATTTTTCATCAGTTTAGGTTAATTGAAGGAATCTGTTAGTTCTACCTTAAGTTCACTAATTATTGTTATAAAATGGTTCATAATAACCCTCTGGGATTTATTTATAGGATCTTGATATATATATTATCTTGATTCCATTATTGATTTGTCTTGAATCTTTGATCAAGTTTATAGTAGGTTATAGAAATAGTGCCACAGTAAGATTTTTGTTTAGATTCCATTGGAAACTTCAGGGAGTTCACCATTTCTGTCTTGGTTTTAATTTTTTTTTGAGCCAGTTTAATATGTCTGTGATGGAATAATTTCATGATAAGAGTAGATATTTAGGCTTGAGGGTTTGCTGGTTTGTGGGATAATTTTTTTTTGAAGATTTTCTTCGCCTAAGTAATTTTTCTAGTCTTTTTTTTTTTCATAGAAGCGGTACTGCTTTCATAATCTCCAGTTACACAGCTTTCTTATTGACAGATCTTTACTTTCCTCAAACATCATTTTCTATTTATTGTGACTATTAATTTCTAGGTTTCCATTTCCTAAGTTTTGCTTTAGCTTTAATTTCTCTTCTCCTGGAACCTGAGATGTTAATATTTTTAACATTCTTAAATCATATGTTTCTGTTATCTTTTGTTTACTTTCTGTGTGTTGGTAGTGAAAGTGGGGTCCATATTACAATAGTCTATCATTTGCTGGGACCCAGCTTCATTTGATATAACGCTTACATCATCCCTGGAATGTAAGTATTATATAGCTCACTTTTCAGAGAAACTGCTATTACAGGTGTTCATAGACTATTACCATAGCCAGTAGGGTGTAGAGTATGAATTTATTTTTTAATGGTTAGCATAGTTTGGGTACAAAATCTATATATATACTGAGTGGCCAGATTATTATGATCTGAATGCATAACAATCTGGCCACTCAGTTATACCCTACATAATAAGGCCAATATCTAAATTGTTCCCTCAACTAGGAGTTCGACCATCAGGCAGGCCAGCCAACCACCCAGGTCCCCTCCTCTGGCCAGACTGGCTGGACCCCACCCATGCACGAATTCATGTACCGGACCTTTAATATATATATATATATATATATATATATATATATATATATATGTGATATATATATATATATATATGTGTGTGTGTGTGTGTGTGTGTGTGTGTGTGTGTATACACTGAGTGGCCAGATTATTATGCATTCAGAGATCATAATAATCTGGCCACTCTGTATATACAAAAGATAATATGCTAAGTGTCCCTCTTACCATCTGACCAGTCACTATGACACACACTGACCACCAGGGGGTCAGATGCTCTATACAGGAGCTGCTGAGCTGTATGATTTGGCAGTGGAGGCTCTCAGGTGATGCACCATGAAACCAAAGAGGAGGGAGCTCGATTCCTCACAGGGGATGAGCAATTGCACCTTCAGCCTTGGGTTATGTTGTTGCTGGGGCACTGTTGGCCCAAATCTGGTTTGCATTTGTCTTCCACACTCTGTATGACAGCAACTTTGCAGAGTGCCCTCTCACATTCCAGGATCCCTCAGGAGATGTTGGAGAGCCGGTTTCAGCTCAATTCCTTCAAGCCAGGCTGAGGGACACCACTTGCCAGAAGGACCCAACTTACTCTGCAGATGCTGGGGAGGGACCACTGGAAGTTGCCTCCAGGGCATGTCTGGCCTGGCTCACCAAGTCCCGTTCCATTACCAGCCACCTTCTAATTAATTTCCTTTCAATGTTCACTAGTAGATAATATTTCTTCCAGTTTTGTCTTCAGCTTTTTAACAAAGTGGCCATTCTACATAGTACAGTTATAGGGTCATTCATCAAAGTTTCTTCCAACCACGGTATGAAATTCCAAGTGAGGGTATACTTTTCATAGAGATAAAAACCTTATCAACTCATTAGTTGTCTACATTTTAGGTATTAAACTGATTAGAATGTGAAAAAAACTTTTGAGTGATTATTGATAGGGAACTAATTAGTTCCTGTATCATGTCAGGCTAAACACATGGAAACAAGAAGCAAGAAACCTGCATCTAAGAGCTATATTATATTAGGCTCCCCTCTGCTGGGGAAAGAATGAGAATGGCTAGCTTCCAGAACTATTTTCTTTTCTGGTTCCCAAGAAAGATATACACAAAGAAGAAAAGGCCAGGCAAATACTATCCCTCTTGTTACTATAAGGTTTTTTCCCTCCAACTATGTAGGCTCCTGATGCGAGGTGCTTAGACATGTGGAACCAGCAAAGGATCCTTCTAATGAAACTCAGGTACTTCCTTTCCCACAGGAGTTGACCTTGTTTCTGATAGCAAAGGCTCTCTGCATCTTCCAGAAATGCCAGGACAAAGATAGTCAGAGCCAAGAGAGAAATTGTCCACCAGATATCCCATCCCTAGCTCTGTGGACAAAACCTAATCCATTTGGTGTTCCTTCTCTATCTGCACACACTTCCAATCAATTCCTCTCACTTTCCCCCAATCTGTTTATGACACCCTAGTCAGTGCTTTATGTGATACTAGAGGCCCAGTGCATGAAGTCTGTGCACTCAGGAGAGGGGGCAGGGTCCCTCAGCCTGGCCTGCATCCTCTTACCATCAGGAGCCCTTGGTGGATGTCTGACTGATGGACATCCTTAGCGCTGCCTTGAAGGTGGGAGAGACTTGCCACTGCCACTGTACTCACCAGCCAGAAGCCTGGCTTCTAGCTGAGCAGTGCTCCTCCTGTGGGAGTGCACTGACCACCCGGAGTAGCTCCTGCATTGAGTATCTGCCCCCTGGGGGTCTAAGCAAGCCATAGTGACTGGTTGTTCCACCATTTGGTCGATTAGCATTTAGCCTTTTATTATATAGGACTAGAGGCCCGGTGCATGAAAATCTTGCATAGGGGGAGGGGCGGGGATATCCCTTAGCCCAGCCTGCACCCTCTATAATCTGGGACCCCTCAAGGGCAGTCAGACATCCTTCTCACAATTCAGGATTGCTGGCTCCAAATTGCTCGCCTGCCTGCCTCCCTGATTGCTTCTAACCACTTATGCCTGCCAGCCTGATCACCCGCTAACCAGCACCCTGCCAGCCTAATTGATGTCTAACTGCTCCCCTGCCAGCCTGTTGCCCCCAACTTCCCTCCTCTGCTGGCCTGGTCACCCCTAACTGCTTTCCCCTGCAGTCTTGATCGCCCCCAACTCTCCTCCCTTGCAGGCCTGGTCCCTCCCAACTGCCCTCCCCTGCTGGCTTGATCACCCACAACTGCCCTCCCTTGCAGGCCTATAACCTCCCAATGGCCGTCCCCTGCTGGCTGGTGGCCATCTTGTGTCCACATGGAGGCAGGATCTTTGACCACATGGTGACAGCTCTCTTGTGTGGTAGAGTGATGGTCAATCTACGTATTTCTCTTTTATTAGATAAGATAGAGGCCTGGTATATGGGTGGGGGCCAACTGGTTTGCCCTGAAGAGTGTCCCAGATCGGGGTGGGGGTTCCCTTGGGGTGAGGGGCAGCCTGGGTGAGGGGCCTGTGGAGGTTTGCAGACTGGCCACGCCCCCCAGCAACCCAAGTGGAGGCCCTGGTATCTGGGATTAATCTATGTTCATAACTGAAACTTTGTAGCCTGGAGCAGAGCCAAGTTTTCTGCTCACTCCATTGCAGCAGCCATTTCTGTTTGAAACTTTGTAGCCTAGAGTGGAGTCCTAGGCCGACAACAGCAGGCTGAAAGCTTGGCTTCCTCCATTGCCAGGGAAACCCAAGCCTCTGTTCTCTCTAGCTCAGTGGCTGCCACCATTTCTGTATCTTTTATAACTTAAACTTTGTAACATTGAGTAGAGGCCTAGGCAGGCAATGGCAGGTGGAAAGCTTGGCTTCCTCTGTTGCTGGGGAAACCCAAGCCTCACTCCTGCTCTCAGTGGTGGCAGCCATCTTGGTTGGGGTTTATTTGCATAATCTCCTGATTGGCTGGTGGGCATGACTGTGGGCATGGCTTGTGGGTGTGGTGAAGGTATGGTCAAATTTGTATATTACTCTTTTATTAGATAGGCTAGGCTCTCTTTTCATGTTCAATCACAGTTCCTCCAACATTTCTCAATCTATCTCATGTTTTCTATTTTCACAGCAATCATGCTAGTCTGGCTTTAAATGTAATGCCTCTTAACCTCACGATTTCAAAGTTATCTCTAGAGCCTATAACATATAATACCTTCCCAATGAATAGTTATTACATGATTGGATAAATGGATAGCCCTCTCCCCATCCTCATCAAGGCTCTTTTACCTTGATGGTGTAGTATGCTAAAAAAAAAGCTTTGATTCACCAAATTCAGTAACATCTTATTTCTCATCCCCTTTCTTCCCCTTTGGTCACATTTTTGAAATGAGGTCTCACTACATTTTCCCAAGCATTCCGTCTAATTCCACTATGTTGACAAGCCCTACATTCTGGTCTTTTAACGTTCCTCTCTACTTTCTTCTTTTACACCAAGATCTTCTCACAAAGTTTATCTTCATACATTTAAAACATGCATTTGTATTAAACATAACTTATTGAAGGAAAATGCCATATTTTTTCCTATTCATATCCCTCTTAACATATAGCGTGATGCCTTCCTTATACATTGATTAACCATACTAGAGGCCCCGTGCATGAATTCGTGCATGGGTGGGGTCCCTCGGGGTGGCTTGCGAGGATCGGGCCGAAACTTGAAGTCCAGTGCCACCTGCAGCTGCTGCCTGCTGCTCCTGCTCATCCCAATCCCGTTGCACCTGCAGCAGGCTTGTGCCCAGTCAGTCCCAATTGGGAGAGGCTTGTGCCACAGTAGTGGTGCTCGCCAGCCATGAGTTCTTCATCGGCACCCACTGTGAGGGGGATGGAAGGAGGCAGAGTGCAATTGGTGAACTCTCTTACCAGCCCAGATCTGTTCTGATGATGTTTGTGCAGGCTGTTGGAATATACCTGGCAGCCATTTTTATATCATTTTTTTCCTTGTGGAGCATTTAGGCAGGGGAAGTGGTGGCAGTGCCTGAAGCCAACTTGTAGGAAGCCTGTGGCACTGTCAGGATCATGCCAGCGGCATGGGTCCTTTGATGCCTGGCCTGTTCTCTGAACATCCTACCTACAGGACTACTGAGGGAGGGAGTGGCTCCTGCCAGACTGGTGGGCCACAGGGGTGGGTCGGTCAGCTAAATGGCACTCCTGCTATGAGAGAGCACTCACTGCCAGGGGGCAGCTCCTGAGTTGAGCATCAGCCCCCTGTGGTCAGTGCACATCATAGCAACTGGTTGACCGGTCTTTGGGTTGCTTAGGCTTTTATATGTATAGATTGGTAAATATATGTTCATTTAATTAACTTTGAATTCAAAGGCCTCTCTAAAAATCTTGGCACATGCGAAGAACACTTAAGGACTAATTAAGGCATATTCTCAGTGGTTTATAGGGGTTGACTACAAAGGAGTAACATCAATATGCACTGAAGTTACACAGTGATTTTTCTGGATAATGTGGTCCTTGACATGATGGACCCTTAACATAACACTCTCCTTTTGCTAAATAATAAGTGAATTAGAATGGTCATATTACTAATCCTATCTAATAAAGAGGGAATATGCCTATTGACCCTCATGCCACAGCCACAAGTTGCCTAGTCCCCTCAGCCCTGCTGGGGTGGCAGGCACGTGGCAAGGCCTCCAGAATCCCCCAGCTCTTTCAGCTCCCCAGCTACTCAGGGCTGGCTTGAGGTGCAGGAAAGCCTCTGATGGTAGCTTCCCAGTTGCCCAGGGCTACCCAAGGCTCAGGTAACCAGCGCTGGCTGGCCGAGGCTTGTGCTGCTGGCAGTGGCGGCAGCAGAGGTATGATGTTGCATCACCTTCCTCTGATCACCTGGTTGCCTCCTGCCCCTGAGGGCTCCCAGACTATTAGGGGGGCAAGCCTGGCTAAGGGAATCCCCCTCCAGTGCATGGATTTTCATGCACTGGGCCTCTAGTCCTATATAATAAAAGTATAATATGCAAATTGACTGAATGGCAGAACAACCAGTTGGTGGGGAGTGGGGCCAATGAGCAGGCTATGCCAGGCCAACCAAGGTGTGTGCCAGTAGGCAGAGGGTGGGAACAGTGATGGGGGACCAGCAGCAACCAGTGATGGTGGGGGTGTGATTAGGGGGAAGGAGCCCTCTGTTTGCCGGCCGGTGCTATCCCCTGATCAGCCTGCCTGTTACCTCCTACAGAGGGAGGCCAGACTGCAGCTCCCATAGGGAGTGGGCCTAAGCCATCAATCAGACATCCCCTGAAGGCTCCCGGACTGCAAGAGGGCACAGGCTGGCCTCATGGACCCCTACTCCTGAGTGCATGAATTTTCATGCACTGAGCCTCTAGTGTACTTCATAAGTGAGTATGTTTTTACAGCATAGAACTGAGAAGATCCAGAGGTATTTTGGAGAGTTTGGGAAGAGAATGAAGAAGGAGGGAAGTCAGTACTATACCATGATCCAAGTAGAGAGAAGGATTCTAGGTACCCACAGAGAGGGAGTCCTAGACAGGAACTTGAGATTGTGTAACCTCCATCAAATCACACCACCATCTCGGCTTTGCTTGTCCACTTATGCAACAAATCCATTTAACTACATTACCTCTAGGTCTTTCAGCTCAAAAATAGTTGTGATTTCCTGGAGCCAATTCAGGCAAATGTGAAGCTTAAGAGAAAACCATCCCAGTTTTTTTCTTTGGGGGCCAATGAGAGACAAATCATTTGAGTTGCAGAAAGCTTTTACCCCTTCTGAAGTACTCTGAACATGCCCACACTCTTGAGACTCTTGATGCATACAGTAATGGAAGTGAGTGAAGGTTTAAACCATTATTTGCTGTTAACACATACTACCTGAGAAACAAAATGATCCCTAAGTATGATTTCTGTGTATAAACTCCTTGTAGCTATTATTGAGCTTGCAATAGGTTCTGCAAACTTCTATTAAAATATCAATAGTATTTTTCAGAGCTTAAATTGAGCGGTGATTTTATATCAGACTGATCCTATAAACCACTTTTCTTAGAAGATTCTCTTGTTGCTAAAAATGAAAGCCATTCAAACGAGCAGTGATTGAAACAGTGAGAAAGAAGGGGGGAAAATCAATATCGCATTTTCCAGGGCACTATCTCTGCTTTTGAAAAGAGACCTTTAATAATGTGCTTATGAGAGAGGCAGCCAGTTGCTCAAAGTGCATTCAGGGGTGAACTGAACGGATGGCTTTCTGGGAAGAGTCTCCGGAGAGAGATTGCTGAGAAGTCAAAGCTCACTGGTGGAATCTGCAGCAAGCTGACTCAAGGCATTCTTAGGATCTGGAGCTAAATGGACTGCTTTGCAGCATTGGAAGTATGCTTTCTCCTATACTTTGTCTGATCTCTGAGACAGAATGGCATGGGGGCAGAGTGGGAGGAATAACCATTAGTTCCTGGTGATTCATGGACTTGTTGTGTTTCTCAATCTGGTTCATTAAATCAAGACCAAACTCATCAGTGGAGAACCCAAGTCTTTAGTGATGGGCATGACCCTGTCCACATTTAACATCCATTTCTTTCCCATGTCCCACCTCTGTCGCAGGCTATTTATTGCGCACAAAAAAGAGAAAATTCTTGAGGATAAAATTTCTATGGTTACACTGGAATCTAAGTGGTTTAGGGATGAAACATGTTTTATAACTTCCAACTGATATTTCCCCTTAAATGAAGGAGTTTGAGAAAAGCTATTTTTTCTTTAGTGTTTTGGCTTATTAAGGAGGAGGAGGTGTTCCAGTACATGAAAGAAGATGCCAAATAAGAACTCTAAAAAGAGGATGATTTTGAGACAGTGAAGGGGGACCAAAGCCAAGATCAAGAAGAATGAAAACTCATTATAGGAAGGAAATGAATCTGTTAATCTGCACAAATTCATAGTCACAAGAGGTATAACACAGACAGAGGATTGAAGAGAATGCAATGTCCCACACTATAAAGAAAGACAGAGGATTCAAAGAGGCTAGAGAATGCCAGTGCTATTGTTAGACTCAGAGGGAAGAGATGCACAGTGGGCATGTTCATTTTATCCTGTGATTTATGAATTATTTTGACATGGATAACTGAGAGGAGAGTTCACAGTCAAGCCCACTGATGCAATATATTTCAGCTGTTTTAATTACAGGGAGCTTTAAGTATCTCCTAATTCAGCATTAATAAATAGTCACTATTATGAGCAGGTAATTTTGTCAACTGTTAACCTGGGATTCAGAAGTAAAGTGTTCCTGAGTTCAAATCCCACCTCAGCACTTGTTGAGTCAGTTGGGTGACTGCATGGCAATTTTTTACTTCTTTTGATATTAGTTTTTCAATTGAAAAATGGTTATAATATTAGTAACCAGCTTGTCGAGTTGTTGAAGGGAGTAATTGAGATAATATAGGTTCATATGTCCAACCACCAATTAACATATTAAAAAATGAGCTCCTGATATCCTCTATCCATGCCATTGGGAAACTAGCTTCTTCTCCTATAGTCTTGTCCATCTTAGGTAATATGAACTCCTCTCTTCTGATTGTTCAGGAGAGAGCACACAATGGTAACAGCAATAAGAACCAACACAACAAAACAAAAATTTAGCATTGAAGTTCTACCTTCAAAACAGAATCTTATTACTGCTGTACTTCTGGTCCAAGCCATTGCCATCTCTCCCAAATCTATCCTAGCTAATAAAAGAGTAATATGCAAATTGACAGTGCCTCCAATACACTCACAAGCCACACCCACCAGCCATGCCCACCAACCAATCAGGAGCAAATAAAACCCAACCAAGATGGCTGCAGCCACTGAGAGTAGGAGGGAGGCTTGGGTTTCCCCAGCAATGGAGGAAGCCAAGCTTTCTGCCTGCCCTTGCCAGCCTAGGCCTCCACTCAATGCTATAATTTTCAATTATAAAAGATATATAATCCCAATAGAAATGGTGGCAGCCATGGAGCTGGAGAGAACAGAGGCTAAGGTTGCTCCGGTGATGGAGGAAGCCAAGCTTCTGCAGCCCTAGCACCTAGGCCTCCACTATAGGCTACAACGTTTAAATTATAGAATTTAAATAAACCCAAACAGAAATGGCTGTCACCACAGAGAGAGCAGAATGCTTGGCTCTGCTCCAGGTTACAAAGTTTCAATTTTAGAACATAAATTAATCCCAGATCCCAGGGCCTCCATTTGGGTTGCTGGGGGGCATGGCCAGCCTGCAAACCACCATAGGCCCCTCTCCAAGGTTACTTCATCCCCCAAGGAACCCCCCTCCACTCTGATCTGGGACACCTTTCAGGGCAAACCATCTGGTCTTGACCCATGCACCAGGCCTCTATCATATCTAATAAAAGAGTAGTACACAGATTGACCATCACTCCAACACACAAGATGGCTGCCCCATTGTGGCCAAAGATCCTGCCCCCATGTGGACACAAGATGGCCAGCAGGGGAGGGGAGTTGGGAGGGACCAGGCCTGCAAGGGAGGGCAGTTGGGGACAATCAAGCCTACAGGGGAGGGCAGTTAGGAGTGACCAGGCTGATAGAGGAGGGAAGTTGGGGGCAAACAGGCTGGCAGGTGAGCTTTTAGACATCAATTAGGTTGGTTGGAGTGATCAGGCTAGCAGGGAGTAGTGGTTAGAGGCGATCATATCAGGAATGCAGGCAGGTGAGTAGTTTGGAGCTAGCAGTCCTAGATTGTGAGAAGGATGTCTGACTTCCCTCCAGGGGTCCTAGATTGGATAGGGTACAGGCTGCACTAAGGGACACCCCCCATGCATGAATTTCATGCACTGGGTCTCTAGTATATATATAAAAGCCTAATATGCAAAGTGGCCCCTGGGAGTTCAACTGACCGGGAGTTTGATTATTCACTATGGTGTGCCGTAATCACCAGGGGGAATTGTGAAAGTAAGGGAGGCCTCAGCCAGCCGTTGGCACTTGCTAGGAAGCTTACCCATGCATGAATTTTGTGCACTATGCCTCTAATATTTCTATAAGTCTCCTCAGTTCTCAGCTTCTGTTCTTGCCTGCATGTTATCTGACCTCAACACAATTTCCAAAATAATGCTTTTAAATGCTGTCAAAATATGTCTCTCTGTTCAACAGCCTCCAATGGCTTGCCATTTTCACATTGATAAAGGGCAAGATTCTGTTACTTCTCCAACTTTGTTTCCTGGTATTCCCTCCTGTCGATTATTCTCCAGCCTCGCTAGCTTTGGCTGTTCATTGAAAAAACCTGGGCTCATTCATGCCTGTGGGCTTTTAATACATAAGTCCCCCTGCCTTTAGATATTACTCAATAGCTACCTTCCAGGTGAGTTTTTCTCTGTCTATCTAAAGTTTAAAGCCTGCCCCACTCTTATTAATGATATATATTCTGCTCTTGCTTAACTTTAGCTACTTATCACTTATGATAGCTAAACTGTATATTTAACTTATTATATATTTTCCCTGCTAAAATAATGACAGAGATAATTTATTAATTATTTCTGTTACTGTATTATCAGTGACAAGAAGAATCCTGGCAAATATTAAGTGTTCAATAAGTATGTGCTGAATATATCTCTAAATATAAAAGCCTAAGCAATCATTGCAACTAAATGGAGGACTGAATAGGCTGCATGGGGTGACTAGGCTGGCAGGGGGTTAGTGAGGGGTCACCAAACAACTGAACAGCAGGCTTAGTGGGACAACCAGATCTGCATGGGGGGCACTTGTGGGTGGCCAGGCTGGCAGGGTGGGAAGTTGAGAGCAACCAAGCCAGTGGGGGGGGGGGGCAGTAAAGGGCAACCAGGCCAGCGAAGGGGGGCAGTTAGGGACAACTAAGCCAGCAGGAGGGCAGTTGGAGGTGACCAGGCTGGCAAGGGGGGCAGTAAGGGCGACCAGGCCGGGGGGAGAACAGTTGGGGGCAACCAGGCCTGCAAGAGGGGCGGGGAATTGAGGCAACTAGCCTGGCAGGGGGGCAGTTAGGGGTGATCAGGCAGGCAGGCAGGTGAGCGGTTAGGAGCCAGTGGTCCCAGATTATGAGAGGGATTCCAACTGCCGGTTCAGGCCCAGTCCTAAGAACCAGCAGTCAGACTTTTCCCAAGGGGTCCTGGATTGGAGAAGGTGCAGCCTGGGCTGAGGGGACCGCCCCCCCCATGCACGAATTTCATGCACCAGGTCTCTATTTTATATATAAAAGCCAAGCAGCTGGAATGACGAAACAACCAGAATGACCAGAATGACCAAGCACTATAATGCATGCTGCAGCAGCCAACTGATCCAATCCAAGCCCCAATCCACACCCCCAACCTCCCACAGCTCCTCCTCCCAGCATTCCCTGCCCTCAATCACCCTCCCACCCCAATCATGGCCAACCTCCTGAAGCCTCTCCCCCCAGGTCAACCCAGCCCAAACCAGCCCCATTGTGGCTGGCCAACCGGACCCAACCTGTGCACAAACTCATTCACTGGACCTCTAGTACATATATAATTTGCTTAGCATAGTTTTTGACATAAGCATTCAATAAATTTTATTTAGTATTATAATTAACTAGAGGTCCTGTGCATGAAATTCCTGCATGGATGCAGTCCCTAGTCTTGGCCGGTGATCAAAGTGTGACCATCTGGCATGGAAGGGCAGTCCCAGCTGACCTCTGGGCCCTGGGAAACACTTGCACCCCCAGAACCCCACTCGCCCCCTCTGCCTGAGTCATGGTGCTTAAGTCATGGCACCTTAGTCCCCAAGCAGAGACATGGTGAGCACAGCTAGATGCTGCAAGCCAGGGTGCAGTGTGGGCCTCTGGGCCACCCAGCACAGAAGCCAGGAGGGCAGCATGCTCTTTCCTGGCTGGCCTCGCAGACTGACTCCTGCACGAACCTACGGGGAGCTTGACTAGTCGCTGGGGTCCTGGCGGCTGCAACCATTCACCCAGAAGAGGCCACGTGGGTGTGGGGTGGGCTTCTCATGGGTGCCAGCAATTGAGCATGGGGTCTTCCTATTGGTGAGCTCTGGCATCCTGGGGGAAGGTAGCAGGGGTTGTGAGAGGGAGCTCAGTGGACAACCCACATTTTCACTGCACCTCCATCCCCATCACTCCTGCCCCCAGGTAGCCAGTGAGAGGTCAAAGCATGTCATTTATGCCTGCCATGTTTCACACTGCCCTTGGTGGTCAGCAGATGTCATAATGAGCGGTTGAACTCCTGGTTGAATGACTACCCGAGGGGACAATTTGCATACTAGCCTTTTATTATGTAGAATAAATATGTTCCTTGGGCTGTAACTAAATAATCAATGATATTTGGAAATGCTGGCTTAAACAAAGTTATAGTGGTTTGTTATATTTTCTTATTGAAATATATTTCTGCATTTTTATTTGGGGCACACATATGTACAGAATTCTTCCTCAGGCTTTTGTAACCACAGAATTCTTTCTGAGTGACACATCTCATGAGATTTGTAATCCACTGATTGTACTCTGAAATGCCATTCTACCAGTTTTGGAGTTGTACATAAGAAATGGGAGTGCAGGTTGATACCTCGTCTTTCTTTCATTTGGAGGCCACTGTTTAAAGAGTGAAGAAACTCTAAGTAGATCTGTAATTGGCTACATACAAGGATTTTGAAGATTCATTTATAAAATCAGAAAAAAATGTTATGTGGCAAGGAGAGGAAGGCAATTTATGATTTTGCCAGAACCAACTGTTTTTTTTTTCTTTCTTTCTTTTTTTAAAAATCAGCAACTGAAGTTTAAATTTAAAGGGGAAAATAAAGTACAGAGATATAACTGTAAAATGGGCACAATATAGGGGAACAGGAATGATCAGGGAAGAACAGATAGTAATATCATTGATGGTCGGTAGTACTGAAAACAATAGAGGAGATAATTTAGACTCAACTGTTTCCATGGAGGTGGATAGAGTATGGGTAATCAGGTAACTGGAAATAATAACTTACATGTGTAAATCTTTGCAAAAGGAAGGAAATTCAGTCTCCTGATATTTCTTAAGTTAGGCAGCACTTGTGAGTAGGCCTAAGATATTAAAAAGAAACCAACTTAACAGAAATAAAGGGGAATAATTAGGAAGATGAATATGTGAATAAAAACTCAACAGCCCAGCCAAAACTCGTTTGGCTCAGTGGAGAGAACGTTGGCCTGTGGACTGAAGGATCCTGGGTTCGATTCAGGTCAAGGGCATGTACCTTGGTTGAGGGCACATCCCCAGTAGGGGTTATGCAAGCAGCTGATCAATTTTTCTCTCTCATCATTGTTTCTGACTTTTATCCCTCTCCCTTTTTCTCTGTAAAAAATCAATTATATATATAAATAAAATATAATCAACAGCCCAAGCTTTTCCTTAGAGGACAGGATTTGGATAGTATGAAGAGAGAGAATATGAATGATTATGCTGTTAGGAGTAAACCCTAGCCACTGAGACAGTGGCTCATCAGCTCTGTATTTCTGGTGGAGGACAGATATATCCTGTGCCCAGTTTACACTTGTAAGTGAGGGTAGGATACTCACTTATCTAGATGACTGTTGATAGAAAAAGTCTGTTAAAAGAAAAATCTGATAAATTCTGGACATGCCTTCCTGACAGTGTCAGCTCACAGGAGGCTAAAGAGGCAAAGAGAACTACTACTATGAAATTAATTTTGACTAACGAGGAAAAACTGATTGGTGAAGCTGAAGTAACAGGCACCCAGGGGGAAAGTGACCATGTTGCTCTGAGTTTATTATAATCTAGGAATGAAAGGCTGGGTGTAGGAGACCTAAATCATAGATTTGAAGATACTTTAGAAAACATGGTCTCTGAGAAGAAAATAAGTGACAAATAAAAGTATGAAAGAGTAAATCTAGATGATAGTTTCAACTTAGTAGTTAGTATATTATCAAGTACATATACTATATATATAAACATTATATATTTTACATATATACATTATATTATATTAGCATAAATAGTATATAATAGCTTCATTTACATGCATATTTGTTCATTAAACAATCCTGAGGTATGTATTATTTTTTTCCTATTTATAAATGAAGAAATTTAGTCTCAGAAATGATGGATTGAATCAAGGTCATTGAATGACAAAATCAAGTCTCATAACTATAGTTCTTGCTCTTGAAAAAGCTCTTCTCTTTCTGTAAAGCAATATTGTCCTCATATAATTTTATGATCACCTGGAGATATCTTAGAAATAAAAACAACATTTACAAAATCCACAAAAGGATGGCATAAAATAGCAGTGAATTGTCATCAAGACAAAAACTAGAATGAGTTTGGGCTTATAAAAATGCCAAGGGTAATTAAAAAACAACAGCACTTCTAAATTTCTAAAAAGAATAAGATAAAAAACACATAAAGAGAAAATTGTACTGCTTAAGAACAGATGGTGCCATGTTAATAAGTACCAGAATAAATGACGTCATTCAACTTTACCTACTTCTTTACTCTCAATCCTGTAGGAGGCTCTTGTAATTGGATAAGGAAGAATAAATATGGTTAGTGACTTAAAAATCAAGGAGAGGGGATGAAGCTATTTACTAGCTTTAGATTAATTTAAGTTTCTAGACCAAAAGAGGTGCACTTCAAAACCTATACTAATAAAAGGCTAATATGCTAATTAGACAGGATAAAAAGGATATCATTCCAGACGTTCTTCCTGACAAAGCTGGGTCCCTTGCGAAGCCGTCCTGGGTTCCAGGTGACTGCAGGCAGCCTGGGCAAAGTTGGCCCAGTTCCTGGCTGCCTGCAGCTGGCCAGAGGAAGGGAAGCCTGGGTCCTGGTTGTGGGGCCAAGTTAGAGGCTGTTAGGGCAATCAGGCAGGCAGGCAGAGACAATTAGGGGCAATCAAGCAGACAGGCAAGCAGTTAGGGGTGATCAGGCAGTTGAGCACTTGGGAGCCAGTGGTCCCGGATTGCAAGAGAGATGTCATGGGATTGGGCCTAAACCAGCAGTTGGACATCCCCTCATGGGTCCTGGATTGTGAGAAGGTGCAGACCGGGCTGAGGGGACTCTCCTCCTTACCCCCGTGCATGAATTTTGTGCACAGGGCCTCTAGTACTAAAATAATTTTCAGTTGCAATTATAAAAACATAATGCAAAATCCTTAATTAATAATGGAGATTAAAATTGATATTAGGAAATTGGAGCTGGGACCAATCTATCTACCAAAAGTGTGAATGAGCAAGTCACTGGAATTTATAAAATATAAATTCTAAGGACAAGGAGGAAGTCCTATATGCTTGGATTGCTATTTCTGAATAGATTCATATAGTTGGGTTTATTATGAGTCTTCCTAGGTTCTCAAAAAATGTGATTATCCCATACCCATTTCCATTACTAGTTAAAATAGTTTCATAGAATTTTTAGATTGGTAGATCAGGAAATGCTGTTATGGTATCACTTCAAATTTATGGACATTTGATATGGTCAGAGAGATATAACATAAATGAAGCAAATGGACTAAACATTAAAAATGAAATTCTTTAAAATCCTATAGAAATGATTTTCCAAGGCCATCCCATTCATTGTGTACAATGAGTTATACTTGGAGTTTTTCCCAATCATACTCTCAACTTCTATTCAGCAACTTTTTGGGATACCTGAAAAGTATCTCATTCATATAAACAATTTTTTAAGAAAATTATATTTATAAAAATATAAATTATATTTATGAAAATATAAATTATATTTCCTCAATATTTATCTATACTAATAACAGTGTAGTATACTAATTAGATTGGGAGACCTTCTGGATGTCCTTCCAGACAAAGCCATGGTGGCAGGGCTGAGGCAGAGGCAGTGAGGGGAGATTAGGTTAGGAGGAGAAGGCAGTTGGGGGTGAACAGGCCAGCCAGGGGGTGGGGGAGCAGTTGGGAGCAAGCAGGCTGGCAGTGGGGGACAGTTGGGGACAATCAGGCCAGTAAGGGAGAGGGCAGTTGGAGATGAGCAGGTTGACAGGGGGGATCATTTGGGGGTGAGAAGACTGGCAGGCAAAGTGGTTAGTGGTGATTAGACAGGCAAGTAGGTGAGCAGTTAGGAGCCAGCGGTCCTGGACTGTGAGAGGGATGTCCAACTGCTGGTTTAGGCCCGATCCAGGGATCAGGCCTAAACCGGCAGTCAGACATCCCCGAGAAGTCCCAGAATGGACAGAATGTAGGCTGGCTGAGGGACAACCCACCTCCCTGGGACAAGCTACCTTCCCCCTTGCACGAATTTTATGCATTGGGCCACTAATATATATAAAAGATTAAGCAACCAAACAACCGAACAAACAAATGGCCTGTTGACCAGTTGCTATGATGTACACTGACCACGAGAGGGCAGACACTCAATGCAAGAGCTTCTCCCTGGTGGTCAGTGCACTCCCACAGCCAAGCTCCTGTGGCTGGCCAACCTCCCACAGTCTCTCCCTCCAGTCAGCTGGCCCCCATCACCCTTTATGGGGAGTGGACAACATGGCCCTGATCAGCCCTGATCATTGGCCAGGCCAAGGTACTTCACCCATGCACGAATTTGTGCACTGGGCCTCTAGTAATAATATATTATTTAACAAATTTTCCAAAATTGAGCACAAATCTATAACCAGGAAACAGATCAAGATATAGTATATTACAAGACTCCAGAAGCATTCTTCATACCCTTTAATAGTTACTACCCTTCCTCAGAAAAAAATATTCTGACATTTGATAGAATAATCCAGTATCGTCTGTTTTGAATTGAATATAAATAGAATAATACATGTATACTCTTCTGTGTCTGTTCACTTTTGTTCAATATTATATTTGGAATATTCAGACATCTTTGTCTTATGGCAATAGTATATTTGTTCTTACTATCATATAGTATACCTTCATATGATTAAATTTATATATAAGCTACAATTTATATATCCATTGTGCTATTGATGAATATTTGAGTTATTTCTACTTTTGACATATTAAAAACTTCACTGCTATAAACATATTTCACAAACAACCAATGTTAACACAAGATAAAATTTATAGCCTCAATAATCTGATATCTAATAACTAAATATAATTCATAGTTTTAAAAGAAAGAAAATAATTGCTAATGAAAAGAAAGAAGTTAACATGCTCCAATACTTACTTTCTAAGATAGATTTTATGGCAATAATGGTCTGTATCTCTTTTGGTGTGTCCTTGAGTCTTCAGTGTGCCTGCTCTATACTGTGGACTGTGACATGGTGCTTTGTGTTCGAGTGGCAGCGAAATGAATTGAGAATGCTCCTCTCTTAAGGTCTGTGTTCACACTGTTTGGATCCCTATCATGGCACTGCTTGTGTTAGAGCCTTATGATCTTTTATGAACATAGCTGCAGCGATAACCTTTCTTGCCATAAGAGCTCAAAGCCAGTTACTGAGACTGAGAAGATGAACAGATGGTGTGTGCTCTCTGCCATTCTATTTATCATTCTCTTATCTCTCCTCTACAAGAGTCCATGCACTCAGTCCCTTGCTTTTCCAGACTGGAAGGAAATGAAGCTCCATTCACTTCAACTCATGCAAACATGCACCAAAACCCTGGCCAACGTGGTTCAGATGATTGAACATCATCCCTTGCACCGAGAGGTCACTTGTTAGATTCCTGGTCAGGGCACATGCCTGGATTGTGGCTTGATCCCCAATAGGGGGCAGGTCGGAGGCAACAGACTGATGTCTCTCTCCTTCCCTCCCTTTTTCTCTAAATGTATATACTATATCCAAGATGTCATAAGTTCCAGAACTGTCGAGAATTTGTGTCTCTTTATAAGAATATAAAGGGATAGGAGCATTTAATTATTTCATCACTTACATTATTATAGCCATGTAACCAATTAAATATTTTAAGGTAAAAGTAACCAACGCCATAGTGTCTTGTAGCCTATAAGAACATTACAGTGTTTAATAAGATAAGCTTTAGAGCAAAAAATATACGTGTTAACTTGTTGAATGGCGTTTCACTTCCAAAGAGACACAAGCAAAGGTATGTCAGACTAACACCATTGCTATACAAACATCACAGAATTTCAGCAGATGCCACAACCTGAAGTAGCATGAAGAGATCAGGACTGAAGATAAGTTTGGAAAGTTAATGCTGATTTCTCAGCATGAAAACCCAATGCTAAAACTGGGCACATCTGGAGAGATAGTTTTGAAGTCAGCATTGTTTTCAAGGAAAGTCTTAGAGAAGGATTAGTTGCTGAAGACAGGGCTATCAAGGAACTCATTTTGAAGGAACCGTGAGAATATCCTAACAGCTGCCTTTGTGGACAACTATGTATTAACTTGTTGAGTGGCAAAAAGATCAATAGGCAAATTACAAAAGTCCCTCTGGGGGAAGATTGTAAAACTGATGCAAGGCATCATTCTAAGACCTTTATGTATTTATCCAGTTATTCAATGGTTGGGGAAATAGAGCCCTTGAGCAGATATACGACTGAATGACTAAGCCAGAATTTGAACCCAAGTAATGATTTCCAAGACCCCTCTTCTAATTCCCCATATCCAATATGTTGAATAGTTCTTTATTTCCCCTTCAAAGTCATACACCAAAGGCATTTTTCTATTCTGAATCAATATTGTTCAAATGGAGGCCTCAATTTTCAAATTGCTCTTTGCCTTAGTAGGCTATTGAGGGAGATTCTTTCTAGTAATAGACATTTGCTTTGTATTTTATGGTTGAGAGAGAATGTTAAAAGAATAATGTGCAGTAAGAAATATCAAAGTATTTTGTAACTTGTAAAGTTCTAAGGACTGTTAAGATGTAATTTTGATCTAACAAGAGGCTGCCTTAGACATCTAGAAGTAGGGGGTTCATTGTGAGTTTTCCCAAATTTTAGAGAAGGGCAGAAACTTTTAGACTAACATAATCACACTTTGTTAATGACTGAATGGAATGGGAATCCATAGCATTGGAGCTGTTCCTGTCACATACTGAGAGGAACTTACTCATCTAAAAAATATATTCCACTAAGGAAAATTATTTTGCTTCTCTTACAAAAAAAAGAAAGAAAAGGGAAAAGGATGGAGTAAATATAGAGTATGATTTTTATTTCTATTGCATGTGTTTTTGGAAATTAGGATTCCTTCATGAGCTAGCGAGCTTTCATAAACCCTGTATTGCCATAGCCAGTTTGGCTCAGTGCATAGAGTATTGTCCTGTGGACTGAAGGATCCTGAATTCAAATCTGGTCAAGGGCACATTTTCAGGTTGTGAGCTTGACTCCAGGAGAGGGTGTGCAGGAGGCATCCGATCAATGAATCCTTCTCATCATTGATTTTTCTCTCTCCCACTTCTCTGAAATCAATAAAAATATCGTATCTAATAAAAGAGCAATATGCAAATTGACCATACCTTCACTACGCCCACAAGCCAATCAGAGAAAGTATGCAAATTAACCCAACAAATATGATGATTAATTTGCATATCTGTGAGCAGAAGACGGCGTTGAAGGAAGCCAAGCACTGCAGAAGGGAGCAAAGCTGCAGAGAAGTAAGCAAGTGGGGCAGGGGAGAAGGGAGGGAGCAAGGCAAAGGAGACGGGAGCGAGGCAGCGGAAACAAAGTGAGGCACAGGAGATGGGAGGGAGCAAGGCAGCAGAGACTAGAGAGAGCGAGGTAGAGGAGAAGGGAGCAAGGCAGTAGAGAAGGAAGGGAGCTTTGCTTAGGCCGCAGGAAGCTCTATTCTTGCAGGAATCTTCCTGCAACCAGTCTCTAGTCTGTAATAAAAGGATAACATGCTAATTAGTCAAAACATCCTTCTGGATGACCTTCTAAATGAAGCCAAGGCTGTGAGGGAAGCCTGGGTCCCAGGTATCTGCTGGTGAGAGGAGCAAAGCCTGGTCCCAAGTGCCAGAGGGAAGCCAGTGCAGGCAGTCGGGGGAAGGAATGCCTACTCTTACATGAATTTTGTGCATTAGACCTCTAGTCTTACCTAATAAAAGAGCAATATGCAAGTTAACCATACCTCCACTATACCCACAAGCCACACCCACCAGCCAATCAGGAGTGAATATGCAAATAAACCCCAGCCAAGATGGCTGCAGCCACTGAGAGCAGGAGGGAGGCTTGGATTTCCCCAGCAAAGGAGGAAGCCAAGCTTTCTGCCTGCCCTTGCCAGCCTAGGCCTCCACTCAATTCTACAAAGTTTCAGATCCCAACAGAAATGGCAGCAGCAGAAGGCTTGGCTCTGCTCCAGGTTACAAAGTTTCAATTGTAGAAAATAAATTAATCTCAGATACCAGGGCCTCTGCTTGGGTCGCCGGGGGGCATGGCTGACCTGCAAACCACCACAGTCCCTTCACCTAGGCTGCACCACACCCCAAGGGAACCCCCACCCTGATCTGGGACATCCTTCAGGGCAAACCAGCCAGTCCCCACCTGTGTACCAGGCCTCTATCCTATCTAATAAAAGAGTAATTTGTAGATTGTCCATCACTTCAGCATACAAGATGGCTGCCCCCAGGTGGTCAAAGATCCTGCCCCCATGTGGACACAATATGTCCACCACAAGATGGTCAGCAGGGGAGGACAGTTGCGGCTGATCAAGCCTCAAGGGGAGGGTAGTTAGGGGTGACCATGCCAGGAGAGGAGGGAAATTGGGGGCAAACCGGCTGGCAGGGGAGCAGTTATACATCAATCAAGCTGGCATGGGAGTGGTTAGGGGGTGATTAGGCTGACAAGCAGAAGCAATTAGAGGCAATCAGGAAGGCAGGCAGGCGAGCAGTTGGGGGCCAGCAATCCTGGGGGATGTCTGACTGGGATTGGGTAGTCAGACATCCCCGGGGGGGGGGGGGTTCCAGATTTGAGAGGGTGCAGGCTGAGCCGAGGCCCACCCCCTTACCCCCGTGCACAAATTTTTTGCACCAATCCTCTAGTATTAAAATAAAATAAAATAAAATAAAATAAAAACCCTGCATTAGTATCAAGTAATTAAAACATAAAACTACATCTAAATCTTATGGGTTTAGATGGATTGGAATCAATGTCTTTTTTTTTGGATACCAGAGCTACTCAATAATAAACTAATGATTACGCTCACTATAGAGTGCCACTAATAGCTGATTGTAGTGATGATTTTACAATTTAGCAGGCAAAGACTGGAATCTGAATATCTATGAAGCCAATAATGTTTTAGAAGAGCTTCTGGCCTATCTTTCCAGACTAAATTCTTTGGAGATAAAAGATTGATAGGCAAATAAATGTTATACTATCACTATACCTTATTAAGCCACAAAAGAAAGGAGAAAGGTGAAAAGCCCAACATCACTGATATTATATTTGGAGGAAGAATAAAGAAAAAATATGCCTTAAGATAGCTTCAAATTATTTTCTTCAATACCGACTTGGAAATATATTAAAATGCATAAGAGCAGCTATTTTATGATTCAACCAATCAAACGAATGGGCTTCAGTTCACTGAGAGTGTTTTTTTTCTTTCTTTAGTATTAGCAAGTGCTAATTTCTAATCATAGACTCCATCCTCTTCAAGTCCATTTTCACTCTCAAATCCCATATCCATGCAATTACTGAACCTTATTAATTTACTACTGAAATAGCTCTAAAATGCATCACATTAGATCTTCTGTTACTGCCATTACTTCAGATAAAGGCCCCATCATCTTGTACCAGTCATCTGTAACCAGACACATCTCTCTATCACCTCTTGCCCTCCTGCCAATGTCTCCCATTACGCTACCAGTCTATGAACTCTAGAACATTCAATGACTCCCATTTTTGGTAAATTATACACCTCTCTAAGGATATAAAGTACCTTGCCTAGTGTGGTCCTTCCTGACCCCTCCATGACAACATCATTCCACTGCCCTCCTCTAAGCTCTGAATCCATTGCATTTCTCACGATCTCTCAAGCCTCAAATATGCAGTGACGATAAGTTTGTGTGTGTATTTTATGCCTTTGGTTCTTGGACTTGGGATCCCCTTATTCCATTAGCTAACTGTTTCAGGACTCACACAAATCAGTCTCTCTATTTCCACCTTTAACCACACTTTCCCAAAAGCTACTATAAGCCAACTACTGACTCTTGAGCAAGATATTCACTTTATCATTTGTGCAACTAGAGGTGAATTTTTTCCTTCCTCCTTTCTAGTCACATCTCTTATCTCCTGGTACTTGATGCTTTACCATTCTCATTATATTTACATTTTGTACAAGTTTCATCTCAGTTGTAAAACCTTGAGAAGAGAAACTGGCCAATCACTCACCATTGCATCGATAAAGTGACCACTTGGTATCTTACAAATGGGAGATGCTCCACAGATAAGCATGGAACTGAAATGGCTTTAAGTGAGTGTGAAAGAAAATCGGGATGCCATCCTTTTGGCATCATTTCTTATGCTATAATAAGGGCTCCTTCTGTTTACACATAAAACAGAAGAGTTTAATCACCCCAGAAATCTTTAACTTGGTAATGAAGGCCATAAATTAATACTTAAATAAAATTAAAGAAGATGGAGCGAAATATAAAATAAAAACATCATCAGAATCTTCCCAGGAAACAATATTCTTGACACCAAATCATGACATTATGGGGCTCAGTTGTTTATTTCTTTCTAGGCCACCCCTTGTTTTATGTCCCCAATAGCATTTCCCTAAATAAAACTGCATGAAACAAAATGCCATTATGATTTCTAACATTCATTTCCAGTGAAGTTTCTGTTAGGTTGCAGCCATAACTATGATGGAAGGGGTGTGAGTAGAGCCTACTGGCGTAATAACTGTATCTTCATACATCAAACCAAAGGATTATAGGAGAAACATCTACATAGAACAGGAAACTAACTGGAGGGGTAATACCAGGCTGGCTTTAAAATGTGATAGGAAATGATGAGAAAGGGGCTGTACTGAGTTTGAAAACTTAACATAAAGCTAGAAACTTTCTATATATGTGATCATTCTATTTTTTTCTTTCTGTATTACTGATTTTAACAGGTCTAATGGGCACTACTCTATATTAGCTGCTGATGAAATCCAGAGATATGAGATTGCTCTAAAAGCAAGCAACGGTCTTTAGTTTATTTGGATTTGTATAAATCTTGAACCTCCAGGACCAGGAACAGAGTTGGCAGAAGAGAAACTCCCAACGGTCCTGAATGGAATTCCACTGTCTTTTCTCTTAAACTCTAAATAAATATCTAAATCCTAAAAATTCAAATTTCTAAAAAGCTTAGTCCCTGATTCTTTTTCCATATTGTTACTCCTCTAATTCAGTGGTCAGCAAACTTATTAGTCAAGCAGAGCCAAAAATCAACAGTACAACGATTTAAATTTCTTTTGAGAGCCATTTATTTTAAAAACTTAAACTACTTCTAACACCAGTTCTTCAAAATAGACTCGCCCAGGCCATGGTATTTTGTGGAAGAGCCACACTCAAGGGACCAAAGAGCCTCATGTGGCTTGCGAGCTGTAGTTTGCCGATCAGGGCTCTAACTCATTCAGTCCATTCTTGTCACTTCTCTACACAAGTACAATCACTTTCTAAATGACCTCCTGGTCTCCAATATTGACTCCATCCAGTATAAAGATGTCACTGTTAGGTCTTAAAATGCCTATATAACCTTACCAGGCCCTGACTTAAAAATCTCTGTACTCTTTACTGCCTGAACAAGAAATTCAAAGTCTGTGTCAAAGCACAAAAGACCCATAAAAATCAAGCCTTCCAATGGATCTTCTCTCCTCATTGTCTAGCATCCAAGAATTCCTAGGTTCTAAAATTCCTGACCTACTGTGTTTTTCTAGGCACACCATTCCCCTTCCTATTTTTCTGCTTCCTAACAAATTCTCCATTTCTACCTTTACCTCTGCCACAGTCTCAACTCTGAATGACAATAAGAAAGATCAGTTTCAATGTGAGTTACAGCATGTCCTTCCTCTGCTAAACCTTCCCATTGACCTCACCATAGAGCCAGTGTTCTAACTGAGGTCTAAAAGGTGCTACCAATGGACACAGACGACAGGGGGCTGAGGGCATGAGAGAGAGGGATGGGGGGAGAATGGGGAAATAAGGTCACATATGTAACAATAAAGAATTAAAAAAACAAAATCAATAAAAAAATAAAAATGAGAAAAACAGAAGATGCTATAAGAACGTCTTCCTGCCGACCATGCTGATATCATCTCTTTATTCACTATCCCCTCCTCACCTGTTCCTTAAGATTGGAATCAATCCTTAAAAATGACTAATATCTTTATCTGGGTGCCTTGGCAGGGATATGCTTGGCAGGGTTTTCCTCCTTGCATCCCAGTTGGCTCATCCCCTCGGTCTCCTAGTTAAAAAGTGATGGTTATTTGATGGAAGTGATGCGGAGCTTCCTATTAAGACTGGCTTAGTCAGAGGCCTTTTGAGCTCTTAGCTTAGATCATGTTGAATGTCAGGTGGTTAGTGTTCTGGATTCAAACCTTCCTTCAGTGTGAATGAGATCTTTAAGGATGGTTCAGTTTTGCTGACAGGAAAAAGTCAAGGATACTCTGAGGAAGAATTAAGGCTACCCCCATGTTTGGGGCTGGTGAGCTCCTCACTCTTTTACATGAGGAATTGGCATCTTTTTTCTTCCCAGTGTCCCTCATGGGGAACATGCAGACCGAAGAAGTTCCCCCTTTTGACTCTCCTGATCTTTTTTAATGTATTTTAGTCAGAACTTAAAGGAAAAGAAACAAACAAAACCGAACCATTACAAAGTAAGCTCTCCTCATTTTGATGCCATGTTAACATCAGATGGTATCCTGTTGTGTTTTGTATTGTTCAAACAATCCAAGGACAACAAATAAGCAATCAGTCCATTCATGTACTAGAGAACTCCATTATGAAGTTGGCCCCTGGGAACAGGGCCACCTCCCTGTTATAGGCTTTTCCCATTGTTGAATGTGAGTGCCATCAAATTGAGAGTCTACTGTTGGGATCTGGGAACTCTGGGGGGGGGGAAATTGGACTTGAAATCACTATGATCTTCACAGAACACCAAAACCCTACATAATTAAAGCTTTTGCTTTTTCAGAGTGTAGAGAGGACTGCTACAAAATGAAAGAAAAATTTTTAAAAAATGTATAAACAAATAGTAAGCAGATTTTCCTTAGAAAAACCCTTGCAAATACAGAATATTATAGCAAAGTAACTTGTTTCAAAATATCTGGGTATTGGTTGGGTAGAAGGGGATGGAAGAGAGGAAAAGGTCTCCAAACACACCCATAAAAACCCAAACTGCTTCAAAAGTAACACCCTGTTCCATTTCATCCTTGATAAAACAAATGCTAATTTTGTTTTTAAATTGCCAGTACACAGGGTAGTGATCTGAATCCCTATACCTTTGAGAGATTTTCATTCTTTACATATTCCAATTCAACATAAAATATTGTGCAATTGCCAAACCTCATATTTAAAATATATGTTTATCATTCAACTCAGGGTAACATTAGCACAGTGAAAACTGCATTCTAATTAATAAATCAGAGCCTTAACCACTGAAACATCATTCACACATATGAGATAGTAATAGCAAGAGCCATTAAAAATAGTAGCATGCTGTCACCCTTCCAGGAAATATGGAAATATGCCTTTTGGAGGGTTATAGGCCTACATTATTTATCAATGTTTGGCTTTAATATATGGATTTACTCAACATTGAATGAATATCATATTTCTCCAGGAAGATACAGCATTAATTTGATCTTGAACAAACTGTCAATTGGATAACAAGCCCACTAGGGGGTCATGCAATCAATAATTTGTATCCAGTGATTTTTTTCCCTTAGGTTGTTTTAGGAAAATATTGCTTTCCCACTTTCACTCTGGCTCATAAGCACAAAACAAGCAAACACACAAATTACAAACAAAAGAAAACAAAACAAAACAAAGAAAAACAGTTTTGATCTGGCTTTATGAGAAGTCAGAAAGCAAACTACAACTTCTACCAATGTATTAGAGCCGGGAGGTCAATTCTTGTTCCAACTTAAAACAAACACCCAATAAATGACATGAAATGAAAAGAGAACCAACGAAAAGGTTAGTGCTTAGGAAAATCATTGAAAATATGAAACTATACTTGAGCCACTAGATTCCACCGTGGAATGGAGGTGACATTCTCATGCGGGCTTCACTTCCTTTGGTCTTGAGTTTTGCCTCCTTTTTCCCTCATCTTTAATAGCTCTCGCTATTACTGTCTTAGGCTTTAGCCTGTGCTATCATCCTTTCACCTGTATTCATGTTTCTCAGACAGCTCATGTTCTTGTTGCCATGACAGCTCCCAATCCCCTCATGCCCAGCCTGGATTTTGACTCTCCAGTCTGGAGATTGCACTTATCATGCCTGCGACTTGCTCATTCTTCCATACTTCAACCTGCGGGCTTGGATTCAACTTACCTCTCAGCGTGCTTGCCTCTAACTTCACTCTCAATATTTGCCAGCCTCCAGTCCAATAACCTACCCTTGTCTCGCAGATGGGACTTATAGAAAGATTATTATTTTCATCCGAAACTAGAAGAAATTGAGATATTTACACAAGAAAAAAAGGTCATAGTGATTCAGAGTTTTTGCTTATAAAACCAGATTTGGGCACATGGTTTGTCCTCCTTTCTGCCACCCACACTGCTAGCTTAGGCATTAGGCATCACAGGAGAGAGAGCTAAATATGCAGAATCAGGCAGTGTCATGCTGTACCCCAGCCTCAAACACAAATAAACATGAGTAGAAGGCAACGAGTCAGGCCAGGAGACAACACAAGGTCCATAATTTTGACAATTGCTACAACCCAACAGAAAAATGCAGAACCTTAAGTGTTAGCCTCATGCTCTCTTCATCTCAGCACTTTGAATTTGGATTCTTCCCATGTAATGGAATGAGTGACAGCAGCAGTTTTTTCCTCATACTTACCCCAGAGGATAAGAATTATGGGGAGAAATTCCTATTTTATACGCTTAGGGCTGAATGCAGACAGAACTTAAGAATGATTTTCTCTCTCTCTCCAGAAAAATTTTACTTGACCTTTGTTACTATCTAGCCATAAATGAATTTTTACTATTGAACTACTCCTCATTTGAATTTTACTCCCACCTAGATTGGAGAAAAGAGATGTTCAAAGAGCTTATAAACTTAAGCTCTAGCAAGATTATAAACTTACGAAGATTGTCAACTTAAACATAGTTGAGCCCAAACAGTGTGGCTCAGTGGTTGAGTGTCAACCTATGAACCAGAAGGTCACGGTTTGATTCCCAGTTAGGGCACATGCCTGGGTTGTAGGCTCGATCCCCAGTGTAAGGCATGCAAGAGGCACCTAATCAATGATTCTCTCTCATCATTGATGTTTCTAACTCTCCCTCTCCTTTCCTCTCTGAAATCAATTTTAAAAAATCACAGGGTTGGGGCAAGGCTTTTAAGGCTTTTATAGCTTCCACACAGCACAGACATGCACATAGAATGGATATTTCGTAAGTGATAAATAAAAATGAACCTTGTGTCTTGACTTTTAATAAGTTTTGGTGGAAAAAGGTCATTCCAGTGGGAACCATGTGAAAGAATCCCAGAAAAAGCTGCATAGCTGGACTAATGCAGAGCAGGAACCACAGTGCAGTGGAGCTACAGAAAGAGCAAAAATTATAGCAAATATAGACTGTAGGTCTTCCCTTGAACAAAATGGTTTTTGATGTGTGGTGCCTGGATCAGCAGGATTAGCTTTGCCTGCGAACTTGCCCTCCAGCTGCTCTTGATACTCTGCCTACAAAGGTTTGACAATCACTGCCATAGTTTGCCACCACTGTTTTGTGTGACACAGTTATTTTCTACATGGCTTCTCTCCATTTTGAGAGAGGTTGCATTTTTGTGATAATTGGGTTTTAGAAGCTCAGAGAGAAAAAAATAGAATCTCTTTTGGTCTATCCAAACATTTCCAAGATCATCAAGTTACAAATATTTTATGAAAATGCTTTATAGGAAGGGAAGCTTGTTGGTCTGTTTTCTCTATGTCTTCTATCTCCAAATAGTGTCGATAGGACAGATGAGAGTTTCTAGTAGTCAAACACTTGTGCCTTGTGATGGAGGCTTTCCCATCTCCCACAGCAGAGGGCTGCCTCTGGGAGTGGAGCTGCCTTTGATGTATAGGGAAGACTACCCCTAGGGGGAAGAATATTTGATAGGCACATATTTGAGAAATGTTTTGCAGGTAAAATTTTCATCCATAAAATCATATTAACATTTCAAACATGCGACCCTCCAGAATTCAAAGATGAAGTCTCCAGAGGGATTCTCCCTCCTCCTAGAGAGCTGTACTTTTCTAGGGCAGAGAGAATGTGATTTTCTTCAAATGCTTTAACCATGCCCCTGACCTCCATTTCAATAGCAAACCTTTAACAAGCTGAGGGGGTTGAATATAGGAGGATGATAAAGGTAGGAAAAAATATGCACTCTGAATTATAACTTCTGTACAGATGACATAAAGTGCCGGCCTCACAATCTGCATGGAATCATTCAGAGAGCTTGGAAACAAACCATGATTATTATGAAGCAGAAGACCAGAGTCATATAGCAAAGCTTCAGCAATACACAATCCTGCTTTGATTTCAACATTTAAAATCACCCAGGATATTTTCTTTGAGTGCCCTATAAATAACAGAGCCATCCAACATAGGAGTGCTTCGTGGCACCTGTGAAGCAACTGAAAAGAATTCATCAAGAGATGAATTACTAATAGAAATTTTAGTTAATATTTCAGGAAAAGCTTTTTGTCTAGTACACTTAAATTTTCTTGCATGTTCACTTATTTCAATTGGCCAGTTTAAATTAATCTGAAACTTGATTACTATTTTACTGTTGAATTTAATACTCAAACAATAATCTTAGTTTATGCTGTGAATATTAGTGGAAAGGATTTTTTGCATTCTTGAGTAGGCCCTGGGCATTTCTGATACTAGACTGCATTTAGATATAGGGCAGCTGTTGCTGGCCAAGTCTCTGTCTGTACACTGGGTCCCAATCTGAGCTGTGCGTGGGAGGTGAAGCAGCCGTGGGGGCAGGAGACCTCCCTCAGAAGTGGTGAGAGTTCAAACCAGAGAGAGTGAAAACTGCATTGCCACCATATGTCCACCATCCAGATATCATTGCTGACATGTACACATAAGGAACTATTTGACATTGAAACTGGGACTCAGAACTGTTGGACATTGAAACTGAGACTCACACATTTTTTATTGTTCTTATATATTTATTTCCAGTATACAGATTAAAGAAAAGAAATGGGGGAAAAGATTGATACAGAGGCAAAGAAGCATTTAACAGTCTGTCAAACTACGGTGGGATGACAGGGGAGGGTTGGGGGCTGGGGCTGTAAGAGATTAACCAAAGGACTTGTATGAATGCATATAAGCATAACCAATGGATACAAGACACTGGGGCGGGGAGGCAGGTAAGGGCATGTGCTGGGGGCTAGGGGAGGCTGGGAGGATGTCAATGGGAGGGAAAAAAAGGAAACATATGCACTACTAATTGTAATACTGTAAAGAATAAAAAAATACAAAAAGGAATGTGGTTACCAAAGAATAATCTCCAGAGAAATCAATGAGACAAGGAAGGGACAAAGGCCACCAATGGATGACCCAGGCATAATGGGTGAGGCCTGGAGAACTCTGTATGTAAGACACTGCTCTGCTGTCTCATGGGTGACTATTATATGTTTCTATGCCAACTTTCCATCATTAGATATATTGTGAATTTTTTGTTTACTTAATATTATATCTATAATGATGACCCTTTATTTTTATTCTGATTGAATTCAGGAAAAGAAAAATGAACATATTTGGAGTTAGTTAAGTAAAAAAGTTAAAAATGTATTACTATAGTTTTATTATTACTAATCACACTATCCATTCTGACCAAATATTCCCTATAAGTGGTTGATGTGGTGCTTTATGGTCCTAATTAAAAATATGGCTAACTGAGAAGGCAAAACTATTCAGGTAGCACTTTAGTGGAAATGATTATTTTGGCTATCATTCCCAGTGTGCCTCCTGCGTGTCAAGTGCTACTAAAAAATTTGCATATACTATTATTACTGCAAATCCTCATGACTATGTGATCTAAGCATTGCTATCTCTGATAATAATACCTATTAATCTACTGTTATAATTGTCTCCTGCTTGATTATTTCCAGTGGCACTCATTTCCTGCATAAATATTACATACAGCCCCTCCCAGGTGGCCAAATACTGAGGCTCTGCTCTTGTTCAGTTTATCCTATCTAATAAAAGAATAATATGCAAATTGACCATACCTCCCATCAAGCCATGCCCACAAGCCACACCCACAAGCCAATAAGGAGCAAATAAATCCCAACCAAGATGGCTGTGGCCACTGAGAGCAGGAGGGAGGCTTGGGTTTCTCTAGCAAACCTCCATGCAATGCTACAAAATTTCAATTACAGAAGATACATAAATCCAACAGAAATGAGGACAAACACAAAGCTGGAGAGAGCAGAGGCTAGGGTTGCCTGGGGAATGGAGGAAGCCAAACTTATGCAGCCCTAGCACCTAGGCCTCCACTCTAGGCTAAAAAGTTTCAATTATAGAATTTAAATAAATGCAAATAAAAATGGCTGTCTACACAGAGCAAGCAGAAGGCTTGGCTCTGTTCCAGGCTACAAAGTTCAAATTCTAGAACATGAATTAATCCCAGATCCCATGGCCTCTGCTTGAGTTGCTGGGGAACATAGCCACCTGAAAACTACCATAGGCCCCTGCCCAGGCTGCCCTTTGCCCCAAGGGAACCCTCACCCTGATCAAGGATACCCTTCAGGGCAAACCAACTGGCCCCCACCCATGCACCAGGCCTCTATCCTACCTAATAAAAGAGTAATACGCAGATTGACCATCACTCCAACACACAAGAGGGCTGTCCCTATGTGGTCAAACATCCTGCCCCCATGTGGACACAGGATGTTCACCACAAGATAGCCAGCAGGGGAGGGCAGTTGGGAGGGACCAGACCTGCAGGGGAGGGCAGTTGGGAGGGACCAGACCTGCAAGGGAGGGCAGTTGGGCGCGATCAAGCCTGCAGGGGAGGGCAGTTATGGGTGACCAGGCCAGCAGAGGAGGGAAGTTGGGGGCAAACAGGCTGGCAGGGGAGAAATTAGACATCAATGAGGCTATCAGGGTAGTGGTTAGGGGGTGATCAGGCTGGCAGGCAGAAGCGGTTAGGGGCAATAAGGGAGGCAGGCAGGCGAACAGTTTGGAGCCAGGCGAACAGTGAGAAGGATGTGCAACTGCCCGTTTAGGCCCAATCCTGGTAAGATTGGGCCTAAACGGGCAGTTGGACATCCCTGGAGAGATCCCAGATTGGAGAGGATGCAGGCTGGTCTGAAGGACACCGCCCTTTCCCCCATGCACAAATTTTGTGCACCAGGCCTCTATTTTTATTATAAATAATAAACAAATAAAATAACACTATATGCTAACAATAATGCTATGTAGAAATTACAATAGGGTAAATGGATAGTAAGTGAGAGGTTGCCTTAGAGTGATCAGGGAAAGACTCTGGGAAAATCACATCTAAGCTGAGATTCAAATAACTAGGAAGGGCAGCCATGCAAAGGACAAGGTGCCTTTTAAGCAAGAATTAATTGCCCTGAAGTGGAAATATTTTTCTGGATATATAACATTCACCTAAGTCTTAACATACCCCAATCTGATCCCCACCCTTGCCCCTGTCCTTATAACTCAGGAGGAGGCAGTATCAACCCTGCACATCAAATGTAGCTCCTCTCTGGATGGTACAGGTGTGAAGGAGGAGACTGATTCTACTTTGAGAAATAGATGAAGGTCTGCCACCTGATGCTTCCTTTTAAAAGACTTAAGCTACTGAAGTCAGGCCAAAAAAGTTTGTTACTCCTCGGCACAGGTCAAGACCCATTGTTGCGGGGGGAATGAAAGGGGTTATATACAGTCATTGAATCCAGCTGACATCCCAAGAGCAAAGAATATTTGATGAAATTGGAAGTATATCAATGCCTGTGTATAAATACTATTTATCATTTATCTTATACATACAATGTCTTACATTCAATTTAAAAATAAAATACATACCAAAAAAAAAAAATCAAGTGAAACCAAGTCATTATCAAGAGACAAAGTAACCAATAGGACCAGAATCAGAGATGACTCATGTTGGAATTTTAAGTCAAGGGCTTTCAAAAGACTATGATTAAAGGATAAGAACGGTATGTCATAAACAGTAGAGAAAGTTTGGCCAAGAATGGAAATTATAATAAAGAAGAAAATAGAAATTTTAAACTAGGAAATATAATAGTAGAGGCGAAGAAATCATTTCATGAGTTCGTCCATAGACAAAGCCGAGTTGAGAAAAAAATAATTAGAAAATGAGCATTCTTCAATACAAATTATACAAACTGAAAGACATTTTAAAGAAACAGTGTCCACAATAAGGAGGCTGGCTTATCAGTGCTCAAAATGTTTCTAATATGTGTAAGTTCTGGGAATTTTTCAGCTACAACTCAGTTTCTTCTTTACTTTGATATTGAAGTTTCACTCTGTACAAGTTTAGCATAATACCAAGCAAGGCACTATGTAGAGTTATTGAGCTCTTTTTTAATATGTCTCTCAAAATTCTTTCCTGCAACTTCCAACTGACACAGCCTTCCTAATCTTTGCTCTCCATCTCCTTAATTCCCTGAACCAAAAGTGCTTGCCCTCCCTCTCACGAGAGTAGGACTTATATTATTTGTTTCTCTTCTCTTGGGGTTTACAATTGTGCACTGCCTGGTGTTCAATCTGTAAAAGAAAATTTTTTTTTATATATTTTGTCTGGTTTTCAATTTGTTTATGGTTGGAGGTCAAGGCCAGTCTTTGTTATGCCAACATTTCTTGAAATAGAAGACGATACTATACTTTTTTGTTTGGACTTTGGTAATTGTATACTTAAATTTCTAGGACAATCAAATATTACACTGAGGATAAAGAACAATAGAAAGAAGTAAGGAGTCCTGCCTGGTATGTAGTCACAGCTTCCAACATATGCCTAACAGCATGGCTTTGATAAAAATATAATATCATGTCTACAACTCAGTTCCCTCAGCTGTGAATTGAGAGAGTTGTAGTTAATTACTTCCGACTCTCTTCCTAGAATTCACATTCTGGATCTATGATAGTCATTTGTCAAATCTTTAGATGGATATGTTGACCTTCTTAGAGTTTACCTGAAAGCTGATTTCCAACAACACCCTTTAGAGAAATACAAAAAATGAGTCTTTCATTGCTGTCCTGTTTGCACTAATAGAAATCACACACAGTCATCTCAGAGATAGTGGAGCTGTCAATCTCTTTTATGAACCATGACAAGTATCCAAGGAATGGTGGATTTCAAAGTGAACATCCAGCATTTCAGCATAGAGTCAGCACACTTCATTTCTAAACCTTTTCCTATATCCCTCCAAAATCAAAACACCCAGGAAATGTATCTACCTCTTAGACACCTGTTGGCTGAGATGGAGGTAAGAGTCTAATAAGAGGAGTAGTTTTGCTGAAAATAAAATCCAAATGCTTGATAATCTTCCTCTTTGGTCTCAATTTTCTGCTAATCAGATAATTGTAGATTAAAGGACTCACTCTATCTATTAGAAGTCACCGAAAAAACATTGAAGTGTTTCTGTTGATTCTTAGAGCAGGAGTCTGAGAGCAAATCTCTTCTCATGTTGGCTGTTCTGAGATGGCATTTTCTGGTGTCTTGGCAAACCAGACATCTTAGATTCTTCTGACCTTCTGTGCTTCAGCTAATCCATGTCTGAACTTTTGCTTACTGCTAAGCTATCATCCTATCTGTAGGGAATTTGTCAAGGTAATAATTTAATTAAACCTTCAGTGGGAGCATTATTTTTAAAAATTATGGTAGATCACATTTTGAGGTTCTTCTGCCCTATCGTTTTTTCTTCTTTTTAAAAAAATATTTTTAATTTTTTTTGCAGTATAACTTAGATTTAATAGTAGTACATATGTTTTTCTTTTCCCCCCCATTGTCCTCCCCCCAGCCTCCCCGACCCCCAACACATGTCCCCCCCCCCCGCTCCCCCCTGCCCCAGTGTCTTGCATCCATTGGTTATGCTCATATGCATGCATACAAGTCCTTCTTAAGTTACCTATTGATGTCAGATTCACAGAATAACAAAAATGGAAGGGACTCTGAAGATAATCTTGTTCCACTCTATCACTTTAAAAAATATCAAAGTGATTTGTTGGGTACTATTGTAATTCCTCAGGGAGGAAGTCATGTTCATACATTTTAAACAGATGAGTAAAAACCACAATGTTTTCTAGTCAACCCTCTGCTGAAATTCAATGAATAAGACTCTCATTCCCAGGTTATTGTAACTATATTTACTTTAATTGTATATAAAATCATAGAACAAATCTCAGGAAAATTTTATTTATTTACTTAGCAAAAGACAGTAGTGTGGAAGGCATTGCAGGCGGAAATGAATGAATGGCAACACACTGATGGGCATGTGAGAGGACTTGAGAAATTCCTGATCTTGTGTAATAGAATGGGTCATTAGGAAAGTGTGTGACTCTTTATGTCATTATCCCCCTATTCTCATGGCACTAAAAGTCAGGTTTGAGATTTTTTACATAGAAAACCCTTCTATTCTTGCCTGTTTTTTTGTTTTGTTTTGTTTTGTTTGTTTGTTTGTTTTGTTTTGTTTTTTTGTTATTTGATAACTGAAGGATAAACTTGTTTTACTTCTGAGGAAACTGGGTTACGCTGGACACCTTTACACCTCTGAAATAAAGAGCTCCTGGGAAGAATCTTCCATGAGAGAAGTAGACAAGATTTTACTTCTTCTACACAAGCAAAGCTTATAGTTTAGAGTGATTTTCCATGTAAAAACTAATTCCAGGAGGCATTCTGTATTACTTATATACATTTTAAATGGTAGAATTGTTTTGCATATATTTGTTTAGAAGAGTATCTACTGTTCTTCCTTCTCCAGAAAAATGTGCTACATCTATAATAATAAAAGTGTAATATGCAAAGTAGACCAGATGTCCTTCTGGACGTCCTTCTGGACGAATTTGGGGCTATGAGGGAAGCCTGGGTTCTGGGTGCCAGAGGGAAGCCAGTTTCAGCAGCCTGGGGTGGGGGGGATGTCTACTCTGCCGTAAATTTCATGCATTGGGCCTCTAGTTGTTACATATTTTATTGAAGACACTTGGGGTGGGGAGTGGGGTATGTGCCAGAGGTAGGGGGACCAGGGGAAGGTCAATGGGGAAAAAAGGAGACATATCTACTACTATTTGTAGTACTTTAAACAGTAAAATTTTAAAGAATGCTTTAAAGTTATCTATCCTTAGGTAGCCAGATATAAAAAGAATCTTGAAAGTGGGAGGTTAGAGTTTTATATGACCCTAAGTTTGAAAATGCAATATTGTGAAAAATAATACTAGAGATAATGACAATAAATATTATTAAGCACTTATATGCCAAGTGCTTTACATGCCTTATCTACTAGTAATTAAATCCTCACACAAATCCAAGGAGATAGAAACTGCTATTATCTTACTTGACCAAGAAATGTGTTGATATGGCCTGGGTCAGAAACTCTTCAATTGGCCGAGCACAGATTTGAACCCAGCTCTGGCAGATCAAAGTATGATTTGATGTTGATGTTTTGACAGTTGTGGTGGGAGAACAAATGGGTATAGTTTCATTCAAAGTCAGAATAGTGCCTTGATTTCAGCACTATGATTTTAGTGAAGGTTTTACTTTTATATTTATATATACACTTCAGTGTCCATGGGTTGTGAAGCTCAGAAAATGAGCACATCCCAGAAAGCAGGGCTGCAAGGTCAAAATTTGGCATTTGAAATTTCTGACTGAACTATAGAATGTTTCAAACCTTCCTGCCAGACAACTCCCTTTTGACTTCATAGGCTCCAGAGCATAAATTAGTTCAGCAAGTATCTGCATTAAATTACCCTACACACTTTGTCACTCCTAATTGCCTTGATTTTAATGGATACAAGGAAGAAATTCTATGCATTTGGTGACATATCCTTAATTCTGGCCCAACAAGGTTTTTACCTGGCGTTTTTTGAGAGTAGTTAATTCAAACCCGCTATCCAATGTCTCAGAAAACATTGTAGCAGGGTCTTGGCCTTTATGCAAAGTTTGATAAAATTGTCCATGTGTGAGGAGTTTCTATTACCCTCTTGGAGTCACAGGTAGTTTTGTCTACGTCTGTGCTTGCTCATTTTCTTCCCTTGAATATTTATGCTCTTTTTGCCCATTGATTTTGAAAGAGGGGTATGGAAATTGATTGGCAGCATGGGCGAATAGCTGACGGGAGAACATGGGCTCTGAATGAGAATGAGTCAGTAATGACAGAGCTGTGCCCGGTGTGACTAATGCATATGGAGTAAGGAAGCCCTGGTTTCCTTTGTGCATGCAGTCTTCTCCAGTGCTGATGGCCGCAGACAGCGAGGAGTACTTTCTTCACGGTGAGGACTCAAGGATGTTCATCATTCTTAGTGTTCCATTGAATGTACTGTGCCAAACCTTTAATTTCAAGATGGTGTAGCTCTATGGAACTCTCAGAAGCTTTTATTCATTGGATGAATTCTGGCCTGGCAGTTATCAACAGTCTGGATTAGAAGATACAGCATGACTTAGTGATTATAGGGCTTTATTTTCCAGGGTGAGCAAAGGGATGATTTTCTCCACTGAAAACTCAGTTGCTTTGTACCTGTTTCCCCTTCACTCTCTGTCTTTTTCCATTGGTTTAGAAAACACAAAGAACAATGATTCATTCAGTTCTGAACATGGTATCCACAATGTGTAAAATGTGAAAAATTCAGCCCATGTATCAGTAGTGTGTTTCAGATTAAGACAAAGCAAAACGAAAAAAGCTTGTGTGATGGATTTTCTTCCCATAGCCTGACACTAAATTGAAAAAAGCATAATATTTACAGAGTATTTTTTTCCACTTTCCAATCAGTTTCCCGTGGTAAGCACATCATAAATATTTGTTGAATGATGGAATGAAAACAACACATGAATTCATTCATATATAAGTTGGGATTCTCTGAAACTCCCAGGAGACAAATTTAGGTTTGCAAAGAAAAGATTACTTTATGTACATATGGGTGAGGAATAAAGCACAGGTGAAAATGTGCACAGAGCTGGGTATCAACTTTACAATAGCACATTTTGAGTGAGGAAATGACTGGTGTATCACCTTGAAGGGTTGGGATATTTTTTAGCAACACAGAGGTTCAGCCTAGATGCTCTAAAGAGAAACTTCACTGTACATACAAGCCCTAACTTTAAAAATAATCCTGAAAGGGATGAGAAACAGAGGAGACACGGAAACCAGATGAGCAAGAAGAGGGAGGTGCAGAGCAACAGGAAGTGTAAGTCCCAGTGAAGAACGGATGGGATGAGACTGGAGACTGGCCAAATGGTACATACTGACATGTGGGGCTGGAGAAGGGACAGCTCCTGATCTGCCTGATCTAAGCCCAATTGTTGGGATCCCTCTCCTTCACCATCAGCTCCACCTACAGCCTTCACTCCATTTATAACTGTTCTTGGGGCAGAAACCTCTAGGTTTTCTTGTTGTTGTTGCTCATTTTGCCAAAGGATAGATTCCAGGAACTTTGTTGACACATAAAAAAAAATGACGTTGGCACAATTTAAGTTTACTTTTCCCCTAGATATTTAACTTTTTATTTTTTACTGGGAAGTTTGGGTAAAATTATCCTCTGTTACAGACAGCTGGTTGTGCCTTTTTCTCCACCTCCTGGCTATCTTCTGTCATTTCCATTTCTTTCAGACTTTCAAGGCTTTTCAGAGGAAATAAATAATGGATTGGGCCCAATCAGCCTGGCTCAGTAGTTGAGCATTGACCTATGAACTAGGAGGCCATGGTTCAATTCTATGTTGGAGCACATGGCCAGGTTATGGGCTCGATCCCCAGTGTGGGGCGTGCAGGAGGCAGCTGATCAATGATTCTCTTTCATTATTGATGTTTCTGTCTATCTCTCTCTCCCTTCCTCTCTGAGTCAATAAAAAAATATATATTTAAAAAGAACCGGGTTAGGACAACTTACTTTCAGAGACTCCCAGGTATTTACTCTAAACCTTCAAAGTCACGTTCTCAAAATACGCACCCTTTGAATATCCTCTTCTTCCCTGCCTAATGCTAAATATACCCACGGGGGACTTCATACATCTGATCTATTGAAGGAATGGATATTTGAAAATATTTTTCTGATTGTCAGCCTTCCTGTTCTCATAATCTCAGTACCCATTTCTGTGGCATCCATAGCAGAGACATGTCATTTCTTCTTGCAGTTCCAAATACAATGTGATTCATGGCTATGGCCATGCTGGAATACAAGATACATTCAAAATTCCTAGTAGGATTGGGATGGACAACCTGAAAACACAGTGTCCAGCATCCGAAGTATCCTTAGAAAATAGGACGTGAAAACAGAATTGCAAGTCTCTCAAATCACAGAACAAGATTCTACAACAAAACAAAATCCTGTCCACTATGGCTGTGCTTTAGTCATAGGAAGAATATGACTAAATGCATGAGGTCAAACCTGAAGCATAATTTTGAAGTAGGCAAAATTGGACCTTTCATCTTAGCCCAGCAAAGTGGGAAAGATCATTTGGTTTTATGCTCATATCAGAGGCTGCTAATTTCAGAGCCTGTGCCAAATGCAAATTTGGAAAGAACATAGTCAAACATGGCTGGTCAGGTTGACCTGGGTCTATAAGGTAAAAAGAATGTTGGCTTGTGGAAAGAATTTATAGAACAGTGTACTGTGAGAGTCAAGTTTCAGTGCTCTTGGGTTGATTAGGTCCATGGGTGACACCTTACCTTTCTTTGATACCTGGTCTCTGGGAAGGGCACCTTCATACTTTCTGGATAGCTTGCAGACTTCTGACTATTGTTTTCATAAGCATGAAACAATCTAAAGAGGAACGACCTTAGAGTTTGAGCTCCCATATTTGAATTCTAGTTCTGACACATTCTACCTGTGGCGAAGGAGTCATTTTTTTTTTAAATCTCAGTCTTCTCATTTTGAACCTGAGGACAATAGCTGCCTGCTGGATGGTTGTGGGTATTACTATTAATGACATATCAAACATTTACAAGATGGTAGTGGTCATTAGCAATAATGGACATTATCATTGTTATTTATTCTTCTGGCTTGTCCAAACTTTTTAGGCAAGCCAGAACATTTCTTAGAAACCATTTATAAAACTTCTGGGGTTTTAAATTCTTCTTTCTCCTCCTCACAGTTAGGTGTTTAGGGACTAACCTTATTGCTAAATATTATTTGCCTCTAGCAGCCCGCATCCTTTGAATATGTACAGTAAGAGAATATAAGTTAATTAACAGCCTGTGATATTGTTAATCAGGTACATGGGTTTCATTTCATGGAATCCAAACATTTATTGAACTACTTACAGCTGTTTTTAAATTTTATTTTAAAAATCATTTCTTACTGTTTTGGTATGATCCAAATAATTTAAAGTCAGGTTTACAATTAAATGAGTTTATAAGCCCTTTCATATATAAATTTATTTTATCCATTTTAGATAGCCCTTGCCCTCTGCCCACATACCTTAATGAAATCTAGTTATAGATTTTTCTCTGGTCTCACTCTCTCTCTGAGTAGGTGAGTTAGATAATTTTATTTTGGAAGGATTGCAATCTACTTACTTGTATGTTTTTTATTCAGTCCTCACATATTAAGAGTGCTTTTTTTTCACTCTATTTAACTCTGGCTTTGGCACTCTGACCTAATCTAAAGAACATAGTGTGAGTCCAAAAGTGACTATCCAACATTCAAGTAGAGTCAAACATGGGATTTCATGTAGTATCATTTTTGCTTTTGTTATATAAGCACTTTATTATTATCAGCTGCCCCCTTTGGAGCACTTGCTAAGGCCTAGTCTTTGTACTCCACATTTTAGTTAACCTCATATCTACCCTAAATTACATTTTGCTCTAAGACAAGAAATTTGAATCACAAAGAGGACATGAGGTTAATATGTCCAAGGTCACAGAGACAACACATGGGAAAGCTTGGATCTGAACATTGCCTCAGTATCCATGCTCTTAACCAACTCTACTGTAAGATCAAAAATTATTGATAACTTTAAAATATATATATATTTGATTGATTTTTTACAGAGAGGAAAGGAGCGGGATAGAAAGTTAGAAACATCGATCACCTGCCTTCTGCACATCTCCCACTGGGGATGTGCCTACTACCAAGGTACATGTCCTTGACCTTTCAGCCCACAGGCCGAAGCTCTGTCCATTGAGCCAAACCAGTTAGGGCTATTGACAACTTTTAAAAGTCAAAATGTAGTGATGCTACTCTTCATTCACATCACCAACATTTATTTCCCTCAACTTATCCCCTTAGTATTGTGCAGCATCTCATGGTATTAATTTCTAGAGACAAGCATGGATTGCATTAAAGAGAGAAGTGGGAGCAAAAGAAAGAGGAAGGAGGAAAAGAGGGCATGTAGCACAAAGGCAGCACCAAATTTAAGGAGAAAATGTAAACATATATATTATCCTCAAATGATTCTTCTCTGCCATTCTCTCTTTTTTGAGTTTGCCTTTTTTGCCTGAAACATATTCTGTATCCTTTAATTCTTAAATATTCTCAATTTCAATTTTCATAAACCAACTACCCACAATGAGTTTAACTGATAATAGCTTAAAAGTTTCTTTCTCCCCCAAGGGACATTTTCCTTTTAATAGAAGACATTTTGTAGACTAAAATACTTTAGGATCAAAAGCAATGAATATTTTATGGTGGGGTTCTGGCACCAAGATAATTAGTGAGGAGGATACCTCTGGACTCATGGCCAGGATTCACAGGCCTTTTTCTTAGTATGTTCTGGGGCATATGGTATGGAGCTCAGACCTTAAGGGAAGGAATCTTATTTGAAGAAAAAGAAAGAGAAGAGAATGAAAATGAAAAGGAAAGTCTGATTTAGATGGAGTGGTCTGGCCTCCTTTCCTGGAAGTTCTTTAATATCCATGTCTAAGTCACTTTATCTTTCTTGGCAAGGTGGACCATGGACAAATATCTCAAACCAATCATACCCTTAAATAATCTGGAATCCTGACCTGGCCTGGAGCAATGTGTTTTAGAATCACAGATGACATGCTGCTGGTTCTGTGCCCTATACCCTAAAAGCAAATTTGGATCCTAGTTGGATCACTTATTAGTTAAGTGGTCTTAAAAAAGCCATTTGTTCTTCTTAGCCTCACATTTATGATCTTTGTAATGTGGACTAGAATATATGTGGTGTAGAGGTATTGAGAAAATGAAGAACAGCTATGATAGGGATTAAGATAACTAACCCTGCCCTGGCTGGTTTGGCTCAGTGGATAGATTTTTGGGCTGCAGAATGAAGGGTCCTGGGTTGGATTCCTGTCAAGGGTACATACCTCGGTTGTAGGCTGGATCCCCAGCTCTGGGTGGTGTGTGTGTGCGAGGCAACCAATTGATGTGTCTCTCCCATTGGTGTTTCTCTCTCTCTGTCTCTCCCCGTCCCTTCCACTCTCTAAAAATCAATGGAAAATATATCCTCCGGTGAGGATTAACAACAATAACAATAAAAGATTACTAACTCTGTGTTCTAGATGATGTAGTGCCAACCATTGTATAAACAGCAGCAACTCTGGAGGAGAGAAAGTATGGTTGCAAACATATTAAAAAGCTTTCCCTCAAGTCACACAGCTTGGAGGGAGGCTTTCCTATGACGTACCCATGTCTGTACATTTCCAGAACCTATGCTCTTAGATCAGTCTCTGGCGCATGTTACAGACATGGCCAATGGCAATTATTCTTCACTGCTCAAGCCCTAGCCTGTTCTCTTAACCAGGTTTGCCCAGAAGGAGCTGTCTGGTCTTAGGCAACATTCATGTGCTATCCGTGGTGGAGCTCTCTGCTTCTGATCATGTGCCCTTTCAGACCTCTGTCTGCTACCTATGCCAGACAATGCACATTGGTGATACTCTACCTGCCTATTCAGGCTTCTCCTTGTCACTAATTGTTTGGGAGTTCTGTCCCTCCTAACTGGTGTGACTCATCATCTGTTTAGATGATCCTGCTAATGATTATGCCTCATCCTAAGCACAGAGTAGCTTGCATTCAGCCAGCAGCTCCCACACTACCTTTGTCGACAAACACAGAGTCATGCTTCGTGTACAGCACAGAGTTGGGAATTGACGATGTGCAGGTACTCATCAGAGCAGGGTCTCTTGCCACTAAATCAAGACAATCTAGTCAAGTAGGCATGAAAACAAGTCTCAATGGGAACAGAAATGATCACAGAAAATATCTCAGAGGAGGTGAGAAATTATTTTGATTTTGAAGACTAAGGCTTTGGCAAGTAGAGATGAAGTCATTGACTATAAAACCCTCGGTTTGATGGGAAGGTTTAGCAACCATGTGAGAAAAACTTTGCTGTCCAGCAAGGAATGCTATTGTCCTAACAGATTTTTTTAAGAGAGAAAGACAATGGATCAGTCAAACTCCAAAATCCAAGTTTGGAGACAAGTAGATAGACTTGGAAACGGGACAGTATTCAAAAGTTCCATGGAGTTTTCACGAAAATAAATATTTTCTTTAAAACATAACACAATCAACTATTTCTTCAATGTATACCATTCTATTCCAGGCCCCATAAATACTCTTGCATAAATAAACAAAGTGAACTAAACTGGTACTTAGACAAACAATATATTTTAATAAAAGCCTTCAAAGTAAAATTAAGCCGATGCACAGTTTCTTTGAACGAGCGTGCATTAACCGAAGCCAACGCGTATTTGCCTTTGCAGAAACTGATACTGGAGCAGATACAGTTATAATCAAAGCCAGAGCTCTCACTTGATTTTCTCCCCCCATTCCAACCCATGCATCCTAATTAAAGCCATATGATTGAACTTCAGCTATTAATTTTACATAACCTGATATGCATGCACTGCTGAATAAATATTGGGTCCTTCAACCAAATTAGAGAAGTTAACTAGAACGGATATGTTTGTTGGCTGGTGCCTAACATATAATTTACTTAAACCAATATTAGAACAGAAATCAATGTATCTGTATTTCAACTACATACATTTTCCCAGCATATGTGATTGTTACATAAATAGATACATATTCCTCTAGACCACTTCATATTCATGAAACCAGTGAATTAACTGCATTCAGAAGATGCGACAGAATAATCACTGCCTTCTATTTCCCTTTTTCTTCTTTTCACATAAACTTAAAAAAAAATACTCCTGTGAAGCAGGTCAGCGAGGGAACCAGTAGAGAGTATATTATGAGGCAAAATTAATGAGGGCCCTGCTGTCTGTTGGGAGGAATGCAGGGCTGGGACTTAGTGGTTACAGATTTGGTTCCAATTTTGCAACTAACTTGTGTGCTTTTGGACAAATCACTTAACTCATCTGGGCCTGATTTTTCTCATTTGTAATAATGAAGATAATACTTCCCTAATCACCCAGGGCTGTTATAAGAATGAAAAGAAGATAAAAATGAAAACTTACTTTGAAGTGGTCTTTTAATCATTACACAGCTAATAGGCATTATTGTTAGTGATAATTCCCATGTCCTTAGATTCAATAAATGGTTGTCAGTGGCCAAATAAAGTCATAACTTAGGAATAGTCAGACCAGATTCCACTAAGTGTTTTCCTTTCTCTGTGGCAGTCTGAGGCTACGAGTATATTTTGAGGGGTCAACCCAGCACACTGGTATTTTTTCCCCCGTATATTAAGCCTTATTGCATTTCTCCGGAACCTCTTCAACAGGCAAGAGTCTCACGGCCAAGGAAATAGAACAAGGAAGGATTGATATCTATTATCAGCCACCCTTTATAGTATCCAAATGGGGAAATAAAATGTAGCAGGATTTTTCCCCCTCAGTAACATCTCAACAAGTCCTGAATAAATGTTAAGTGTGTTCTTCAAGGGAGAGATTGTGAGAAATGCCTCATCTGTGTTGGACAGTGTGTGATAACAAGAACATAAATGGTGGTTCTGCGTGATTAGGAGTCTGATACAAGACAAAAACCTCACGGGAGTTGAATTGAAGAGCCAGTTCTTCACAGGTGATGGGCATCTGCAGATTGCAACCTCACTTTGCTGTAGGAACCATTCCCCTATGAATGCCCACGACTTTATTAGTTGAAAAGAGAGGAAAACAACTAATCAACACAATCTATTAAACTTATAACATTTTCCCCCTGTAGTGTTGCTTTTCTCCTTTCCATGCCTCTCTCTCTCTCATAACTTCCCAGTAACAGTTGCCATGGGCAGCATTCCCATTATCTAGCTCAGTAACTTTAAAGTTTGATTTTTTTTGCAACAAATTATGTTAAAATGTATTTTGCATTTTAACAGTATATAAGTACATATATATATATATATATGTATAATAGAAAAAAAGATTTCTAGAAAAATTCTCATTACTATGTGATACCCTATGAATTTTTTTATTTGATTCTGTATTATTGTGTAATATTTTAGTAAATATTTTTGGTTGCGACCCAATTGATGACATGATTCGTTGAGGAGAAGACAGCCGCAGTTTAAAGAACATTGACCTAGACAAGAATTTTCTACTAAAAATACCTCACAAGTCTCCTGAAAGATGAAAGGTTGATGTGTTTCTATGAGCATATTGATTGATTCTTGCTGTGTTCCCAGGAATATTTGCTTTCAAACTTACATTCTGAAAGAGTTGAAAAATTATGCTCTTCAGGGCCAGATATAACCAGGTTTGAAACCTATCTTTTTGAGAAATTACTCATAATATTTTTGAGTTTCAGCTTCTTCATTTGTAAACAAGGAAAAATCATGCCTATGCCATTGGCTTTTGTGAGAATTAATGTGATACTATGTTTGTGAATGTGCATGATATGCTATAGGTATTTATTAAATACTGGTTTCTTTATTTCTTTCTAACTTCTTCCCTTCTCTTCCCCTGGACTCTCCTCCCCTCCTTACCATCCCCTCCCCTTTCTTTTCCTCCCTTCCTTCCTCTCCCCTCCCCTTCCCCTCCCCTTCCCTTCCTTCCCCTCCCCTTCTCTTCCTTCCCCTCCCCTCCCCTTCCTTCCTCTCCCCTCCCCTTCCCTCTCCTCCCCTTCCTTCCCCTCCCCTTCCATTCTTCTTTCCTTCTTTCTTCCTTTAGAAAGCAGCGTTGTAAATCTTAAGAACTGAGCCTGGTATGGTTAGAATGGAAGGTATAATGCTCATATTATGTGTTGATTTCATTTGCCAAGAAGTAAGGCCAACTCTTCATGAAGAATGCTGTCAACTAGAAACTGAAAGAAACAAAGAAAAATATTCTCAGCCACTGACCCAAGAATAATCTTACTAGCAAATCTGGCAGAGAAAAAAGCAAATGATACTTGTGGCTTTGGACAGCTACAATGCTGAGAAGTTATAGGTTCTCCTGTTTGCTTTGTATTTTATACTTGCTAGTCTTTCTAGAACAGTGGGACCTCAAATTGGGAGCAATTATCTTTAAACCATACTAATCCAAACAGCATGATTCCCAGAGATTTAAGCATGGGTTAGCCCTAGGAAAACATGAGATATTTGTTTTTCTACAACTCGTTTTTTTTGTCTCTCCCTTTCTGTTTTGTGCCTTCCAAGACTCAAGAGTTCTCTTGCTGCCTAGAATGTTTAATCAAACATCTCTCACTCTTTGTAACAGGGTCCAAATTCATCTCTCCTTCACATCTCCCAACAAAATGACAATGTTTTTCAAAATCCTCTTTAAGTATAAAAGCAAGTATATGTTAGTTTGTTCCAAATAGCATATATGAAAATGATGAGAGATAGTTTAGTAATGTGTCTGTTCTTGCTTATGGGGAGAACATAAAACAAGCTTACCCCTGGCCAGTATACATCAGTGGGCTGTGCACCATCTTGTGCACTGAAAAGTTGCCAGTTCAATCTCAGGTCAGGTTACATACCTGGGTTGCAGACTCAGTTCCTGAAAGGGGACATTTAGAAGGCATCCCGTCAATATTACCCTCGCATCTCTCTCTCTCTCTCTCTCTCTCTCTCTCTCTCTCTCTCTCTCTCTCTCTCTCTCCCCCCTTCTCCCTTCTTTCTGTGACAATCAGTGAACTATTACCAAAAAAACCATAAAGCTTAACAATTCTCAAAATTTTGCTTGCTACTAAATCAACTACAAAGCTCGTGCATTCTAGACTTTACTTCTGAAAGTTTTGATTCATTAAACTGGGAAAGAGAGCTGTGGATATGCCTTTTAACATATTTTACAAGCTCTTTCAGGTTATTTTAATTTTGCCTTTGACCAATACTTTGGGAATTTCTGCCTTATTCAAAGATGTGCTCTACAAATTAAAGAAGTAGATGGAGAAATATTTAGGTATAAGAGCTTTCTTTCTTAACATAGTACGAAAGAAGGGATTGTTCTCAAAATGTGTACCCAAACCCCACCCTACACTTAAACTACCACCATTCCACTATGGATTACAAAATCAGGTCTGCACATTATATGAGTTTTAAAAGAGTCCCCTGTAGGCATTTTGCTGTGAGAGCTCATGTCCCAACATAGAAACTCTTTGGCTTGTCCATCTTTAATAAAGATCTATCCACGTGTTATATAGAATGTTTCAATTTTGTACTCTTCACAATGCCTATGGAATACTGAGTAATCTTTGAATTTGATTCTCCAATAACATCCACCAATGATATCAATAGAAGCCTTTTGAGGCAGATAAATCTTTGATTTTTTTCTGAGAAAACCAAAGCCTGTAAAGTTACACAAAGCAGTTTCATATTTAATTTCTCATGCATTTGTTACACACAATCAAGGTAGAAAGAATACAACATGATACCTGTTGATAGGTATATGAAACTCAGAGAGTGTACTTAATTTTTTTTTTCAGTATTGCCCCTAGTCAATGGCAGAGTTAGGAATTAAATCAGATTGCTTGATACTAATTTGGGACTCTGTAGACTGCATGATGTTTTATATGGTAGGGTAAAGTATGAACTTCTTTAAAAAAAAAGAGCTTTGGGGAAAGCAGCAGGTTGGTGTATCAGATATCAATATATATCTGGCTTTCAACATTGATTTAGCATATGATTTTGTGAGTCAGCAATTTATTTTGGGCTCCGTTGAGCTGTTTTCCAGTTATGGCTTGATGACTTGCATTGTAATCTAATGTTGGTCATCTGGTGGCTCTGAGTCTGGGTATTGATTGACTGTTAGTCAACCCCAAGATGGCAGATAGGCCACCTGTCTCTTGTCAAACAGACTGGTCCAGGACTATTTATGTAGAAGACAGTTCTCAGCCAACAGAGCAGCAGCTACAGTACCTCTTGTGGCACATGTGCAGAACTGTTGCAGCATTCCTTTGGCCACATAAAGTAACAAGACAAGACTTGTGATTATGAGTCAAGAAATAGACAAGGAATGAAGAAATAGATGCCACCCCTTGATATACTGCAAAAGACTGGAGAAGAAAGAATTGGGGGTATTTGTGCAACCCAGAACAGTTGATTTTAAAAGGTTAGATAAATTAGCAAAGGACACAGACACAGTTAAAGTTATTTAGGGACTTACTGTTTTATATATTCTTTATTTATTTTTTAAATATATTTTCATTGATTTTTTTTTTTCACAGAGAGGAAGGGAGAGGGAAAGAGAGTTAGAGACATCTATGAGAGAGGAACATCAATCAGCTGCCTCCTGCACACCTCCCACTGGGGATGTACTTGCAACCAAGATACATGTCCCTGACCAGAATCAAACCTGGGACCTTTCAGTCCACAGGCTGATGCTCTATCCCCAAACTGGTTAGGGCTATATTTTTTACTTCAATTTTGCTTCAATTTTTAAAAAATTTTGCACTGGAAAATCCCAAAAATACATTTAGAAATCTAAACCATACAGTATTTGAGGATAATTTAATGAATGATAATCAATAAAGTCCAAGAAAATCCTGAGGTGTAGCTAGAACATCTTTCCAACTGTGCAGATGCTCATTATTCTTCATTGTAGCCATGTAATGAACCGACACTAAATATATTTTTGTGCACCAATGTTAGTATGGATATTCTGAATTTGAGGGTTGTGAAATACCCCACTGGATTATGTGTAGAGTAGTTGGGTGAGGACTGGTAGATATGCACCATCTCTTCGAAGTTTTAAAACCATATATATATATATATATATATATGGTTTTATATATGGTTTTAAAACCATATATATATATATATATATATATATATATATATATACACACACACACACACACACACACACACACACACACACGAGACTAATATGCAAAGTATCCTCTTGGGAGTTGGATCTGAAATTTGATTGCTTGTTATTACATGCAGTGACCACCAGGGGAAGGCTTGGAATGAAGGGAGGCTCCGGCCAGCGACTGGCAGCTAGGGAAGTGAGGCCCCAGCTGGCAGCTGTAAGGACCTGATTGGCCCTGATCACTGGCTAGGCCTAGGGACCCTACCTGTGCATGAATTTTGTGCACCAGGACTCTAATGTTTGAATAATTAGAGGTATTCAAAGGAGTCTAAAATAGAAATACTTGATACTTTTCCCAATTACAAGTTGGGTAATTTTTTCAACTACTACATACATATTAGCCTTTGCAGCTAAAAAAATTAAAGCTCTCTTTATCAGGTTGTTGTACGATGAAATTAGATTATATACAAAATGATTTTATGATCATGGTTATAAACTAAGGTGTCAACTTCATCTAACATTATTCCAACAATATCAAAGAGCAATATTTGTCTAGAGATCTTTAAGATTGTTGTAGAATGGCAGCTTTTAACATTATTTTGCTTAATGACAAAATCAGATTATATACTTGTTGAAGACAGGTGTTTAATTTACTTCAAACTTATTTTTGAACCTCATGTCCCAACCTAGAAGCTCTTTGCTTGTCCCTCTTTAATAAAAATGTATCCACATAAATTAATAGAGATCTACCACATTTCCCTTTGTGGAGAGATTTCTCAAATTCTAGTACCATAAGGAAAGTTTAGAGGAATTGAGTGAAGATGAGTCCCAGCAAGATCTTTGGATCATAATTCCCCTTAATTTTCTTTTCCTTACAAAGTCAAAGCTTACCATCATTCTGTGCAACCACAATTCAGTAGATAAGACACCCTTTATGTAAGAATTTAAGAACAGAACTCTAGCATGCTTGCTCCTACTTTGTATGGAAGGGATGTTTGAGGAATAGGAAACTAATTAAGTATTTTTTTTGCACTGACTTACATATTTCTTCAAAAGTTAATTTGGTGACTAGTAGATTAATGGTAAGCTTGAGAAAAAGCTGATCAACAGCCCAGTATTACATCGAGTTCTCATTTACCATTTCACCATCCAGATTTCCCAGTACTTTCCCTTCATTCTTAATTCTCAATGAGCACTACAGTGGGGCAGAGCCCTGGCCTCCTCCTTTGGTTTCTGCTTCTTTTTGGGGTTCTCTCATTATGATTTCTGCTTCAACCTTCTACTAGAACACTCTGCAGAGAAACACTGCCCCTGCTCCTGCTATAAAATTCCAGACTAAGCCAGGACATATACCCCTTTCTGTGTTTTCTATGATTACAGTGAACTGAGCTCTAATATTAGAAAAGGGAAACAAATGTAAGTATAAATTTAACAAAAGAATAACAGAAAGAAGACAATTACCCACAGGAAATCAAACTTGCAAGGGCAGGTTTCTAATCCTGAGGTAACTGAACCCTTGGCCTAAGAGTTGGTACATGTCTTGATATCTGTGGTTTCTTATTTACTAGCCTTTATTCTGACTTCCTGCCTTCATGTCCTGGGTGCCATCTTATATTTTTCTCCCATAGTTTAGATCTCTTTAGAGTTAAAACAAGCAGGCTCCTGTTATACTTCAATTAGTTGTAGTAGTATCTTGTCCAAAGGTTAACATCATATACTTTCATCATTGTTTACCAGAACCATATTTATTGATGCAAGAAATACTCCCATCTATATTTTAATTCACAGAAATATCCTCTTGCCCCATACAAAGAAGAAACCATGACAATGGAAGACCCAATAAATTTATATCTTCAAAAACTTAACTTATATGATGTATACAGAAATAAAATACTTACTTTGAGAGCAAAAGAGTTTTTATTGAGAAATCCAGAGTCTAATATGACCCCACTGCTCACCCCTGGCCTAGCTGAGCAATGATGTCCTAACATTGTAAGTTTCTTAATGTGCTTGTAGATATGGGAAATTTAAAGAAAGTATGTTAAAATAAGCATCAGGAATATAATATGGATATGTCCTCTAGAAATATGTCAAGAGTCATATAGTGGGTCCAGTATTTCGTTCCGTGGAAATGGGAAGATGAAAAGCAAAGAAAGTCTGGTTTTCAAAGAGCTTGTTAGCCAGAGAGAGCAATAAAATAAGTAAATGGAATAATTCAAACAAATAAAGTAGAAAATATGGCTTAATGGGTGAGATGCTAAGAGTCTGAGGAAAGAGTAATTAGCAGATAAAGATATAGAGAAAAAGACATATGAAGAGAACATTAAATGTTTCATTAAATGTTTTTGAAAGAAACTCAAGGGAGGAAGAATCCCTAACTCTCTATCTATTCCATCTATTCTGGAAGCTATGTCATGTCAATTTGAGAGACCTGAGATTATTTCCACTACTAAAGCATGTAGCACAGTGCACATCCTAGATGTTTAATACTTATTAAATGAATTGGTAACATGTCTGCTGATCCATTCTTTCAGACAAACTTCCTCAGACGGTTGTGGGTATATGGGTATAGGCAATAAGTCAATAGCAGACATCTCCTAGTGCTGAAGTATGGGAAAAAAATGAACAGGGACTTCAGCTTCTGTTTTCAATGGCCAGCTGTGAAGTCTATTCACAGGGTTTATTTAGAAAAGCATACAAGTTAGTGTATGATTAAATAAGGCATGGCAGATGCATGCACTTAATAAATGTAAAATATGATACAAATGTCAGAATTACTAATGCCAAAACGGGGTGGTAAAAACTGTGAGTGACACAGCAAGTCTGAAAGAGGAACTTCCTCACGGTAGGTCAGTGGCTAAGAAAATTCATAAGGACCTCACCATTTGTTACCGGGAGAAAAGCAACAGCTTCATTCTCATAACGCGGCATTTACTAGGAACTCAGTTCATGTTTGATAAAGTTCTGTGAGTTGAAGTTACCCGATACCTGTGAGGGAGAGTTTTTGAAAGACAAAACACTTGCTTTTTAGCCAACCTTGAAGGATGAGCAGCATTCAGAGAAGTGAGGAGTTGGGGGAAGGGTAATGTGGGAAAGAACAGGGCAGGGCGTGTGAATTGCTTGGGAAAGAAAGTTTGTCCTAGGTAGCAATAGGAACATTCATTAAAAAATTATGAAACTATTCATTATATTAACTTACTATATTTTTAAAGAAATAAGATATCAAATGGCAACGTGCTTACAGATTAGTTTTCTACTGTCCCTGGCCCAGTTTGTGAAATGTTTGCTTTTTGATGATCTGCACCTACTCTTGTCTCCATTTTTGATTTCAGCAAGCCACTCTGGGGAAGGGTCATGCCTGTCAGTGGGCTTGTCCCACACTGAGATTCCTCCAGGCTCCTTTCCAAGGACCCTGTCATTCCCTCCAGCCAGTTTCTCTTTTGATCTTAAAGTTCCCGATTTTCCTTCTCAGGACCTCCCACATCTTAGCTGAAAGGCTTTGGCAACTTGATTTGGATTCAGCCTTGAATTCCTCCTCTCTTTCCTCACAGCAAGTTTTCTGCCAGAGACATGTTGGGCGTGAGCCAAGTCCTCTTGTACTGGAGCATTGCCCTGCTGCCAAAGAACCCTGCTCCAAGCCATCTCCTCCTGCAGGCAGCTGGCCCTCCCCTGGAATGGTGTATGTTCCATTCATGCTCTTGGCTGTATCCAGCTGTCACACATCCAGCCACTTGCATTCAGACAGATACATTTTTCTAAGGAAACCTTGAGTGGAGGAGAACAGGAGGCCTAGTAAGTGAGTCATTTGTTCTGAGTGTCTCTCCCAGGCACACAGTTGCCTCTCTGCATAGCTTGGACCACAAGAACATATTCATCATTTTAGAGGTGAGAGGGTAGGATTTGTTTACCTATAGATTCAAACTGCTTTTACTCCTAAGTAACGCCCCTCACAAGCTGCCCTGGGTCTGAATTGTTTGTCATTAGGTCTTCTTTTCTACTTGTCTAATAATGAAGGAACCATTTCACCTCAATATGACTTAGTTTCTCAATGTAGATAAGAAAATGTGCACTGTTTCCTTAATAGGGTTGCTAGAGCACAAAATGTGTTAACAGAGGCTAAAGAGTTCTATAAACTATGAAAAGCCATACACTGGTAGCTTTTCCATATAAATTCTCCCTAGGTAGATCAGGTGAGGTTGTCACCTGTGGAGTTAATATGTCACATACACACTGCATCACTTATTTGACCTCACAAACTTCAGTGGCACAATAATATTAGACAGCAAGATCTCTACTTTTTTTTTCTCCTAGCACTATTCATAAGATACTTTTGAAGTTTTTCTTCCACCAGGAGAGCATATTTATATTTAATTAGAGGCCCAGTCCACAAAATTGATGCATTCGGGGCATCCCTTAGCCCAGCCTGCACCCTCTCGCAGTCCGGGAGCCCTCAGGGGATGTCTGACTGATGACTTAGGTCTGGAGGGAGCGAGCCTAAGCCGGTCAGTAGGGCATCCTTAGCACTGTTGCAGAGGCAGAAGAGGCTCCTGCCACTGCTGCTGTGTTTGCCAGCCATGAGCCAGCTCAGGGCTTCTAGGGAGTGCACTGACCACCAGGCAGCAAGCAGCTCTTGCATTGAGCATCTGCTCCCTGGTGGTCAGTGTGCATCATATCAACCTGTTCGGTCTGCTATTGGGTCAATTTGCATATTAGCTTTTTATTACATAAGATTATGATACTCAGACATTTTCCTAATTAGCCTGCTTCTATACCTCAACTTTATTGACTGCCTCAGAAAAAGATTCATATTTTTTTGAGTATCCCTGGAGCATTGTGCTCCTGCCTATGAGAATAGCAGTGAATAAGACACATCCAGTCCCTTCAATCAAATATGAATCTGATTGTTTGAGGAATCCTGTTATAATCTCCTAATATACTTTCTTTTACTTGTATTACCTCCAGCACCCATTGGAGTTCTAGATACAAAGCACATGAAACTGACTGGTGAACCAGTTGCAAATTCTGACATCTCTTCACAAATACCAGACTTTCTACAGCAGGCTAGACTTCTCAGACATATCAACACAGGGGGAAGATGGGTAAAGGTGAATAGAGATTGTATGTAAATTGAGTAGTGGTCTTGTGTTATGGTAAATTTCAATGCAGAGCTAATTAGTTTGTATGGCTGTAGAATATAGAAACCATATTATAACTGCACATTTCTTTTTATGAAATCAGTTAGCAGCCAAGGAATACCATTGAAATGAATAGAAACTAATTGAATATAATAGGGAATTACCTGAACATATATTGCCAGTAAATTAAATTAATTGAAGGTAATTGATAGTGACTGGAATTAATAAAAGTAATGGAAACAAATTGTACTTAATTAAAATTTATTGAAATTGAATTAAACTCAATAACTCAAAGTCTATTAAATTTAATAGATGCTAATTGATATTAATTATAGACAATGCTTAATAATAACAGACCATTCTGAAAGGCTTCTGACTGCATTGGTATTATAGTATTGTCTTTAACGTATAAAAAATAAATTCTAAGAAGAAAAAAGGCATTCACAGGAATAAAATACTGCTTTGGAATTTTCTATTCCTCTTAAGAGTGGTAGAGTTAGAAGAATTGAATTTTGAAAACAGAGCTCCCCTAGAAGACTTGGGTAGATAAAAATGGTTGCACTTCTTTCAGGGAGGAGACTTTTATTAGAGTTTAAGGAACGTTTCTTCCCTTAAAATATTAGCTTTGATTTGATGTATACTGTTACAGTGGATGTTACAGTCAGCATCTACCATCTTTACAGCTGTGTTGTCTGATTCCTTTATGGGTATTTTTGTTTGTTTTTTCATTTCTTTCTCTCTTCCTCAGTCATTGAGGATCCAAACCCTGTAGGGTTTTTCACAGACTTGTTGGAGGATATAAGGACTTGTACTTTCAGCTCCTTCTTCTCAACTTGGGCATTGCTGGAGAGCAGGGTCGGGGTGGGGATCCTGGATTTCCTGATGTGGAATTATATCAGCCAGTCCCTTCCCTTCAGTGGCAGTGATAGTACATGCTTGCATTTGGTGATGTTCACATCCAACATGCTTTCACCAACCTTGTGGCTTTCTGAGTAGCATTGTTTTGTTTTTATTGTTGTTGTTGTTTTTTTTTTGAAAAAAGTAATTTTTCTCTCAAAATAACTGCATCAAATTTATTTTACATGAAATAATTTATTAAGTGGTTAGATGAAGTTCACTGTGTGGAGTGGGAATAAATGCCAAATTATTCAGCTTACATCAGGCGAAGCTCAGGACTCAGTACATCAATCAGTGATTCCATAGCTCAGTATCAGAAGCATCTCAGTGACATGTTAAAAATACTCTGGTCAGGAGAGGTATTTGTGTTTTTGCTTTTAATCTCCAGGTGATTAGGAAGCATCGGCAGGGAGAACCACTAAGAAAAAATGCAGGTTTGTCTTAGCTTTTGCCTTTTTTTCGTTCAGCCCATCTTTGCTTTTTCTCAACCCTGAGCTTTGTGGCCAATTTTTCATTTTTCTTTATTTAAAAAATTGCTTGTAGACATTTGAATCATTGTAAAGTATACTAAGCTCATAGAGATCACCCACACTTCATTGCAAGCCAGGCTGAGGAGGTCCTGCTGGCTCCTTAGTAAGATGTGTAATTCCATCAGGCTTTCTCTTCTCTTAGGGCAATGGTTCTCTACCTTTCTAATCCTGAAACCCTTTAATACAGTTCCTCATGTTATGGTGACCCCCAACCATGAAATTATTTTTGTTGCTACTTCATAACTGTAATTTTTCTACTGTTATGAATCATAATGTAAATATCTGTGTTTTCTGATGGCCTTAGGCAATCCTGCAGGTTGAGAACTGCTGCTGTCGAGCCTAAGACCATAGGGTTAGGGTTAGGGTTAGGGTTAGGGTTAGGGTTAGGGTTAGGGTTATATCACTTCAACTGTCTTTACCTCAGAGTTGTTTTTTTTTATTTTAGATCTCTGGAGAATATTCTTTTAAAAAAATCATCTTAGTATGTATTTGGAGAATTTTTTATTTTATTTTTAATTTTCCATGGAGAATCAGAAAATCCTTGAATTGGTTTAGTCATGAAAGACTTAGCTAAATTCTAGATTCAAGACCTTAATGTGGCCGCATAAATGGAATTTGTTTTACTCATTCTTTACTTTTATTTCAGCCTGGAAACTTTTAAAAAATGTTTTCATTGACTTCAGAGAGAGGAAGGGAGTGAGATAGAAACATCAAAGATGAGAAACATTGATTGGCTGCTTCTTGCACGACCTCTACCGTGGAGCAAGCCCACACCCTGAGTGTGTGCCCTGACCAGGAACGGAACTGTGGCCTCCTGGTTCATGGATAGATGTTCAACCACTGAGCCGCACTGGCTGGGCTCAGCCTGGAAATTCAATTTAACCACAACTAAAACATTTTGACCTCATATTTGGGGGGAGAATTTAAAAATACATTTTTTCCCATTTTGGTAACACCAGGCAACAAATATTGATAGCAGGCTGACTGATGAGTCTCAACCTTACCCATTATCCAGAAAATGGAAAGCCTAATGCATGGGGCCGACTAGCAATGAGTAGCTCAATCAGACCACTTCCTCAACACTTAAACCACTCTAATATTCTAATGCATTTCTGAGTCCAATCTTGTTTTACAAAATGACTGAGAGTGGCCTACTTGCTTTCTGAAGAGACAGGTTAACTTCCTTGAATAGCTCAGCTCATTTGAAACTGCTGTTCAAATATTCTAAACTGCCACATCACATCCTCATATGAAATACACTTTTGCCCTTTCCTATAAATTTTGTAGAGCAGAATACAACATTATTCATTGGATTTTTCTCTTTCTCTCTCCTTGAGATAATCACATCCTTAGGGCATTATAAGGAAAGACATGTATCCAAGCTCCTATAATCCCCAGGAGTGTGATTGCTTTGTGGTAATTATACCCTCCTTCCAAGATGTCTTATACTATTATTTTCGTGCCTTATTGCTCAAATATGACAGAGATATCTGATAATGTAATTACTTCACCTTATCACACTTTAATAAATAATATAGGAAGGATGCAGCGAGCTTGTCTAAAGAGGCCACACATCCACACAGACAGGGTGTGTGATACTAATATTAATTTGAAGAGCTGAAGGTGAGCAACAGAAACATTAACATAAGATATTTTACCATGAATGATTAAACAAAACACACAAAGCAGGGTGTATCAAAGCACAGCTCCCTTCTGGCCATTTGGAGAATAGATTGCCCATCCAAGTGTGAACATTTGACATTTAATGTGTCTTCTGAGGCATGAAAAGATGCCTGAGATTTGTTGTTTCTGTGTTCTTGGACTTGCCCTCTCCCCTGCATCTAGGGTAATTGTTATAAGGGTGAATCAATATGTATTTGGAACATTTGCTATTAAGGAATGAGCTTTCTGTGGTCATCGATTTAATAACATCTAATGATATTTTCGCTCACTTTCTTTGAAGACTCTGTTTATTTCTTTAGCTTTACATGTATCTAAGGACTTATTGATTAGTGCTTGGCAGACTACTCTAATTATAATAAAAAACACATCATTGTACACATGCAGGGCATCTTCTTTTAACCATATAGTGACATGCTTATTACCTAGTTAAGTATTCAAAGTGTTAGGCAAGGTATATATCTATTGGGGCAGGAGAAGGGGAAAGAGATAGAGGGGAGGGAAGTTTATCTCAGTTAAACAAAGAAGTCACCAATCTTGGGACTTGCCAAGATAAAAATCACCAGATGTTCTCATAAATTTTGGGAAAAACCACAACAATGTAAAAGGAAGACCTTGAAATCTAGTCTGTTGCCTAAGATATCTGGCAAGGGAATCTTGAAACCTATGGGAGGGGAGTATAAAACTCTTGAACCCTTACCTGGAGGGACACTCGGACTAGATGAGCTACCTGTTTGTGCTTTATGTCAACTGTATTCTTTTTAAAAAAATATATATATTTTTTTTTATTTTTTACAGAGAGGAAGGGAGAATGATAGGAAGTTAGAAACATGGATTAGAGAGAAACATTGATCAGCTGTCTCCTGCATACCCCCCACCGGGGATGTGCCTGCAACCAAAGTACATGACCTTGACCGGAATCAAACCTGGGACCTTTCAGTCCGCAGGCAGACACTCTATCCACTGAGCCAAACTGGTTTCAGCTCAACTGTATTCTTAATAAATTCACTTGCTTTGCTTCAACATTGCTTTGTCACTGGTCTGAATTCTTTCTCATGAGCGTGAAAAGGGCTGAGGAGGGGAGAGCCCCCTTCAACTAGGGTAGCTCTCTGATAAAATGATGTGGAATAAATGGGTGCATTAATAAGGGATCCAAATCAGTTGCAAAACATTGAGGGATGAAGCATTAAGTTATTTGTGAAACGATTAAATTAATTAATTCACTGAACAACCCTGATATAGTAAATGTTTAAAAAGTATAGATGGCATGATTAGTAGATTATTATTTCATTCCTTAGTCTATTATATTGTGATTGACTAAGCATATTCCTAAAATAAAATACAGATAAAATTGAAATCTATTGAAAAATGGACTTATAAGGGGAAGAGGAAAGAAGGGGAGGAAAGCTAGAGTCAGATACCACATAGTAAAGAATAACCATAAGCAACACTGGCAACCTAGATCTTAAAGATTAAAATATTGAGCTTTACATTTTCCTGTGTAGCCCAAGGCAGAAAAGAGTCATTGATTATTGATTACCTACTATGTAACAAGCATAGTTATAGACTTGTGATTTATACAAAAAATCATCTCCAACTATTTTCAGCCCATTGGTAATATGTAATATTGTATCTACACACACACACACACACACACACACACACACACACACACACACGCACACGCACACACACAGCAGAGGAATTTGAATGATAACTTCTAAATGAGCAGCAGTACATTCCTTTTATAATGCAAGTTGAAAACAACAACGACAACAAAATAATGTTGTATCTGTCAGGATTTAACCAGAAAGGATACATATTTAGAGACTTACTGAAAAGATCTGGCTGAGGAAATCTAAAAGTCATAGAGTATGCCTTCAAGAATGGAAGGTTGGAGCACTTGGATGAGAGCTGAAACTACTGTCCACAGGCTTAATTTCTTCTTTTTCAGGGAAGCTTTAGTTCTTCTCTTCAGACATTTCAATTGATTGCATCAGGCACATTAGATTGTCTAGTTTAATCTCCCTTACTTAAAGTCAATCTGTAGTGCATGTTAACACATATACAAACTATATTTGTTCCAACACCTGGATTAGTGTTTGATTGAGTAACTGGGGATTGTAGTCTAACCAAGTTTACACATAAAACATCAAAGTTTATGGCATCCATGCACATCTCCTTAAACCATACTTAATCTACTAATAAAGACAATAACACATTTATCTTTCTACCTAAAATGATACAACTATTCTGCATACACCTAAGCCTTGCTAAATCTTTCCCTGGAAGAGGATGAAAAATCCTTGGTTGAGGTTCACTCTTGTTCTTAATATCCTAAAAGTTTAACACTGTGTTATAAAGTTAACTCTTATTAAAACATGTTACCTACTAACGTTATAATTGAAGCAAGAATACAATAATATTTTGTCTATACATGTATTACATATAAAAACACAGTTATAATAAAGCAAGGAAAACATACTGATTACAGTTCTCCTTTTTTCAACTGGTATTTTTAACTATTCTCTCCCATTGCCCATTCCATATTCTCTTTGCACTCATTGGGTACCTCAGCTGGTGGTGGTTCTTTGTAACCCAAACTTTTATTGCTGAAAGGTATGGTCCATTAGCAGTCTTGCCTGAATTGGGTTGTCGGAGTTTTCCGTTGACTTTAAAAAATATGTATTTTTATTGCTTTCAGAGAGGAAGGGAGAGGAAGAGAGAGAAACATCAATGATGAGAGAGACTCATTGATCTACCTCCTGCATGTCCCACCAAAACTGGGGAATGAGCTCACAACCTGGGCATGTGCCCCCACCTGGAATCAAACTATGACATCTTAGTTCATAGGTTGATGCTCAATCATTGCTCTATGCTGACTGGGCTTTGTTGATGTTTAATCAGAGAACATGGTCATACTAAAAGTTGCTTTAAGAAATCTGCTACATTCCAGACATACTCTTTCTTACTGCCATATTATAATAGGAAACAAATTTTCTCTTGGTAATTGGGATCAGACACCCAGACTGTAAAGTAATTCTCTTCTGTGCTTGTCAATTCAGAGGCACAGGGTGTCCAAAGGGGTTGGGTGGCAAACTTAATTCATTTCCATATTGCCTACAACTGCTTTTGTGCAACGACCGCAAAGGTAAATAGTAATGGGAGAGGCTGGTCTGCAAAGCTCAAACTCTGTGTCATATGGGTCTTCATACACAACATTTGCTGATAGACAATAGTGTAAAATCAGTTTTGCTCTATTGAGTTAAAAAGACTTTGAACTTGGAATCCAGTCTCAGCCAAGATATCATTCACCTATTAGATAGAAAAAGTTAGTTGTGAATATTTAAAAAAAATGAAAGATTAATCAAGTGCCCTTAAGAAGAAATGATCTAAGGAAGAACAGTAAACAACAAATGAATTGAGATTGAAATCTCAATGTAGGGCAAGATAAATATGAGCAGGAAATCACAGATATGAAGCTTTTCAATAAATACAGTCACATCTAAATTTATCATGAGACATTATTGCATAATATAATTAGTAAATGTGGTTTTGTGAAATAGAAAAGACACACTACAAGGAAAAATGTAGTAATGATATAGTTATATAAAAGCACTAAGCTATTTCACAAAATCTAGGAATTTTAAAATATTGTAGGTGGGAAGCAGGAAATAAAAACATTCTCAATTTTCCTGTAAGAGATCAGAGACTTGATAGGAAAAAATAGAAGAATTTGTTATAGATAACTAGAGGCCTGGTGCATGAAAATTCATGCACTGGGGGATCCCACCTAAGCTGGCAGTCAGACATACCTCTGGCAGCCCAGGAGCCCTCAGGGGATGTCTGATTGAGGGCTTAGGGGAGAGGGCCTACCCCACAGACAGACAGCCTTAGTGCTACCACTACCACAGAGGCAGAGTGGCACTCCCCCTGTGGGAGTGCACTGACCACCAGGGGGCATCTCTTGCATTGAGTGTCTGCTGCCTGGTAGTCAGTGCATGTTATAGCAACCAGTTGTTCTGTACTTAGGGTCAGTTTGCATATTACCCTTTTATTATATAGGATTATAGATAAATGAGTATGCTTCATAATGCAGAAAAAAGCAACTACTGGAATGTAAGCTCAATAAATCAGTCAAATTTCTGACTTAGAGGAAAGAGTAGAATAAATAGAATCAAAATAAAATAATTTAAAATGAGGAAATAGCAAAGTAAATTAAATGGTAAACATTAGATGGAGTGATAATTTCCTACTACCTTCAAGTAGGTAGAACTCTTAGGCTGATTAAAATGTAAATATTTGGCTATATGTTGCTTGCAAAAAAAACTTCAAATGAAATAATAAAAAATTAAAAACAGAGATGGAAATAGATACTAGACAAATGCAAACAAGACAAAGCAAAAGTATTAGACTTTATCCCAGAGAAAGTGATTCTTAAGGTTAAAAGTACTGAAGAGAATACTGAAGGACATTATACCAAGATAAAAGGAGCAATTTATGAAGATGATATAAAATTCATAAACTTGCATGTACCAGGAAGATAGCCACTAAATATATAAAGCAAAATATTAGAAATGCACATTGACCTTGGTAAAAATACAATTAAGTGAGAAACTTTTATTACTTCACATTCAAGAATTTTACAGATTAATAGACAAGAAATAAGTGAGGGCACAGAGGCATAGAATAATACAGTCAATAAACTAGATTTTATGTGGGGAAATTCGTAGATGTACAATACGTACATCATAGCATCCTGAAGTAAAATACATTTTTTCTTTTATTCACGGTCTATTTACATTAAATCACATCCTGTCATTATATAAACTTAAATCATTTTCAAAAAGAGAAATTTTATAGTCTACAATCTTGATTATAATCCAATGTAACTATAATACAAAATATCTTTCAAATATTAATTTCTTAGAAATTAACAATTGTCTGTGTAAAAAATTCTTGGGGGTAAAAAAAAGTTAAAACTTAAAGACTACATTGAAAATAAAGCAAAGGCAAATTAGCATTTCTACGTTGGTAGGATTATTTGGACAAGTATTTGAGGGCCTAGGAAGTCACAGTTCAGTTTCTGGTGGGGGCATATATCTGGGTTGCAGGCTCAATCCTTAATATGAAGCATGAAAGAGGCAGCCAATCAATGATTCTTTCTCATTATTGATGTTTCTATCTCTCTCACCATCTCTCCTCTTCTCTGAAACAATAAAAAAATATTTTAAAAAATTATATGTGGCCAAAACCGGTTTGGTTCAGTGGATAGAGCATTGGCCTGTGGACTGAAAGGTCCCTGGTTCGATTCCGGTCAAGGGCATGTACCTTGGTTGCAGGCACATCCCCAGTAGGGGCTGTGCAAGAGGTGGCTGATGGATGTTTCTCTCTCATTGATGTTTCTGACTTTCTATCCCTCTCCCTTCCTCTCTGTAAAAAAAATCAATAAAATATATTTTTAAAATTATGTGTGGATATTTGATTCTGAGATTGTTTGCTTCATTCATCCCCTGCATTTCTCAAGAGTCCACTCTATCATCAAAATACATGTAAGTAGAAAACATAGGTAACAGATCAGTATAAAACCAAGTGCCTATATGTCGCTTTGGTGAGATTGCTTTTGAAGGCCTACGTTCCCTCCTGTGTATCTCTATTTGTATACTTAGAAAGATTTTAAAGAAGCAGAAAAACATTTTTCTGCTACTTGTCTGCAAGAAACTTACCATCTAACCCTGGGGATTTGAAACTATCAAATGACAACTTGCAAAAATATATAGGCAGATGACGAATGAAGAATGATCACTATTTCCCTTTCATAAAAAAAAATGCTAAATCAAATTCAGAGGGCTTTAAGTGAAGTTGGAAATGATCTCAATGCATTTTGGAAATGTGATGGGATATAACGAGATCTGAAAAAAAAAAAGAATGTATCAAGCAAAGGCAGGCTGGATGGCATGAAGGATATTGAGAGACAAGAAAAACCGGTCTTTAGCTGTGTCTGATAACTAATCTTTCTTTTCTCTCCTCTCCTCTCTCCTCTCCTCTCCTCTCCTCTCCTCTCCTCTCCTCTCCTCTCCTCTCCTCTCCTCTCCTCGCCTCGCCTCTCCTCTCCTCTCCTCCCTCTCCTCTCCTCCCCTCCCCTCCCCTCCCCTCCCCTCCCCTCCCCTCCCCTCTCCTCTCCTCTCCTCTTCTCTCCTCTCCTGTCTTCTGTCATGTAACTGCCTCTTTTCTGTAAAGAGAGTACCATATTAGAAGTCAAAATACTTTCATTCTAATCAACTCACCATCTCTTATTTGTCTTTGGAAAAATAGCAATCTCTTTAAAGCTCAGTTTCCAAGGTAGAAATACATGCATGTGGTAACACCTGCCCTACTCATTTTATAGTTCCGCTGTGAATAGGAAGTGAGATCATGAATATAGAAGTGCTTTGAGAATTGTCAAGTGCTTTATAAGAGGAAAGGATTTTTTTTGCTTTTATAGATGTAGAGGTTTTACTTCTAAAAGCACTTAGAACAATTTGAATATTTACATAATAGTGAAGAATGTACTTTGGCAGTGAGGAATCCAGAAAACATTGATTTCTACTCCTAAATTTCTTTACATCACTTACAGAAGCTCCCTTGCTCTCCTGCACAAAGTGAGAAGTAGTAATTTTTGATTACATAGTGTTGAGTCCACATTTGATTACTAAATGAATTACTTAGGAAACACTTTTCCTAAATTACCTTACAGTGTTAAAATTATCTTCATAGGAATATGTTAACTTCTAAATTTGGTGGGAAACTCTTCAAAAAGATTGGAACTAGGCTATGTATACATTAAAAACACCAAGAGTCTTACACAAATTGTACCAAATAGCAGACCTCTGATAAGTTAATTTAGCGGGTTTAGTAGAGTTTTCTAGCACCTACTAGATAAGAATATCTGGGGGATCATCTGTTAGCTTAGTTTCCTGAAAGCCCCAACATTTAAATTCAAATAGATAGTAAAAATAGAGTGTTGTATTTTCAGTTATTAAAAAGAGCAATACTTATGACCCTCTGAAAGATTAATCCCTACATTTCCCCCTATAGTTCTTTGCATACAAAAACTACAGTAATGAAGAGTGATTTTCCATTCCCATAATAAATAAATTTTAAAAATGTGTATTTTGCCTTTATAAGAAAGGCACATATTTAGAAAACACATTACAAGTAGATACAATTTTAAAAGATAAAAATAGGACATTCTACACAGTCTGATGAGCTAATCCATTTTTCTTATGTCTTCTTAACCCACAGGCTGAGTTATGCTTTCCCAGTTGCATGTAGAGTTTGAAAAGTTACAGTATATCCCAGAGTTTACATTGCAGGACTTAAGACAAGATGTAAGCAGAAGCTCAAATTCCCGCCTACTCCATCCCAGCTGTGAATGGAAGATGGTGTCTGTAATGGAATCTAGGGCATTTGACTTTCATTTCTCAGCACTAACAATTTCATGACCCTTATTCATCACACTACTCAAAATGAGACATTTAATTAAGTGTGCTCACATTTTAATACTTCACTCAATTGGCTATAAACCCAAGAATGCGTGCAGATCGTATGGTACTCTTCCACGTTCCCTTTCGCACCATACATTACTTTTCATGGGAAACCATAACTGTATGCTCCATTATGAGCTTTGGTGCTGGAAACTCAGGCTTTCTCATTCCACTTCCCCAGCAGGATGCTTGCTACAATCAGGCGAGCAGTTGAGACTTCTGACGTTTTCTTTAACATTGCTCATTCAATTTGTAGTACTGGAACTTCCTGACAATACCAAAATTAAACCCCAGAGATGTATGTCCTTATAAGAGTCTATTATTTTATCTAAAACACTTTTATCTTCTAAAATTCCCTTTCTAAATGCTCCATTTACTTGAAGTTAGAGTAATTTTCATTCTTTGGGAAAGACCACTACTGTCCTACTCTACCTGACTACACAGGACATTTCTGATCATCTATGCTGTAACATGGAGGGACCATCAGTCAGCCCATATAGAAGATAGTGTTTGTCATTGTGGTGGTGGAAGTATTCTCCTTTTAAATATGTGTCAGTTGGATTTGTTTATGCTTGTAAATGCCAGTTTTCAACTACTCATGTATACACCCAGTTAAGAGTATTTTTCCCCTAATAGAGACTATGACAGACTGAACAGAACAATAGCTTTGGAGTCAGAGAGTTGTACCTTTGAAATCTAGCTCTGGAACTTTCTACCTGTGTGATCTCAACAAACTGTATTGTGCTTTTAGGAATTCAGTTTTATCATCTGTAAATACTGAGTAATAATACCTGTGTCAAATGGCTTTCATAAAGAGTATACTTATATTATTTATATACATTTTATGCATAAATATGGTTCTTCCATTATTATGCCTTTCCTCATCAACTTAGTTCACAGCAATTATTTATCCCTCTCATTTTCTATAGAAATCCCACTGACCTTAGTCTTGTCATTATTCACAGGTCATTTATCCACTAGCAGTGCTTTTTTTTTTTTATATCCCAGCACATTCAGAACTATTAGAAAGAGATGACATATGGCTCCCAACCGATTAACTCATGCTTGATGATATATGGCTCTCAACCTGAGATTAACCTAAATCTCAGTATGAGGTGGAATGATATCTATATAATAGAAAAACACAATATTAGTAATTATACAATATATTTCCCTTCTCCTCCAGCCCTTTTATTAAGTTATTGAGTCAATGGTCCATTTTGCTCTTATCAACATAGCTTACTTTATGAAAACAAAAGTATAGAATACTCTGGGGTCAGGTGTGTGTGGGGGGGAAGATTACTATATCCTGATTTCAAGGGCACAGTAGCCTAAACCGAATAAGGACAATATGTTTCCGTGGGAACAGGCTTGGGGAAAGCTCTTAGTTTTGTGTGTTTTTCCCCTTCCACTTGAGTTCCAGTGCTTGCTTTTGAGTCACCATGAAGCAGAAGCAGAGAGGCAGCACCTCCCTCAGGCCTAGCCATGGATGGTGAGTGTAGTGTTGCAGAGAAGTAGCCTCTTCTGAGACTATAAGCAGATAGCATGTGCAAGAAGACCCCTTATTCTTTTTTAAAAATATATTTTATTGATTTTTTTTTACAGAGAGGAAGGGAGAGGGATAGAAAGTCAGAAACATCTATGAGAGAGAAACATCGATCAGCTGCCTCCTGCACATCCCCCACTGGGGATGTACCCGCAGCCAAGGTACATGCCCTTGACCAGAATCGAACCTGGGACCTTTGAGTCGGCAGCCAGTGCTCTATCCACTGAGCCAAACCGGTTCCGGCAAGAAGACCCCTTATTCTACCTACCCACACCCACATATTTCCAAGCAATGGATTCTATAAAGAAAAGCAACTATTAGAAAACCTTAGTTCCTGAAGCAGAGAGTAACAGGAGTTCTCTGAAGAACAGTCACCTGCAGAGGAACATGCACAAATTATTTCAGTTGAGCTCAGAGTGTAACAAATGGAGGCACATTTCCCTCCATTCCTACCTTTCCTAAATCCCAACGTATGCTATGCCCTGGGACTTCAAACCTTTCCTCATGCATATTAACAAAGTTCCAGATATTTCAGAAGGATATGAACTAACACAAAACTAACAAACCAACAGAACAGATAGGCAATTAGCAAAGTAGCACTCTTTTTATTAAAAAAAAATCAAATAACAGCAGCAACAAAAACCCTCTATGGAATAGAACTACAGAATCTAATGGAATTCCAGTTGATTTTAAACAAGTGAACATAATTTCATATATCTTTATATAAAAGGCTAATATGCTAAGTGTCCAAGCATCTGACTGGTCGCTGTGATGCACACTGACCACCAGGGGACAGGAGCTGCTATGACATGCACTGGCCATTTACAGAGAAATGCCACTGTGGACCTGGCCCCCACAAAGCAACACTCGGCTTCCCCAAGCGGGACACAGGCCCTGCCACCACCATGGAGTGACAGCCCACCAAATCACAGCCAATGATGATGAGACTCCATGGCTCAAAATGCAACCCACAGCCCAGCTCAGCCCAAAATGGTCTCTGTGGGCACCAGGTAATGACATCATGTAGCAACGCCCGACTTCCTCTCCCTAGCGACTAGCCTCATTGGAGTTTCTTCAGCCCACGAACACGACTTGCTTTATAGCCAGGAAACATTTTACACTTTAACCAAATGTCAGTGAAGCGTTTTTCTGTGCCTCATCTCATTTGATCCTCCCAGAAATCGAAAAAGTTTAGCTAAATCAGAAAGCAGGTCTAATTAAGCGAGTTTATTATGTATATATATTGACTCACACATGCATGATACATATAAAGCTCTTGATGGTGCCAATCCCACACGTGTGTTTCGATCTATCATTATCTCTGGTGAATTTGACAGATCGTGAATTTTTTTCAATATATTTGATTGATTTTTTACAGAGAGGAAGGGAGAGGGGTAGAAAGTCAGAAACATTGACAAGAGAGAAACATCTATCAGCTACCTTATTCACATCCCCCACCAAGGTACATGCCCTTGATCAGAATAGAACCCGGGACCCTTCAGTCTGCAGAATGATGCTCTATCCACTGAGCCAAATCAGTTTCAGCAGATCATGCATTATTATAGAGAAAGGGTGAATAGCAATATTAAAATATTTTTTCTAATTTCCTTTCAATGTGCACAAATCCATGCACTGGGCCTCTAGTTCTAAATAAAGTGTACCATTTGTTGTCCTCATATTTGGAGATTTACATATAGGCCTGTGGTACTTGCCTTCAAAGCAAGTTCAGAGGCAATAAATAATTGCAACAAGAGTACTCATAAAAATAATCTGATGAATTATCTCCATCCTTATTTTGGACTTCAATTTACATCACCTGATGTACCCCTTCACCTAATTCTGGATTAATTGTTTTTATTATTTCTCAAATCAACTTAACTATTAATAAACAGAACACTTCATCACTGGGGATACCAAAAAATTTTACACAGTGACTTTGAGAAAATCACGAAGTTGCTGGTATAAAAAGCCACACCAGGCTTTACCATCTCTGCATCATATTCATTCATGGCTCTTAGGCTCCTCAGCTCTGAAGTTTAAAATTATTCCTCCTACTATCCCTAGCCTGTTTACTCTGGCTTTCCTTTTCAATGTCTAGTTTTCTGTTCTTGCCACATGGCATATTCGTAACACACTTATTCACATCAAGTTATAGATGGCAGCAATTGACAATGATCTATGTACCTTATTAGAACAATAATCATTAATATTAGGAAATTTAAATCTTATTGTGACAAGCCTCGTAGTTTGTTTACTTCTATAGACAGGGGGAGGGAAGGACAATGGCATTTAAATAGAGACAGAGAACTTCTTGCTCTATAATCTCTTCACACACAGTTGAATTAAAGGCTGGTTCAGGATTAATTTGCTTCTCCTTTTACAAACAAAATTACTATGGCCTGTGAGAAGCTGTTTTTTTGTTCATCTGTGATCAATCTTTATAGCTGTAGGGGATGAAAATCTAACCCATGATTATGCAATCAGACTTGACACATAAGCAAGAGAGTCAGACACTCATTTACCAAAATGGGTTGAGCAGGAAGTCCCAGAGCTTTTAATGCTAATGTAAGGATACATTTTCAAGAATCCAGGCCATTCTAAGCAAAGGAGAATAACCAGTTCCTAATCTCTTCAATAACACAGTTCCCCCAAATGGGGACTGTTGTAATCCATCAAATATTCACCTCCCAAATATCAGATCCTGTTGTTAAAACAGAGTGATTACTACCTCAAAAAGAGAAAAAATTGCAGTCACTATGAGACTTGGAAGTCTGGTTAAAGTGCAGAGAACTTACTAGGATTGGGTGAGAAGATCATGATATAATAGTTAAGAATTGGAGGACTTATGAGGCAAGGAGTTAAAAGAATCTTGGGTTGTAAATTATCAGCTGATGCTTTCTACTGAAAAGTTGGGTCCTTTAAAATATTCAAGAATAAGTCATAAACTTATTTGGAACTTTTATTTTTCTGGAAAGGCGTCTCCTAGAATAGTAAAGTTATGCTAATGAAAACAAGATGATAATCAAGTCAAGTTTATGTAGACAGTAAACTATTTGGCACACATCCTTTATTCAGGAATCTTCCCAATTTTCTGTAATCCACAAATGCCTCATATACTAGAATAATTCCTATGTCTTCTGAATCTTCTAAAGTTTCTGGTATATGGAAACATTCAGTAATTAATGAGTAAATATAATAATTCAATTAAATTAAATCTAGGCTGTAGATGACTGAGAAAATCATCTTCTTAAAAATAGGTTTTGCCATGAGAACCAGTAGAAATATTTACAGATTAGTAAAATTGGGGAGATGAACCACAAAGAATAAGAGAAATAACACTAAAGTGAGGGGAGAAGAAAACACAATATTTATATTTCTTAATGTCATTGATTTTTTAAGAAATCTTTGCCTAAGACCATCATTGCACAATGAAGGCCACCAGAAATCAGTAATGGCACTAGCTTGGGGATGTGTTAAAAATCAGTGCTGCTATTTTTATGAGTTAAAGATACTGCTATAAGAAGGGAGGATGAAGAGCTGTTCTATGTTCTCTGTGGACCTGCCAGTGGGGAGACTTTCAAGCCCAGGAATTTGGATTTTTCCTCTGTTCTTGTGTGTCCTCTAAGGTATACATCTTTTTGATGATTCTGGATGTCCTACATAACTGAGTTCAAAATTTTTAGAAATAATCAGTGTATTTGGAATATCCAACCTGGAAAGATGTCAGTGGAAGCCTAGAAGAAATCAGACATATGATTGTTTTAAACAATAAGCAACAAATGGGTTAGGAAATAAATCCCCCATCTGCTTTCACCTTTCTTTTTTGAATGTCTTTATGGAAATTATTGATAGGGTGGGGAAAGACTTTGCATATGCTAAAAATAGATACTCTTTTTCACTAGGGCTTGTATTTAAGCAAATAGGGTCAAAATTGTGAAGACCCTTGGAATGTGAGCCAGGTCCAAGCAAAGACCAGAGTCTCTTAATTCTAGTTCACCCTGAGATATGTAGACTGTTCAGTCATATATTTGTGTTACTCAAATAGTTAAGATCAAAAGACACCCTCCTCCAATACCTTTCTTGTGTGGTCTATTGTCAGCTGGAGTTCAATAGAAGGGGTTAGTGCAGTTTTCTTCATGTTCAAGGTAGGGCAGCCTTTGGCATACCTAGAGAGTCAGGAAAAGTGTATGTAGGAATCTAGGCTTTTCCACAGGAGAAAAATTATATTTTGCTTTAACTGTACAGGTAGAGTGTTGGTCTGTACATGAAATTCCATCTCTACACCTGAGAAATCTGGGCCCCTTTCCTAAACTGCATTAGAGAGCCAGCCCTAGCCATTGTCATAAATGATTTGTATCAAAATTGAGGATTCCATGGGTCTAGGAATAATATGTATCAGGAGCCCATACATGTCATTTTGGGACCTTTGAATTTCTGCCCAAAAGTCCCTAGACTTGACCAGGGCCCATGTTCCAGTCTTCTCTGGCTCCTTCCTCCCAATGCCATGCTTTTGCTCTAGTGTGTACACTCTTAGGCTCAATGAGTTACCACAAGGCCACATCTTGTAAGAGGTGAACACAGGTTGGACATGCATGGTGGAGTATCCACGAATATGGACATAAGCTTTCTGACAGGTTAGGACTAGGTCAGGAGAGGGAAATGGGGGATATGGGAAGAAGAAAGATGAGATAGCTGTGTGTCGAGGCTCCAGAAGCTCTGCCTCACATTTGTCATCATTCTCCTATAAAACTGCAAGGAAATGAAGAACCCTCAACTCAGTCTTGATCTTCCTGATCATTACGCAAACATTTCCTAATCCCTGAATATTAGAGATTTGTCTGCATGTGTATGTGTATTCGTTAAGTGATTCGGATGGTGTTGGTTTGGACAATTTAGGTAGGAGGTCTCTATCTGTGAGATAAATGTAACTCAAACTGGGGAAAGTATTGCTAGTGAAACTCTTGCCTTTCTCCCAAAATATTAAGGGTTTTTATTTACTGTTAAAAAACAAGAGGAGAACCAGTCCAGAGATGGAAAACCCTGACAACGCCTTGCCATGCTAGAATTCAGCAGCTGTGCATCGTTGCAGGTTGCATAGGACCAAACCAGAGAAGATGGGACCTGCATTGCCACCATGTGTCCACCATCCAGATATCATTGCTGACATGTAGGCATAAGGAACTGTTTAACATTGGAACTGGGACTCAGAACTGTTGGACATTGAAATTGGGACTCAAAAATTTTTTTGTTATTATATATTTATTTCTAGTCTGCAGAGGTAAGATTTTTTAAAAATGGGAAAAAATAGATACAGAAGCAAAGAAGCATTGAACAGACTATCAAACTACAGCGGGAAGGCAGAGGAAGTTGAGGGGGAGGACTGTAAGAGATCAACTGAAGGAAGGACCTGTATTCATGCATAAAAGTATAACCAATGGATATAAGACACTGGGGGAGGTGAGGGCATGTACTAGGAGTTAGGGGAGGCTGGGGGGAGGTCAATGGGAGAAAAAAAAGGACACATGTACTACTATTTGTAATACTTTAAACAATAAAAAATTAATTATTAAAAAAAAAGAAAACACGGAAACCTGAATTAAACCAAGCATGACAAAGTATTAGTCTAGAAGACTAAAGATGGTGGCAAGAATGGCACTTAGGTGCTGGAATTAGATCCCCAGAGAAATAGAGAACTCTTTGTCAAAGGAAGTTGACTTTTATCAGATACAGTTCATGTCTGGCTTTTACTACAGAGAATGGTGGTGTCCTAAAAGAGCTTTCAAAATTTGGATAGCCAAGGCTTCTCTAACTGAATTATTGCTACTGAACTCATAGTCCATCCATCATTGGATTTATATAAACACAGTTTATAAATTTTTAATTTCATGTAGAATATTATATATCCATTTATCCACATAGGGAAACATTTTAATTTTACTAAGAAAAAGGTGTTGCCCTAAGGTTGACATTTAAGCTTGTCTCTGCTATTGACTGGTGACCCTGTAGTGTAGGCAACAAGGTATGATTGGTGCTCTGAAGTGTGGGCCAAGCCTACCTGGACCATAAGAAACAAAGACCACAACTCCTGGGGGAAATGGTCTGAAGGTTCACAATGGCTGCTCTGCTCCAAGTCCCTGGCCACCCAGTATCATGCTAATACAAACTTGACAGTTTCAAGGTAACTCCAAATTCTACATTTCCTAGGTATATGAGGTCTGTATACACTGTATACAAAGCCACCTTATAGCATATGGAGGGAAAACAAAGTAAACAAAACACCCCAACATAAACAAACAAGCAAACAAAACAGAACTGCTTTCTACTCCAAAGTACGCATTGGTTGGAAGCAAAAGAGCTAAAATAGCCCATGAGAAATGGCAGACATTTTATAAATAGTGTTTTATTAAAAATGTAAGAAGCTATCAATGATTCTGAGAAACTGGGGCAATTTGAAAACACTTGTTAATATAATTACCTATGCAGAGGCAGTGTTTGAAATATAACCTGTGATTCCTTTAGACTGCTTAGTTGGCAGGGTTAATCTTGCGTGTGGTGGAATTAATTTTCCCTTGCACATCTAAATCTTTGGTTTTTATGTAGACTGGAAGTTCCTATAATAAGAAAAATGTTTTAATTGTTGGAGCCTAGCATGTGCATTGTTTAAAATATCTTTTAATTGTATAGTGGCCTTCCACTCAGTCCTTTGTTTAATGTTTTATCCCTTAGCTCCATTTACCCCTTAACAACCTTAAAGAAATTACAACTAAGAGAGATTTGACTATTTGTCATTAATCCTTCCTAATTACTTCTTTTACCAAATGTTTTCAAGTAGGCTCAGAGAACTCCCAGTTTACTATAGTTGAATATACCACTGTTTGCTAAAATGGCCACTGTTTTCCATCAGTTACATGGAGTATCACATATGTGATGGGCTCTGCAGGGAGAAAACAAGAAATAAAAAAGGGATTCCCTACCTCTGTGAATATAGGAGTGTGGCTGGGTCATCGATAAGAGCATGAAAAATGGAGAATTCTACTGTAAAATACGGAACAGTAATTATCTCTCTCGTCCCAGTGCCTACATGAGCCCAGTTCCCTCACATTCTCTTCCTACTTCCTTCAATTTGAATTGTCCTTAGATATTTCAATAGCACAGGGAAAATGGAAGTAAGATTTTTTTCAAAAGACTACTTTGAAAAATATAGGTTTTTAATTATATATACAATATATTCACAAACCAAAGGGCTGACTTCTCATTTCCTTTCAGTCTTGTTCTCTGCCAGCCTTCACTTGGAGGGCAACATTATTTCCAGCTTATTTACTTATTTATTGAGCTATTTATTCATTTATTGAGTCTCTCTATTAATTCAGTTCCCAACCCATGTCAGTCACTCTGACCCATGCTGGGCACCCAGAGTGCAGGTTGTAGATAAGGAAGATTAAATGGGCTCCCAGGATGCAAAGTGAAGGGCATTTGTAGGTCAGTGTAAACAGATCTGGTATCACAGCCGAGAAAGTAATATTAATTAAGATTTGGGTAAGAACATTTTGAGCCTGTAGGTTGATTAGAGCAGAGGGTCAATGAGTTTAAAGGAAAGGCACCTATACTGACTCTAGAGGGCCGAATTAAAAATGTTAGCTGATGTTCTCCACTGCTCCTCCAGGGAGCTTGACTGTTAATGTGGAATTGAAATGTATCACTCCCAGTCTGTGGGCTATTCTGATCTGACAAAGCAGGGCTACCTGCTGTGCTAAATGCACTCCCATTATTTCTTTGCCCTCATTCTTAGATACAACTGCTTTCCAATTAATATCTTGGGTGCGTTATAAGTTAGCACTTGATGTCAGTCATTCAGTAAAAGTGGGCTTAAACTGGACTCAGTAGTGAACAATTTTTTTGGATAACTTTCTAGTTAACCAAGACTTACTTTTGTTTTATAGATTTTCCTGCCTCCCAAGACCTCCAATCAGAGTGTACAATTCTGTTTTCACTTATGTTATGTGATGGGTGCGCTGTCAAGTTTCTGCTTGCTCTTCCAGATCTACTCTCCATGCTTTTCTCTCTGCTTTGTATCCCTGGAGCCTGACTTATCTGAACTCTACACAAAGAACCCTTAACTTACTGGCTCCTGCTTGGATTTGGCCCAGGGGAAGCACCAGGAGGAAACCAGTGGTTATTCCCCTAGTTTCCTCACTGTTACTAAATGCTGAATAAATGCTCACTGCTCCAGACCGGTGGAAGAGGAGGTAGAGGTCAGTAGATGGAGGGGAGAATACTCTTCATACAGCCTCTTTGTCTCCAGGTGTCAGTAATTATTTCTTTTATTTGAACCCTCCATTTATTAAAGGAGTAACTAACCTCGGGGTATTTCTTTCTCTCTGTTCCTATAAGTTAAATGCCTTATAAACTATTCATGTATTAAAACCCCCTAAATTAATACAATTGGAATACACTTCTGTTTTTGTTGTGATTCTGACACACACCAAGTTAGAGATGGTTGACCAGAAATTTCTTAGAGGTGATGTGTTAGAGGCAACTGCATTGTCATGGAAAAAGATCATGATTGAAATCCTGACTCACACTTGATGTATAACCTTATTTGATATACCCAATCATTCTGCACCTGAGCTTCTTCTTCTGTAAAATGAATGCAATACATTTTAGGTTTCCTGAGAATATATAATTTAAGAAAAGTGGAAAGCACAGGACCTGGGGCAGATGAAAGTTCTTATCCTTATAGCTAGCAATCAATCTAGCCATTCAGGTGTTAAGGAAGCCAATAATCCAGTTCCTACCATTAATAGAAGCAGGCTTCTCTCAATGGCTAGGCCACTCAGTGACTTCTTGCATTCTTAACCCAGGGTTGACAAGAATTCATTGATTCAGCTAGTATTTATTGATTGCCTATTATCCAAATGATATCACATAAAGAACTGTGGAGAATTAAAATAAGGTGTAAGTATTATTTCTCAAGAAACTTGCATTCTATTAGGAAGAGGGAGACAAAGAACATTTTCACCACCTGAAGTCATCTTAGCTTCTCTCAGGATTTTAAATATTCAGGTAGGAAGCTAAATACCACAGAAAGATAGGATTACAGGAGATGTCAAAGGGGCAGTCAGGTTGTCAACAAACTAGAATGCAAAATAGCTAAAGGGAGAAATTTCTTTAAATCCGGAAGAGATTATCTTCATTTCTTTATTTTATTTTCTTGGAAGAGATTATCTTTAAATGCAAGCTATAGGTGATACTGAAGCTCATTTCCCGAACACCTACTCTAAGAAAGCAGGTGTAACTTCTAGTCCATAACTGACTGCCCATCCACTCACAGACTCTCCTTTCTCAATTCTTGAACTCAGTAATCATTTTTCCACACATGTGGATATGACCATGCAAATCATGATTTCAGAAAGCCAGCCTACTTTTAATTAATGTATTTCTTAAATGATACAAAGCATGCATCCAGCATTTTACCCTATTTTAGATATGAAGGGTTCTCTGATTCACCTTCAACTGCAAATTTAAAATATTTACTTCATTATCCTTGCTTTGGTTGGTCACAGGTAGATGATTTTCTAAAAACAATAGTTCATTGTTATAAGGGTCCATGCTGCACTCCTGGCGAGAGAACATTTGATTAATTTATTTGGAATCTCCACATTTCCTTCAGCTAAATGGCAAAATGTTGAGTTCTTTACACATAATTCCCATTTCCATCCAATTTTAAAACTAAACTATTAAAGATACATTAATATCCTTAAAGCCTATTCATCCTAGTGAAAAACATGGGAATACAAGTTTTTCAGAGAGAAACTTGTTTCTAATACCATGCCAAATTAAAAAAACAAAATAACAGTTTCTGCCTAGATACAAGCAGTTTGGCTAGAATATACATAATTGCTAGTCCCTTCAGAATTTTCTGAATTTCCTACAAATCCTTGTATATAAAGTAACAAAAGTTCCTTTATATACAAGAGAGGAAGGGAGAGAAAGAGAGAGAGAGATAGCAACATTAATGATCAGAGAGAATCATTGATTGACTGCCTCTCCTCCATGCCTCTCCATTGGGGATCCAGCCCACAACCCTGGCATGTACCTTGATCAGGAATTGAACCACGACCTCCTGGTTCACAGGTCGAAGCTCAACCACTGAGCCAAGCCACCAAGGCAAGGCCTTTAGATTAGTCTTTTGATATTGAAGAAATCTGGTCCTTTGAATTGGGATGGGGCAATTGTTTTACATGGTCTCTTGCTTGCCCTAGTGGCTGGAATGAGTTTCATGGGTCCAGCTTACTGCCCTCTGAAACTCTTGTGAATGTGCTTGGATGTGCGAGTTTGAACATTAAAGGCACTCATAAGTAATTTCACAAGTCAGTAACGGTAAGCTCCAGTGCTTTCCTCAGGATATAATTCCCCATGTATTACATATCCACTACTATTAAAGACAAGCAATATGATTCCTACATCTACAATAGATAGTCTATATGGGAATATAAACAGACACAATACACACAAACACAGCCATATACAGAAATAGATGCACAGGAATGCATACATACATATGACAAATGCACACACACAGACACAAACAAACAAACATAAGTGCTATTTTCTGTTTTCCCAGAATGATCAATTTTGAGTGATATAAATCATATGACAGGGTAATACTAGACATCAGAGACAAAAAGCCAGTTGATTCTAAGATTTCATCATAGAATAGAGGCCTGGTACATGAAATTCGTGCATGGGGAGGAGAGGTTCCTCAGCCTGGCCTGCACTCTCTCCAATCTGGGACCTCTCTCAGGATTGGGTTTAAACTGGCAGTCAGGCATCCCTCTCGCAATCCAGGACCATTGGCTCCTAACCGCCTGCCTGCCTGCCTGCTGGTCACTCCCAGCTGCCTCCCTTGCTGGCCCAGTTGCCCCAACTGCCCTTCCCTGCAGGCCTTGTCCCCCCCAAACTGTCTTCCCCTGCTTGCTTGATCACACCTAACTGCCTATGCCTGATGGCCTGATCACCCTTACCTTGACCCCTGCTGGCCTGATCTACCCTAACTTGCTCCCCTGCCAGCCTGAATGCCCCTAACCACCATTGCCTTGGCCCCTGGCCTAAACCCCAATCTGACCTGCCTCTGTGGGTGGCGATCTAGCAAATCAGGGGAAGGCGTCACCCCCATTACCTGCTGCTGCTGCTGCTACTGCCAACCTAAGCCGGGGCCCTTCACAGCTGCACCTCAGACCTTCACAACCACCTGTGGTTGCCTGAGTCTGGGCCCTATGCAGCCTTGCCTCAGTTCTTCGCAGCCACCCATGGCTTCACAGTTTCCAGTGGCTATCTGCACCTCGGCCATTCATAGCCTCATTTCCACCACCACTCACCCTCCAGCCACCAGCTTTGCTCCGATCTGAGCCCGTGGGCACGATGGAGGGCCTGAGAGGTGCTCCATGCACCACATGGTGACTGATTGTTTGGTCATTTTGGTTATTGCCTTTAGTCATTCCTACTGCCCCTCCCCCCGCCAGCCTGATCACCCCACGCAGCCTGCCTGTTTGGTTGTCCGTCCAGGCATGATGGCCTCTGGCTCTTTATATATACGAATCCCAAGCCCGTAGGAGCTTTGGCTTTCAAACAGTCTAACTGAGGCAGGACTTATAAATCAGCCAGTGGAAGCTATGAGCATTTACTGCTTCAGCCGTTTCCTTGTTCCATTTCCCCATAAGAAAAATATATTGGCACATAATTTACACTGCCAACTACAATACCCTGAACCCTAACACAGCCCACATTCAAGACCCGGTCATCCTATCTAATAAAGAAGGAATATGCAAATTTACCATCATACTGTAATAAAATGGCTGCACTCACAGTGGAGGCAGGGATTCCTGATGGCTATGCCCTCAGCTGAGGCCGTGTTCCTGTAACCAGCTTTCACAGGCAGTCAGCAGGGACCTGAGGCTGCTTGGTGCTGGGGCAGGGCAGGGGACCTGAGGCTGTGCCCCCTGCCCTGGCGCCATGTCAGGGGACCTGAGGCCATGTCCCATGCCATGCAGGGCTTGACAGAGGACCTCAGGCTAGTGCTCCCCACCTGCGGGGCTCGATGGGGGACCTCAGGCCATGGCCCCTGCTTTTGGGGCTTCACAGGGGACCTCAAGGTGTGTCCCCTACCCAAGGCTATACACCTTGTACTGATACTAGGTCAAGCAACCTGAGACATGCCCCCACCCGGCAGGGCTTGATGGGGGTAGGGCCAGCCAGATCTGGATCTAGCTCAGTGGTGGCAGGGCCTGCCAGGTCTGGGTCTCACATGACTTTGAGGTGCATGTGGTTGAGCAGGGACTTGATTTTCATTCCCATACAATGCCCCAGACTCTGACATGAAGAAGATTTTCATATTTTACTAATTTTCTTTCATCTCTGACACTTCTATTATATAGAAAGGACAGATAGCAATCCTATATAATAAAGAGGTAATATGCAAATTGACCATGAATCATGCCCTCACACAAGATGACCACCCTCATGTGGTCACAAGAAGGCCACCACAAGATGGCTGGAACAGGAGGGCAGTTGTGGACAATTAGACCAGCAAGGGAGGGCAGATAGGGATGACCAGGTTGGCAGGGAAAGGCAGTTGTGGGGGACAAGGCCCACAGGGGAGGGCAGTTGGGGGCAACTAGTCCAGCAGGGGTGAGCATTTGGGGTGATCAGGCTGGCAGGGAAGGGCAGTTGGGGGCAATCAGGCCAGCAGGGGAGCAGTTTAAGTGTCAATCAGGCTGGCAGGGGAGTGGTTAGGGGGTGATCAGGCTGGCAGGCAGAACCAGATAGGGGCAATCAGGTAGGCAGGCACGCGAGCAGTTGGGAGCCAGCAATCCCAGATTGTGAGATGGATGTCCTACTGCCGGTTTAGGCCTGATCCTGGCAGTTGGACATCCCACAAGGTGTCCCAGATTGGAGATGGTGCAGGCTGAGCTGAGGGACAACCCCCCACTCCCTTAGTGCATGAATCTCGTGCACTGGGCCTCTGGTATTAAAATATTTTCTCTAATTAATTCCCTTTTAATGTACATGAATTTTGTGCACCAGGTCACTAGTATCTGAATAAATGCTTTAAAAGACTGTCTCCATTCATGACTGATTAAGCTGCACTTGTGTGTCCTCATTTGTTTCTGTGCTACTGAGGAACTTTATTAGGACAAAGGATCTTAGAACTTTATAAAAGGAATGGATCTTAGATATTAATCAAAAAGATTAGTGCCCTTCTTTTCAAAGTGATACAGCTGAAGCCCTAGCAGGTAAATAGCATCACCACTGTGCCTTGATCCTTTGGGATTCGAGGATCCCTTCCCCACCTTGAGACCCATTCAGAGGTGTGAACACCATGCTAGGCCTTTCACAATATATGACATAATTTACTTAATTATCACAGCAATCTCATGGGGTGGATATAATCCTATTTTATAGCTTGGGAATGACCTAACTGGAACCTATGTCTCTACATTACCTTTCCAGTGAGAGATTCCTGTCAAAGCTGACTCTCTTGAGTCATCAATTAAAATGCAAATACACCCGGGAATTATAGTCTTAGAATGAAATATCCCAGCTACTAATCCTGCTTTAGGGAGGATTAGGTGACAACTCTGTGAGGGTAAAAATTGGACTCGGTAGCTGTGTTTAAAGGCAGATTTTGATAGCAAAATGGCAGAGTATAAACCACTTATTTCATAGCTTTGCCTTAAGCTATTCCTACTCTCTGTACCCATCAACTGTGTAGCAGCCTGGTAGAGGAGCAGATGGGAAATCCATTGCCAGGTTAGAGATAGCTCTTTCATTATTGGAGAAAACGAGCCCACCCCTAGTCCTTACCATCGTGCACCAGAGCCCCATTTAGAAATGGGTTTGCCCTGAAATCTTCAGAGAAAGCCCATTTTCTGGTGAACAGGACAAGGCCCCTCCAGGCAGTCTCATTACTTTGTGGCCTCTATGATGATAATATATTTGTGCCTAATCCATAATTAACTGGGAAGAGCATGATATTAATTATTTTGCTCAATGGTTAATCAGTGGGGTGTTTCCTGCCCGCATCCTGCTCCTTGTGCACTAACCTGTCAGCCTCCAGTAATTGTTGCATGAGCAGATTTGGGTGAAAGTCTCCAAGGAGGACCAAGTCTCTTGTTCCATTAGTGGGAACATATATAGATCCTTTTCAGTGCTAATCTAGAGCTAAAATCAATTATGTCTCTTGTATTTAAAAATTAAATTGACTCGCCATGGGAGTAGGATGAAGGAAAAATACATTCCTCCTATTATGTGTAATTACAATTGTAAAACATTTCCTTCGGAATGTAATTGCTGCCTGCAGAGGCTTGGAGTGCTTAGTGGAAACGCTAGGCTTTCTTTCAGGTTTTTCTCCAGGCTTTTGTTTCCTCCCCTCCCAGTTCTCTTTCTTCCTGTTCATTTGAATGCTATTAAAAAACTGTGAGGTCCTCCAAGGCTTCTCAATTTACAAAGAATCTCAAATGTCCTTTAGGGCAAAGGGAGCAAAAGCCAGGAGAGAAAAAGGAGAGCACTAATTATGCCTGCAATCTATATGATGCAAATTTCACTCTTACTCCTGTTTACTTAGTGTTTACTGTGTGCCCAGGACCAAGATAGGTGCTGTGGGAAACACACACAAATGACACAATCTCTATTATCAAGGCCTTTGGTTTTGAAGAATGATCCAAGTATAAGTTATATGAAAATAAGCAGCTTTCATATATGATTACTTAACCAGTGATAGACATGCCAGTGCTTCAGGAGGTCAGTAAATTAGGAGGTCACAGAATTGATTTTGAGTCTCTCATAAAACTCAGTTCTCAGACTTGACTTATTTCCTCTGCCAGAAATATCATTGTTTCTCATAACTGCAACACCCCCACTTCAGAAGCATTTTGGTTGCAAAACAGTAACCAACTCTGACTGGAACCAGAATTGTGATTATAGGAAAGGGTCATGTTAGGGTTTTAAACGACCTAAAACTAGAAGTCTGTCTGAGTCACCCTCCAGGAATTGCACTTTATTGATCCATTTTATTAAGAAAGGTGCTGAAAAAATCACACAAATCTGATTCATTCAAGTTCCAAAGATTATATATTCCTCTGTTGATTTTGACTGTGTTTAGCAAACCCAGGCAATGAGTTTTCAAGGCCCATTGCCGGCCATCGGTAAATGAAAAGAAGAGGCAAAGTTAGTTTGAAAAATACATAGTTTGACTCTTTTGGAAATACACTATCACACAGAACCCCCTGATTAATTATGACAAATGTAAACCAACTGCTTGAATTAAAAAACAAATATCCTAACATACACCAATAGTGAAACCTCATTTGGCAATGCAGTCAGGTCAACTGTATGTTCATTGTCCTTGACAAAGTAGTGATAATTCTATACACCTCTAACTACTTTTAAGTTCCTAGGAAGACATGGTAATAATAATATGAAGTAATAACGAGTAGAAATAATAACAGTGGTACAGTATAAGTAGCAGTAATAGTTGTCACCAGATAATCAGATTTCTCCTTTGCTGGTGGAAGTGGGGGGCTTTTGGCGTGCTGCTGAAATAAGAATTTTCAGAAGTAAAATGAGATGTGGAGAAAGACTTTATTTGCATGGAGTTACATTTCTTGGGCTGCAAAATCCCAGGTCCCTTAAACCAGACCTGAATGAGGGGCAGCTAGGGTTCCAGTGGAGCCAAAAGCAAGGCCAATGTCCATGGAGTCTGTTCCATGTTGCAACCGGGTCTAGTTCAGCATCAGTTAATTAAAGCCTATCAGTCCATCTTATGGGTTCCACATGGTGGTGACCCACTTGGGTACAAGGGAGCACATCCCCCCTGCAACTGGGGTCCCAGGAGCCCGGTGCACCAGAATATAAAAATCAAGAGAGCATGTGGTCCTTTGTTCAGAAGTTTAAATATTCAGGTTTCACACTCTTGCAGTGGTCATGCCTATTCTGGTCACTGGTTCTGTTCCAGGTGTGAGTGACAGGTAAGCCTCTTCCCATGTTACTCAGACCTTTCTAGGCATGCCTCTGAACTGCCTTTGTTCAGTCCCTTCCTCCATTGATTAGTAGGGAACAAACTTGGAGAGTGTTAGCAAAGCTGTATAAATGGCATGCCTATGTTATCTAGTCCTCCTTATTCCTTTCCTGTTAAATAATAGGTAACTATAACAGTTTAAATAGTGATGATAATAATAGTTTAATATTAATTAGTATTAATGAAAAATTACTAAAAACAATCTGTAGGTACCAACCGGTATAAGATTATAGATGATATCACAATTTCACTCACCCTTATTGTAATTAAGGAGGTATTGAGCCATCCCAAGATGCCAGTCTGGTTCACCTAAGCCAATTGAGGGAATTTCATCATTTCTATGGCTGACAGTGAAAGCCTGTGCCAATCAGTGCAAGACATTCCTCTGGCCATCAAGATAGTCAGCAAATTTCAAAAATAGACAGTCAGAATGGCACCGAGAAACACATTTGATGGTTATAAAACTTTGCCTTCTTTCCCCAAACTCACTGAAACTTGTGACAAAGGAGGTGGCTCAATTTGGTATTTCCAGTCACTTTGTGACCAGTTTGAAGATGAAGCTGGCATTCCGAAGGTGGCAAAGTCAGTGAGAAAATAATAAACGAATGTGATAGGTACCCCACACCCCAACTGGTGGGCAGAGTTATGATGTAATTGACAGAGACATTGAGCCACCAATCAATCACATACCAGAGTGCCCTGTGTCCCACCCCTTCCCATTCCGCCCTGGGCCCAACCCCTGCCGGTCCTGGCCGTTAAAATGTGCCTCCCTGTGCCATGTGGCACCTTTTCTCCCGGACTGTTCTCCCAGGCAGTCCGGAAGGAGGTCTGGCTGGGTCCCTTCTTTCCCCCTTCCCCTGGCCCCAGTCACATGGCGCGGCTTCCCCAACTCCATTCCCACCGAGCCTGTGAACCCGCCTGGAGACCCCCAATAAAGCCTGATTAATTCGCTCACTTAATCGGACTCCCTACTTGCAGTTTCTCTCACGGCGGCGTAGAACCTTACAGAATGGAGCCAAAAATTTGATAGAATTGAGCTTGAAGGGACCTATATATAAATTCTAAACTTTCTACCATGTGAGCGAACAGCTATTTCTTTTGTTTAAAATAGTTTGACAAGGGTTTATTATTTATTACCTACAATGACAGACATCTTAATTGGTATATATAAGTACATCACTTTGTTTTATAAGCTTCTTCTATAATCTTTATTTATATTGATTTTATGTAGCAATCTTTGAGTTAAATATAAAAAAAATAGATATGCTTATTTTATAGATGAGAATTTAGAGGCTCAAACGGATGGTCCTAGGCTCTACAGCAGTGGTTCTCAGTTTGAGAACCCACAGATTGAGAACCGCTAGCAGGGTTGCCTAAGACCATCAGAAAACACAGATATTTACATTACGATTCATTAACAGTAGTAAAGTTACAGTTATGAAGTAGCAATGAAAATAATTTTATGATGGGGGGTCAGCACAACATACGGAACTATATTAAAGGGTCACGGCATTAGAAATGTTGAGAACCACTGGATTAGACCACTTCAGTAAAATAAGAAGTGCATATGGGGTTTTAGCCTGAGTTTGGAATTTCATCACAATGTTCTTTCTGTCGAAGTTACTAAATTGATTAGTGGGGGCATTACTAGGTTCATAGAAAGCACAGGGCAACCTTATGTTTGTAAATGCATTGGACCAGTGAGTTGGTCCTTCTCAGCAAAATTGAGAAATGTGAGACGAAATGAAGGAAAGGGAAGAGAAGTGATTGATCCCATCCAGCATTCTATGGAATTGTGATTTCTCTAGAGTAAATCCTTTGTATAGTTTTGTCCCTAATCTGTGCCTTTTGTCACTATTTTTAGTAACACATGTATGTCTCATACTTTCCCCAAATGATCAAAAGGCCTTTCAGTTAGTTCTGTACCTTCCTGTCAAGAAGAAAGTGTTAGATAAACTCATTAACTCTGAAGCATTAGAGGCTTAATTAAAATGCAAATCCTATCCAAAGAGATTTGCATTTCAATGAAGAAGAATGAAGAGGAGAATACTTACCTTAAAAGAATAAAGCAGTACTTGAGGTACTTCAAGCACAAGGAAAATGACTATTTGGGGCCTAGGATGTTTTATCATCACTTTACAAACCACATTATTAAATAAGTGACTACTTAACTCAATACAAAATCCATCTAAGAGGAGGGCATTAATTATCACCTATAGTTGAAGGCTTTAGTGTCTTCAATGAACAAATATAAAGACATGTTTAGAGCCCTGGATATATATGTGGATAGAAGTAGAGTTTAAAGGTATCAGCCACATATACAATTCCATCTTATTAGATAATTAGAAAATTAATAGGTTTAGATGATTAAAATGTGACCTATTTTGTCAATTGTATTTTAATAATACCTAAGGTTTGTATATATAAGAAACCTTTAAAATTTATATTTGAGTGTTTTTATTATGTTATTACATATATTTGTACATATATGTATATACTAGAGGCCCTGTGCACAAAATTTGTGCTCTGGAGGAGGGGGGTCCCTTAGCCCAGCCTGTACCCTCTTGCAGTACAGGTGCCCTCAGGTGATGTCCAAATGAAGGTTAGGTTAGGCAACTCTAAGCCTTCAGTCAGACATCCTTAGTGCTGCTGCAGAGGCAGGAGAGGCTCCCTCCACCACTGCTGTGCTTGCTAGCCTTGAGCCTGGCTTCTGGCTGAGTGGTGCTCCCCCTGTGGAAGCCCACTGACCACCAGGAGGCAGCTCCTGCGTTGAGCATCTGGCCCCTAGTGGTCAATGTGCATCATAGCAACCAGTTGTTCTGCTGTTCAGTTGACTTGCATGTTAGTCTTTTATTATATAGGATATGTATATACAAATATTTACTAGATTCTTCAGATTTTTAAATATTACAGAAATGCTGCCCTATTAAACATATCATTCAGCTATTAGCTTCTTTTGTTTGTTTAATGTTGGCTTTTATTCCATCACATGAACATGAATATGTTAAAGTTTATACAGCTGTTCTCCTGTCTTTGGACATTTACATTGTTCCAACCTGGTACATAATGACAAATGCTACATCTATATACTTATACTCATTATCTTGTGTCATTAAGGAGGAATTTCCCAGGGATACACAGATAGTAGTACTGATTATACTTCTTTTTTTTACTATAAGAATTTCTCTATCCCCTTATCACCACTTCCTGTTTATATAGTGTATGTACTTTTCCAGTCTGTTAACTTGCATTTCCAGAATATTTATGGATTTTGGTTTTTCCTTCTTGTGAATGATCTGTTCATAAATTACTTCATTTTTTCCATATTAATTTCATCATCTTATTTTGTAGGAGCCATATGTTATGTGTGTGTGCTCTAATAAAAGAGCAATATGCAAATTAACCATCACCCCACTACACCCACAAGCCAAGCTCACAAGCCATCTCCAGTAGCCAATCAGGAGCAAATACACAAATTAACCCCAACCAAGATGGCTATGGCCATGGAGAGAGCAGGAGGGAGGCTTGGGCTTCCCCGGCAATGGAGGAAGCCAAACTTTCACCCTGACCAGCCCAGGCCTCCATCAGTGCCGCAAAGTTTCAATTATAGCAGGCAAATAAATCCCAACTAAAATGGTGGCAGCCACAGAGCTGGATAGAGCAGGAGGCTTGAGTTGCCCCTGGTGATGGAGGAAGCCAAGCTTTCTGCACACTCTGGCTGGCCCACACCTCCACTTAAGGCTACAAAGTTTCAATTATAGAAGATAAATAAACCCCAACAGAAATGGCTGCCACCATGAAGGGAGCAGAGGCTTGGCTTCACTCCAGGCCACAAATTTTCAATTGTAGAATATAAATAAATCTCAGATACCAGTGCTTCTGTTTGGGTCACCTGGGGGTGTGGCTGGCCTGCAAACCACCACAGGCCTCTCACCCAGGCTGCCCCATGCCCCAAGGGAACCCCCACCCTGATCCAGGACACCCTTCAGGGCAAATCAGCTGGCCCCCACCCATGCATCAGGCCTCTATTCTATCTAATAAAAGAGTAATATGCAGATTGACCATCAGTCTAACACACAAGATGGCTGCCCCATGTGGTCAAAGATCTTGACCCCATGTGGACACAAGATGGCCACCACAAAATAGCCAGCAGGGGAGGGCAGTTAGGAGGGACCAGTCCTGCAAGGGAGGGCAGTTGTGGGTGATTAAGCCTGTAGGGGAGGACAGTTAGGTGTGACCAGGCTGGCAGAGGAGGGAAGTTGGTGGCAAACAGGTTGGCAGGGTAGCAGTTAGACATCAATCAGGCTGGCAGGGGAGTGGTTAGTTGGTGATCAGGCTGGCAGGCAGAAGTGATTAGGGGCAATCACTGGGATAAGGTCTAAATGGGCAGTACCTTGAGGGGTCCCAGATTGGAGAGGGTGCAGGCTGGGCTGAGGGACATCCCCTTATGCACAAATTTTGTGCACCAGGCTTCTAGTGTGTGTCTATGTGTGTGTGTATGTGTGTGTGTGTGTGTGTGTGTGTGTGTGTGTATGTGTGTGTGTATATATATATATACATATATATACATATATATATGTATATATATACATATATATACATATATATATATGAGTTTTCCAATGATCTTAGGTGACCCTGCTGATGTAGAGCCTAAGACCATAAAAAAACATAGATATTTACATTATGATTTATTAACAGTAGCAAAATTACAGTTATAAAGTAGCAAAAAAAATAATTTTATGATTGAGGATGACCACACCATGAGGAACTGTATTAAAGGGTCGCAGCATTAGAAAGGTTGAGAATCACTGCCTTAGGTGATATATTGATCCTTTCCAACTGTGGGCATCTATCTGATCTGTTGTTGCTGCTTTTAGGAGAGAGACTGAATCATTAAAACATGAAATGAATGTCACAATTCTCCAAGCATGGAAGAGTAGATAAGGCATTCAGTCATTGCATGACCAATACATTTACATTGTATGCTCATTTTTGTTTGTTTGTTTGTTTGGGTTTTTTTCATTTGTTTTGTGCACTTCAAGACATTTGCCATTGTTTAATTTCTGTAATTAAATTTTGACCCTAGTACTTCAAACTTATTCGATATTGGAAAAATAGCTTTTCTTTCTGCCTCAGTTTTTTTCTGTGTAATATGGGAATAACTTTGCATAGTGGTTCCTCCTTGAACTAAGTAGTATGATAATAGTAAAGTAGCTAGAAGTGTATGACATATTGTGTACTTAACTTCATTTTGATACTTTTCTATGTCTTTCAAAGAAATCTATTCATATTCATAAAAGGGCAGTCAAAATTTATGTAAATGTGGAGGCAAAGATAAACCAAAACTTTATGATAAACAGCTGTGACATCCATCTCTTAGTAGGTATGATTGAGGCACCTATATTGTAACCTAGACTGAATGACATAATGTTGAATTCCTGAGGACATTATGAGATTTAGTGACTTGATTCAATCTGGAATTAATTATAGTGGACTTATAACTTCCTTTCTTACTTTGTACCCCTTTTCTAGTGGGAGCTAGGGATCCATGTTATAAATTATATTTCATTTGGCCAAGGACCTGTCACCTTGCATTCTCTTTCTGTTTTACCTGAGGAGAGATCTTGTCACCAGTGACCCACATTCCCAGGCACATCTTGAGGCACTACTAAGTATGGATTCACCACTGAGGACTCTATTTCTGGCCTCTTAGCCCTGAATATTATTTTCAGCAATTTGAAATAAGCAAACACATTAGTCATCATTAGTCTTGACAACAGCTTCACAAATACCTCAGGGACTACCTTACCTAGGAATTTTTATACTGAATTACAGGGCTACTGCTGTATTACAGACCAGTATAAGGAAATATCTCTTCTGTCCCTAGCAGGTACTACCTCCTTCTGTTTTACACCAGACTATGGCAGGTAAGCTCTGACTAAGAGCTTTGGGTTTCTGACTTATGGTGGAATGATATCTTGCTGTAGGAGTTTCTTAGTTTAGCTGCCTTTTTTGGCCTTTCTAAGAACCCTCAAAACAAATTTATCGTAAGTAGGCACTGATTATTCATCTGTTTACTTCATTCAAGTAAGAAGTCAGAGGAAATTTTAAATTTGCTTTCCTGAGAGGGATCTCTCACAGTAGCTCAACTTTTCTGTTAGTTTTGCTGACGCTGTAAAGAGTGTCTTGATTTTGGATTGGATTGAATTTGTGTGATTTCCCCAAGGGAGTCAGGTACATGTGGAATACGTGGGTCAAGAATTAGGTTTCTTTGCTGGTAAACCATAGGGAAACAGAGTGTCCTCAGAGACCATTGGGGATACTGAATGGAACCATAGCAGAGTTCAAAGTGGTGGTGGTAGGGCATGGAATCAAGTTAAATGCTGATAAGAGCAGAATTAACACGTCTTATAAGGTCAGAGGCTGTAATCTGGGTCTACATAATGATATAAAAAGTTTCTTTACATCAAGTGCAGAGAATTATAGAAAATCTACACTGAAAACAGCTGGAGAGAAAGAAACGGGTGGTGGAAGTGAGGGTAGAAAGTTGAGTTTTGCTGTCATTGTTCCTCTGGCCTGATCCATTACACTAAGGGCAAACTAGACACATCTAAACAATTGTCTAGAGATGAGCTCACTTAAAACTGAGCAGATTTTCACAAATAACAATGTCATTTGTTACAAGCTCAGATGGAGGATGTTCTTGTAGAGGGGAATAAGAAAGGTCCTGCATTTTTTGCTGTCTTGGAGACTTTAGGACAATGTTTATTTACTTTGTTTGCCTAGTAGAATCACTTGTGGAATTTCTCAAAAATATGATTCATGGGGTCCCACCTTAAAAGAAAGATTCTAGTTAAATTAGTCTGTTGTGTGGACAGGGCATCCTATTGTTTAAAAGCCTCACAAATGATTCTTATAAATAGCTAAGGTTGTGAGGTCTGATATAGAAGGAAGGTAGTAGACTCAGATGAAATTCTAGTCCTATTCATATATGAGAACAGATCTCTGCAGGGGAAAAAATAATTCTCTTTGGTAGAGATACACATTTTACAGATCAAATTTTATCATGTTTCTCCCATAGCCAAAAATCCTTCAGGCTTTCAATCAGTTTTAATCTAACAGATATATTTCAGGCAATATTAAGTAGATCAATAGTCTATCCTGATTCAACTAACTGGATAATTATTCAGTTGTTCAATTCAGTAGACAGAATCTTAAGCCATATAGAATAGAGGCTATATTTTTAAAAAGATTACTAATGCACAATAATAAAAAAGAAATTACTGGGAGCCTATTATTTTAATTGATTAATATGACAAAATGATGAAACCCAGGCTTTTAAAAATACTCATAGCTCATTTCTATAATGTAGAAATATTCTGACCTAGAAAAGATCGGGGGTTTCAATTGCTCAGTAATGAAAGACAATGAAGTGAAGACAACATCACATAGCTCATTTCCCTCCTCATCACGTCTTGGAAGACTGGAATCATCAGAAATGACAATTCCACAGCCCTTCCTGGCTTTTATATGTGAATCTCATTTTCATTGAATTTCTTCTGTGATAGACAGTGATGGTGTTTATGGTCTCTTCACCAAATAAATGAGTCGTGTGTGGATGCATTTCTAGTACATTAAAATCTCATTAATTTATCAGATGGCATGACAGAATTAGTTTAGAACAGTAGTCGGCAAACTGCGGCTTGAGAGCCGCAGTTTGCCACTCTGTTGACTAATGAGTTTGCTGACCACTGACCTAGACTCTCAATTCCAATAATTACAGGCTGTTGTTGTTCCTTGGGATTAAGCCCCTATCCCAGTGGTCAGCAAACTCATTAGTCAACAAGAGCGGCAAACCACAACTTGGGAGCCACATGTGGCTCAAGAGCCACAGTTTGCCGACCACTGGTCTAGACTATGGAGAACTGAATTCTGGTGAGAGAATTTAAATTTGGGGTAAATAAGGCTTGTCCTGCATACCTTGCAAGTTCCCGCTAATACCAAACTACAGAGCTCCAGCCACTGAAGATTGATCTGGGCTCAGATGGTTTCATCCATTGTTCACCTCCCCTGTGCTAGGCATTATGCTTTCATCGGGGGATTTTTTTCTGATCCAACACAGTCCTTGGGCATTGTGATGGGATCCTTGCTGTAGTGTTTAGGCCTAGACAGTTCTCTGGCAAAAGATGAAGCACCAAACCACTTGCAGGGATGGGGCCCAGATAGCCCTGGACCCGAACAGTAACTTGTATTCCTGTTTTTTATCTTCTCAGAATTCTCCTCTTTTCAGCTCAGTAAAGTTTTCTCTTGTTTCTCCCACATTCTAAGCTTTGAATCCACTAGAAGTTCCTTCACCAACCATGCTTCAAAAATAAAATAAAAAGTATTTGTTCTTTCTCAGTTCTAATTATGCTCATTAGAAAATAAAAGATCAGCATTTCCTTTTAAATGTGGGGGCTGGTGCTTTAATTTCCTCCAGGTTTCTCTCTCTCTTTTTTTTAAAAATACAACAGAAGGAGTTTTCATTTGTTTTGTTTTCTTAGATGAGTAGCAAAACAGAATATTTTCAAGCTTTACCTCACCAGTTTATTCCCCAATCTGCTTACATCCTAATGTGCCTTATAGTATGTGCTGGCTGTGACCTGTCTCTAAACATGAACTTGAAGATTCAATGGAATAATATATGGGAACTATGAAATGCATTAGATGAAATAGTTTTGAAATTTCGAAGTGTGATGAAAATGAATCTACAGGACATTTTTTATCCACCTTGTACTTGAGTAAAGCTGACAAGCTAGTTGAACTCTATCTAGACTGTTTAGAAATGGGTACACTTACATATGGATGTGTGCACATACCACAGACACACAGACACAGATAACAGTTAGTTCAGATGCGTCATTTCCCAGATACCAAAATTGATTGAGTTAGATCCAAAAGTCTTTTTTATAGCTTCATTCACTTTTGTATGCTATGTGGTAAGAAGATTTCTCAGGCATAATTGTGAGCAAACACAAGAGGGCAGACACAGAATCGCACTTAGGTGTCATTTCTTTGACAAAGCTATCAGTAGTACATTGCAAGACTATGGGAAGAACATAATATCTGACTGTCTCTCTTTTGTTGGTGTTGTAAAATGCTACCAATCAATGACTATACCCAATAATTCATAGGATTGCAAAATGGTAGGTAACATTATAATTATATAATTTTATTTTTCTTTATGAATTATAATAACTTTATAAGGAGAGTTATTATCTTACCTAATAATAGACAAACATGTAAATTGACTATACCTCTGCTACACCCACAGACAATCAGGAGTGAGTATGCAAATTAACCTGACAAAGATGGCAGGTTAATTTGCATATGCAAGCATGGAGTGCCCAGTGGGGGTGGAATGCTTACTATGAGAGGGATGGAATGGGGCAGAGGAAGCTACAGGAGCGGTGCTCTGGCTAGGAGCTAGGACTTGGTGGGTTTAGGGCGGCCCAGGAGTGAAGCCAGCGGAAAGAAGGCCTATTCTTGCACAGATATTGTGCAATGGGCCTCTGGTAATATTATAATACTATAATAATTATTATACTACTAGAGGACCACTGCATGAAATTCGTGCATAGGGGTTTGTCCCTCAGCCCAGCCTGCACACTCTCCAATCTGGGACCCCTCGAGAGATGTCTGACTGCCCTACTGGGATCGCGCCTAAAGGGGCAGTTGGAAATCCCTCTCATGATCCAGGACTGCTGGCTCCCAACTACTTGCCTGCCTGCTTTCCTGATTGCCCCTAACTGCTTCTGCCTGCTAGCCTGATCACTCCCTAACCATTCCCCTGCCAGCCTCATTGATGCCTAACTGCTCCCGTGCAGGCCTGTTTGCCCCTAACTGCCCCTGTGTAGGTCTGGTCACCCCTAACTGCCATCCTCTGCAGGCCTGGTTCCCCCCCCCCACAAAACTGCACTCCCTTGCAGGCCTGGTCCCTCTGCCCTCCCCTGCTGGCCATCTTGTGGTGGCCATCTTGTGTCCACATGGGGACAGGATCTTTGACCACATGGGAACAGTCATCTTGTGTGTTGAAGTGATGGTAAATCTGTATATTACTTTTTTCTTACATAGGATTTGGTAACGTAGTGGAACAATGCATGTAGAAAAGTTAGAATGAACGTTTGATAGGTTTTTAAAATGTAACCACTTCCTTGTTTTTCTCATAATGTAAATTTTAAAATATCATTAGGAATTCATTAATTTAAAAATATTTGCAAATTGTTAATACACTGCAATGATTATTACTTAAGTGAAAGTATTTTGGAAACTGAAATGAAAATTTCTCCAAAAGTTTTCCTTCCTTCCTTCCTCCCTCCCTCCCTCCCTCCCTCCCTCCCTCCCTCCCTCCCTCCCTCCCTCCCTTCCTTCCTTCCTTCCTTCCTTCCTTCCTTCCTTCCTTCCTTCTTTTCTTTCTTCCTTTTTGTCTTCTATTTATTTTCAAGCCCTTAAGAAGGATGTTCATTGCTACTGTTTGGTTATTTTTACTAGGCCATTGAGTGGATAGAGTCAGAGTCTATATTTATATTTTCAATTCAGATTGATATTTTTATTTCAAGTTCAGGACCACAGAAATATATATATTTTAGAGAAAATATATATGGAAAAGGAGAGAGACTAACATCAATGTGAGAGTGAAACATCAATTTGCTGCCTCCTGCATGCCCCTACTAGAGATCTAGCCTACAACTCAGGCGTGTACTCTTACCAGGAATCTAATAGACAACCTTTTAGTGCATGGGATGATGCTCAAATGACTAAGCCACACTGGTCAAGGTAAGATTTTTAACTTAACTAACTTAAATACTAATTTACATGTTCTTTATTCTATACAGAGAAATTGGGTTCTCAAGAGCAATAGGGATGATAGAATTAGAACATCCAAAAATTATACATAACTTTATTTATTTTTCCCCACATAAGAGTATCTGAACAATAATTCTAATACAAATAACATTGATAATGATTCTTAAAACACTTTAAATTTCATTTATTATTATCATTATTATTATTAAAAGTATTTTTTGCTCATACATTTACATTCTCTTCTGTTATGCTGAGTTAATATTTTTAAGTACTCTGTATACTGTTTCTGTATGTGATTTCATTTTCTATTGTGTAAAGATTTTTCTTGACTTATTGTTTTAGTATTTTTCTGGCTTTTGTGTTGTTGTTTGCCTTGGTTTGAATTTTTTCTTCATGCACTCCAATTAATTGTATGTTGAATCTTCATTGACTAACTTCAATATTCGTCACATTCTCTCAAGTATATTTACTTACTTATTTTTATATTTAAACCACTTTCTTATTTTTACCTTCTATTTATTTCATGCATTATTTGATGTATGTATTCATGCCCCCAGTTAATCTTTGTTTTTAAATGATTCTTTAATATTCATTCTAACTCTTTTCTGAATTCTATTAACTCATGTCTGTTTTTCTAATGATGATTTATATTATTAACTTCATATCACTTGAAAGATAATTTTGAAATCCTATATTGAAGTTTTTAATTTTATATTTTAATAATATATTGCATCACATTATACTTACACAATGTTTCCTGTCAAATATAAGACAATTTTAAAAAGTGTATTGATAAATATCTTTTTGGCCTGTTTTATTTTTTATAGGAATATTTTCTGTTCCTCACTCTCTTTATTTTACACAAACTTTGCATGGAATTTGAACTTAATATTTTCTTGATACTTATTCATAATTTTAAAACAGTTTGCTTAAAAAAGAAGCAAGGTTCAAAATTGGCTTTCTAGCTATTGAATTTAAGCATCATAGGAAATGTAGGCTTTTATTCTTTGAGGGTTTGGGGGGGACTCTCTTTCATAACCAGACTTTTATTTGGATCTTCATTTTTCTTAGTGTCTCATGTCCTAATCCTACTCAATTTCTCCTTAATGTGACGTTAAAACCCAGGGTTGGGGGAACCTGCCACAGAGTTTTAAAAGAATATATGGGGCTAGACTGTCATCTCTGTCTTGACCCATTATTGGTATGTGCAAAAATCCCACTATTTTCAGCTTTTCTTCTCAGTTGCCTTACCCTGTTTTCCAGTGAATATCTGTTGACTATTATTTGTTATTGATTTAATACTTCTAAGACATCCTACTGCTTCTTCCTTTCTTCTGTTCAGGTGTTCAGAGAATGCAGATTTTCACATTTGGTAGTTTTCTAGCCTTGGAATTATTTAAAATATATTTTTATTGATTTCAGAGAGGAAGGAAGAGGGTGAGAAATATATAAACATCAATGATAAGAGAGAATCATTGATCAGCTGCCTCCTGCATGCCCCCCACTGGGGATCGAACCCACAACCTGGTTCCTAGTTGACACATGACCACTGGCCGGGTTCCCCTGGTTATTTTGAGTTCATAGAGATATTCTGTTACTTAGTTTTGTCATAAATATTGTCCATTTGTTGTTTTTGCTTTGTTAGCTTATTGCTCCTTCTGTTTTTATATTGAGTTTCAAAAATTACTCTGATGCTACTATCTCTGTTTTTCTGAACTTTTCCAGTTGCAAATATTCTTGATTATTCATCAAAGTAAGCTCAGTCTGACCATTACTAGATCAAAATCTACTATTTATCTTATTAAAATATATATTTGGTGAAATTCTACTACCCTAGTGGATATTTGTAGTCTTTTCAAATTATTATGAATATATCATGAAAGTAGATATATTTGTGTACCTACAAAGTTATTTTAGACAATTGGATCTAGAACAAATTTCATTTGAAATTCATCTAGAACAAATATCATCTTGAGTAATTTCAAATAATGCAGAGATCCTCTATATTTTCTAGTAATTTGCATAGGTGAAGTTTGACTATATATCATTATTTTTAGGAAGGTTGCTATAACATCCATATTCTCTTACCTAGTTTGTAAAAAATATAAAGCCACTTCATAAACTTAATTTTGAGGGAATATGTATTTTGAAAAATGTTCACACATTATTCAAATGTGCAACATAGCTAAATGCTATGTTCTCATAGAACATTTAATCTACAGTACATCAAGACCCTACATGGACCTAAACTCAGAGGGCAAAGCATCAGCATTAAGGTTGAAAATTAAAACAGAGAGGGAGAGGAGTGAAAGGGACAAATCTCAAAGAATACTGTGGAGCTAACAAGTCAGTGTGAAAGTTTAGGGAGCTGGTTGTACTTAATCAGGAAAGGCAGTTATATGGTATTATAGCTCTGCCTTCCAGGGTTTCTCATAAAATTCAGGAAAGGCATGGCATATATATGGCGTGAGTGCCAAAATATAACCCTCTGGAGCACATGACATACTTTGTTAATCAGTCATGAAACTCTTTTCTGGTGAGATGGGATACTGCCTCATAATTCTTATTAAAACTTTTTTTTTTAAAAAAAAGCCTTGTTCAGTCATTTCTGGTAAGTTGTAGTTGGTCTGTCAGTCAAGACATATTTGCTACTCTAATTTAGTATCTGAGAATTTAATACATGCACAAACAGAAATCTTCAAATGAATCTCCAAGAGGCAACAACTGTCTATACTTTGGGTAGCTTAAGATGTAACAAAGGGATGCCATGTGAATAAAGACTCATGAGACATGATTAATATAAACTAGAAAATATCAAATTTACCGAAAGTTTGAGTTGCTTGGTAGACTAATTTGGCTGTCTCTTTGTAATATGGGTAGGCATATCATAGTATGGTAGCATAAATCACTAAGAATAAAAGGGAAATGAGCTGTTTGGAAGGCCAACATAGGAAGTAAATCCATTTCATTAAAAGTCCGAAGGAAGTTTGTTGTGGAATACAACTTTTTAGAAAAAAATTACTATTAGCTGTGTGGCCATTTGTAAGTAATAAAATGAAAGATTCCATTAGATCTGCCTTTTCAAATTGTGCCCCAAGAATTATTGCAACTATCTTGGGTCTCTCAGGGCAATTTAAAGCAGATAGTCTAGAACTGTGGTTGGCTCTTTGGCCCCTTGAGTGTGGCTCTTCCACAAAATACCATGGCCTGGGTGAGTCTATTTTGAAAAAATGGCGTTAGAAGAAGTTTAAGTTTAAAAAATTTGGCTCTCAAAAGAAATTTCAATCATTGTACATGTTATACTTCATTCGCTTAAAGCACTAAGGTGAGCAATTGGAATTTAGAAGTAGTTACCCAGGAAAATAAAAAGTAAGTAGATATAGAATTAGAGGTACCTTTAGTTGATGCTCACAGACATAAGGGAAGCATATACTATCCTGACTCATCTGAAACTGGGAAAGCTGAAGAATGTTATCGGAAAAAATACAGGCCATTCTGACCTCTTATCCTTTAAGGTTGTCAGTAAAAACAATTCTGCATATTAGTCATTATTGCTACTTATCTAAAAGGCATTTGTCATGATAAAATAGTGTGTACTTAAATTTATATGCATAATTTAACAGAAACAATAGACTAGAATCCTTTCTCAGTCATGCCCTGGAAATGAAAACTACATTTTGATGTATTTGCAGAGATCTATGGAATATAGCAGGAAACAGATTCTTCTCCTTTGTTTAAGACTAAGACAGAATATGAGATTTTTCTCTTTCTTTCCTTCTTTCTTTCTTTCTTTCTTTTTTTAAAAACTCATGAACACAGACAACAACGTGGTGATTGGGCAGGGGGGGTAATCACCACACTGTTGTCTGTGTCCATGAGATTGGTGGGTGGTGGATGAGGGCATAATAGGGAGGACAAATGGTTATGGAAGGAGATAAAAAGAAAAGATTAAGATAGCACAGAGAGAATCCTTAAGTAAAGGTCATCTGATCAAACCCAGTTACTTTATAAACTTTTAATTTCTGAGTATTTTTTTGCTGTTACATAAAAAAAATTGATTTTTAAAATATAACTTATATCTTTCAACATTGCAAGCTCATATTAGTTTTAATATTTTTTTGTAGATTTCATCAAAATTTTAATATGATAATTATGCCATCTGCAAATAAACAGTTTCACTTTTTTTTTTTTTTTTTTTCATCTGAGTGTCATTGAATTCTTTTCCGTGTCTTATCACACTGGCTGGAACTTCCTGTACAATGTGGAATAGAAGTGCTGGGAGTGGGAATCTCTGCCTTGTTTCTCATCTTTGAGGGAAATAGTCAATCTTCTATGATTAAAACCAATGCTGGCTATGAGTTTCACAGAGATACTCTTACCAAGCTAAAAAAGCTTCCTTTTAGTCTTAGTTTGTTGAGAGCTTTTATCAGAAATAAATGTTGCATTTTGTCAGAATGCATATTATTTTATTTTTATTGATTTCCGAGAAGAAGGGAGAGGGAGAGAGAGATAAAAACAGTGATGAGAGGGAATCATTGATTAGCTGCCTCCTGCACACCCCCCATGAGGGATTGAGCCCATAACCCAGGTTGTGCCCTGACCAGGAATCAAACAGGGACCTCCTGGTTCATAGGTCAGCGCTCAACCACTGAGCCATGCCTGGCTCAAATGAATTTTCTTTACCTATTAAGATAATCATATTGTTTTTTACTTATTTTGTTAATATGGTGTATGGAATAATTTTTAAATCTTAAACTAAGCTTGCATCCCTAGAAGTCCTACTTGTGTCATGATATATTATCTTGTGTAGTTCCATATTTCTACCTAGCATCGTTTTTCTTTCATGTAGTGCTAGTCTGCTGTCAAGTTCCTTAAGCTGTTTTGTTTTTGAGAAAGACTTTATTTTGTTTTCATTTTTGAAAGCTTTTTCCTATGCTTAGAGAATTTTAGGTTGAGGGTTTCACTGCTTCAAAGATGTTGATCCACTGTCATCTCTCTTGAATTGTTTTTTGGATAGGGACTCTGCTATATTTTTATTTATTTGTTTGCATTGTGTCTGCTCTTTTTCTGAGGGCTTTTTCAAGATTTTTAAAATTATTTCTATAACAATAATTTGACATGATTGACAGATTATGATGTCTTATAGTTTTCTTAATATTTCTAATACTTGAGCATATTAGAGTTGAATTATATAGTTTCCATCAAATTTGGAAACAAATTTTGGTCATTATTTGTTCAATTTTTTGTGCCTTATCCTTCTTTCCAATAATTCCAATCACATGTATATTAGCCACATTTCCTGATGCTATATTCTTTTTTTCTTTTTTGAGATACTTTCAGCATTTCATTTTAATTGTTTCCTTTGCTATTCTTAAATTTACTAATCTCTCTGGCAATGTTTAATATGGATTAATGCCACTCTGTATTTTTTATATCATGAAAAATAACTATTATGTTGTCCTCAGAAAATGTGGTTTTCATGTCTTAAGTTTTACTTTGGATCTTTTTCATTTATCTTTATTTAAAGGTTTAATATTCTGGCTTATTGAATATATGGGATATAGTAATAACATTTAATGTCTCTGTCTGCTAATTTTTTACACCTGGATCAGCTTTGAATTTTCCTCCTCACTATGGGTAGTATTTGTCTATTTCTTTATATGCCTAATGATATTTGAGTAGATGTCGGACTTTGTGAATTTTACTTTGCTGGGTGCTAGATATTTTTTTGTATTCCTACAAATACTACTGAACTTCGTCTTGAGATGCAATTGATTTACTTGAAAACATTTAGAAACTTTAAGTTTTGCTCTTAAGCTTTATCAAGGAAGATTAGAATATCATGTTGTATAGGGCCAATTATTCTTTGCTACAGAGGCAAGAGCCTTATCGGTTTCCTGCCTGATGCCCTTTGAATTATGAATTATTCCTCGCTGGCTTGAGAACAAAAATTATATCCGGGCATGAGTGAGCTATAGGTACTATTTCTTCTAATACTTACTAGTGTTCCTCACATCTACTCTTCCAACTCGGTCATTTCTTTATAAGCCTGTTCCGATCACCAGTCTCCTCAGTACTTAGAAGGACCTTCTGCCATTTCTAGAGTTCTCACTACATCCAGTTCTGTATGTGAATTTTCCTACACACTTCCTGGATATCGATTGCCTTTGATTAGATATCTTAAACATTCTCCAATAAATTATTTGAAATATCCCTTTTCTGAGAGGTTGTTTGTACACTGTAAAGGTATTGTAGAAGCATATCTGCTCATTTTAGAAGAATATCTTCTCACCGTTTTTTAAACTTAAAAATAATAAAACCCAAAGAAAATACCAGTAACCACTCTGTGTCTTAAAATTATTATTTTTTTCTTCTTTAACATGAAGGTACATTATTAAAGAAGTGAAAATTAGTAAAAATGCCTTGTTGACTGAAAGACTAAGGAGAAAATCTGTGGCCAATAATTTTATATTCAATAGCTTATGAATGGTGAAATAATTATTTGAGGTTGTTAAAAGAGAATTCTGGCAATTGAGGAATGTTTATTAAGCAGAATTTTGATAACAAATGAGAATATTAAAAAAACAACTCATCACTTAGGAGATGCTGTAAAATAAAAATACTGAGTGAATAAGAAAATTAATATTCAAGTACTTTTGACATTTGATAACAATTTTTAAAGACAGAATTCCTACTCTCATTTAAGTTTTGTGAGAAGTTTAGCATCATAGGGGAGAGTGTGAATTCTGCTTCTAGATGATCTGGATTCCAATCCTGAATCAGCAGATAACTTCTCTGCGCTTTGCTTGTCACAGCTGTAAAATAAGAATTACAATAATGCTCATCTTACATGGTTGTTATGAGGATTAAATGCATTATTACACACAAAGCCCTCAGAAGAGTGACTGGTAGATTGAGGAGCCAGATAAATGTTAGCTATTAGCCATTAGCCTTGAGTTTTCCATTAACTATCTGTCTTGATAAGTAACTTGAGAATGTGCTTTAAGGTCTTTCAGTCTCTGATTTCTCATCTGTACAGTAATGTGGTTTTATGTTTGCTAGTTGATTTTATCTGAAATGCCAACTCTGATTAGCATTAGGTACTTGGATCATAGTATTTATAAGGATTGTATCCAGGCTGGAAAGAAAAATAATTCAGTATCAATTAGCTCTCTCTGCGCTGAGCTCTGTAGTCAGAATTGTAGAGTGAGTGCACATATATATGTACATACATTTGCATGCTTATTTAATAGCTCATATTTATTTTATATATCTATATCTGATAGACATACATAACATATGTGTGCCAAATGTATATACCAAGTATGTGCCTATATGTGTGAGTATATAAATACATATTACCATTGCTTGATATCACAGTTGTTTCTTTTATCATCACCATGATGTAATTACATGTTTCAATTATTTTTAAAAAGAGTTATATTCTTAGTAAAATTAGAATTGTGATGGCATTTGCATACTATTGGGCTTCAAACAGGTAAACTCTATTCCTGTGTTTGGGAAGTCTCCCACTTAAGCAGCAAAGCCTGCATCCTATTGAGGACACTCAGTATGCCTGATTCATACTAGTCCATCTTCCTTTGTGGCTAGAGCATAAGTGTATGCCATTCGTCCATGATGTGGCACACCCTCCTAAGATTTGGATGCTCGGTTATCCAAAGGAGAAAATAGACTGAGTCCATTTGGGTGAAGTTAGCAATAAGCTGCAGGTCTGTGCCTTTTGTGGCTTCTCTAGACTGACTGTGACATGACTTCAGGTTTATTCTTACTGTATAGATGCCAAGCCATTTGTTCAACCTCCTAAAGATCATGTGAGCTGTCTTCTACCATGTGACTTCGTCCCCTAAATTCTAAGTTAGCCTTTACTGATTTTGCAGCCAAATCACGGGCGTTACCCCGAATTACATAGTTTATCTCTTTTAGTGGTTGTCTGTTCCTATTTCCTTTAGGCCTTGTATGACCCCAGTGCACTGTGCCTCTTGCATTAAATTTAGGCCTACAAATCACTTTAAGTGCCAAGAAAAAACACCAGAAGGGAAAACATCTAATGAGCAAAAGAGCAGGGATAAAAATTTTCTTTACTGCATGTATGACTAACCACAGATCACATGTAATCTGGCCTTTACAATCCAGCAAATTTATTAAGATATATTTGGCTTTCTCACTTTTTAATGTTATTCCCTCCTTTGATGTATATGTTAGAATAGAATGATTTGATTAACCATATTCTCTTTTCTATACTTTATCTAAAGTTATGGAAGAAAATTACAGACCATACTTTATGAAATTTTTGTAAAGTTTATGAATAGTATTCATTTTATTTTTAGTTTGTTGAACCTACCCCTCAAGATTTATTCATCCATCCATAGAGTCTTGTCCAATCCATGACATTTTCAAGAACCAGTTTTTGGTTTGGGTTGATTTTCTTTATTGTTTTCTAGTTTTCAGGTTCATTGATTTATGCTCTAAGTATATTATTTCTTTCCTTCCATTGTTGTAGGCTTAAGTTACTCCTTTTTCTATAGTTTTATAAAATGGGAACTTAAATTATATTGGTTTTATAGCTTTCTATTTTTCTGATATATGTATTTAATGCCATAAATTTTCCTGTAATCACTGTTTTGGTTGTAATCCTCAAATATTGATAAGTTATACTTTCTCTTTTATTTAGCTCAAAATATATTTATAATTATCTTGAGACTTCTTGAATCTATGTGCTATTTAGAAATACTTTCAATGTATGAATATTTAGGGATTTTCTAGGTATCTCTCTATTATGAATTTCTACTTTAATTCCATTGTAGTCTAATAACATCCTTTGTATGATATTTATTATTTTAAATTTGTTAAGGTGTGTTTAATGGCCCAAATATGGCCCATCTTGTGAATGGGAAACTTGAGAAGAATGTGTATTCTGCTGTTGTTGGATGAAGTATTCTAAAAAAGTCAATTTAAACAATTTAATTGATGTTGCTGTTTATGTCATCTATATATTTACTGACCTTTTGTCTATGTAATCTATCAGTTATTGGCAGAAGGATATTGATTATAATAGTGATTATAATAGTGAATTTGGTTATTTTTCCTTTTAATTCTTTTAACTTTTGCTCCATGTGTTGCAATATTCTCTTTTTCAGTTCATACCAAGTTATTCTTTCTTTTGGAATTGACAAATTATATATATATATATATATATATATATATATATTTGATTTTTTATAGAGAAGAAGGGAGAGGGATAGAGAGTTAGAAATATTGATGAGAGAAACATTGATCAGCTACCTCCTGCATACCTCCAACTGGGGATGTGTCTATAACTAGGGTATAAGCCCTTGACCAGAATCAAACCTAGGACCCTTCAGTCCATAGGCTGACGCTCTATCCACTGAGCCAAACTGGTTAGTATTTTTTTTTATCTCTGATAGTCTTCCTTGTTCTGAAGTATACTTTGCCTCAAATTAGTAGAGCTACTCAAGCTTTCTTTTTATTAGTGTTAGCCTGGTGTGTCTTTCTACATTCTTGCTTTTAACCTAAGTTTCTATATAGAGAGTGGGTTTCCTGCAGACAACATGTAATTTTATTTTTTAATCCACTCTGATACTGTCTTTGGTGGTGGTAACATGTGAAGCAGGGCAAGTGTTTAGTAATGATTAAATTTTAGTCTTATGTCATTTTTTTTCCCCTGCTTACATTATTCATCTGTTCTGACTTTCACAAGAGTTTCTTCAGAGGTATAGTTTCCCCCCACCCTGCCAAGTACTTTCTTCCCTGACTACTGGGTTCTAAATCTATATCCTTGAAACCCTGGACCCTGTTGACTACATACTTTCCTCACCGTGAGTAAAAGAAGGCTAGATTGAGCTGGAATTAGAATGGGGGGAATGGCCTTCTCCCATCTGGGATAACATTCTGCTAAATTCCATGTCCCTGGAGGGAGAAATCATTCTATTAACTTTTTTTTTATTTTAATCCTCACCCGAGGATATTTTTCCATTAATTTTCAGAGAGATTGGAAGAGAAAGGAAAAGGCAGAGAAATACCAATGTGAATAAACACACTGATTGGTTGCCTCCTGCACGTGCCCTGATCAGCAGGGCCCAGGCCAGGGAGGAGCCTGCAACCCGACCTAGATATGTGCCCTTGACCTGAATCGAACCCAGGACTATTGGATTCACAGGCCGACACTCTGTCAACTGAGCTAAACCAGCTAGGGCTATTAAGTTTTTTTTTATTTTTTTATTTTTTATTGTGGAAACTCTGAATGTGTTTCACAATGATTATTCTTTTCTGTTTCCTGCAACAGTCATGAGGGATTCTTTCTTGGATCTTCACCATGGAAACCTGTAAGGGACTTGGTGGTAAAACTTATGTTACTGCGAAGCTCTTAGACTAGCACCTCATGGATTTCTCACTCACCCTAGGCCCAACTCAGCCTCCAGCAATTTGTCAAAGCTATCCTCAAGTGTTCCTACCAATTTATGACTCCAGCAAGATCTCCAGCTTTGCTTACTAGAGTGCCCCAGTCTCTCCAGATTTCCTGATGACAGTTTCCTCTCTGAACTTCATTTGCTGGTGGGTCTAAAATAATTAAAATTCAATATTTATAGCTTTTTTTAAATTTTAAGGACAGAAGCAAAAACTTCCAAGCTCTTTACATGTTGAAGCTAATACCTGAAATTCCAAATGTTTTCATGTGGCTATTTCACACTGTGATAAGGAGAAGTGTAACAGCCTCACAGAAAGAGGCTCCCACACATTTCAAGGGTCTACGTGGCCTCAGCAGGGAGTTTAATGGAAAGTTGACCAGAGACTTCTGACAACTACAGTTAGAAGGCTTTGATGACAAACAAATGTCAAACCTGGAATTTTTTCTTTTTAATCCAAAGGGTCAAGGTTCAGAGCCAAAGTCTTTCTGCTTGATTTGTTTCCATTGATATTATGACCGTCCCGAAGGTGTGGTCTGAAACGTATTACCAATTTTGTGCTCCATATGTGAGGACCAAGGGATGTACTGTCATGTTTGAGTTAAAGGGTAATGAGGCCTCTGGGACTTACTTGGGCAACTCTATTATTTTACAGATGGAGAGATAAAAGTGCAGGAAAAGTTAGAGATTTCTCCAAAGTCATATAACTAGACAGCAGCTGAAACAGAACCAGAGACCTCTGATGTCTCCTAATCGCCTTCCTCAAAAGGATAGTTTTCCAATGTTAATAGACTTACAATCAATAAAATGATCCTATCTCAAATATAGCAAATTATATTTCCCTTTTGGTGAGTCAGGAACCACATTCACAGAATGTAAGCCCTGAGAAGCTGACATTTAATTGGCCTCAGAGTCATTTTCTGATGATTCTGATTTGTTTTATTTTTGTTATAATACCTGTTAGCATCAAAGAAACTGTTGTGTTACAAAACATGTTTTGAAAAGTATGTTCTTTCTCTATGTTCCCCTATTATTTGTGTTTACCTTCTGAGTTATAAACTTCTTAGTTTTGATATTCACAGCACCTGTTCTTTTCTTCCTTTTCCATTCTCTGCCTTGTTTTCTACTCTTTCACATTGCCTAGAACACGCAGAGCACAAAACACTCAGTGAACATTTCAGTGCCATTGACTGACATTTAGATCAAGTGTAATATTGCCTCAAAATTCTGGCATTTCTGCCAAGGGCTTTGTATCACTAAGACTTTTTCCTTTTCTTTTTTTCCATTTGTTATTTTAATTTTTTTAAAAAGTGATCTGGTCATTGTTTTAGTTGAGATGTATAGTATAGCTCATGTCTTTTCTGAAAGGTGAGAGAGAGCACATGGGGTTTTGGTCTCATTTCTGAAAATTGGGCCGCTAACGAGGAAGCAATTCCTGCCAGCGGCACGCAGCTCTCTGTCATTTTTCCTGATGCCTTTCCCCACACTTGAGTGTCCTTTAGCAAAATGACTGGAATAAGTGGTGCATTTTCCGGGACACTTTCTTCCATCTTGTGCATGAGTAGAAAATCACAGCAGTGGTCTCGGTGGACAAAGGTAAAAACAAGACAGAAACTGCTATTATAAATCGGAAAAGTCAATTTGAATGTCAGCAGCTAAGGCAGGGGAGGCAAGCTAAAAGAAGCTGTAGTTTGAGAAAATGAAGGTGCTATACTGTGTCTAGCTCATGCTTAAAGCCTTTTGCTCAAGCTACATTTCAGGATAGTAGACTAAGTGATTTTCATTGTACTGGGCCACAGGATTTATTGGTTTTCCCTAGGGACCACATACTGTGGTTAGGAGGATGTACTGCCCGGAGACGCCAAGTGCATCACAGAGTTATAGAAACCAGCCTGAGAAGTGTAATTTGCCCTTAGAGATGGTTTGCCCTTGAATTTAAAGATATGAGCCTGATATGCATGGAAACCTTGAGAAGCACTGATTTTGAGCAAATTTGATATTTCAGAAGATATCTTTTCCTTGTTAACTATTCTTCAACAATCAGCATGGTTTTTATAAAGGACGTTACAGAAATATTCAATTATGGGTATATTAATAAAGTTTATTTGAATAAACAATGCAGTATTTGAAAAACTTGGGGCTTCTCAGAATTTCAATATGCTAATAATGGACATTGTAAATTCCCAAGAGGATAAGAGAGTATACAGTATATATATAGAGATTAAAGTATATTTACTATTTTAAATTATATTTTCTTTAAAAAGGGATATGTAATTATTGTAAAAATTCAAGCAATATGGTAGTATATGTAGTAAAATGTTAAATTCTTTATAAAGTGCTCAATCTCTTGTATTCTATCTATTTTCCCCAGAAATAACCACAGTGAAAATTTTGGTGTATTTTCTTCCAGTTTTTTTCTTTTCTAGATGCTGCCAAGTTGCCCTCAACAGAGATTTTTGCCAATTATTCTCCCACTAGTAGTATAAGAAGGTATTTGTTTGCATCTGTCCATGTCATCCCAGATATCATCAATTACTTTTGTTGGCAATCTTAATGATGAAATATTTATCTCAACTTGTAAGGTGTAAAAATTGTTTTATCATTGTATTACAGTGCAACATTATGGAGACCCTAAATATCTATTAATAAAAGGAATGGTTAATTAAATTAAAGATGCATCTGTGCTCTGTAATTCTAGAAAAACATAAATGTTTTATAGGTGCTGACATAAAAAACTGACCCTGTGCAAAGGCATTTATGACCTGGAGGGGGTATAAAACAAAGTCTTTCCTCTTAGAGACAAAAGAAAACAGCCAATATCACTACAAATCCATGAATTGAGTGCTATGCACATGTACATATATATATATTTTTTTCAGATAAAAGTTCAAAGAAATAAATTCAATACTTGAAAAAGTAGTTAACTTTGAGGAAGAACTCTGGACTGTAATATTTTGGATGTGCAGCTATTTCTTCTGCAAATAAGATTATACAAAACCATTATTACCATATTTAATTGCCTTTCTAATTTTTATTTCTCAGCAACAACAATGAAGTTGTTTCTTTCTAATACCGACCTTAGCATTTCTTGTCCTATAAACTGCCTTTATATGCATTGACATTTTTATTGGACAGTTTTTCCTTTTTAAGCTTCTTTTCTTTATCTTAGTACTTTTCAGATATTCGTTTTCTATCATGGATTTTTTAAACAATGTTTTAACTGTTCTCTCACCTCTCCATCTGTCTGTGCTTGTTTCATGGTACCTCAATGCCTATCTAGCTGTAAAAAATGTAGTTCCTATTTATGTTGATTGGTTTTGTGATGCCTTTGTCTAAACAGAATTCAAATTTTATAATACATATATCTCATATATATTTATTCATGCACAAATCATTCACAGCTATATCTGGTGGTCACCTTCCTGGGAATGAGTTGTACAGCACCTTCCTTGTTCCCTAAATAGTTACTGAGATGACTGGCAGTTAAAAGTGCAGATCTAATTCTTATCTACCCAGCAAGCCTCCTCTCTCTCTACTTTCCTATGAACCTGCTATATTCTGGCCACACTGTTCTTTCCAGAATGGCATACTTTTTATGTCTCTACTACTTTTGCATATTTTTTCCAAAAATGTATATATGTTATATATTTATACATATATATGTTTATACCGTATATGTACACACACACACACACACACACACACACACACATATCTATATATATAAAAGCTCAGGGTCCGGAATGACCAGTGGCTATGATGTGCACCGTAACAGCCAACCAGCCTCAACTGGGTCCCAATTGGCCCCTCCCCCTGCCAGCTGTCCCCCAACACCCTGATTGGGGGCAGGGCCAGCTGCCAACTGCCTGCAGCCCCTCCCCCAATTGGCCTGTCCCAATGCGCCCCCATAGGGGCCAGCCAGCTGGACCCCACCCATGCACAAATTTGTGAACTAGGATATATATATATATATATATATATATATATATATATATATGAATTTATGTTTGAACAACTTTTTGGCAACTGTGAAATTTTTTGTTCCAATATATGTACAATTTGATTTATTTGAGTACAGTTAGGGAAAAAGGAAACTGCTGGTTACTAATAAAGCAAATGTCAAAAAATTGACTTTTTACCAAAAGCCTTGGAAAGGGGAAAAGAAGATGAGGAGAATATATTTAGGTCATACAAGAGCTCTCTGTGACTAGTTGTTTTGTGAAAAGAGAGAGAGTTAACCAACACCCAGGATGAAGCAGAACAAACCAGAGAGGAGGCAATAAGGGCCACACTGAAACTGGAGGGACAGGCATAAAACCACTCTCCAATATTAAAAGATATTGTGGATGAGGAAGACAAACATGCTTCATGTCCTTATGTATTGTTATTTGCAGTAAATTAAAACAATTATGTGGACCTCTTTGAAATTGTAAGGTAATCAGGAAAAGCTTCTACTGAACCAGAGATATTATTTATTTATTTATTTATTTATTTATTTATTTTTAATATATTTTTATTGATTTTTTGCAGTATAACTTATAATTAATTGTAGTACATGTTTTCCTTCCCCCCTCCCCCTTATCCTCCCCCCAGCCTCCCCTAACCCCCAGCACATATTCTCCCCCTCCCCCCTCCCCGCCCCAGTGTCTTTCATTCATTGGTTATGCTCATATGCATGCATACAATTCCTTCAGTTGATCTCCCCCAGCATCCACCTCCCATCCACCCAAGCCTTCCCCCTGTAGCTTGACAGCCTGTTCAAGGCCACCCTGCCTCTATATCAATCACTCTCCCCTGTTTCTTTTCTTCAAAAACATCTTGCCTCTGCATACTAGAAATAAATGTATAAGAACAAAAAATGTTTCAGTCTCAGTTTCAATGTCCAACTGTTCCGAGTCCCAGTTTCAGTGTCAAATAATTCTTTATGTGTATAAGTCAGCAATGGTATCCAGATGGTGGACACATCGTGTCAATACAAGATCCATCCTCTCTGGTTTGGTCCTGGGCCGCCTGCAGACATGCACAGCTGCCAACTGCTAGCATGGCAAGGTGTCGTCAGTGTCCCCCATCTCTGGACCATCCTCGTGACTGGAACAGATCCGTCAGTTCCTCACAGTCGCAGTAACCCACATGGTCTTGGACTTGTTTTCTGAAAACACACAAACACATTCTCGACCAAAAGTTAACAAAGGGATCCTCTCTGCAAAATAGACTTGGGATTCTTTTTAATTTTTGCCTAAATGTTTTTCCTTTGGCTTATTTTGATACCATGTGTGTTTTTTCATGGGTGTCCTGCAGTTGGTTTTACAAATGGGATTTACTTTACTGGAGTAAGAATTTTCTAGATGTATTTTACTTACTCGATATTTTTTTCCTTACATAATATTACCCCACTGCCCCCTCCACTTTTTTGATTAATGGAGGCTTTTGGAAATTTTATCTTGCAGTCTTGGTAATTTTAAAGTTTTAATTTTTGCACACTAATATGACTGCTTTAGGTTCTTTGGATGTTAGGCAATTTTACAGTGAGATGAACTACTAATAGATTTTTTAGTTAATGTTTTAGGAAAAGCTTTTTGTCCAGTACACTAAAATTTTCTTGAGTATTCACTTATTTCACTTGGTCAATTTAAATTAATCTGAAAACTTGATTACTATTTTCCTGTCAATTTTAATACTCAAGCAGAAATCTTAGTTTACCCTGCAAATACTAGTGGAAAGGAATATTTGCAGTTCTGAGTAGGTCCTGAGAATTCCTGGTAATAGACTGAATTTAGATATAGAGCAGCTATTGCTGGCTGAGTCTCTGTCTGCCACCTGGGTCCTGGTATGAGTTGTGCATGGGAGGCGAAGCAGCTGTGGGGGTAGGAGACCTCCCTCAGGAGGGGTGAGAATTCAAGCCCCTGTAAGATTTGTGGGTGAGGTTCTGTGCCCCACCTCTGTTGACCTTTTACCTCTCTCCTGTTGGCCCCTCTGCGACTCTGCCGTCTTAGGTTGTTCCTTCCCTGACAAATCTTACCAGTCTCTGGCTAACCAGCCATCCTCCGGGGCCAAACAGGGTGATGTGAGTGAACCAGAGATATTTATAATATTCTGTCTACAATTCTTTTAAAATATATAAAATCATTGGCACTTCCCCATTTTTAATATTTTCGCTGTGTTGTTGCATTGTTTTGCTTTTAGGACGATAGATGTATTTGTAATGGCTTCCCTTAGTTTAACCATGCATAGTGCTCTCTTCATCCTATTTCCCCAGAAGATTTAAAATTCTTTAATGGCAAGTTGTCCTGCCATGGTCGCTGTCAGAAATGACCCCCAAAGTTGGGGAGAACCTCTTTCAAATCCAGTTCCCAGTGGTATCTGATGTGGGAATAGAAAAAAAAAAAACAACTGGAAAAATAGCCTGAGTAAGTCTATGTGCCATTTGCATGATCTTACTCTTTAACATATAATTAGACCTGGCAGGCAGATGGCAAATGCTGTTTCAGTGTATTCTCTGCACAATGCTCAAAACCATTTCCAAATGGAGATTTCTGGTCACTCCTTTTGGCCCACCAGTGGGCTGTGTTCCCTGAGTGTGCTGTGTAATTCTGACCCCTAGTGGCTGAGGAGGCTACATCTAGACACACTTCAATGAACTTTCCATAAGGTGCCATTTGTCAAACAGCTAACCTTTTTTGTTTGTTTGTTTGCAATTAAATCAGATTTGAAGCCAATGTCCCCCACCCCCCGTGTCATGATGCAGATTGCCTCTTACTCCATCTATCACGCAATAGACAGCCATGAAATCAAAAGCTGCTTCTATTCCTGGTGGATAGGGAATGAAATTTAAGATTTAATGCGAGGGAGAATGGTTTGGGTTTTCTACCCAACCAGAAAGTCATTTCTGTCTATAGGAGGTGGGAAATAAAACTAAGTGTAGCACCACAAAGTCCAACTTATATCAAATATATTGCCCAGAATTCTCCAATTTGAGCTCAGAAGTAACTATTGCTTTCCCTAGAATCATTCCTAATCATTATATTTTGTAACTTGAGGCATTCTATCAAAACCCAAGTATTTTTATCTGGGGATTATGTTAAAATCTATATCTGTTTATCAATCACGTACCAACACGCACACTAATAGCACTTTTAGCTAGAAATAGGTTGGATAAGAATAATTAAGCAAGAGGCTGAAAAAAATAAAATGAAATTGAGACATTTTGGACAAAGAATATTCACAAAATGTAATAGAATGCCTAACATTTAGACATCATCATGCATGTCAAGCATATTTCATACACACAAAAATGTTTACTGCATTCTATCCTTAATAAGTTTCAAGGTAAGCAGAGATTTACACCCCATTTTACAATTTTATAAAGTAAGGCACAGAGTGGCTACTGGTCTTAATTAAAGTTAGAGAGCTAACTTATGGCTGAGCTAAAAATCAAATGCATGTGTTTATTATAAACCCTACATTTTCTTTACACTTCTGTGAGGTCATGTGGCAGCCACCTTGATTTCAGGAGGTTATAGAGCTGGGAAAGTGGAAAGGTAGGAAATTGAAATGTGGAATAAGAAAACATGAAATGAACTAAATTGTCATCATTTTTAAATAGTTGGACAGTCAAGAACTCACACAGAACACACAAGCAAATGTGGAATTTACTAGGCAGTGGGGACTGTGTTTTACTAGTTAATACAGTGCGGATGAAGAAGTGTTCTTTTATTCTTTGTTGAGGTACTATCATCATCAATAAATCTTCAAATTCTTTATTATTTTAGACACTGTTAGATAAAGATCATGATGAATTAATAAAACTGTTTTATTGAAAGTTCAGTATATGCTTTAAATAAGTTATGCCATTTAATTTTATGGCCAAACCGTGAGGTAAATGTTATTATTCCCTTTCCTTAGATGAAAAGCCTAAGGCTTAAAAATGTCAAGCACATTATTTAAGGTCTTAAGTTTATAAACAGCACAGGTCACTCTAGCCCTCATATTCCATGTTCTTAATTGTAAAAACAAATATATAAACAGGGGTTCCCTCTCTCATTCAAGGGTCTATTAGGGAATTTATATGACATACAAACTAATCTAAATACCATTGCACGATATTCAGAAATATAAGAGATGCAAGATGAAAATAAGGAAGATCAAAGCACAGTAAAGTAAACTTGAATTCAATGCATGATAAAATTGGGCCATTAGAAACCAGATTATATAAACAGAACCATTTCATCATGTCCTGTTGAGCAATGAGATGCATTATTTTGGGTTAATTTTTAAAGGAGCTGGTGTAAAGAGAATATTTAGGGTTATTTACAATTCATATGAGATACATGGAGAATTTCATCAATGTGCTTTCACTATACAGGGGTGTTTAGTACAGAAAAGTCTTCAGGACTAAAAGTGGTCGTTTATGATCACCCTGAGGGGTGGGGCATGGAAAGAGATTGTCTGAATGATCCTTCTCAGAGGAAAGTAGAAGGAAGAGTTGATGAAAAGAAAAGAGGGAAAGACTACTTTGATTACTTTTCATTACTTTATGGAATTGGGTGTGGGGACAATTAAACATACAAAAAATAGAATGTAATGTAATCAGCCATTTTTCAATCATGCTGATTGAATATTAAATCTTTACTTAGAATTCTGCTGAATCTTAAAGATTTGGGAGTGAAGTCAGCAGACAAACCATTCTTGAAGAAAATTCCTGGCTTCTTCACTAACTGTTCATACTGTCTGTTCTCTGAATTAAAAGTATCTATCTCTAACAAGATTAGAACATTAAGAAACTCTTAAATGTCACTTATAGATATTTAATCATGTATCCCCTCAACAGAGTGGTTCCCAAGCAACTCTGAAACTCAGAGATGTCATCAAAATTAGATATTTAAATTAATTTAACATCTTGAACTTCATATTCATGATTTATGTTGAATATGTTGCTTGATTACTTGGAGACTTCATCCCCTCATTTGTTAACTGGAACGAATGACGTTGTGAAGAATGAATGAAATAAGTGTGTGAAAAAAATCCTAGCTGATTCTTATTTACTGATAATATGTGTGTCCCTTTTAATCTCTAAGCTATGCAGTACTGTTTGCACCACACTGAAAACTTCTCAATGATATAGGTATTTGTGTTTGTCTGTTTGTTGTTATTGCATGTGTACTTTTAATTTGTTTTTGACATCCCCACTACTATCAGTTTTCCATTTCCCACCTTTCATATTTTTCTGTGTGCCTGTTCACACTTCCCTTTCTGTTGAATTGGTCTTCTCTAATCTTCTGCAAGTCTAGGAAACAAATTATATACTTGTTGTACTTGTTAGGACTACCTATGAAACAGTGAACACTTACACTTGAAAAGGATGCTCAAGTGCCTTTGTAGATTTCAGTGGATGCTGAGACCAATCTATTTTGGCCACTAACAATCATTTCAGCTAATCTTTATTAAGATTGTACCATAACTGTGATAGACACATATTACCTCAAGGAAAGTTTTATATTATTCTTTTTTATTTTCCTGCATATTTCCAGAAGGCAGGAGCTGTCTTGTAAATCTTTGTCTTTCTATACCAAGTAAATTTGTTGCATACAAGGAATTTCAAAGACATTCTTCAAATATACGAAGAATGAAAGTTTGAACCGCTCTGCCACTGGTTGGGCATCTTTTCCAAAATGATAATCATTTATCATCCTAGCTGTGAGTAGCTTGGTTGTGCTCCCCGATGATCCACAGTTGTGCCTGCTCTAACTCAGCAATAAAAAATAAAGTAAAAACGCCGTGTGAAAACTATTTACATAGTGTACCGATCTTTCTCTTTGTTTGCCTCTTGCTGGTCCTCTGACATTACCCACCCAGCCTTTTGTGCTACCAGCATAACTCATTAGGAGGAATTTCTTTGTGAAACCAATGATAAGCAATATTAATAGAAATGAAGACATAAGCTATGAAGACAAGTGACATATTAATACTTCAACCAGAAACTAACAGAACTCTTAGGATGCTGTTATAATCCTAGTAAATCCATGCATGCAACTTCCCTTATGACAGGAATAAATGCACTTAGGAGAGATTCCAGATGAAAGTCAATGAAAGGAAGTCTTTTTTTTCCTCTCATTTTATGGTGAGGATCTAGAAGATAAGAAATGTGTCTTTGCAAATGTTTGTAATTTTCATCCTCTGTATTCTGAAAGTGATGAATAATCATTGTTGATATAACACTTTCCATGGGCAAGCTCTGAACATAGGGAAATTTACCTTTAGTATGATTATATCTCAGTAGAGGCCCAGTGCACGAAATTCACACACATGGGGGTTGGGGAGTTCCTTAGCTCGTCCTGTGCCCTCGGGCAGTCCAAGAGCCCTTGGGGGGATGTCCGACTGCTGGCTTAGACCTGCTTCCTGCCCAACCCAAAGTCAAAAATTGTTCATAATGATCAGCTCTTGCAGGAAAGAAATCACTTTGTACGTTTAGATTTCATCAAGTGGACAGATGTGGTTGCTCCTAGCTGTGACTGATAGAGGCAAGAAAATAGTAGGTGAAGAGAGAAGTCATGGAAAAACAGAGTCCTTTTATAAAAGATCCCACGCTGGCTGTGTTCAATCTCCAGGGCAGTCATGCAGATCTCAGGTGGCTGAAAACAGACATGGTCAGGAGAAATATGATCCTAAAAACAAAAATTCAGCAGGAGGAGTCAGGACTAGGAATAAGGAGGCTCATGTTCCAGATTATATGTTTCTAGATTATACAGAAGCAGAGGGATGATTGGAATCAGAGACTATAGAGATTTGACCTTCTCAACAATGAGAGTTGGTAAAGAAGCATTTGGCCCAACTGTTTTCTACTTTTGCATCTTAACCTAATTCTGAACTCACAGAGCAGGCAGCAAGGAAGAAAAATAGAAGATGAATCAAGGGTAATTTGAATCAGTGCCTCTGTCTTACCAGATCCAAGTCTCCAACTTCACTTCTTGGACCTGCAGAAATAGCCAGCCCCTTCCTGGATGAGCTACTCTCACACCTGACCCAGAATGGAGAGAACCTGGAGTAAGGGCTCCTGTGGGAGTTAAGAAGGCATGTCCCCCATTTCTGTCCTCACCAGCGAAGTGAGCCAACACAGCTGCACAAACATGTGAGAGTAGCAACAGGGCCTAACCCACACCCACGTGCAAAGAACAGACACAGCGTCTGTTCGCTCCTGCTAGTTTGATGCAACTTTCTCTAGTGGCCAGCCCTAATCAGAGGTATGTAGGGAAGTGAATTCAGGGAAACATTGTCCAAGCTAAGCACGATTAAACATTATAAAGGAAATGTGGTATATTGTAGCAACATTTTTCAGGTCTATGGCTTGATTTTCACTGAAAATCAAAATCAGATCTCCCTTGCCTGCAGGCTCCAGGTCCTCTTGCCTTGTCCAACCTCATCTGAGTGAAACTCTGCTGAATTGTGGAGAAGTCTTAGAAACAAGAAGCTTTGTAAGGTCTGACTTCTAAGATAACTATAGAAAGATAATTTTTACAGCTTAGTAGACAGGATCACCAATTATTGAATATTATTGGCCATTTTTGTTCATTTACAAGTATCAATATAAATAAGTATTTACCAAATTAACCTGTTTCATGCCACTACTTAGTTCTTTGACTCTACTTTGTTCTTTTATAATATGTTGTTGAACATTTAAAGAGGTGACCAGGGAGACAATTACATGTGTAATTAGTACATTAAATAAATAATAGATGTTGGGAGACACTAGGAAACAACTCTCATTTAGCATTTTTCTGGTGCCTGAAATGCCACTGCTGCCTTATTTTTATTTGTTTGTTTATTTTTACTAAGCATCCTCTACTTTCTCTAACTATCGAAATAGGAATGGTATGATCCAATAAATTTTCTCAATAATTAGTTCATTGTATGGAATTTTTTTAAAATAAGGGTAAACAAATCAGGGTAAAAAATACTAACCTGTCTGAGAGGAGAAGAGACATAAGAATCCTATATAATAAAAGGTTAATATGCAAATCAACTGAACAGCAGAATGACCACCAGTCATTATGATGTGCACTGACCACCAGGGGGAAGATTCTCAATGCAGGAGCTGCCCCCTGGTTGCCAATGAGCTCCCAGAGGGGGAGCGAAGCTCAGCCAGAAGCCCTGAGCTGGGCTCATGGCTGGTGAGGCAGTGGAAGTGGTAGGAGCGTCTCCCGCCTCCACAGCAGCACTAAGGATGTCTGACTGCCGGCTTAGGCCCACTCTCTGGTCAGGTAAGATAGAGGCACAGATTCAAGTTACCCTTGAGTTATGTTCATTTTTTCTTCCTTGCTGCCTGCTCTGTGAGTTCAGAATTAGGTTAAGATGCAAAAGTAGAAAAACAGTTAAGCCAAATGCTGCTTTACTAACTCTCATGGTTGAGAATCAAATCTCTATAATAAGTCTCTGATTCTAATCATCCCTTCTGCTTCTGTATAATCTAGAAACATATAATCTGGAACATGAGCCTCCTTATTCCTAGTCCTGACTCCTCCTGCTGAATTTTTGTTTTTAGGATCATATTTCTCCTGACCATGTCTGCTTTCAGCCACCTGAGATCTGCATGACTGCCCTGGAGACTGAACACAGCCAGCGTGGGATCTTTTATAAAAGGACTCTGTTTTTCCATGACTTCTCTCTTCACCTACTATTTTCTTGCCTCTATCAGTCACAGCTAGGAGCAACCACATCTGTCCACTTGATGAAATCTAAACGTACAAAGTGATTACTTTCCTGCAAGAGCTGAACATTATGAACAATTTTGACTTTGGGTTGGGCAGAAGATAACACTGGGCTGTGAGGAATTCAATCTCTTTTCAGATCTTTAAGTGAGGTCGGAGTCCCAGAGATAGAAAAGAAGACAGAAAATCTTTTCCTTGTGACATGAGTTCCAGGCTGCAGAGAAAGTCCTTCACCTCACAAATGCCCCTTATCACTTGCATATAATCTTTCTAATGGGACAAGACTCTTTCTTTTACAAGAGATAAAAGTGACATTCTAAGTCTTCCTAGGGAAAGTAACATCATGGCCAAGTGCAGTGTTGCAATAATAAAAGCTAAGACTTCTGAATGGCTTATTATATGTCATCCACTCTTTGAAGCACGTTTCATTTCTTATTTATCCTCCTTTGCTCAACAACCCTCTGCAGTAGATTTTATTATTATCCCCATATTACAGATGAGGAAACAAGCAGAGAGAAGTTAAATGACTTGCCAAGCATCATGCAGTTAATGAGTGTTCAAGCTAAGATTTAGCTTTAAGCAATGTGCTCCCAAGTCATTTTGCATAAACATTACACCACACTGCCTCATTACAATGGGATGAGAGAAAGAGAAGCATGGTTCTTATTCTCAGGGGGGGAAAAAAGCAGGCTCTGTTTCCTTCCAGTTATAGAATTTCCACTCAGCCAGGCTTCCTGTGATTGTGTATGATGTCTGTTTTGCCCTTTAGTTGTAGTTTTGAAATTGTTGTGCAAGGCAGCAGTTTAGGTGTGTACCTATGCTGCCATCTTGGTTTCTCCTCAAGGAAAGAGAAAAGCACAATGAGACTCACGGGAGCTTCAGACGGCAGAGGTACAGAGGCACACAAGCAGAGAGGGCTGGCAAGTGAGTACGCAGCTGACTTTCTCAATTGGGAGAAAGACAAAAGCTCCTGACTGCTCTGAACTCCAGTTCTGGGTGAGACTCTGGGGACCCAGACTCATCTGGGGAGAAACTGGACTGTCTGACAGCAAGCAAAACTTGAGGAAGCTTTCTCTCAAAGGTGTTTTCAGTGATTACCAAGGGACACTGACACCCAGGGGCCTCTTAGGGCAGGACTGATGGGAAGCCATTGCTGTCTGCTCTGCCCTGAGACTCCACCCCATCCAAGCTGAGCCCAGAGGTTTTTTCAGTTTCATAAAGGTATACAGCACTGAAGTTCTCCTAGCATAGACACAGCTGATCCTCACAGCCAATTTGCCTGAAGGTCAATTCCTCCCAGTTATACTAACAACAATCAAGGGTTAACCACAACAAGACTGTGAACACAGCCAACAAAGGGGTGCAATTAAGAGTGTCCATCTCAGGTAACTGGGAGGCTGAGCCACTGAACTTTATAGGACACCTAGCACACAAAGCCACTCTATCAACTCAGGGAAGCAGCCATAATGTGGAAACAAAGAAACAGATCACAAATGAAAGAAATGGAGGAAAGCAAATGACTGGATATAGAGTTCAAAATCACAGTTATAAGGTTTTTCAGGAATTTTCTAGAAAAGGCTGATAAATTTAGTGAGACCCTTGAGGATATGAAAAAGAAATTAAGCATAAACAAATAAAAAATACAGAGATCCAACAGCAGACTAGAGGATCACAAGAATCAAGTCAAAGATTTGAAATAAAAAGAAGTAAAAAACACCCAACCAGAAAAGAAAACAGAATCCAAAAATATGAAGATAGTGTAAGAAGCCTCTGGGACAACTTCAAGCATACCAATATCCAAATTATGAGTGTGCCAGATGAATAGAGAGAGCAAGATACTGAAAACCTATTTGAAGAAATAACAGAAAACTCCCCCATCTGGTGAAAGAAATAGACTTACAAGTCCATAAGTGCACAGAACCCCAAACAAAAGGAATCCAAAGAGGATCACACCAAGACACATCATAATTAAAATGCCAAGAGCAAAAGACAAAATATTAAAAGCAGCAAGAGAAAAACAGTTACCTACAAGAGAGCACCCATACGACTGTCAGCTGATTTCTCAACAGAAACGATGCAGGCCAGATGAGAATGGCAAGAAATACTCAAAGTGATGAATAGCAAGAACCTACAACCAAGATTATTCTCCCTAGCAAAGTTATCATTTATAATTGAAGGTCAGATAACGAACTTCACAGATAAGAAAAAACTAAATAAGTTCATCACTGCCAAACCAGTATTATACGAAATGCTGAAAGGTATTCTTTAAGAAAAGGAAGAAGAAAAAGGTAAAGATAAAAATTATGAACAACAAATACATATCTATCAACAAGTGAATCTAAAAATCAAGTGATTAAAAATTTTGATTAACAAAATAAACTGGTGAATATAATAGAAACAGGAGCATAGAAAGGGAGTGGACTGACAATTCTCAGGGGGAAAAGGGTGTGGGGGTGCAGGAAGAGAATGGACACAAATTGTTCACCTGTGGATGAGGACAAGTTGGGCAGGGGTTAGGGCAGAGGGTGGGCTTGGAACTGGGTGGAGGGGAGCTATGGGAGTAAAATAGAGGAACAATTGTAATAATCTGAACAATAAAGATTTATTTTTTAAAAAGAGGACTCTGGAAGGAGAAAACAGGCATTTATAACAGAATTTAGTAATTTTTGTGGGATAAATCACAAGCTTTCTTGAAAGTAATTTTAGATGATGAAGAGAATCAGCTGGGAATCAGACCTTGAGAGGAGATGATAGAGTTAATGAGAGACCATCATAGCAGAGGCAACAGAGTGATTTTTATGGTAATGGGGCAAGATGAGATAGTACTTGTCTATAAAGTTTGCCAAGTGCCAGGTCCTCCTTACTAAATTAATTTTAATAGGCTTTATTTTTTTTAGAAAAGTTTTATACTCATAGAAAAGTTGAGCAGAAAGGATAGAGATATTCTACTTACCCCTTGTCCCCACACACTCACAATTACTCCCACTACTGACGATCTGCTAGAGTGCTACATTTGTTCCGGTGAACCCACTTGACACAACATTACCATCCAGAATCCATAATTACATTAGGGTTCACTCTTGGTGTTGTAAATCTACGGGTTTGGACAAATGTTTAGTGGCATTATAGTATCAGACATATAGCATAGTTTCACCTCCCTGAAAATCCTCTGTATTCTACCTGTTTATCCCTCCTCATACTCCCTATCCCTGACAACCATTGATCTTTTTACTGTCTCTGTAATTTTGCGTTTTCCAGAATTTTATGTAGTTGGAATCATAGGTATCAAGCATTTTTTGATTGGCTTCTTTCACTTAGTAATATGCATCTTTTCCTTTGTGTCTTTTCATGTATTGATTAGCTATTTCTTTTTAGTACTGAATAATTTTTCATTTTCAGGAAGTACCACTGTTTCTTCATGGAGTCACTTACTGAGGGACATCTTGGTTGCTTCTAAATTTTGAGTAAAGCTTCATAATCATCCATGTTCAGTATTTTATGTGGTAATAGATTTTCAGCCTAGCTGGGCAAACACCAACAAGCATCTAGATTATTTGTTAAGGAACATAAGAATATGTTTAATTTTATATGAAACCATTATACCATCTTACAACCTGGCTATACTATCTTGCATTCCCACCAGCAAAAAATGAGAATTCCCATTGCTTCATATCCTTGTCAGTATTTGGTATTATCAATATTATAGATTTTGAGACTAATTTTTGTGTAGTGGTATCTCATTTTTCTAATTTGCATTTCCCTGATGGCATCGTATTCATATTATTCAATAAAATGATGTGGAACATCTTATACTTATTTTGTTAGATTTATACCTTGTATTTCTGTTCAGTGGTTTTAATGTAAATAATATGCTTTACATTTTTTTTTAATGAAAATAATTTTCAAGTTTATTGGGGTGACATATAGTTTAAGTACCTCATAATAACAAAAAATTTATAATGCTTTCCTCCTGTTCTTTGTATTATCAAAGGCATTCATTTTACATATACATAAGTATTTAATTGTGTGTGTTAGTTGCTAATATCTGTTGCTATTATTATTTTAAACTAGATATTAGCTCTTAAATCAGTTAATACTAAAAAATAAAATTTTACATTTATTTTAACTTATTCCTTCTCTACTGCTATACTCTTCCTTATGTAGGTCTGAATTTCTGACCCATATAATTTTCTTCTTTCTGAAGACCTTCTTTTAGCATTTTTTTTCAAGGCAGGTCAACTGACAATAAATTCTCTCAATTTTTATTTGAGAAGCTCGTTTACTGTTCACTTAAAAAATAAATTAATAGCATACACAATTCTAGGTTATTGTATTTTTCACATGCAATGTTTAAAATATTGTTTTCTTGCTTGAATTATTTCTGAGGAAATGTTTGATGTGATTCTTATAATAGCTCTTCTACAAATAACCTTTCTTTAAAAAGGTTAGATGTAAGTCCCTCACCCTTTTTTTCTTGCTTGGTATTCTCTTCCAGGATTTGTGGAGTGATATCTGACATTAATATGGGAAAATTCCCAGTCATTATTGTTTCAAATGTTTTTCCATTCTTTTTTCTATTACTTCTGCTTCTGGTATGCCTATTATGAATATGTTAGATCTTTTATAGCTATCCTAGATTTATTGGATATTATGCTTTTTTTTCAGTCATTTTGTTGGATTTTTCAATTTTGGAAATTTCCACGTACATAGCCTCAAGCTCAAAGATCCTTTCTTGAGTCATGTCCAGTCTACTAATAAGCACATCAAGACATTTTTATTTACATTACAGTGGGTTTTTTTTTTGCCTGCAGCACTTATTTTTATTATTTCTTAGAAATTCTTTCTCTGCTTATAATGTCCATCTCTTTTTGCATAACATCTGCTTTTTGTTATTCTTGTTAGAGCCCTTAGCCTATTAATCATAGTAATTTTTATTTTTTAAAATATATTTTATTAATTTTTTACAGAGAGGAAGAGAGAGGGAGATAGAGAGTTAGAAACATTGATGAGAGAGAAACATCTATCAGCTGCCTCCTGCACACCCCCTACTGGGGATGTGCCAGCAACCAAGGTACATGCCCTTGACTAGAATCGAACCTGGGACCCTTGAGTCCGCAGGCCAATGCTCTATCCACTGAGCTAAACTGGTTAGGGCAATCATAGTAATTTTTAAATCCTTATCTGATAATTCCAATATCCCTGCCATACCCAGTCTAGTTCTGATGTTTGCACTGTATTGTCAACTGTGTTTCTGCGTTTTAATATGCCTTGTAATTCATTGTCAGAAACCTGACATGGTAACTATGTAAAAGGAACTGCAGTAAAATAGGCCCTTAGTAATGGAGTGGTAAGGTGTGGGAGGAGGAGAACCTTCTCCAGTTCTATGATTAGGTCTCAGGCTCTTAGTGAGGCTGTGCTGTGCGTGGTGAATCTCACAGGAGCTTCTAAGTTTTCCTCACCTGAAGTTAGACAGGACAGCTAGAAGGGGCTGAGTTGGGTATTGCCCTTCCTCCACTGGAGGGCTAGGAGAGGCTGGAATTGGGCATTTCTGTATTTTCACTTTTCCGTGGGGAAAGCTAGGGCAGGCTGGAGTTGGGTAATTATCTTCCCCAACTCAGGCTCTTATAAATCCCCAATAGTTTCATTCTCTATGGTAAAATAGTTTCTCTTAAGGGCAGACCTTATCAAAAAGAACAGAATGCTCTTGTATATTTCAGAGTGATTCCATTTTCTCTCTTCCTGATGGGAGCCCAGGAGGGTTTTTCTCTGATATTCACAGTGAGAATCTGGTAGAACTCTTGCAGGTAAAATTCACAAAAATGTTGGGGTGCTTCCCTTTGGTTGGGTCCTCCTGGAGCTCACAACTCTCAGTGCACACTGAGGCCCTAGCAATTAGTCAATTGCACTTCAGATTTTCCTCTTTCGGTACTGGATCCTGCCAGAGCTTCTCCTATGGGCTTCCACTCTGGCAAGTTGGGAATTACATTACCTGCCTATCTCTCCTTTTTATTTAAAAAAATTGATTTCAGAGAGGTAGGGAGAAAATGGGAGAGAGAGAGAAACATCAATGAAGAGAGAGAAACGTTGATGATAAGGCGGCCTCATGCATGCCCCTTACTGGGAATCCAGCCTGCAATCCAGGCATGTGCCCTGAGCAGACATTGAACTATGACCTCCTGGTTCATAGGTCAACGTGCAACCACTGAGCTAACTCTCCAGATGAGCTAACTCTCCAGTTTTGGAGAAGGCAGCTCTTCCTATGATCTAAGCTCTCTGGGAGAGATCCGAGAAGAGTTTTTTCTTTTCTTTTCTTTTTTCCCCAGTTTATTCAGCTATTGTTGTTAGCTCCTTATGGTCCAGACTAAGTTCATTTTTTATTATGAATGTGCCAACTATACATCAGACACCTTTCTATTGTACTTTTTTTTTTTTACCTTTGTAAAGGTTAAAGAATTTCACTAATTTGTATTAAAATAATTGGGAACATTCTGGTCTCTATGTCCACTACATATAACTCAGAAGCAGTTCAACTAAGTGGGATGTTGTTGGTATTGGGGGCAGTTTCATTCTGAAACATGAAGGCAAACAAGCGGGGTTCTTTTTGATGGATCACTAAGTCTCTCCGCATTGAATTATATAAATCATGATGAAAAATGGACTGCAAGGCCCACTTCATAAATCCTGGCCCAGTTTCCAAAGGTAGCATCTTGCAATCTCAAAGTCACTGCTCAGCATTTCAGATGCAAAACTGCAGCCCGACTCCTGTAGGAGTTAATGTGTTAGCATTTTAACAAATTGAACCACTTCAGTGGCCTATTTATCAGTTCAAGCTATTTGGAAATGTTGCGACCATATGTCGTCCATTGAAATGAACACTAAACACTGCATTTATAAATGGTAATTTATGACTCATAAATGTCTTTGCTATTAGAGCCATTCTGCCACTGTGAATGGAATTGATAGCAGGTTCTAAGCTCTGTGGTATGTGTATGTTTTTTTTTCCCCTTTTTAGGAACTTTGTAGATATTAAAGCTTTAGTGCCTCATGGAAATGTTATTTTTAAAAAGCTGTGCATATCAAAAAGATTGTGTTTTTATGCTAGATTTTCATATTCATAAATTTGACAGGCAGGGTAAATATATGTGTGCAAGTGCATATGGCGAGGATCTTTTACATGTTTGTATAGATGAAGATTATAGAATTGTAACTCTTAAGATATGGAAGCTACACCTTACTATCTCTCCAGGCATTGGAGTTGCAGCTGTCATCAACTAAACTAAGATGTCCTCACACCCTCTTCCTAGAGATAGATGGCCAACTTGGAGCTGGACGTGTGGCCCCCTAAGGATTTATTACTCACTTCCCTTACAAATTGGAATGCAAAAAGATGGGTCAATGTAAACATAAAGATTTTGTGCGAGCTTCTTAGAAACCACATTAAAATATAGGTGGATTACTTTGCTTATTGTTTTAAAAAGTAATGTTTTCTTTTTATTTTTAAAATTTGTTTTATTGATTTTTAAAGTGTGAGGAAAAAAGGTAGAGAGATAGAAACATCAACGATGCGAGAGAATCATTGATTGGCTGCCTGCTGCATACCCCCAATCTTGGCATGTGCCCTGACTGAGAATCAAACCATGACCAGCCGGGCTATTTTGCATACTTTTATTGACCTTCCCATTGTCTTGTTACCTGGAATGTCAAGGCTGGAACTTAAGCAACTATTTGATAGTACTATGGACTATCTTAGACTGCAAAGAAGCCTGAGCCCACAGCAAACTAATAAAGTACTCCTAAAAATCCTAGCTTCAGACTTCTTTTAGAGAAGGGGGAAGCAGAAAAAAACTTGTTTACGCAATCAGTTTTTTCCTTTTTATTTTTTAAAATATATTTTTGTTGATTTCACAGTGGAAAGCAGGGGAGAGAGAGAGAGAGAGAGAGAGAGAGAGAGAGAGAGAGAGAGAGAGAGAGTCAGAGACATCAATGATGAAATAATCATCAATCAGCTGCCTCCTGCATGCCCCCTCCTGGGGATTGAGCCTGCAACCTTTGCATGTATCCTGAGCAGGAAATGAACCAAGACTTCCTGCTTCATAGGTCAGTGCTTAGCCACTGAGCCACACTGGTGGGCCACAATCATTAGTTTTTGAAGCACACTTCCATAACATAATCGATGCAGTTAGGAAATGTGCATTATCCTAATTTAAAGAATTAATCATTTAAAGTCCATCTGGCCATGGCCGCAGAATTCAATGTAGGTGAGGAAATCTGTGAAACCTCTGTTTTTGAGCCCTGTTTCATTATTCTTGCTATGTATATGAAGCATGCACCATTTAATGACACCTGTGTAGGTGATACCATGGTTTTGTGTAGTTTGTAGGATTTGCAGTCAGGCTAACCTGGCCACCTGACAGGTGGGAGTACTTCCTGGTGAATTTGCTGGAAGTGAGGATATAAATTTATATTAAAGAGAAGAAGTTCTAACAGCTCACACATTATGTAATTTATTCTACATAGCTAAAAGTCCAGTTTTCCCTGTAACTATCCCATAACTATCTCTGGTTCATCAAAAATAAATATAACTAAATATCTATAGGTATAAATATATATTTAAGATTAGCACAGTTTCCACAGTGAGAGTTTCAGGGTGCTGGTTTGAAATGCTGAAGCTTTGGGAAAGTTTTAATTGCTGTTATTAGTATGCATGGTTAATATCATGACATTTATTTCTAAGGAGAATTGAGTATTTGAGATTCTATTAAAGTGGCGAAATAATATGAGAATCAAAAGGTTACACCTCCAGAACAGTGAACGGAATTTCTCTTTGTGAAAGTGGGTTGGAAGTTCTAATCCTGAAGATGCATGATTCTGAGCACCAGAATATGTATGTCTGTTTTCATACTGGTCATTTATATTCCAAGAACATTGAAGTCTAAGAGGAATCTATGAAACAGTAAAAACAGATAATTTCTCATAGAGTTGAATCTTCTTATTCTGAGATACTCATTATCTGTCCTAATTCTATAAGCTCTGGTATTTTGGGCACACAAGATTCAGTTCTAATTGAGCACCTATACTGTGTGGTACCTCCACTCAGAATTTTGGCTTTTACAAAGATGTCTAATACATTGTATCTTTTCTCAAGGACATTAAGTATAATGGAGATAGCAAATGTAAAAAAAAAGAATATTTGATTTAGCACATAGCTGTCATGGACCCATCCTTTGCAACATACTTACATGCATCATGCACTTAAATTCATAGTAATTTTAGAAAAATTTGATATTTGAGGCATGAAGAATACAAAATTATGTAGGTATTTGGATTATGATCTCTGGATGCTATTTCAAGAAGACTATCTATTGGCTTGCAGTAATTTTTTTTCCCAGTGGTAGAATTACAAGCAATGCTTCCCCCAAGTTTTCTGTAATAGTTTTATAACTCTTACAGTGGTAAAGTGTTTAATTATTTATTTATTCTCTTCAGGGCATTGAGAATTAACAATGTTAATGTGCTTGATTCTACTGACTTTAGAAATAAATGTTTGGATCTTAACTTAATTTGTATTAATAGGATAAAAATAATCCACATTCATTGTTATTTAAGGAACATCTTCATAGAGATATGTACCAAAGTAAAATAAAAGTAAAATTTACCATTCTCTTTCCAGTCTTCTATCTCTAATCCAAATCAATACATTTTCACCTTTAACAAAGTAAAATCTGGATGCATTATAAACTTAAATGTGAAAAAAATAACTGCAAAGCTTTAGAAAACACATACAGGTCACTTCTTATCAGGAAATGAAGACTGTGGCACCATAAGTATACTACGCAGAAATGGCTGTATATATGAACAAAGAAATGTATGCTAAATATTTATGCAATGCTTGTAATAGAAAAACAGAGCAAACAAAAACAATAAAGTCCTTGATGTCCAGTGATAGAACAATGGATAGATGTGATTAGATTCACATGTATATTTAAAATGAATGATTCATTCTACCATGTAAGCCTATATATCAATATATATAAATCATTAAACATAATGTTTACTAAAAAAGCCAGTTGTAAAGCACTACGTACATCACCCTTTTATATAAAAAAATTAAACATAGACATCAATATTATATATTTAAGTGCTTATATATAATATACATATGTATATATGCATTTATATACATACATATTTGTCTGTATTTATAAATACACATATAAACATATTGGCATTCAAAATATAGAACAAATAGTCTATTGCTTCCAGGTAGAATTATTTATAGCAGCAAATTTCTCTGGGAAGTCTAGAGGGTGTCATCACATGTGTAATTTTTTACTTAAGAAATATATCTGAAATAAATATGACAAATATTACTATTTGTTGAAGCATCAGTGTCTATCATATTTTCCCTTCTACTTTTGAAAATGCCATAATTTTTAGAAACAACAGTGAAAGTCAGAAGGTGAAAAATATGTGCTATAGAATAATAGAAGTATGCACTTTTGGGTAAAAGAGCGGGTTTATAGACTGGGTAATACTTTAGATCTTGAATGATGCATGGAATTTCAGCAGCCAGAGGAGAGCAAGGTCATATCAAGCAGAGAGAATGATTTGGGGTAGAGGAAGAATGTATGCACAGGTATTTAAAGGGTACAAGAGACCCATTAGAAGCATATTCAGGAAAGTACTGCATAAGAGAAATTTTATGAACTTTGGAAATAAGGAAGAAGGAATTGGGCCGAAGTCAAATGTTGATGAAGTTGAACACAGAATGGTGGTTGAGAGCTATCCATTGGATTTGAACTCATAAAAGACTCCGTGTAGCATAATTTGAATAGAAAGTGGAATGGGACAGGGAGTTGGCAGCAGACAACCTAGGCCTGCTTTAGGTGTGGTTATTGGAGAAGAAAATATATATAGAGAAAAGTAATTTATCCCCATTGGTTAGATGAAAGTTATTGTTGCATCTTTTGTGTTAAAGCATATAGGATACTTTGGAATATTTGCAGTCTGAGGAAAAATATTCAGAAGAAATGAGTATGAGGCCCTATCCTGGAGGACCTGGCAAATTTATCCCATAATAGTAAAAACAGAAAAGAAGGACAGGTGGTGATATAGAGAGATTTGGTGAAGAGGAGGGAATTGAAAGCCTTGTTATGGAGGAGCTAGATCTTTGTAGAAAAGCAAGGGCAGGGGCGGCGAGAGGAGGGGAGGGGGACAAAGAATGCTGCCAACTTGGAGAGGGTAGAACAGTTTGGAAAGAAGGCTAAAGGGGGTGAAATTAGGCATTGACGTACCTTTGTCCCTGTGGCTGAGCCCAGAGTTCATTCCCTCCTGGGCTGAAGTCCCTCACATGATTGTGGTAACACATATTGTATTGTATTGTATTGTGCCTCTTTGTATATCTATGTTTCTTTCTGGAACATTCACCTCTATGTGCCGGAAGTATAGTATGTACATAATAAATGTTTCTTAAATGGATAAGCAAGCATGGCATTAGTCAGTTCAAAAATGATATTAGAATTCTCTCTCTCTCTCTGATCTACACTCTGGCACCAGGGAGAAACTCTTGGCATATAAATAGGCACTTTGTGAGAACATTACTGGAAATGGATAAGATCCTGAACATATGTACTGGTTGCATTTCCTTTTCTAAGAGGTGGTCACATGACATTGTATCTCAGAGTTTAATCCTGAAAGTTAGGCTATGTCACCACCCAACAACAGAGAGACCTTGGGCAGATGTCTTTCTTCTCTTTAAGAAGGGACAGGTTTGTCATGAGGGCAGTTAGTTTCTCATAGTTATGTTCATAAACTATCAGCTATTTGACTATTATTTGAAATAATTTTATTCCCTTAGGCTCCATCCAAGGGAAGCAATGTGAAATCATTGAGGATCCCCAATGCTCATGGTAGAATTTGAGGTCTACATTTGTTGCATAAAGGTAATAAGTGTTATTTTTTATCACAAGGTAGCTAGTTGGAAAACTCTATTTAAAAAAATTATATGTATATTCCGCTAGGATTATATAATCCACACGGATTAGGACAAAATCTCACTACCTTCTCAACAAGCTTTCTCATGCTGCTTTTGAAAGCACTGATATGATCTACGGGATACCCTTTTATGAAAGCTTAAGTGCAATTTAGGCAAAAGAATGAGACATTAAAAGCAAACAATAATAGTTAACTAAAAATACCCTAGGGAACTAAATTAAATATATACTAGATGGATGTGCCAGGTTTAGCAAAATTAAATTTTAAAATTGTGCCTATAACAAATCTGTGAGAGAAAATAAGAACTTGAGTTTGGAAGGAAAAAATGAGACTTTATTTGGGGGTGGTGAACACACAATACAGTATACAGATGATGTATTATAGAATTGTTCAAGTGGAACCTATATAATTTTATTAATGAATATCATCCCAATAAATTCAATTAAAAGAAAAAAAACTGGGGAAATTATGTATCCTGACAGAGGGTCCCAGTTTACATTCCCAAATAGGTATGTCCTTTTCTATAAGACCTTAGAGCAGACAACTTGGATTCTCTGTGACTTCTATTACTGAATTAACAAGAGGCTACTGGTGTAGTCTGTTATATGATTTCACTTGCAAAAACCTTTATTTGCCTTAGAAGAGCATCATGCTCTTTTACTTATTGAACTAACTTCAGTACATAATCTTATTTTTTTTTCTTTGTCCTCCATTCTCCAAGAAGGAATTTTCTCCATAAGTAGAATACTAACTTTGGGTGTCCATTCACTCAGATACCTATGTCAACCAGAACACTATGTTGTAATTATAAGACAAAGCAAGAAGGATTTAAAAAAGAGATTCAAATATGAAACAAGAGGGAAATATTCAAATGGTTCATCTGCCTGTGGAAGATACAGGTATAAATATTCTTTATATTCAGTTCTCTCTCACACAAAGGGAAACATTAGATCTTGAAGAAAATGCAATGGTAGAACAATTAACAGATGTAGAACAATACTTGGAGCACAAGTGCAGAAAAGGAGGCACTCAGAAACGATCCTCCCTCGAAGTCAGCCCTAGGGAACAAAATGGAAAGAAGGCAGAACTCCTTCCTCACAGCAGAGGCACCAGCCCAGTTGCCCTCTTTCCTTCACAAGTTGCTAGTGAGTGAGATCAAGGCACAGACTATGTCTCATTTAAAAAGGGGGTCAAGTCATACTGGACACACTTACTCAATAAGAGTGTATGACACAGAAGGTGAGTAACCCTTGGAAAAATAGAAAACACTGATGAACTGTATGCGGCAGTATTTATTTGCATGGTCAGATGGCAGCAGCAATGATAACAAAGCTGACTGTAGTACTTACACAGCAGCAAACAGGCAGATGTGAAAAGAAACATTCAATGTTCAGTCAATCGGTTGAAGGAGTCACGTAACGCTGAACAGCTGGGTATGTGGAAACACCCAGATATTTGATAGCACAATTCCCTTAAAAAATGATTTTCTCTTCAGAGCCAGAACATATTCTATACAAGAAAGCTGGTTTCTGTCAACACCTCTTTTTCTTTGTAAACCATGGTGAGTTTATCTCGCATTCCCACCCTCTTTATTTTAAGTACCTATTTTGAAGGAAATTTCAACTGTTTCTTTAAGATATTGAACATATCTTCAAAAAGCAAAGATTTATCATTCTTTAGGATATTTAGTAAGATAATATGTCAAAGGTTTGAGCACAATCGTTAAAGGTGTCCAATAATGGCCCAATAATGAAATATGTATTTGTGAGTATGACTTGTCACATCATCTGAAATATAAGTTCTAGGTTTTTATGGAGGGACAATTTTGATTATTTTTAATCACCGCTGTGATTCCTATATACATATAGGATTAACTTTATAGAATAACTAGAGGTCTGGTGCATGAAAATCATGCATGGGGTGAACCCTCTCTAATCTGGGTTCCTCTCACAATCCTGGACTGCTGGCTCTTAATTGCTCACCTGCCTTCCTGCCTTGTCACTCTTACTCCCCTCCCCCATTCCCTGCCAGCCTTACCACCCCTCACTGCCTCTGCATGCCTGCCTGATTGCCCCCCTGCCAACCTGGTTGCCCCTAACTGCCCCTCCTCTGCTGGCCCGGTTGCCCCCAACTGTCCCCCCTGCAGACCTGGTTGCCCCCAACTGCACCCTCCCACTGGTCGCCCCATGCAGCCTGCTTGTTCAGTCATTTGGTAGTCCATCACTAAACACTCTGCTGGCTTGGTCATAGGCAGCCATCTTGTGAGGGCATGAGGGTTAATTTGCATACTACCTCTTTATTATATAGGATATGCTTTATACTTTATAGATTGAATGGTGAACTTAATATGTTTTTTAAATGCACTAGAATGAAACTTGTACTGAAACATCTTTCATCTGTAGAGGGGGAAAAAAACCCCAACATTTTAATTTCAGAGCATGTTGTTATTGGAACTGAAGGTCTGTAATTGCATCTTTGGAAAAGGCAAGGGCATCTATTTATTAGGCATTTAAGTTCAGTGCACTGCAATGTCCCTTCTCTTTGCACTTCCCTCAGTAATTGGGTGTTGACTGCGTGCCTTCAGGCTAATTCAATGCTGATGTTGTTAAGATATATACTGGCTGCTCCTGTGTGAATACTTCCTGGCTGTAGTCCTTTACCCAGATTCCAATAATGGATGGAGTTCTTCATTCACTGAAAGAATGTCTTTGAACTTGTTCATGTTCCATGATGCTCATACACTGCACAATTTCCTTGGCCTTCAACTTAGCAGCTTGAAGTGGTCCAGGAGCCTAGTTTCCCTTACAGGCAGCTGTGGGCTGTGGTTTTATAGGGCAGAGAACCCTTTCTACCACAATCCAATTCCAGTCTCTACACATGTCCTTGCAATTGCATGTAACTAAAAACACTGCTTTAACATGATACTGTTTGAAAAGCATCTGTGGGTCCTGTTTTCATGAGGCATCATAATATAAATCTTCTGCGTGGTTCTCAAGGATTTCTATAAACAAAATATGCCAGCCCTACATTCCTTTATTTCTTAGAGTATTACTGTCACTGACTTCTGTTGAATACAGAAATTCTTTCTCATTTTCTTGGGACTCTGTAATATTTATTGCCATTCTCATGAAAATGTGTGTGTCATCCTTTCCATTAGTGCTTTTTTAAATTGAGGTATACTTTACAAAAGTAAAGTGCATAAGTATTAACTGTAAAATTTAATGCATTTTGGTAAGTGCATATATACACCTGTGTAATTCACACTGTTAGGATGATACTAAAGATTTCCTTCATTTCGGAAAGTTCTTTTATTTCCTTCCTAGTATCCCTAACAATCACTGCTCTGAACTCTACTACTGTAAATTAATTTTGCCTCTCACAAGTTTCATGCAAACGAGTTATTAGGTTATGTTTCATTTCATGTCCAGCCACTTTCATTCATGGTGTTTGATTTATCAATAGGCTATTTATTTTTATTGCTGTGTATTATTCCCTTGTATTGATATGCTGTAATTTGTTGATCATTGACCCTACTGGTGGACATTTGAGTTTTTTTTTTTTTGTTTTTTTTTTTTTTAGTTTTGGGCTAATACAGTAGTAGGCAACCCGATTAGTCAACAGAGCCAAATATCAATAGTAAAATGATTGAAATTTCTTTTGAGAGCCAAATTTTTTGAACTTAAACTTCTAATACCACTTCTTCAAAATAGACTCTCCCAGGCTGGGATATTTTGTGGGCGAGCCACACTCAAGGGGCCAAAGAGCTGCATGTGGCTCATGAGCTGCATGCAGTTTGCCAACCATGGGACTAGTAGAAAGGAATCTGCTGTGAACCTCTATGGGTAAATATTTGTGTAAACATACATTTTCAGTCCTCAAGGGACTACATGAAAACAGAATTACTAGATTGTAGGTAGGTATAACATTTTCAGAAACTAGCAAACTCTTTACTAAAGTGGTGTTGACACTGACAGAGATTCAATCCTCCCTGTGGAAGAATCCCAATTTCTTCTTATCTTCAGTGAATTTTGGTTTTGGTTTCTTCATAATTTGAGCTATCCTAGTAGAAATGTAAGACCTCATTGTGATTCTACTTCACATATATGAGATAACAAATAATATTGAGCACATTTATATGTGTTTAATGACCATTCATAGTTTTCTTGCTCTCTTTCATGTGGGTAAAGTGTTCAGTATTTTACTCCTTAGAATAATAATATGCTAAAGGAGTTTTAAATGCCATTTATCAGATTGAGTTAGTTTTCTAGTTTACTGATGGTTTTAATCACAAATATGTACTGAATTTTTTCATTTGATTTTTCTAGATATTTTGAGATAATTTTTATAATTTATTGTGTTAGTGTAGTGAATTACACTTATTGATTTCAAAGGTTGAATAAATCTTGCATTTCTGGGGTGTACAACACTGGCCATGACATATTCTATTTATGTGCTGCTGGATTCAACTGGCTAATATTACTTAGAGGATTTGGGGTAAATATAACAGATACTAGTTTGTAATATTCTTTTGCTGCAATGCCTTTGTCAGGTTTTGGTATCAGGGTTATGATCATCCCATAAAATGAGTTGGAAAGGGTCCTCCTCTGTCTTTTCTGAAAGAGTTTGTTAAAGGCTTTTATTACTTTTTTCATAAATATTTGATAGAATTTGCTGGCATCCGGCTCTTTTGTCTTTCATCTAACACCTGGCTTTCTACCAATCTATCTTTATTTTATAATTACCACTAGTGACCTAGTGCACGAAATTCATGCACATTAAAAGGGGATTTATAGAGGAAATAATTTAATATTGCTATTGTCCCTTTCTCTGTAATAGAAATGTCAGAGATGAAAGAAAATTAGTAAAATGTATATGAAAACCTTCCTCCTGTCAGAGTCTGGGGCACACCATGGGACCCAGAGTCAAGTCCCCGCCCACCTACAATGTGCCTCAAAATCTCATGATACCCAGACCTGGCCACCCCCCCCCCCCCGTCATTGGGATATATCCAGACCCAGCCAGTCCAACCCTTGTCAAGCCCTACTGGCCAGATGGTATAGCCTCAAGTCCCCTGGCCTGGCACCAGGATGAGGGTGTGGCCTGAGGTCCCCCTGCCAAGACTGGGGTGGAGGGGCATGCGTTGAGATCCTCCATCAAACCCTGCCAGGTGCTTGAGATCCCCAGTCAAGCCCTGCTGGGTAGGGGTGCAGCCTGAGTTCCCCTGATCCAGAATTGGGGGTATACCTTGAGGTCCCCCATCAAACCTCGCTGGGTGGGGGGCTTAGCCTGAGGTCCCCTGTCAAGCCCAACCAGGCAGAGGATCGCAGCCTCAGGTTCACTGGCCCGGTGCTGGTACAGGGGCCATGGCCTGAGATCCTCTGTCAAGCCTTGCTGGGTAGAGGATGCAGTCTGAGGTCTCCTGGCCTGATGCCAGGGTGGGGGGAGCAGCCTGAAGACCCTTGTCAAGGCCCACTGGACAGGGGGCGTGGCCTCAGGCCCCCTGGTCTGGCATTGAGGTGGTGTGAGTGGCCTCAGGTCCCCTGTCAAGTCCCATGGGGGCAGGGGTGGGTATAGCCTCAGGTCCTTGCTGTTTGCTTGTTAAGACTCCTTATGGGAACTTGGCCTCAGATGTGGGTACAGCTGTCTGTGTGATGGTTAATTAGCATATTCCCTCTTTATTAGATAGGATCATTTATACTTCTAGATATCTTATGGTTTCCATCCAGTTCAAAAGTGTTTTCCTCTATTAAACTTTCCATAATGCCATAAGCTGGGAGCAATCTATCATTGCTGTCAGACCCAAACTTTCATAATCTTTGCTCTCATTGATTGGATGCTTAATCTTCTCTGTACATTTATTACAATTATTAACTTCTATGTCTTATATTCCCTAGAAGAGATTTAGCTTCTCACATTTACCTTAAAAATGTTGTGAATCTGCTGCACACGATGCAGAATTTTGTACCCATTTGGTAACTCAATTTTGTATCTAGTTGATAATTCAATTCTTTTTTTTGTTCTTTCCCTTTTTAATTAACTTTATTGGGGTGACATAGCTTTATAAAATTATATAGGTTTCAAGTATACAATTCTATGATACACCATCTATATATTGATTGCCTTGTGTGCCCACCACCCAAAAGTATCAACTTTTCTTCCATCTCCATATATTTGATCCCCTGAAACCTTTACTATCCCCCAATCCCATTCCCTCTGGTAACCACCATACTGTTATTTAGAAGTAATGGAAGGCAGATCTTTGCTTCTGACTAACTTAAAGTAAAATATCAGAGATTATGTTTATCCTATCACCGGGAAAGGCTGTGCTTCTACTACTTCTCCAAAGGGCTCTGCACATCAGCAGTAAAGGGCAGTGACCCCTGTGAAATGGAAAACCAAACAAGGTAAACTCTATGTCTGCCCCAGCTCACTGCCTTGAGAGGTTCTGGGCCACAGCATGAGGAGATGGAACCCAGACCAAGCCCTGTGGATTACCTAAGTGGAAGCGACAGTGCTAAGTATCCAAGGAGACTGAGGAGGCTAAAGTTCATAGCAGGGCAGTGAAAAGAGGATGTCAGAGAGAGAAACCTTTGGAGGTCTGCAGGGGGCTCCCCTCGAGTATAGGGCAGAGAGATAACCAGTGAATCATGTGGGGAAACTACTGAAGACCAGGTAGATAAGAGTGACTAGTGCTGAAACAAGGTGAGGAAATTAATGCCCATTTCCACAAGTCATAATGGAAAACTTCAGGTTTCACAGGGATTTGGGGGGTGGGGAAACCCATAAGGATCTTTCTTCACTAGTGGGAAATATAATTAGTCCTAGTCTAAATGTTGTTCTGGTCCCACCTAACAAATTATTGTATAATTATGCTATGGTAAAGCATATGGTATGTTTTAAAAAGAAAAACTAATAAGCCGAAATATATTTTATTATCTTATTTTAAATATTTTTTGAAATTTTTCTTTTGTAATGTCATCTTTGACCCATTTAGTACCTAGGTGTATGGTGTATTTTGGACTTTTCCCAAAAATTTTGGGTATTTTTTTCAAGTAAGCATTTCTTATTAATTTAGTTTTGCTTTGTTAAGGAAACTATTCCATATAATACTAATCCTTAGGATTTTATAGACATCACAGCATCCACTCAACTCTGGTATAAATCAATGTCATTTCTTGTCTCAGGACTCTAAGCTTTTCACTCTATCTCCCTCTTATTTCAGCCCCCATCAGTGTCCTACCCAGAGTCTAATTTTAATTGTAACTGAGTTCTGCTAGCCATGTTCAAGTCAACGGATTCCTCTAACCTATTTAAGCTAAGTGATACAAATGATCTTTATGTCTAATCCCTCACACTATTGAACAATGAACAATAGAAGCATCACATTCCAGTGGAGCACTTTGGGACTTACTTGGCTGAAGTATAATTGGAACCATGCAGAATGGTTCAACTGTATTCAAGCTCACATCCAGCACCTCTATTACATCACATGTGGTGAGAAAGTTTAATTCCTTTCCAGAAACTACAGCTGTTAGAGCAAAAGCATGTTACTTATATGTCTCTTCTCTTCCTCCTTTCCTTATTCACCATAGTTTCATGACATCTTTTATGCACATTTTTATGTACCAGGTCACAGAATCAAATAAGTAGGAGTTTTTTCTGTTAAGATCAGTAAAAAAAAAATGTATGCCATTAATAATAATCTTCATGCCGGAACCAGTTTGGCTCAGTGGATAGAGCATCTGCCTGCGGACTGAGAGGTCTCGGGTTCGATTCCGGTCAAGGTCATGTGCTTTGGTTGCGGGCACATCCCCAGTGGGAGGTGTGCAGGAGGCAGCTAGCTGATCAATGTTTCTCTCTCATCGATGTTTCTGACTTTCTATCCCTCTCCCTTCCTCTCTGTAAAAAATCAATAAAATATATTAATAATAATCTTCATGTTAATTAGGTTCTGTTAAATTCATTTGGTTTATAAGTAGCTGGGAGAGAAAAAAAGGGTCATATGTTTCTAGACCCATATCTACATATCTCTTGTCTTCCAGAGCTACAATGCTAGTCAAGTTTCTATGCAACTGCTATTTTCATTAAGCACAGAATCTCCACTTAAGATGTCTTTCTGAAACAAAGTCTTACATAGAGGTTTGAAATACCAACTTGGTTATCAATAGTTACATTATTTATCTTCTAATTTTAATCTAACTAGCAGTTTTATCTGGAACAAGTTACATGTTTGTCTTCAGCAATGAAATGACAGTTGAAGCAAATGTTCTTTAATATTTCTTCTAGTTTTGATAATTGATTTTATGACTCTGTGATTTGACATTTTCTACCTTATCAGGAAGAAATTATTTAAGAGCAAAAATAATTGTTTGCCTTCTCCCCCTTGCTGAGTTTCTTATTATGTGGTGAAGGATGGCTAAATAGCCTTTAGATGAAAAGTTTATCACCTGTTGGTCAAAGTTTGTATACAGTTTTGATTACTGAGCTTTTTGCCTTGTAATATCTAGAACTACTTGGTACAATCATTAAACTCAGTGACTTGAGGGGAGGGTGGTTGGGGAAGTGGGTGAAGGTGGTCAGAAGGTCCAGACACCCACTTAGAAGGTAAATAAGTGTTGGGTGACTATTGTTGTAATAGTGTATTGTATATTTGAAAGTTGCTAAGAGAGTAGATCTCAAAATTTCCCATCATAAGAAAATCATAATTTATAAAGATGTGAGGTGATGGATGGTAACTAAACTGATTGTGCTAATCATTTTCCAATGTATACTTAGATTAGATCTTTAGGTTGTACACCCTAAACCAGTGGTCGGCAAACTGCGGCTCACGAGCCACATGTGGCTCGCAAGCCACAGTTTGCCGCTCTGTTGAACTAATGAGTTTGCCGACCACTGACTTAGACTCTCAGTTCCTATAATTACAGGCTATTGTTGTTCCTTGTGATTAAGCGCCTCTCCCAGTGGTCAGCAAGCTAGTCAACAGAGCAGCAAACCGCATGTAGCTCGAGAGCCACAGTTTGCCCACCACTTGTCCTAAACGAATACTGGATTATATTTCTATAAGATTGGAAAAAATTGAAACGAACAGCCAAAGCAATCTAAATCAATTAGAGGCTCCTTCTTTCCCTCCCAACCCCAGTTCATTTCAACCAGGAAAGTCCTGGCATGAAGTGGTAATAGTGGTTAAACAACACATATTCTGTATTGAAATATTCACTCGATTGCTGAAGAGGCCAAGTGACAGCTGCACTCAGCCACCTGTATAGAAAATATTTTTTTCTTTCCCTATGAATTCTGAATCTTTCTCTCACCGAAGGCAGTGTTCAGCAGGTAACATAGAAGAGAGAAAGCAAATTAAAAGTATCTGCTATTTCCTGGAGCCTCAATTATACTCCAAACATGAATTAAGGAAAGCCCGGATGGTGACGTATAACTGGTTTGATCTTGTCCACCTTGTTGCAGAAACTTAAAATCTTGATGGGGCTGCCCCCATGCTGCTGATCAAAGAGAAAGGCTTACTGGGGCTTGTGGAAAAGTCTCTAGTCTGCAGTTTGCTTAGCCCCAAGCATCTAGGATGCCTCTGAGACGGTCATCAAAGCCTCTGTGCAAATGACCACACAGAGTCAGATGCCACAGGAGGAGAGAGGGGAGATGTGCGGACCCCAGGACACTCACTTGTTATAGTCTCAGCACAGCGGTGGGTCCCTCAGATCTCTCTTCAGGTTTGGCTTCCCACTGAATAGCAAATTCTAAACTTGCCTGCCATTCTGCCGAAATTCACTTCATTCTCCTAACACAGTGTCTCTTCCCCCACCCCCCACCCCCCGCCCAATTGGTAACTGGGGAACTACTTATTTTCCAGTTTCTCATGTCATGGTTCAAATCACAGGCCCTGCTGCCAGACCTGCTGAATTGAGTGTGGAGGTGTGACACGGGATATATATTCTTTTCATACTTAATTTTCCAATAGTAGCAAGAACATGAACCTGCTTCCTGACAAAGTGCAAATCCGCCTCAAACAAATGAAAATGCACTTACCATCTCCTACAAATGGAATGGCCCATGTCTCATCTTTTCCTAGGATTAAAATTAATGTTGATCCTGTCTTTATAGACAATAAAGTCTGCATCAAGTTATAGTTAATCACAATCAACATGTCCTATAAAATGATAAGAAAAACAAAGCGTACACATATACACATACAGATAGATATTTTATATAATCTATACTAATAATAGGATAATATGCAAATTGGTCAGGACATCGTCACTGTCACTAATGATCAGCAGGCTGCGTGTGCAGCAGGCACAGGTGAGCTGGGACTTGCAGTGTCAGGGACGGGGGTGGGGCCATGGCGGAGAAGCCTCTCCACCATGGCCCCAGCTGGAGGTCTGCAGGCGAGTGGAGAGGTCTCTGCCTAAGGGGTGGCCCTGGGCCAGTGCCGCAGCTTTGGAGAAGTGGCGGGCCAGGAGGCGGGAGGCCAAGGGGCACAGAGCTGTGCTGAGGCAGGGTGCACTGGAGGGGCTGAGGCCAGGGCAGAGGGCCTCACCCATGGGGAGGGAGGTTCTGTAATGGCCCCAAGATGTGGGTCTGCCCGGCGGGGAAGAAACAAGGGGAGGTGACTGCCAGTGTGGAAGAATGCTTGTGTGGAGGGGTGTGGAACCTCAGCCCTGAACCTGGGTTGAGGGGTGGCGCCACCTCACTGGAGGGGCGCTGCACTGCACTGTTGGGTACCTGATTTTGTCCGTTCAGCAAAGCTCCTGGCCCTAACCAGGCCTCATCGCTGCGGCTGTTGCCCCTCTTGGCAAAGGCCGCTTCACCACTCACCTTTCTGCTCCAGGGCGAGACCAGTAATTGCCAGGTGCCTGCACACTTGAGAGATGGAGACTCCTGGCCCAAAAGCAAGCCCACGGCCGCACCACCCCCAGTTCCAACCCCACCCCACAGGAGCAAGTGCCTGCATAGTGAGTGCAAAGCCTATCACCTGCTCCGGAGAAGCGAAGCGGGGGGCAGTAAAGAATGGGGGCGGGGAGACGGGGAGAGGAAAGAATGTGGAGTGTCCACGATGAAGAAGTGCTTGAGAATGAGTCTTGAAAGCCTGATGAGAAGGTTTGTTCTGTTTGGCCCATGGCTGCCCCTTAAGAAGGGCTTCCTGTGCGCTGAGTCAAGTTCTGCAGCCAACTGGAATTGGCCTCAGTTTCCTGGTCTGTAAAATGGATTAAGCGTGTCCCAGTGTCTTTGCTGAGCGTTGAGGGCCAATTGAGATACTATATAAAGAAAATGATGGAAGAAGTAAGAAAGAAAAGAAAGGATGAGCAACACAAAGGAAAGATTGGAAGGAACCTGTAAACCTATTGTCACTTAAATAGGGAATATAGTCAATAGTGTAATGACGGTATGATTCCAGGTGGGAACTGGAAATATCGGGGAACACATGGTAAAGTATGTGATTGTCTAACCACTCTTCTGTAACTAATATAAAATCTGAAACTAATGCAAAGTAATATTAAATGTAAAGAAATTAAAATAGAAGTGAAATTGTTATAAATTTCAAAGTTTAAATGAAGGCTGTAAAGGAAGGAAGGGGGAGAATAAAAAGAGTGTTTTTCATTTTTACCATTTTATTGTCTTTTTAGTACATGACAAACACAGTTGTCTTTATACGGTGCTTTTATATTTTTCAAAGTCATTATTTCATTTGATGTTCAGGGCAACTTAAAGACAAGATAATTATTCCCTCCACCCTTCAAAGAAAGGAAATCTTGGTGTCTGGCCCCAATGATTCAGTCAACAAGCCCTTGTTGTAAAGCAGGGTTAGTGAAATTTTCTGTGAAGGGTCATATCTATACTAATAAAAGCCTAGAGAGCAGTCAAACCAGCAGAGGAGCAGTTAGGCATCAATCAAGCCAGCAGGGGAGCCATTAGGGGGTGATCAGGCTGACAGGAGCAGTTAGGGACAATCAGGCAGGAAGGCATGCAGTGGTTAGGAGCCAGCAGTCCCAGATTGTGAGAGGGATGTCCAATTGCAGGTTTAGGCCTGATCCCTTTAGGGGTCCCAGATTGGAGGGGTCCCAGATTGGAGAGGATGCAGGCCGGGCTGTGGGTCCCCCCTGCATGCACGAATTTCATGCACCGGGCCACTAATATTATTTAATAGTATATGGATCTGTTTATATAGCTAGATATCTAGATTATATATATTACCTAGATATATAAATATACTCTATGCATCTCATGCTCTATATATAGATATAGGTGGAAATACATATCAATAGATATTCATATTGATCAAATAGATATATAGGTAGGTAGGTAGGTAGATGGATAGATAGATAGATAACAGAGGACAAGTCAGGAAAATAGGTAGGTTCTAGTGCTGTCATTTCTGCAGCTGGCCATAAAGCCCAGTTATTCTATTTAACTTATGTTCTCTACTGCCCAATCAATATTTCTCTTGCTCTTAACCAATACCTAATTTGTCAGGAGTCATTTGCTAGAGGAAAAAAATCTATATCATAAACACTGAGGAATCTGAATCTGATGGTTAACATCACTCACATACTTTATATTTTAATCTGAGACACTTTTGAGTATAACAGTATAATATTTTGGTAATAACTATGCTGCTATAAAATGTATACATGAAGACAGTCTCTGGCAAATCAGGACATTTGGTTGCCTTCATATACTAGTATATGAATTTCTATATGACTCAATTGAATTTTACTGATGGACATAGCAGTACTAGCAGGAACTTCTTTGTGTTCCATGCATATTACTCTTTCTTTCCATTCAATATCAGTACATCCATTTTTTCTATAATAGTAAAAATTTATTACAAACATAGGGGGCAAACAAACATTGTCCCTTCTGTGTCTCATGGCTCAATATCATGAGGAGCCAAAAATAGCTAGGTGACAATCTAAAGTTCTAATTAAAAAAAGATTTTGTATCTGAATGGTGGACAGATGATTCCATTACTAATATGCACACCTAAGGAACAGTTTGACATTGAAGCTGGGTCTCAGAACTGTTGGTCATTGAAATTGGGTCTCAAACATTTCTTTTCTTTTGTAAAAATATATATTTTATTGATTTTTTTACAGACAGGAAGGGAGAGGGATAGAAAGTCGGAAACATCAATGAGAGAGAAACATCAATCAGCTGCCTCTTGCACGCCTCCTACTGGAGATGTGCCCGCAGCCAAGGTACATGCCCTTGACCAGAATCGAACCCAGGACCCTTCAGTCCGCAGTCCGATGCTCTATCCACTGAGCCAAACCGGTTTTGGTTGAAATTGGGTCTCAAACATTTCTTGTGCTCGTAAGTTTATTTCCAGTTTGCAGAGGCAAGATTTTTTTTAAAGAAAGAAAATGGGGAAAATAAAATTAGATACAGAGGCAAGGAAGCATGGAACAGATTGTCGGACTACAGCAGGAAGGTGGGGGAGATTGGGGGGGTAGTGCTGCAAGAGATCAACCGAAGGACTTGTATGCATGCATAAAAGCATGACCATGGGATGCAAGACACTGGGGGAGAGGGGACAGGAGAGGACATGTGCTGGAGGGTTGGGAAGGTCGGGGGGAGGTCAGAGGGGGGAAGATGGAAACATATGTACTGCTATTGGTAATACTTTAAACAATAAAAAAGCTTAAAAGATCTAAATAAATTTTTAAAAAATAATAAATAAATAAAGATGTTGTACTGTTTGCCAAAGAATGGTCTCATCTTAGATATGCAGACCTCTAAATCTGAAGTAGAGTCAAATTATTAGTAAGCAAGCATTTGTGAAAGGCTCATTATATGTAATACTGAGAGGTACACATCTCATTTCCATTCTATGTTTCTATATGATTATACTGTGGTAATGAGGGCGAAAAGCATTATATATTGGAAAGCATATTAGCTTTGTAACTGATTCGTCAGAAGGGCATTCCAGCCCTAGCTGTTTTGGCTCAGTGGACAGAGGGTCTCAAGTTCGATTTCTGTCAAGGGCACATGCCCAGGTTGCAGGCCCTAGTAGGAGGGTTTAATATATATATTAAATTCACTCCTTAAAAAAAGGCATTTCACCATATATCAGTAACTTTTTCTGAGTTATGGTGAAGCAAGTGAGTTGTTTTAGCATAAGCTCATTGCTCCACTATTTGTGCTGCCAAATAAATGTTTTGATCAAAAGCAATGGAATCTGAGATACTACGGTGGTGAATAAGTCATTCAGGTAGTCTATAGATAGTACTGCTGGCAGATGTGTGTGGGGAAGTCAATGCAAATCCACATCCAATATAAGTGCATTCCAAATGAAGACAAATCGCTGCCCAATCCATAATCCATGATGGATGCTTTCCAATAAAACTGCTCTGGCAGCAGAGGACTGGCTGGTCCCCCTGGATATGCTGATAGATTGAGCATTCAGTATTAATGTCCAGATTGGCCTTGTTGGGGAGCATCCATGGTTTTTTTTACCCATAAATAAACTATCTCATTTTCATTTTGGTGTCCATTTCAGGCATCAAATGAACCAGAACAGAGGTTTATAAGTGTGAAATAATAAGACATGTAGATATAGATATAGCTATAATCTCCCCAAACAGCGTCCCCGAAACCCTTATAAAGTGAGATGCTAGGAAAATTGTTTGTTTTAATGTTTAGTTTTTGACCAGATCCCTGCATAAAGCTAAAGAAAAAAAAAACTTGTAATTTTCTAACTAATAAAGTACTAGGAGCATCTTTTGTTCTAACACTTGGTCTTTGAGCTGGTTCCTGACACAGAGCTCCTAAATCCCTTGTAACTTCCTGGGTGACAGGAGTTATTTTATTTTAATAAGACAATTCTGACTGGGTTCCTGGAGGGTGGCTGGTCATCAGAAAGATCAGGACTTGGATAAAGCTTGGAATTTTCAGTCCCACCCCCCATTCTCTATAGCTGGGAGAAAGGCTGGAAATGGAGATAATGATCTAACATGCATACCTAATGAAGCCCCCTAAAAAGCCCAATACTGTGTGATTTGGGGAACTTCCAGGTTGAATACATCCATGCACCAGGAGGAGGTGCACCCTAATTCCATGGTGCCAGAAGCTTCTGCACTCACAGACCTCACCGTATGTATTTCTTCATCTGGCTATCCATATGTATTCTTTATCCTATCTTTTATTATATAATGAACTATTATGTAAGTAATTGATTCCCTGAATTCTGAGAGCTGTTCTAGCAGGAGTGAAGTGATGGGAATCTCCTATTTGTAGCCAAGTTGGACAGAATTTGTGGGTAACCTGGGGACATTCTACTTGTGATTGGCTTCTGAAGTGGGGGACATTCTTGTGGAACTAAGACCTTAACCTGTATGGTCTACAGGAACTGTTGTTATGTTAGAATTGAACTGAATTGTAGGATACCCACCTGATATAACAGAATTGCTTGGTGTGCAGAAAAAGCAAATCCCACAGAGCTGGTATCCGCAGTGTTGTGTGTGTGGCAGTACTGTGTTTTTTCCTATATTCTGAGGAAAAAAAGAGGAAAGAGTATCTAGTCTACAAGATTTTCGAGAAACCAGTGACCCTTTTATAAAAAATATATCATTTTTGTTATTATAGAATGGGTTTATTATTATTTTCAATTATTAAATTTTAATTTTTCCTCAATTTTACTTTCTAATGCAGCAAATGTCAAAATATGCATTCACATAAGCAAAAGGTCTTTGAGCTTTTCAATAAATTTTAAGAATGGAAAGGTGCCTGAGACCAAAAGTTTGAGAACAGCTCCTCTAAAAACTCCCACTTATCCACTGAGGACAGCATGGCTTTGCTCCAAACCTCCAGCAGCCACACCATGTTCCTTATCAGGGCATTTCTGAGCCTGCACACAACATTCTCATCTGCCATGTGTCATAATTCAAATTACCAGCTGCTTAAATTGCATACTAGACCAGATAAAAGTTTATTTTTCTCTGGATCGTACTCAAATTTGCCAATTTGGGGACTTTTCAATAAATAGCTAGAAGCAAAACAACCAAATATATTACATGTGGCCTCTAAAATTCTAAGATTCCCACAAAAAATGTAAAAAAATTTAGTAGTCATGGCTACAAGTTGCTACAGTTTTTTTTTCTTTCAAAGGAAATACCCCAATAGGCCACAGATGAATTATTTCTAAAGTTTCACAATGGTGGCAGATTCCTGAATTTTTATAGAATTAATCTTCTGACCTCTGAATGTAACAAATGCAAATTACCAAGACATGAAATGTCTTGCTACATCCTGCTTACCAGGTCTTATGAGCTTGAGAAAATTAATGAAGTACTCTCTGTCCCCACATATATCTAGCATCCCCCATTATCAACATCCCAAACAAGAGTGGTATCTTTGTTACAATTGATGAACCTACATGGACCCAAAGTCGGTAGTTTACATTAGGGTTCACTATTGGTGTTGTACATTCTTTTGGTTTTTACATATGGATAATAGCATGTATACACCGTTACGGTATCATTCAGAGTTTCACTGTCATAAGTTTCTCTCTGCTCCATCTAGTCATCCTTCCCTGGACTCCCTTGCTGCTGGCAACCACTGATATTTTAACTGTGCCCATAATTTTGCCTTTTCCAGAGTGTCATAATAGTTGAAATGATGCAGCATCTTGTCTATTCCGACTGGCTTTTTTTTTTCACTTAGTAATATGCATCTAAACTTTCTCACTGTCTTTTCATGAATCGATAACCCATGTATTTTCAGCATTAAATAATATCTCACTGTCTATTTGTGCCACAGTTTATTTACCCATTCGCCCAATCAAAGATTTCTTGATTGCTTCCAAGATTTGGCAATTATGTATAAAGCTGCTGTAAATATCCATGTGTTTACAAATGTGTGCTATAAACATCCATGTAACTTTTGTGTGGACATAACTTCTCTCAAACCTTTGTGTTCATACCAAAGAGTATGATTGCTAAATCATATGGAAAGAGTATTGCTTAGTTTTGTATGAAACTGCTACTTCTTGCAAAGAGGCTGTACCATTCCCAACAGCAGCCAATGAGTGTTCCTATTGCTCCACATCTTCACCAGTCTTTGACATTGTCAGTGTTTTTTTATTTTATTTTGGCCATTCCAATAGGTGTGCAGTGGTAACTCATTTTTTAAAATTTGCGTTTTCATGATGCCATCAGATCTGAGCATCTTGTCTATGCTAATATGCTCTCTGTATATCTCTGTGGTGAGATATTTGTTAAGTTCTTTGGCCATTTTAAAAAAATCAGATTGTCTGTTTTCTTATTGTTGACTTCTAAGATTACTTTAAGTTTTTTATAAAGTGGGTTTATTAGTTTCATATTCCTAATATTTGTGATCCAAATATATAAAATGTGTCTGATTAAGAAAGCTGTCATCAAATATACCTTTTACAACTTTATTCTAGTCTGTGGCTTTCATGGAGCAGAAACTTTAATTTTAATGTTTGACATATCAAACCGTTATTTCCTGGATGGTGTGTTTGGTATAGTCCAGGATATTTTTGACTGAAATAATCAGGTAAGCAAACAAAGGGTTTGGAGCATAATTTATCTTTATTGTTGCTGCAGTCATATGCTGTATGCATGACTGTTCCTATAATTTAGCAAGGCCAATATTAGTAATAAATATGAAATTCTTGTGTCAATGTATATAAGCACTAGAGTATTGTTAAGAGTACTTCATAAATTAAAAATATAGGCTAAATATATGTCTTCAGAATATTCAAGTGAGAAAGCATAGCACATTTCACTGTGCACTCTCAGGTCGATTTCACTTCAGGGAACCTCTTTGCAAATCCCTTTAAAGTGCTGAGTTAAATGAAGGAAGAGAGCCTGTTAGAAGCCTAAATTTCGCTAAATTTAGATATGTAGAGGAGTTTGCATGGCTTGCTTATACTCCACTCCATACTCAGTCTGTGCAGTTTCTCTCTGTCTTTTTCTTCTTTCCTACTGCACCCCTAATTAATAGAGTATAGTTACTGGGCAAAATTCCCCTTGTTGACCTAGCTACTAATATATGGCTGTTTTGAGAAGGGGCTGAAGCCTCTACATCAGTGGTTGGCAAACTGAGGCTCGCGAGCCGCAATTTGCCGCTCTGTTAACTAATGAGTTTGCCGACTACTGCTCTACACCATAGAGAAGTGGCAATTAGTTCTCTCTTAATTAAAGAGTTAATTGTGCCAGCAAACTGAGGGGGCATTTCCATTGTGCTGTGTGGGAAAACATGGGCTGAATTAGGGAGAATTATATTAGCATAATATCTCCTAGAAATGGCGTGCTATCTTGGGATGAGGCCCAAGCAAAATGACAGCAGTTCTGAGATAGATTGGAAATTGGAGAAACTCACACAGACACACTCAGGAAGAGTGGTCCTTGGAACAAATTGGTGCCATTTGTAATTCAATAAAAAGCTCCCTCAGTCACCCGAGGCAAAACTCTAACCAATTCTAATGCATTATTTTGGAATCAAAGTTATTATTTTTAGCCTTATTTAAAAAAAAATTAGGTACCTTTCCCTAAAAGGTTTGGCTCAGTGGATAGAGCGTCAGCCTGCGAACTGAAAGGTCCCAGATTTGATTCTGGTCAAGGGCATGTACATTGGTTGTGGGCACATCCCCAGTAGGAAGTGTGTAGGAGGCAGCTGATTGATGTTTCTCTCCCATAGATGTTTCTGACTCTCTATCCCTCTACCTTCCTCTCTGTAAACGATCAATAAAATATATTAAAAAATAAAATAAAATAAAAATGTTAGGTACCTAAATAACAAACACCTTCATTATTTTGTTGTTCAGGTAACAAAGAACCAGTCAACTTAAGTAATGGGGATTTTATTGCCAGAATAAATATTAAAAGATCCATAAATGCAAGCATAAATCTGTCAGGAACCCTAGTACCTTTTATACATTGAGTGGCCAGATCATTATGATTTCTGAATGCATAATAATTAGCTACTCAGTGTGTATGTGTGGGTATGTATATGTATGTGTGTGTGTATATAATCTATATATTATATATAGATATAGATATAGATATAGATATAGATATAGATATAGATATAGATATAGATATAGATATGAGGCCCAGTACATGAATTCATGGATGAGTGGGGTCTGGGGTCTGGCCAGCCTGGCCAGGGGGAGGGGACATGGGTGGTGGGCCAGCCTGCCTGCTGGTCGAACTCCTGGTCAAGGGGGCAATTTGCATACTATCCTTTTATTGTATAGGATATACACTGAGTGGCCAGATTATTATGCATTCAGATATCATAATAATCTGGCCACTCAGTGTGTAGGTTGTCTAAAATTAAATCTCTTCCTAATTGCATCTCTAATTTTATTTTCTGAGTTCAAATCCCCTCTCTCTCCTAATCAGCTATCTAGGCGAACTCACTGTTTTTGCTTTATTATGACTTGGATCTTCATAGGGTGCTTAGCTTTTCATAAGTCCCACTCCCAGTGACTGCATTGATTTGTTGCCTTATAACTCAACCACATGGTTCCTTCTGTGTCATATTCCTAAGAGAAAACTGTGAGGACCACTCAACTTTGAAGGTCATTACTCTGTAATTTTACATAATTGGTGTGCCCCAATTTTTCTATTAGACCAACCTTTTTATTTACTGTAGGACACCAATTCTGATCTGTAATTATCTTGGTAAGAAGACTTTAAGCTTCATTTTTTACAGAAATTGTGATTTACATTGCTTTTCTATTATAAGACTTATTCTACTAGAAGATACCTTCCCCTGCTACTCATGTTTATCTCTCTTGGCTACAGGAAAGAATTTATGTCTTCCCTCACCTCACTGGCAGTTAGAGAATTTGGAGATGGTTTCAGGCCAATTGACTGGACATCTCTACTGGTCAGTATTTTTTTTTCAATTGAATACATTTTTATTGATTTTTTTTGCAGTATAACTTATATTTAATAGTAGTACATGTTTTCCTTTCCCCCTCTCCATTATCCTCCCCCCAGCATCCCCACCCCCCACCCACCCCCCTCGCCGCCCCAGTGTCTTTCATTCATTGGTTATGCTCATATGCATTCATACAAGTCTTTCGGTTGATCTCCCCCAGCATCCACCTCCCATCCATCCAAGCCTTCCCCCTGTAGCTTGACAGCCTGTTCAATGCCTCCCTGCCTCTATATCAATCACTCTCCCCTGTTTCTTTTCTTTAAAAACATCTTGCTTCTGCATACTAGAAATAAATGTATAAGAACAAAAAATGTTTCAGTCTCAGTTTCAATGTCCAACTGTTCTGAGTCCCAGTTTCAGTGTCAAATAGTTCTTTATGTGTATAAGTCAGCAATGGTATCCAGATGGTGGACACATCGTGGCACTGTAAGATCCACCCTCTCTGGTTTGGTCCTGGGCTGCCTGCAGCCACGCACAGCTGCCGACTGCTAGCTGGTCAGTCTTATAGTAGTGCTATACAACAAACCACCTCAACCCTCAGTGTCTTAGAATGATGACCATTTATTTCCTGCTCATGAGTAGGGGTCAGTTGAAATGCAATGATTTCAGGTGAGGCTGGGGGTCAGTTGAAGTACAATGAGTTCAGACTGCAGAGGAGTTCCATGAAATTGCCCTAGCCAAGGGAACTTCTTCTCATAGCAAATGGCAGTGGTGTAAGAGGACATGTTCATCCAGAAGTTGTATTTTCAAGCATCTGTTCAGGTTGTAGTTGCTAACATCTCATTGGAAAAAGTTAATTTTATAGCCGTGCCTGCATTCAGTAGACTCCAACCTTCATGAAACCATAGAAAGCATGTAGCTATATAAGAGTATTTCAGGAGGAAAAGAGAGTGAGGACTAATAAAGCAATCTAAAATCAAAGCCCGGCAGCCACCCCTAATTTTCTTCTCTCTATTGTGCATGGATTCTGAGACTCTCAAGATTTGCTGCTTCCAGAATGACATCAGGGAAGAGGGCCATGGGTCTCTTGTGTCCCCACTCTTCCACCTCCTCCATTGCTTCCTCTGAACTCTACCTCTAGGGCTTATTGGGACTTGGGATGGACACTATTGAATCTTCTCAGTATTCTCTATTCAACACAGCTCTCATTCACCCTTTTCTATCCACTGGGAAGGTAAGTAGACACAGTATATATTTAGTTTCTTGGCCTGCACAGATAGCTGCTTATTTTATATTTCTACATCATTTTTCTTTTACAAGCCTTGTCTAAAATGAACATATTCTTTTTTATTAAACTCAAGAAAACCTAATTGATCTCCTTTTTATGAAGGGCTCAGTGTGTAATCTCTGAGTTCATCTCTCCATACCATGAAGAGAAGGAAGAGGGAGTGTTTTATAAGTAAATCCCTGCAAGTGTGACATTATGCATTTAGTATATCTCACAGCCTGTGTAATATCACCTGATGGAAGTCACTCATTTTCCCATTTCGTGACAGGTGAGTGCAGTGGTTTCTTCGTCACAGCTGTCTAACCACCCCAATTCTAGCCAGGTGCTTTGTGCCTCTGACCTAACCATAAAGGGCTTGTGGTCTGGGCATTCTAATTGGCATCAGTAAAACACTAGTGCAGACATCAGAGGTACTCAAATTCTGCTCTTCTAAGGAATATTTTCTTCCAAATTTTGGTGTTTCTCATATACTAGTACTAGTATGTGTTTATGTTACTATTGCTGCCTTCTTCTCGAACATCAAAATACAGTGTCAGGAAAAGCCTTGGGACATTTCTATGACCTTTCAAATTGAATGGAAGTCACTCTATTTTTCCTGGTGGAGGAAGGGCCCATTTGGGGCACACTGCTAATGGTGGAAAGAATTTAGTATTAGTCTTTATTTGCCTACCCAAAGAGGCGTTTTGAAGAAGCCTCACTTTCCACGTGCTTTGGAAATTTCTCTCTTAAGGAACCTCTCACTCTACTATGTATTTGCCAGACTCTGTTACTATAATTAGTCAAAGAAACTAAGGTAAAATAGTGCATGGCACCTTAATTATGTGGCTATATAAATAAAGTTTGCATACATATGAGTTCAATAAATACAAATAAAATCACATCTTACAGCAGGGATACAAACAACACTCATAAGACTCTTGTCCTGAGCTTATTTTAATTGAGTTTGGGAGATAATTATGTAAGTTTGAAAATTTGTTTTTATCTTTCAAAAGAAGATGCTAAATGGCAACATACTTAATAGGGGCATACACACACACACACACACACACACACACACACACATGCATGCACACAAAAAGTTTGTATTCACATAGGCAGGCATAAACCAGAAATCAGTAGTTTTTAACATTTGTCTGGAAAGGGGACTGAATGGACTTTTAAAAATATCATCATAAACATTTCAGTTCTGTTCTCTTAGCTTCACATAGCAAACAGATTTTGACCAAAGCTATGTGGAATGTCTTTCCTTTGTTACACAGTGGAAATATTAAAATAAATAAATATGCAATAAAATAAAGAAGCAAGCAAAACATTTTTCAGAAACTACTTTTAAAACTAAGAAAAAGCTTTCAAGCATCACAAATTGTGCCAGTAAACAAGTTAACCCGATGAGGTCAGGGATTTGGTTAGTTGGTTATTTTGTTGGTCTGTTTTATTTTATTGCTGTATCTTAAATGCCTTGGTCAGTTTCTAGCAAGACAAATGTAATGAATATTTTATGAAGGAATAGATCCCTCATAACGAATCCTTCATCTTTTCTTCACCAAATTCAAGGTCAAGAAAACCCTACATGGTTGGAGGCATCTATTATCACTATCCCCTACTAGGAAATATGTTTCCCAGACCAAAGTCTGAACAGAACTGGGAGCCACTGAACCAGAACACTGACCATCCTCTGACAACTCAGGCAAAACAACTGGCCAGTTTGGGTCATGTTATGAAAATCAAGATGATCCATCTAATTATGGGAAGAACACTGTCCTGAGAAGATTTTTAGAATTTAGAGGAAGTAAAAACTTATGTAGAAAAAGTCAAAATATAAAACCACCAGCCAAAGAATAGTCAGCAACAGGATTATAGTTTAGTGATTGTGGTAAAGGTAATGAAAGAAAGAGAAAATTCTAATATGGGAAATCAGCATTGAGAATTGGACAGGGAGTCTCTCATGTCGTTTTCACAGGTTGTCAAATCAATTGGTTCCCAAAGGAGTTGAGGACCTGAATTATTGAAGCACAACTCAATAGAAAGTGTTAATCCCAGCACCTAGTAACTACCACGTAGGAAAAACTCACTATTTGTTGAATGTAGAAATTATGAGTTCTTTTATTCTCAGTTTATTGGCTTTCAGGAATCCTAAGAAAAAATTAAATGATTATGGTAACCAAATTATAACAAACAATAAAATAATAGTACTCCAGTTCCTCTCCATTACCAACACATTATCAACTGCATTTTTCTTGTTTGAGTATTGGCTTGTCCACTTATTGGTTTTCTCTCTATTAGAATAAAAGTGTCACGAGTGGATGGACTTAATCTGTTGTATTCCTGTTGTGTCCTCAGTGCCTTGGGTAGTGCCTGGTTCATATACATGCTGAATGAATTGTTGTTAATATTTGTTAATAATAATAATAATAATAATAATAATAATAAATTAGGAATAACAGAAATCATAAATAAACATAATGGCCTCTAGTACTACCTGTCTGTAAATCAGACCTTGTTGTTATGACATAATGCACCTGAATTAGTTCCTTCAGCACTGTCCAACTTGACAGAGTATCAAATTGGTTCTTTTATATTAAACACTATCCTTCCTCTTCAAATATCATTTAAAATGAAAACATCTATTAAAGGAATAATAGAATAAGTTCTTATGACTTTAATGTTAAACTGTGTAATTATATTTTCATTTACTCTTAGGGCACACAACTCCCAAGTAGTCTGAGTACCTAATGTTTCCCCTTGAGCCAACATCCCCAAATTCTTTGTATGGACCAGGAAAGTTATAGAAAAGGGATTTTTATTTTTTCACAAATTACACTTGAAAAAATGGCATTGAATATTCCATGCCAGTGGCCGAGCCTCATTAGGGTAGAATAAGGAGACAGCTGTTTCAAACAAGCTGCAGAAAACAATTAAGTGAGAGACAGTAGAAGAAAAACTTCTTTTTAATCTTTAACTTTGGCATACCCAGTGTTCTCATATGCTAAGTAGCCTTGTCAACTAATCAACTTTAAAAATCCCACTAGCATGGCTACTTAAAAGAGAGTTTTCCATTAAACTCTATTCTAAGAAATTCTAGGGCAACATATTACATCTGTCTTCTTTCTCACATCACATCTGCCTTCTCTCTAAGTCTGAGATCAGAGTATTCTTTTCCTAGTAATCTTCCCACTTAAATCTTAAAATTGACTGAGCAATTTAATAAACTCTTTTCTTATCAACAGAGATTGGTGAAACCATTTTTTGAACTTGAGTTCTCTTTAGCCTGAGAATTTCTTTAAGTCTGTCCCAAGACTATATCTGGCATACCTGTCTAGGTAATGATGACATGGCATCATTTTGAAATAATGAATAGGATAATGCAAGAGAAATTGTAAAGTTGGTGAAGTATGTCTTTATCATCATTCTAGCATATCTTTAATCACCTTTTCATAAGTTCTGGAGCCTTAAACTCTGCGTGCACACAGCATGAGATTGACTATCAATGGTAAAGTTTATAAAAAAATCTCTTTGGTGAAATCATTTCAGTATTGTCCAATAAACTTTGAGGGTGACTAGACCATGAGATGTTCAGTGCTAAAACTAAGAAAGTCTCAGGCAAACCAGTATGGTTGGTCCCCTTAATTCCCATAGAAATTTATTGCCTATAACACTGCTCTGAAATATTATTTTTGTTGTTGTTAATCCTCACCCAAGGATATTTTTTCATTGATTTTTAGAGAGTGGTAGGAAGAGGGAGAGACAGAGAAGAACATTGATGTGAGAGAAACACATCGATTGGTTGCCTCTCCCACTCACCCTTACCAGGGCCAGGGAACTTACAACCAAGGTACATGCCCTTCGTCAGAATCAAACCTGGGACCCTTCAATCCATGGGCCTCACTCTATCCACTGAGCCAAACCAGTTAGGGCTCCTGGGTCTCTTTATAATGAAGTCAGAATATCTTAATGTCTTCTCAGTCTACACTATCAATCCTGTCTGATTCCCAATACTCTGGAGTCAGACTTAGAAATTTCATAAGCTTCCCCAGAACTTCTAATGTACAGCTAGTTTTGTGAAAGACTACTAATTTTCATTGCACAGATATACTGGAGCTACAAGCTATTTTTAAAAACAAAAAGGCATATAGTAGTCCTTGTCTTACAGCTGCTCATATTCCAAATACATGAATTTGGGAAATTTTCACAAGAGAGAATATATTTAAGTTCTGGTTTGCCAGATATAATTGGTGTGGGAATGGCCTTTCCAAATGATTCAAAGGTTCAGTCAGCATGAGAATGACCCTAGAGTAAATGAAGGCTACATTGAGTTTGAGATATTAATAGAAGTTGGTCAGGTGTGGAAATGTGTGTGGGTGTGTTCCTATTGAGAGGAATGTAATTATGTAGTATTAGGAGCCCAGTGAGTGATTCGAAATTGCGTGGTGTTGTCCAGCACGGGTACAGTCCTGCCTCGCTCTCCAGTCCTTGAAACAGATGTGGCCACTATTGATCAGGGCTTCCCCCAGCGCAGGCATATGGAGACCCCTGCCATTCCACTCCCAGCACTGGGCAAGCGACCTTCTTCTGTCCAATCGACCAGTTATGGTGTCCCAGTTAATTAGCATATTTATCTATCACACACACACACACACACACACACACACATTCTAGGGGCCCAGTACATAAAATTTGTGCACTGGGGGTGGGTGGTCCCTCAGCCCAACCTGGCCCCTCTCACATACTGGGAGCCCTCAGGGGATATCCTACTGATGGCTAACCCCCGGCCTGCCAAAGGCCAAAAGCCTCTGGCCTAGGCTTTAGGCCTTGAGAATCCAGCAATCCATCGCCCTGCAGTGGGGCCGATCACTGGCTCCGCCTCAACCCCAGCTTTGTCCCAGCCAGCTATTCTCCTGCTATGGGACAAATGGCTGGCTTCACCCCAGCCCTGGCCTGCCCAAGGTCAGAAAGCCTCGGCCAAAGGCTTTCCAGCCTTGGGCAGGGGCCTCAACCGAAGGACCCCCAGTGATCGCCCTGTGATCGGGCAGATGGCTGGCTCCACACCAGCTCTGGCCTGCCCAAGGCCAGAAAGCCTCTGGCTGAGGCTTTCTGGCCTTGGGCAACAGCCATCTTTGTTGGGGGTTTATTTGCATATTGCTCCTGATTGGCTGGTGGGCATGGCTTGTGGGTGTGGTGAAGGTGCAGTCAATTTGCACATTGCTCTTTTATTAGGTAGGGCCCTAATAAAAGAGCAATGTGCAAATTGACTGCACCTTCACCACACCCACAAGCCATGCCCACAGCCACACCCACCAGCCAATCAGGAGAACCCACAAGTTGGCTGCCACTACTGAGATTAGGAGGAAAGCTTGGGTTTCCCTGGCAACAGAGGAAGCCAAGATTTCCACCTGCCATTGCCTGCTTAGGCCTCCACTCAATGTTACAAAGTTTCAGTTATAAAAGATACATAAATGGTGGCAGCCACTGGGCTGGAGTGAACAGAGGCTTGGGTTTCCCTGCAACGGAGGAAGCTAAGCTTTCCGCTTGCCGTTGCTGGCCTAGGTCTCCACTCTAGGCTACAAAGTTTCAAACAGAAATGGCTGCCACCCCAGGGGAGCGAGCAGAAGTCTTGGTTCTGCTCCAGGCTACAAAGCTTCAATTGTAAACATAGGTTAATCCCAGATACCAGGGCCTCTGCTTGGGTTGCTGGGGAGTGTGGCCAGCCTGCAAACCTCCACAGGCCCCTCACCCAGGCCGCCCCTCACCCCAAGAGAACCCCCACTCTGATCTGGGACACTCTTCAGGGCAAACTAGTATGCCCCCACCCATGCACCAGGCCTCTATCCTATCTAATAAAAGAGTAATTTGCAGATTGACCATCACTCCAACACACAAGAGGGTTGCCCCCATTTAGTCAAAGATCCTTCCCCCAAGGGACACAAGATGGCCATCACAAGATGGCCAGCAGGGGAGGGCCATTGGGAGGTTCCAGGCCCTGCAGGGGAGCACAGTTGTGGGCGATCAGGCCAGCAGGGGAGGGTAGTTGGGAGGGACCAGGTCTGAAAGGGTGGGCAGTTGGAGACAATCAAGCCTGCAGGGGAGGGCAGTTAGGGGTGACCAGGCCGGCAGAGGAGGGAAGCTGGGGGCAAACAGGCTGGCAGGGGAGCAGTTAGACATCAATTATGCTGGCAGGGTAGTGGTTAGGGGGTGATCAGGCTGGCAGGCAGAAGTGGTTAGGGACAATCAGGGAGGCAGGCAGGTGAGCTGTTTGGAGCCTGGATTGTGAGAAGGATGTCTGACTGCCCATTTAGGCCCGATCCTGGTAGAGGTCCCAGATTGGAGAAGGTGCAGGATAGACTAAGGGACATCCCCACCCACTATGCATGAATTTCGTGCACCAGGCCTCTAATATATATATGTATAATAAGAAAGGGAAATCTAGACAAAGCTTTTAAGTTGGGGAAAGTTCTAATGACCTTTTGCAAAAGGCAAATAAGTGCCTATGATTGAAGTTAGTTGGAGAAAATATTTTATAAAAGGGAAGGCATGTATTTTCGAAAAACAAACTTTAGTTAAATTTGATTTAACTAAATTTTAAACCTTGGTATCACTCTTGAGCTGAAGAATTTAGACTATTAAAGAGAGTTAAAAGATAAACTCTTCACACATCCTTTATAGTAGTCTCTGGTTATTTTACTTGAGTATTCTGGAAACAGATCTACTCCCAAATCCCAATTACTTTTAATCCAATTTAGTTGCAAAAACTTTTCTTAGATGTGTGGTTCTATGTTCTTGCCTCATTAATTCTTATCTGGTGAATATCACTAAATCTCTTTTGAATAAATGAATAAGTTTGTAATTCCCTTAGGGATATCAATTAACGGTATGTAAGAAATTCTAGTTAGTGTGTGCTCACCCCGGGACCTACCCTGGAAGTAGCTTCTTGAGAGAAATTGCTAATGTCAGCTCACTTTTCTGTAATCTGCTACTTTCTCCTTCAAGAAAAATACTAGGGAGGGGGATCTGAGAGCTTGAGTTCAGTTGTGCTCCAGTTCATTGCTGTTGTATTCTAGTTCATTGCTCTTTCCTTGCCCTGGTAAGTGAAGGTGAATTGCAGTGCTCTTCTTAGAACAACTCGTTGTATTGAATGACCTGTCCCAGAGGAACAAGAAGAGAGTGAGATGTTGAACATCTCTGATCCCATCTCTGCTGCCTGATTATGAAACATAAAGCATCAGCACAGATTCGTGAACTGTGCAGTGTTCTGCTCAGTATTGTCATGATTCGTTCACACTAAGAAGAATGTAGCAACCTCAGAAGAATACAGAATGGGAATGAGAACACTTGGGATTCATATCTGGCTTAACCACTGATTGGGGTTGGAGGCAAATGGTTGAACAGCTCAGAAACTCTGTCATCTTTCAAACAGAGAACATCTCCATGATTTAATTTCAAAACTGAGGTAAATGAGATCCCCAAACATGAATAAATCTAAGTAGAGTGAAAGGATCCTGAAGAATATTAAATAGCTCCTTCTGAGTTCTAAGGGTTCAAACATCTCCCTTCCTTTGTGTGCCCTGTGGTGACAAGAAGCTGTCCTAACTCTCTAAGTTCTAACTCCCCAGGCTCTGTGCTTTACCTTTTTGTTCTTTGTGAGTAGATCTCTCCTGGATTTTGCATTGTGCTTTCCATCTGGTTTTTCCAAACCTTTCCTGTTTCCCAGTTTAGAAGGCAACCTCTAACATTTCCCTATAGATCCCTTAAGCTGGTATTTACTATTTTGTGCATTTCCCATCTTAGATCTAGCTGGACCTCTGATTCTATTCAAAGAAATAGATGGAAGCCAATGCAGAAAGTAGGTTACATGAAAACTGGCTTCTCCTTTGAGCCATTGCTCTTGGAGAAACAAGGTGCCATGTTGTCAGTAGCACAGCAAAGCAGCCCATGGAGTAGTTAAGCAGCTAGGAACTGATTTAACTGGCTGACAGAGGTCCTGATGTCTCTTCACCATCTAAGTGAATGAGCTTGGATGTGTATCCCTCCCAGCTTTGCCTGAGATGATTGCAGCCTGGGCTGTTACCTTGATCACAGCCTATAAGAAATCCTGAGTAAGAGGCTCCCAGCTTGGATTCCCAACTCACAAAACTTATGAGATGATAAATGTCTGTGATTCTAAGCCATAAAATTTTGAGCTAAATTGTTGTCCTGAAATAGATCAGTGTCTCCAATTCTAGTGCAACAGCATCATTGCCCCTTCTCATTATATTCCTGGAGCAGCAATTCCCAAAACGTAGACTCCAGGACCTTCTTGTTCTGTCTCTCAGCCTTGTCATCCCATGCTCCTAACATCCTAAATCTGAGCCCCTCAGCTTACCCAGGAGGGGTGTTTGATTTTTAAGAACACTCATATAAATGACTCCAGTTGATTCAAGAATGTTGTGAGACGCATGTTATTATACCCATTTTACAGACAAGGGCATTGTGATTCTGAAAGAAAAAAAAAAGCAATTTGCCTGAGTAAGAATTACAGGATTGTTCAGGATTGGCTTTTTGAGAGAAATTGCTAATGTCAGCTTGCCAGTATTGAACCAGGTTCAATATTACACTGAAGCTTTCTTTTGCTCTTAAATATAATAGTTATGAAAGCTGTTACAAGTTACTTGACAAAAAGTTATTTGAAAATTATCAGATCATCTATGCTGAGTGCCAAGTGACTAAATGTACTTGTTTTTATTATAATAAAGTTAGTATTTTAATGCAAGACAATGTTATCAGCATACACAAATGGATGTACTAGTATATATGCATATATATATATATATATATATATATAGAGAGAGAGAGAGAGAGAGAGAGAGAGAGAGAGAGATGTCTGTGTATGGGCATAATTATTTTTCTTTTTGAAGCTTTTAGCAATCAACACAGTTAAATTTCAATTAAAATGTTCTTTAAATCCTGAGAAATAGCTCCTGGTGTACATTTGGATAATTCTATCTCATATGTATGATCAGATATAGAGGGTATTCCTTCTTGTATGTACATTTGTATAATTAAATCTGACCTTATCTATACAATCAGGTACAGTGTGTTTTTCCTCTGGATTTTTATTGTTGAAGTTGTGATCAATTTTAATTTTAATTTGACTTTATAAAGATTAAACAAGAAGTGAATATCAATGTCATGACAAATACAGTTCATAATGAATTCCTTTTCTCTACTACATGGGCCGAGGCACAGGGGAAAGAGAGATTTTTAGCATAAACCATCCCAGATCTTTAAATTTGTATGTAAAACTGGCACTAGTTCATCACTGCTTTTGCTGAGAAAAAAAAAATCAAAGTTGTCCACGAGGATTTCCCCCCCTTTTCTTTAATAATGGATACTTTCAGAGACCTCCTAAGGTCCCATTCCCCCTGTCATGTTTAAAGGGTTTATTGTTTCCAGAAAGGCTTTTGCTGTTCCCTCTGGAGACAGAGCTGATCCAAGGTAATATTAATTCTGTGCCGCTCTCTTGTCGGAACTCAACTTCAAATGGAATATATGAGATGAAAGCTGAAAGAGAGGTTATGTGGGCTGTCATCCACCATTGTGTCTGAGGCATCAACTGTGCTCAGAACAAATTAGGTGTCAGTCTGGTAAATCTCAGTCAGGAAGGCAAATCAGTTTATAGAAGACTTATTTGGTCTCCTGGAAGGCTCCACCATTCAGAGAACAGTTAATCTTTCTTTTCTTTGCGGTTGTATATATATATATATATATATATATATATATAAAAGTACCCTGAGATTTAACTGGTCATTTCTATTGTCTCCTCAACCCCTCCCCAACTTACTCCTTATTTCCCCCACAGAGATAAAGAGCTATTGCTTTAAGTGACTAGGCTAGTAGCATTTTACAGGATTATTCACATGGAATGTTTCGTTATTTTAGTCTAATTTCCTAAATGACTAAAGACCCAGAAAAAGGATGGGGAAAAGCTGGGCATGGGAGAGATGTGCCTTGGCTGCTGGCCTTGGGTGTGGAACATTTGCAGGTCAAGGAGAAAATGCTCAGGGAGAAGCACATGAATCTTGCTCTCAGGGGATTTATTTCAGTTTTTCAAATCTTTTTTTTTTATCCCACTAGCCTTTCATTAAGAAGTTTGGATGGCAAAAGCAAGGGAATTGCTTTTCTCCTTGGAATGTAGAATTTTGAAGCTGTCAGATCATTAACCTGAGAAAATAAGACAAGAAAAAAGAAAATGAAAGAATTGTATTTATCATAGTAGACTGTTCAGTCATTTTGCTTTAAACTTTAATTAGAAAAAAAACTTCATGGGAATTTATAAAGAAATAGGGAACCAAAAATAATAACTAAATAAAAAGCCCTAGATCAAGACTTACCAGCATTATAGTTTGACACTGCCAATTATTTAAAGATCTTGAGATAATTACCTTAATATGCTAGTTCAACCTCTTCTTATCTGCAAATGGCAGCTTTTTCTTTCCTTCCTTTTGCTAACATTGTTATTGGGTGGGTCAGTTAGAGGAAATCATAATTAAACACAATGTGTATACATCAAAAATGATATTACAAAGGTCTAGCATTTGGTCATATCTGTGCCAGTCTTCAAAAGCACAAAGGTATTTGTTCCCAATATTCATCCATTTTAATCCAAATTCCCCATTTTGCCTGTATTTGTCTTCATGACCAGCTCTCCTTAGCTTATTTTGAATGAATTTGACATGCTTCTAGAGATATTATAAAAACCTCCCTGATTTCCATTTTAAATGATTTTCTGGCTTTTGAACAACTATGGTGCTACAGAGGAAAAAGTTGTTGGATACCTTAAATAATTGTTTCTTTCTGAATAACTCATTTGCTTGGTGGATATCAGTATTTCCAACTTGCTTGTTCCAGTCTGACTCTAGACTTACCTGTCTGTCTCTCCCTTTTACCAGATTATCCTGATTCCTGATCCTTTGTCTGCCTCCAGGATCAGAAGCCCTATGCTCTAGATCTCTTGTATTGTTTGTTGTGCTCTGTGTTGAGCGCATGGCAACACAGATGTAACATTATTTTCTTAACACCTCCCATCAGCTGCCACCTCCCATCAGCTCAGATTCTGATTTCCTTTCTTGTTTTTCTCTAGTTAATCCAACATTTTAGTAGAGACCGATTCACTCATCTGCTTATGGAATGTGGACAAAGTCCACCATGTCCTCTTGCTTGAGGTCTGGGTGGAGATTGCTATAATATATTGATGGGAACTGAGCTCAGTATTTCTAGGTGGTTAGTAACATCTACAAGAGTCAATTTGAGGAATGGAAGCCAAGGTGATCACCTAGAATACTTGATGCTTTCTCTTCCAAAACGTTCACAAAGATGATCAGAGTCTTTGTGTTTGGAACTGACACTTGTGATATATTTCAAAAATTCCTTTCTCTTGCTACCTCCCCTCATCTATAATCTCCTTCTGCTCAAACTAAAGACATATCATCCTATTGTTGTTTGAAACTTGTTTTAAAGATTTGTTCTACTCTAAATCTCTAGCCTATTATCTCTCAGGAGTGAAATTACTCTCCTGTTTGTACTTGTAATCCTCTACTCACCAAATGCAATAGCCCTCTTTGTTTCTCATACTTCTGGATTTTTTTTGGTGACATTTGCGATGTTAAGTGCACTGTCTACGAAATGCTTCCCTATCCTAGTTTCCACATCCTACACACCTGTTTCTCCTTTGTTTTCAACTGTTCATTTCCTACTACACAGATCACTCCCCTTTCTTGTTTATCTCAAAACTTCCCAATTCTTTCCCAACTCTGCAAATTTTAAGTTCCAGTCTCTGTACTTCTCTTGTAATCATAATTTCAGCCTTTATCTCTTCATATCCAGATACCTAGCCTACCTAGGTGTTCTATATCCATGTCCGATGGGTATATTAGACACAAGATGCACACAATGTACCTTCTATCAAGTCTCTTTAATCTCCTGTATTTTTAGTCCTGTTTCCCACAATAACTTCAACTAGAAATTGTTATTATTACTGTTACATTTATTGGGGTGATGTTGATTAATAACATTACATAAATTTCAAGTGTACACTTTTATAATCATCTTTATATTGCATTGTATGTATATCACCCAAAGTTTAGTTTTCTTTGTAAAGTCTTTTCTGATTCTTGCTCCTTCTTGGATTACTCTGACTTTCAGGTTGGCTTCAATTAAATATGGCAGACTGTGGCATTCTTGCAACTCATTGTTGTCTACATGTTGACACTGGCATCAGGTTCAAACGAAAGTCAAGCATATATTTTATTTTGCCCCAGAGCTTCTAATAATCCACGAATCAGGAAGCTCTCCTTGATATTTTTTCAGTAGGAGAAAGTATGATACTCCTTGCCTCCCACCCACCCCAACTCTAACACTGATCTTTTATTATCCTAATAGAAAGATTCCTTCCTTCCTTCCTTCCTTCCTTCCTTCCTTCCTTCCTTCCTTCCTTCCTTCCTTCCTCTCTCTCTCTCTCTCTCTCTCTCTCTCTCTCTCTCTCTCTCTCCCTCTCCCTTCCTTCCTTCCTCTCCCTCCCTTCCTTTTCCTCCCTTTCTCCCTTCCTTTTCCTCCCTCCCTCCCTCCCTCCCTCCCTCCCTCCCTCCCTCCCTCCCTCCCTCCCTCCCTCCCTTCCTTCCTTCCTTCCTTCCTTCCTTCCTTCCTTCCTTCCTTCCTTCCTTCCTTCCTTCCTTCTTTCTTGTTCCATGGTAGGAATCCAAAGCCTACTTGAAATGTGATAATTGTGCCCACTATAATCTGGGAAAAGGCAGACCTGGATGAGCCAGTGGGGCCTCACGAGGCCCCGTGGGATAGGCTGGAGCCACCTAAATTTATGTATATCCATTAAAATATCTTCTTGTATTGTGATAGCTGGCTTTTAAGAGATCAAAACAGCCAGTGCGGAAATGCTGTGTTTATTACTGTGCTGCACACAAACATCATTTAATTGTCCCCTCAACATGTGCATACATCCAAAGCCCATCAGAGCATCAGGCAGCAGTGGGAGCTGGCACTATGCCTGCATTGTTAGCGTTGCTCCATTATGATGGAAATAGCAGGCAGCACAGAGACAGACAGCAAGGAAGGAGGTGGGAGTGTAGCGGCCTGGAGACACAGTGCCCATAACATGATGTTTGAATTTTCTATTTTGACTTGAAAAAAAGAATGAAACCAATCTGAGGATGGCTCTCTGATCTCCATGGCTGGAGGTGATCTGTCAAAAAGCTCCTGCCCTAGTCTCTTTGGAGACAGAGCCCTGTGGCCACATGAGGTTTAGCACTGGGATTAATCCCACATGTTTGGAAGAGAGAATTGGGCAAAATAGGCAATGCGCATGGCTGGGCAGGTCGAATGCCAGAGGCCACAGGACAAATGATGCCAGCAAGCAACAACATTTCTAGTCAGTCTCCTCCAGCGTTCTGTTCCTTTCAGCATATTGTGAGTGCACTTCACAGGATGGTTTTCATGACATTCATTTATCGAATACATTTTACTATGCAAAACACTTTTATATTTATTCATTCTTCTGGAACTTACATCTCCTTGTAACATCAAAAAGCATTAGAGCTGGAAAATTCCTTAGAGATCATTTCTCCAACATCTGAATTTACTAAAACCCAAAGAGAAGTTAGTTTACCTATAAGCAGTTACTAATACTGGATACTACACTTGCTGATTTTTTCATTCCTGTAGCCTTTTCCGTTTCCCCAAGGAGCCACCAGGCCGTGGATTTGTTCATTTGATGATGAAAAAAGCAGTATGGAACATCATGGCATCTGCAGTTGGGGAGGAGGGCAGTGTAGAACACTTTAGGCATCTGTGGTGAGTGGTTGGTGAGTGACCAGAGCACATGGGATGATACTGAAACAAACATATGCTTATTACATATTTTTTCTTTTAGTATTAAATAATGGGACTTATATTCCATCCCTGCCTTTGTGTTTTCTCTTATTCCTTTATTTTAGAAGTACTGATCATGTACACAAATATGAAAGTATGAGAGAAGAACATTCCTAGTAGTCAGGTTTGCTCTTCCCACTGCTGTTTCTTGAGATAACACAGGCTGTTCCTCAAACAGGCAGGGTACATCCCTCTTCCGTCATTTTCCTAGAAGTGGCATGTTGATTACTGGTCCCAACTATCTGATAGACCAGATCACCAAGATATTCCTTGTCAATTCCCCAAGTACCATACAGAGTATTTTAAATGCAGGACAACATGGATTCCTGAGATTGCTAATGAGAATTGTTGCTATACTGTCTCAGCAGATGTCTTTCTCTAAAATTCTCTCATCTAATTAGTCTCTCCAACCAATGGACATACATTAGGTACTAAACACCTCTCACTACACACAAATTTTGCTATTGAAGTGCTTTTTAATTTCCTATCTGTCTAAATTTTCCCTATTGTTTAAGATCCAATTGATGTCACATCTCTTAGAAAAGGCATTTGTTGAATACAATACAGTGAATTTCAATAGACCCTCAGTCCTGACTACAAGCCTAGCATTTAATAATCTTTTTTCCCTAATGGTTTTATGAGATTCAGTTGGAGTCTCATTATAATTCTAGGAAAGTCAATTTTTTTTACCTTTAAAACATTCTATTGTAAGCTTATGGAATTTTCAAGGCATATCTTTATGATTTGGTTTACTACGAAGTTAGAGAAAATAATCAACCCACCTCCTCCATGAAAATGACCCATAGGTATGCCCTGCATGGGGGGGTCACCACAGTGAGGGCCAACTGAGATTCTCTGATATTCTTTCTCTTATGTCTCATAGTGCTCTTAGTACAAGAAGGGACCCAGCATAAGCATTTGTTGATTGATTACATTTTTTTCGACTCCCAGCATTGACATGAAAGAGTCTGATAACTTTGTCCAATAATAATTCTGGGATTGCCCATGATATACATTATTAGAATGGGAGTCAAACAACTAAAATTCTTGTCCAAAGTCTGTATGTTTTAGTAACATGAGACTGCACAAAACTACTTATATTAAGTAACTTTATCGTTAGTGCAGAAATAGTCATTTTTGCTCTGTTCATCTTCAGAAGTTCTAGTGAGGAGAAGAATCTTAAGTGAAGTGGCTCTGGCATTCCTAAGTTTTATACATATAACAAATCCTATTCTTATAACATTATCATTAGTTCTTATTACTATACATTTTAGATCTTCAAATTTACTTTAACATTTTATGATATATTTTATTTTTCCTATAATTGGTGCTTTTACATCCCATATAGGTTTAATAAATGTTAAGCACAGGTGAATATATAGTATTTTTTTAAAAATCTGCTTCTAGAACAGGTCAGAACTGCCATCAAATATTCTTTGCCTGAAGCTGAGTCCATCATCAGACTCTGCATTGAGGACAGAGATACTGGTTTCAGTATATAAAAATAGAGTTGTGGAATAAGCAAGTCATTCAAATTCTTAGTTGGATTTTACAAAATGAGAAAAAGATGATTAGCCTATATTTGTTTCTGGGAGTCCATCTGCAATCATTGCCATCCCATCAATAGGTCAGAGGTGTGATTATGGAAGTGACAGCCTTGACATCACTATTTAATCATCCCCACGGTCCTCCTCACAATAATCAAGAGAGACGGGGGTAGGGGGGCAGCTGCCAGGATGAGATGCAGGAAGGCAACTCTGGTATCACTGGGGCTTCCCGGTAAGCCAGTCCTTCTCTCCTTCCCTCGACAGGGTCACAGGCCAAACTGGCTATGCTGATTGTCCTAGCTGACTGGCAGATGAGTGAAGTCCTCATGCAGTTTGATGACCAGGGATGCCTTACACACCATCCTTGTCAACCTCAGACCCAGCTGCCAGTTTAGAGAGCCGGTGGAGCATAATTATATTGGCACCTGTCCAGCACCCTAAGGCCTCATCATTTGCTGCCCTCTCTCACCTCCTCTGCTAGGCAAACAGAAAGGTTAACGGTTAATGATGTCAGGCTTGATTGCTTTGCTAAAGGGTAGGTTTGAGGGATGCTTATGTTTTAATCTGGAAATCAGTATCTCAGGTGTCAGAGATAAAGTGAGGCAGCTGGCATGGAAATGAGGCAGCAGGGAGGTGAACCTCTGGGCCGGGAATCCCAATGTGAGGTTCATGTTCTAGCTTTAAAACTAGCTCACAGTGAGCTGCTGAGTCAATCATGTAGCATCTTTTTAAATCCTGGTTTTTAGAGAGAGAGAGAAGAAGAAGAGGAAGGAGAAAGAGAAAAAGGGAGAGGGGGAGAGAGAGAGAGAGAGAGAGAGAGAGAGAGAGAGAGAGAGAGAGAGAGAGAGAGAAAAGAAAAACATTGATTGGTTGCCTCCTGTACATATCCCAACATGAGATTGAACCTGAAACCTTCTGGTGTATGGGATGATGCTTCACCCAACTGAGCCACCCAGCGAGGACCACGTTACATCTTTTAGCCTTCTGGTTTTCCTTTGTTGAAGATGGCATTTAGTGACACTTTCTGATTCCCCTGTGATCTCAGAAAGATGAAAACAGACTATTTGCACTGAGAAACATACATAAACTGGGTAGGAGCTGAGAGTGTTCACTCTTTTTCCTCACTTTCAACTCCAGGGACTATAACTGAGCAAGAGCTGCTGCATTCTGGAATCTGTGTCTGCGTTTGCAAGTCCACACTTCAGCAGGACTCTGCTAAGGCTGACTTGTTTCTGAAACCCTGATGGCTGGCTTTGGCTTGGGGATCCCCTGATGACTTTTCCGTTTCTTTGGTTGGGATGGCAGTGAAGGATACCTCCACCCAATATCTACTCCCTCTCTACTTTCATTGGGGCCTTATTGTATCCTAGTTTTATGGCCCTCATAGTTTTTCCTGGCTCTCTTCCTATTTTCCCTAATGCAGGCATCTCCAATAAAATTCTTCTACAATAAATCTTACTTTGACATCTGCTTCTTGGATCACTCTAACTAACATAGGTTAAAATTTGTGCAATCTTCATAGAGATGAAAAAATTAATAAATGATATGAAGCTATACTAATAAAAGGGTAATATGCAATAGAGTTGACCAGCCATCTTCCGGACATCCAGCTTTCTTCCTGAAAAAGCCATGGTGGTGGGGCTGAGGCAGAGGCAGTTAGGGGTGATCAGGCTGGCAGGAAAGAGCAGTTGGGGGCATGATCAGGCTGGCTGGGGAGGACAGTTGGGGGCAAGATCAGGCTGTCAGGGGAGGGCAGTGGGGGAGACCAGGCTGTCAGGGGAGGGCAGTTGAGAGTGACCAGGCCAGCAGGAAAGGGCTTTGGGGGAATTAGGCAGGCAGGCAGGTGAGTGGTAGAAATCAGTAGTCCTGGATTGTGAGAGGGATGTCTTACTGCCAGTTTTAAAATATTACATGGAAATTATAACTAATATGAATAACATTTAGTGAGCAATGACTATGAACAAGTTAGTGAATTAGATAAATCATTTAATTTAACATAGCAAATTTATGAGGAAATTTTCTGTATTGACATTTTTAGTTGAGAAAAAAGAGGTTACTAAGCACAAATTTGGTTAAACGATTGGTTTTAAGATATGCAGTAGTGTTAAGTATGGACCTCAGATTCAAGAATCCTAAATCAAAAGCTGACACTCTGCTGATGGAGACCATCCTTGTCCTTGCAAGGACACAGTAAACTTGACAGAATACATGAAGTCTGATGGGCATTTCAAAACCTTGGATGAGGTACCTTGAAGACTAGGATTACTTCTGCAAGTCACTGATGTTAAAAAGGTACTGGAGTAGGTTGGTGGAAATGAGGTGAATGGGAAAGTGACTTCCATTGTAGCCTCACTTCCTCTATGGAGACTTCTCTGAGCATGTCAATAGATGATGAGTAATAATTTCCACCTGAATTTCTAGTTTCTTAATACTTAGCAAATTCATCTTTATATTGGATAATAACTTTCTAAGGAGATATTTTATTGATCCATTTATATTGTAGTTTTGAAGACTGGACATATTCTGAACATTTTGTATAGATCTCTCTTTATCCAGGCAAGTTTTCCAGGAAATATATTAAAATACTAGTTGAATTCAGTTCTCATCATGAGTGAATTACTGAGCACCTATGGACACTTATCTAAGATTCAGTTTTTGTCACCAAATGTGATATAAAGATTCTGTTTTCGTCACCATGGCAGTTCTAGTTTCTTTTTTGGGAGGGAACATTTACACAATGAATAGCAGGAAGTCTTGCCATTTTCTGGATTTCAAACCTTTTGCTCTGCTCCATCCACATTAAAACTGAACATGAGAGTTCAAGTGCCAAGAAGCGAGGATGGTGGGGAGTCTTTCCAGTAATCAGAATGTGACTGGAATGGAAGGCTTTTCAGAGATCTGTTTAAAATCTGTTTTATTCATTCAGCAGCAACAATTTCTTTAACAGCTCCAGTTATAATTGAGAGGTTTGGGGTAGAGAGAATTGATTTCGATAAACGTTTTATTCTTTTACCAGTAATTCTCTTAAGTGGGCTTCAGTGAATTACCTTTGTTATGCAGCTGTTACCAGGGATAGCCTCAAAATAGCTGGGGCAACAGCCAAGGAATTTTTAACTACAGTAGGAGACTTAGCTCTCCTGAGAGAGGTAGTTCTTTACCTCCATACTGAGGATCATAATTACAGCACAGCATTTGCCTTTCTGTACAACTGGACATTTGAGTCTGGGACTGCATAAATTAAAGATGTTAACAGAAATTGTGGGGATTTCTCTTGGAAAATTTGTGATTGGGAACCAGGTTTGCTTCTCCCTCCCTCCCCCGCACCACCCATCACAGTGACAGTACCACATGTCCTAATC